>JAQMRL010000001.1:246782537-247400037 GCA_035578175.1 Catonia carolina | reverse complement strand
CCTTTTTATGTAGATTTCACCTCAGGAAATAGGTAGAAGATAATAACATGTATTGAAACGTGGGTTTTTACTTATGATCCAGAAATAAAGTGCCAATCCATGCACTGGAAGAGCCGAACTTCACCGAGAGCCAAAAAACTCGAATGAGCAAGTCAAAATGTAAAGCAATGGTGATTGTTTTTTTTTTGATATCCATGGGATTGTGTACCTTCACTGGGTTCCTGAAGGTCAAACACTTAATCAATATTACTACCTTGAGCTACTTTCTAAACTATATCAAAAAGTAAGGAAAAAACGCCCCGAAATGTGGAAGGACAAATTATGTGTTCTCCACCAAGACAATGCACTAGCTCATTCCGCGTTATCTGTCAAGAGGTTCCTAGCCAAGTACAGCATCTCAGTGTTAGAACATCCACCTTATTCACCAGATCTTGCACTATGTGACTTCTACCTGTTCCCTAAGGTGAAATCTGCATTAAAAGGGACAAGATTTGAGTCTGTGGAAGCTGTAAAAGAGAAAGCGGCACATGTCCTGAAGGAGCTGACAGAAGATGACTTCCAGCACTGTTTCCAACAATGGAAAATTCGCATGGAGCTTTGTAGGGACAGAGAGGGAGTGTATATTGAAGGTGACAATAAGTGATTATATATAAAATAAAAATAAACTCTTTACGTCAGTCTCGTAATTTAATATCCACACCTCGTATATATAAATATGGCAATAGAGCAAAATTATTGAACACACAAGTTAAATTTGACAACCAACTGATTAAGTTGGCAAGACTGTTTTAGGTATAAGAATCATCTATTCCTTATCAGCCATGACAGGAGTAGAAAGTTTTAAATTTTGATTGTGAAAAATTTTTAATTACTGAAGATGTGTACAAGATACATGAAAGCGCTCTAAACATTAATAAGTGTTTACTGTTACTATATTCTGGTGGTTTCGAAACACATAATTCAATTTTAAATACTATTAAATGTATTGTACGTATTTTAAATAATACGGCTGCTACATAGGATGTTTGATAAAACAATGAATTATATAAAATATAATTTAGTATTTTATACTAAATTCATGGAACTGTTAACATTGCATATTCCAAGAAACCTCTCCATCAGCTCTTTTTCCTGCATATCCATTGCCAGGAATTGTTTAATTTACAAAAAGAATATATACATAAATTATATACCTAATTCTGTCCATTGGTGAAAACTGAAACAAAGTATTTTTAGTAGTTACTAAGGTTAGCCTGCACAGATGTACAGCAATTTACGCCAGCGTACTTTATAAAATGTATTGAAGTACTATTAGCCAAAGCAGTGATGGTGATAATAACATTGAAAACAACTACATTCTGTACTCAATACATAAAAAAATAATGTAATATTATTGAGAATGAAAACATATCTTTTAGCTAATACTTTGTAAACTAACCACATAACAAATATATGAAAGTCATACTTAGGAAAAGGAATTACGAAAGGTGAAAATAAGTGCAACCTCAATTACAAAATTTATTTAAAAATTACAGTATTACAAAAAAAAATAATTACAATAATCTTGAAGCAAAAACAGTTAACCCTTTAACAGGAATAGATCTATATTACTTCATATTGCTTGGAACTCAATCAAAAGTAACAATATTTTATATTATTGATTACATGTTTCACCGATATAGAAACTGCAGTTGATTCCAAATGGTATTGCTGGTTTTCATAATTTTAGCAATCTAAGAACAACAAGTAGAGTTTAAATGACAATAATCAATTCCTAAATTGTTATCAAGAACATTGAAGTTTATAGTTTTTATTGAACATGAAATTGATCTAACAGGATAATTTAATAGATCTGTTTTTTTCTACCTTGTAGGGGACGATTATAATCACATGTCTAACATTTGAAACTTAAAAAGGTTTTTTGGCTTTTATTTGTCATCAGGAACTGTACATTATCGACAACTACCCAATTTGACTGGGGCTTTTTGCTGTATTTTTGGCGTGGATTAGGTATGAGTTTGAACAGGGACCCCCTCCAGTAGAGTTTGCTCATGGGTGGATGTCAGCTGGTCACCATACAAAGTCGCTTGCCCAACCAGTGTACCTTAACAAATAATAGCGTCTTTCTACCAGCTGACTGACTGGGCTAGTCCGAACGTCCTTAAGAAAGGTTAAATACTAAATTGTAAATTTATTTAAAAATTAGCTACATGATGTTAAAAAATTGTATACTTAGAAAAATATGTTTAAAATTTAATAAAAATTTATAAACTAAAAAAACACACACAGACCAATCGCTAAAAACATGGTTCTGGGGGTCTGAAAATGTGTAGATCCGGTGAAAACTCGATATAAAAACAATACTTTCCATACTATATATTCATATAGGCAAGAGAAAGTAAAAATGGCAAGTTCAAAATTTTTTTGCTACATTTTGAAGTATTCTTTATCTTAATTTAATCAAATTATTGACAAAAAACTCACAGCAAAACAAAGGAAAGTATTAAAAAAATGCAAAATATAATTTCCAATTAATTTTATTTTAATTATATAAATCATACATTACTTGATTACAAATAACAATATCTTTATCATTATAAGTTACAATAATAATACACCAATAAAATACAAAAATCTTTTCGTAAAATAACAGCCATTCATCTATTCTACACACTATACGATCTAACAAACAATAATTTACTAGATAGTTTTAATATCAATCAGTTAAGAATTAACTGAAAAACTAATGACATAACATGCACAGTATAATAAAGTGCCATAGGCAACAATTCTATTTTGAGTATCATTAGTTTTTATAACTTAAAATTCAATTTCAAAATATGTTTAAGACTATACATTATACTAAAACCCCATAATAAACTGTACAATATTTCAACTAAAAACAATCAGTTACGTTTTAATTGGCCAGTAAATATAAGTAAGTTTGTACCAAATCATTAGGTGAAAACTAAATAAAAACTATAAATTATAATATCAATTTAACATGTAATATATACTTTTTTAATTAATTTATAAAATACTGAGACTTGCTCTTAGATTAAAAAAATGTTATAAGGACAGGATAATATCAGCTTAATTTTAATAGTGCAAGGGTAATGCTAAAAATCATTTGATTTATAAGAAACAATCTTTGTTATATTTTTTTTACCTCAGTCTTTTATCAATGATCATCATGTATAGATTGCATTCAACTTCTTAACCCTTTCAAGTGCATCAATGAGATATCTTGAATAACTGAGTAATGACAAGATAACTCCAAAATGCAGCTTAAACTTTGGGCCAAGATAAATTGTTCCATTGAACATGGTAAATATACTTCAGCGTTGATATCTAAATGTATGCATTCATCCCAACCCTTTTCATAGCTAGCCAAAGACTTGCTCTCGTAGCTCTGGTATATATTTCATCTGCTATGCTTTTTGGTCTTTTAAAAACAATTTTAACCTATGAACATACAACCAGCTGATTATATTATCAAATATTGCATGTTAACGCGCGCTCTTTATTTGACGTGTTCAGTATGAGATGCAAGACACGAGTGAACTACTGTGTTCTTATACGCATGCGCACGTAATGTTTGTCAGGCATTGACGTTGTCAGATTGTACATTCGTACAATCAGATTGTACATTCGTACAATCTGACAACGCTGGCAAACGTTCTGACTGGTTTAAACGTGTGGAATAGCAGAGTTTATCAAAGGTGAAAAAATTTATAAAAATATCAATTTCACCAAAATGAAACAGCGAATTATATTTACATGTTTTTCTCTCATTTGAATGAGTTCTGTTATCATGTTTACAAACAGAAACAAGATTTTATGCTCAGCAATTCAATTCATTCTATATTGTGATATTGTTTTAATCAATTAGATGTCAACTAATGTAAAGTTAACTAATATAATAGACTTTCTCTTGATATCAAAAAATTTGTTTTATTCTTTGCCTCGTAATAATTTTTTTTATAAAATAGATGGTAGGTGGCCCAGGTAAATATCACTCAGTTTAATTGATGGCCCGTGAATGGGTTAATAAAACAATAAATCAGTTAAGAAAGTTAATATGCTAATTCAATTTTTTGAAACTTTACAGGAGAGCTTAAAAACTGAATGAAACCTGAATAGTTAGTTCCTGTGAAGATGACAGAAAAGTTTGTCAATACAAAATGCATCTTTTAATATTCATTGGAGTTAGCAGATTTTCTAGTAAGATTACTACTAACAGGAAAGGAATTAAACATAAAAGGAATAGGAAGGAACAATAAGGAATCAAGACATAATTCCTTTTTTCAGATACCACAATGGAGTTATATATAACTTTTAACCAGTAAATAGTTTTCTTTGAAAGCAAAAATTGTAACAGAAAAGTTAGATGTGTGTCACTACAGAAAGTTATTGCTTTCAAAAGTAATGAATACTTGCATTACAAACCCTTTAAAAATTGAAAATGTTGAATATAAAACAAGATTTACATAATCTGGAATATAAATCATATTTTTTTCATCCCAATGTTTAAAGTTAACACTTATGAACCACCCTTACATCTCATTTCATTTAGTAAAATATTTAAGAATTTAAATCTGATCTTAATAAGACCTGAAAGATCTTTTACAAACATAACTATTATTTAATAAACTTCACATGCCATTATCTTAAAATTGCACACATATTAAACGTTTTTCTATAAATTACGTTTTGATAAAGGCCATACAATATTATATAATTCAAAAATAAATGCACTTAGTGCAGTATTCAATGTATAAAATTTTTTTACTGATTTAGTTATAAAAACAAACTATACCGTAACGAACTAAAGACTGCAGATGAAGGCGGAGCATAGTGACCTAGAACCAATTGACTTTCGTTAATTATATCCTGCGTAGCCATGTTGTGGTCTCACTGTGGATGAAAGCCTAACAAAAAGTCAGCTGGAGTTTGGTGGAACACAGTGTGACTTAGCGAAGGGGTAACCTCACACCCGACCTTGGCTGTTATTGGCTAGATCTCATCTGCAGTCTTTAGTTCGTTGAGGTATAGTTACTTTCTTAAATAATATACTATTAATACTAACGAGTAAAAAGTATTTACAAAAACCATACTCAACAATAAAAAAAGCAACATAAATATATACATATTATTTTTAATTTTGTATCATAATATTTAAAAAAGTTGAAGTGACACAAAATATTAAAAAACAATTTTTTAAAAACTAAAATAATTTTATAAAACAAGAGATTCTGAAACACAAATCGAGATTCTAAATCAAACAAAACTTTTCAATGCTATAGAAATTTACAGTTGAAAAATAAACACTAAATTAATTACATAAAACAATCTTAAAATTAATATTCTTTAAAATATTTTAGATATTCAAATTTTTACTTAAATATTCAAAAACAGTACAAGTATATTAATGGTTTGAATTAGATAAAAGTATAAATTTTAAAATTGTAGTAAAACCGTATTCGAAACAAATAAATATTGTCAAGAGAAATTTGAAGTAATCCCTGGTCATTAGTAATTGCCCATTAGTACAAAAACATGACTATTAATTTCTGACAACTTGCTATCATAATTTTGTCTTGGAAATAATAATCATTCCTGCAATGAGGATGACCTGCAGAGAGCACTCTTCATGCAGAACAAATTCTACAAAGAATATAAGTTGACAGTTTCGACGAAGAAGACAAAGGTAATGGCATTCAGGGGGAAGTAGCCAGTCAGAAGCAAAATTGTTATAGATAATAATATTTTGGAACAGATATCCCACTTTCAGTATCTAGGTTGCGACATTACATACCAACAGGATAAAGATACTTACAATAAGATGCACAGATTTCAGCAAATGGGTGGAACTATCCAGCACACCTTAAAAAATAGAACCAGCATCAACACGAGGGTGAGATTTTATAAAACAATAGCAGTGCCGACCCTACTCTATGGCAGTGAAACTTGGGTGCTATCAAAACGAGAGGAGAGTAGATCGTTACAGGAATACCGAGATAAGGAAAGAACTCAACATCTTCTCTATACACGACAAGGTATCTCAGAACAGAATGCAGTGGTTAGAGCATGTGAACAGAATAAGGGAGGATAGTATACCTAATCAGACACTGGGCTATAAGCCAGAGGGTAGGAGAGAATGAGGATGCTCGAGAAAGAGATGGATAGATTTGAGAGGTTCAGAACAGGCAGAGATGCCTAATCCTCGAAAGGCAGAAGGTGAAGATTCCTGCAATACACAATAAAATACTGCTGATAGTATTTCACTAAATAAATTTATGTACTCAAAAATTCAAGTCAGGTATAATAAACACGAAAAAACACTGAAGTGCAACTACATTATATCTAATTACACCATCATATTATAAAGGAGGAAAAACAAAAATTTAGTAAAATAGACAACATTTCAAAATAATAAAACAGTGCAATAAAAAATAAAACCCCATCGATGAGAGAACAACAGCGTTAACCTTCAAGGCCGCGAATAAAGTCTATACTATACTTAATGTCCATGCGCCAACCAATGAAAAAAATAAAAAAAAGGGAGACTCGACACATTGTAGATGAGTATTGGGAGCAACTGGACGACTACATGGGCAAATTACCACCTAAACATAGCATAATCCTGATGGGAGATTTCAATGCTCAGATTGGGTAGGAAAAGAAACATAGAAGGATAGTGGGTAAATATTCCGCCCATAAAAGAACCAATATAAATGGGGAACGACTCATTAGCTTATGTGATAGCCATAATATTGTCCTTCAATCCACTTTCTTTAAGAGGAAGCCAAGGAAACTAACAACGTGGGTCTCACCCAATCCAATTTGCGGTGAAAAACAATTGGATCACATAGCTATAAGTAAAAAATCAAGTAAAGAAATTATGAACGTCAGAGTAATAAAATCGGCAAATATAGAATCAGATCACTACATCTCCGTAGCTAAATTTAGGATAAAACCTGAAGTCAGAGGGAGGAAGGAAGGAATTGCAAGGATTCCCAAGTATGATGTAGAGAAATTGTGTCCTGAGGCACTGACCAGGGAACTACGGAATAGGGATATAGAAAGATGGAATAACATGAAGACCAATCTCATTGAATCGGCAGTGAAGGTGGCACCGTTCAAGAAAAAGCAAAGGCAGACATGGTGGAACACACAATGCGACGCAGTCTTGGAAGGGAGACAAAGAGCATGGGAAAAATGGAATGCAAATAGGACGGAGGCAAACAGAGAAAATTTAGTGGAAAAAAGAAGATTAGCTACAAAAACTTTTAAAAGAGAAAGATTAGCGTATATGAAAAAGGAACTGGACCAAATTAACGAAGAATTTAAAAGGCACAACACTAGGAATTATTATCGGATATTCAAGAAGCAACTAACAAAATTTACACCCCCAACTCTTCAACTTCACAACCAAAAAACAGGCAGAGTGGCGCACTCAAAAGTGGAAAATTGTATAATACTGGCGGACTTTTTTGAGAAGCTCCACAATTGCCCAAAAGTCCCGACACAGTTTGTTTTTGTTGGAGGTGGCGAAGCGCATGTGGACTCGGGTCCACCTGACGTGAAAGAAATAAAAGCAATCATACATTCACTTAAAAACAATAAAGCATCGGGAGAGGATGGAATTAAAGCAGAGTTGTGGAAAGTTGTAGACGACACAGTCATCATGGAACTAAAAAACATAATTGATGAAATCTGGAGGGAAGAGAAACTCCCAGAAGAATGTAAAATGGCTATCATCCATCCACTTCACAAAAAAGGAGCAAGGACTGATCCAAATAATTATAGGGGCATATCTCTTCTCCCTGTTACATATAAAATTCTGTCCAAGGCGTTACTAAGTCGGGCTGAACCACAACTGGACCCACAGTTGGGAGAGTATCAAGGAGGGTTCAGGAAGGGTAGGTCCTGTATTGAGCAAATTTGGTTATTGAAAACAGTCTTGGAAATGAGGAATCTGAGAAACAAAAGACAACGGTTACTTTCGTGGATTTTCAGAAGGCCTATGATTCTATAGACAGGAAATTGCTCATAAGCGTCTTAAAGGATTGTACACTCGATAGTAAAACCACTAATATAATTCAAGATACACTTACAAACACATGTTCGAAAGTAAGGTTCATGGGGGAATTCTCGCAGAAGTTTGAAATAGGAACTGGGGTTAGACAGGGTGATGGGCTTTCGCTGCTACTTTTTAATTGTGCCCTGGAGAAAATAATCAGGGAATGGAGGAAATCCGACACGAAGGGTGTGACACTCGGCAGAGGAAAGGACGCGCTATATATAGATTGTTTGGCTTTTGCGGACGATATCGCTTTAATCACAGACACTCCAGAAAATGCCATCATTCAAGTCGAAAATCTTATAGTTCAAGCTAGAAGAATAGGACTACAAATATCGTTTCCTAAAACAGAGTTCATAACAAATGTTAAACAGTGTATGAATAACTTACCTGTACAACAAAATAAAATCAAGAAAGTAAACGTGTTTAAATATCTAGGAGAGTGGGTTAACATCAATGGCAATGAGAGGATAAATCTTGAGAAAAGAGCAGATAAAATGGGTAATGCCTTTAAAAATACCAGAAGAATTTACAATAAAAAAGTTTTATCATGGGGTGCAAAAATCAGACATTACGAAACAGTGATAAGGCCAGACGCGTTGTATGGTGCGGAAACGCTTAAAATTAAGCTAAAAGGAGGTATAAATAAAGTGATGGGCGCAGAAAGGAAAATAATGAGAAGTATATTGGGGCCTAGGAAACTAGATGCAGAGTACAATAGACCCCGAACAAATAAGGAAATATATAGCAGAGTTGAAAACATTATCCACACAATGAGGAAAAGAAGACTTATGTTTTTTGGTCATATAGCGAGAATGGACAATAATCGGCTGGCAAAACAGGTCTATGAGAGGATAATGAAACTTAAGATTAAGCCAGCATGGTTCACCGAAACGCTGTCAGATTGCTTAACGGCAGGGATTACCACAGAAGACATATGCAATAGAGAGGTTTTTAGGGGTAAAGTTGAGAGAGTGACCTTTAGGGAGGAAAGTGAGAGGAGGAGGTGTGAACCTCACAATATGGACCAACTGAGGATGGACAGATCGAGAAGGATGAGGGAGGTGTGGGTGAGGAAGAGAATGGAGCAGCATAGGACATGAAGAAACACCCCAAATATTGATTTAACGTGCTCTCGTTAAAGAGCTATTCGAAAAAATAAAATAAAATAAAATAAAAGTAAGATTGAAAAATATGAGATGTTCCATATTTATAAACATTTAGGAGCAAAAGCTGGATATTTTAAATGAACAAATCAAATTTAAGAATGATGAAGTGATATTGACTACTGCTGCCATCTGTAATATCTTTCACAGATTTTAAATTAAAATTTTTATTTTCAAATAATATCGTGTACTCTGGTGATGGTGGATCCACCGAAACATGTGTAAGTGACAGATAGTAGAAATCAAAGCAGCTTTAAAAGGTTAGTGGTATTATCACTCAACGAACTCTAATAATTTTATTGAAAAAAAGAAGCAAATACCATGTTAAAATTTATCAACAAAAAATTTATCAGCAAATATTGTCTGAACAAGAAATGATTTCCATGAATATCATATATTATCATATATATCATATATATCATATATATCAATAAATAAACCATCCTAGGCCAAAATAACAAAGCCCATAGTTCAAAAAATTTATACCACCAATAAAGCACAACAATATTGAATCACAGTGGTACACACAGAAAACTTTGAAAACTTAGCAATCAAAGGAGCAATAGTTCCTCCACTAAAGGGATATTCCGGAATAACTCATATTATTTTATCCAGTACAATCACATTTAAAATATTACTGAAGTACTACACCAAACAATACTAGTGTTTGTTTAAATCATTCATAAAATTTTAATGTAATTTATACATTCTGAAATTATGTTAAAGATTAAAGAAAAACCATTACCATATCAATATTAAGTCTGCTAAATTGTTCACCTGGCTCATTGTTCGGAGATCTAAAAAAAATCTAACAAAAGAAACAATTTTTTGAGTACCACTGGATTAGAAATTTTACGTAGGTAGTTTAAATAAAAAACCGTGTAAATGAAGTAAAGAATAGAAAGATAATTGTGAGGAACCAATTAAATTTAATTACTCGCCAACAAAAGTTTTTAGACATTAAAATCACTGAATAGGTACTGAAAGTAACTTGCATCCATTAAAAAAAAAACAAAATTAATCATACATATTTACTTTGTATTACACTACTTTAATTTTTATTATATTACAATAATTGTACAGTCAGGTTAGGAACTGGATGCTACGATAGAATATATCACAAAAATAAATAGAAAGTAAACGATAAATCTTTTACCCAAAACCATAAAACAAACCATCAACATACATAGTTACAATTAATTTTAATACAACATTTTAATATTGTTATAAACAAAACAGTAGTCAATAGAAACTATAACAATAATAATAAAACACAACTGTAAATAACAACTAACGAAAATAATAATTAAGTTTGTGTAAGATCATACAACATGGTAAAAAAGTTATCTAATAATAACATTCACGGGAAGTCTGAATTTTAGTTACAGAATGGTAAATGCTACCGAAGAATCCTGAAGGTTCCATGGACAGCAAAAAGAACCAATGAGGAGATTCTGGAGAGGATAGGAAGGAAACGGGAACTGATGAGCACCATAAAAAGAAGGAAGACCGCTTATCTGGGACATGTGATGCGCAATGAGAGGTACCATCTGCTGCAACTGATAATTGAGGGGAAGATAGAGGGATGGAGAGGAGTAGGCAGAAGGAGGATGTCGTGGCTCCAGAATATCAAGCAATGGACAGGGATGGAGGCCGCAGGAGACATAATACACACGTGTGGTGACAGGGAAAAATGGTCAGCGGTGATCGCAAACATCCATTAATAAATAGCAGACAAAGAAGAAGAAGAAGAAATGCTAAATCCATTAACAAAATTTAAGAAGATAATTAAAATCAATACTGATGTAAATAATCAACCATTTGCTTAACCCTGAATCAAAAACTTAGTGCCAAATAAATTTTACATACACCAAAAATACTCCGAGACATAATACAGGTGTAGGAATAGATATGTGGAGTTTTGGCATAAGATTAATATAATTGTTTATATATTTCAGACATTAAAATCTTAGGAAAGAATTACAAATTTACTGGCTACAATGCCGGGAGAGTTCCAGTTTTGAATACCGGTCAGTTCCAGCATTTTTTCATGACACATTTTCCACCTTGGATTAGCAGTAATGTACAAAACAAATTAGGAAAAAAATCTTTGTTGAAAATTTTCTCAAAAGAAAAGAGAAAGAACTTATCCATGGAAAGGAAGCTGTTACAGAACATTATAATTATTATAAAACCTATATAAATATTATCTTTTCTGTGAAAAACAAACAATCCATTTCACAGTGGCGTAGCTATGTGACCATTTCACATTGATGTAAAGTCGCTTAAGGGACATATTTCATAACGTAATCTAATGGTGCATTTCAGATTGGCGTAGCGTCTCGTCGCTAACGTAGCTTGGCTCACGCATGCGCACTGCATCTGTCAACCACTTACTCCATTGACAGTTCTCTGTTTCTGTTTACTGCAACAATAGTCCCTCACTACGAACACTCCAGTTGCATTGGAAAAGCGGTGTCAGAATCAATAAACCAAGTGAGACAGCATCCCGTATTGTGGGACTGTTCAAGGTTAGAATATAGGGACGCTAACATGCGCGACTTAGCTTGGGAAGAAGTTGCCAACATTTTAGATAAACTTAGTATGTAAGCCGTTTAAATGCCCGGTGTGCATGGTATTTTATAAATGGGTATTTGCCTAGGAGTTTAGCAAAAGCAATTTTAAGTATCAAAAACATGGGCAAAGATATACACAATATTCTAGATATACACAATATTCTGGTTCCATTGTTTTTTAATAAAAAATATTACTTTAAATTTTAATTGACTGTAAATTCCTAGAGTTGTAAACATAGAATGTCAAAGCCACATATAGCGACAAAATGTGAAAAAAAAACAATAGACAACAGTGAAACAAGAAATGCGTCAGCTAGTGTAAAAATGATGATCGCTTTTTACACTCACAACCAAAAATCTAGTTGCAAATAAAAAACGTAGATATAAAAAACAAAAGACGATCTAATCAATCTAAATTTTACAAAAAAAAAACTTTTAACAAGATTTGAAAAACCGTTATTAGTGAATTTAATCGTTCCAATGGTTAATCATGTTATTCATGTCATTTTGTTTCTGTATGTATAATCACATTTTGGTTATATTTTTGTAGTATAGTTCTCTATTGGGAAATAAAGTTAAAAAAAATCAAAAAGCAACATGCAGTACTCATTTGACCACATGTTATTAACTACCGAGCAAATAAATGAAAAATTGAAAACGTATAGCTTTAGGATGTCGCTTTCGATCTGGTCGGTCCGTATCTCGAATATTAATACTCAGGATACAAGCAATGCTTTCTGAAAACGTTCCTCGAGTGACGCTACACCAATGTGAAATGACCTTTAGTTTCACTACACTACAGCAAAGTAAAATGACCACAGGAACTTACATTATAGTAGTGTGGTGTCAAACGAGTTCTGATTCCACAGAGAATAATGTTTCTAAATTGATTAATTTTTAATCAAGATTTAGTTACAAAATTTAATTGCTAATCAAATCATGCTTTTTAAGTTGAAATTCTTTATCACACCTCATATTCAAAATCAAACACAAAAGAAATATTTTCCCAATTTAAACTGTGTACACTTAATTGGGAAAACAAAATTTATTAAATTTTTTTTTCTAGTCACCATTAAGAAAAACTTTTTCAACATATTGTCTACAATGATAATTATCATTAATTAATTACATTTTTTATTAAAAGTACAAAACTGATGCTAATCGTAATACCAACATATTTTTACCCACAAAACTAAAATATTTTCTATCTAAACAAACATTCATTTTATCAAAACACAATCACTCATTTAACTCACTTTGCACAACACATTGTAATAAATTGTTAATTATAAAACATTGATTTAATGATATAACAATAATAATAAAATTATCCAGTTTTGAAATATTATACTGGAATCATAATTTACTACAGTAGAATTTCAATTACTGAAATACATGTTTGATCAATATCCAACGATCTAATTTTGAGTGGATTTAAAATATAATTTAATTTAATTTAAATATGTCACTGAGAATACAGCCTAGTGAAACAAAATTGAGTAGCATAATTCTTTGAGGTTCCATTGTTTCCTGGGCAGCGTAATTCCACTGCGGTCTCTTCAGGGTTGGGCTGGCCGCTCCATTTTCTTTTTTTTTGTTTGTTTAACGTCTGACTGTTCTGCAATTACTGCTAATGCTGACGGTGAATGATGAAATGATTTTTTGTAACGTATGAAAAAATGCCGTGCCTGAATGGGATGGCACTGGCCAGGTAATGGCCACATTACCAGGCCAGGTAATGTGATAGGGATACTGCATTATTGTACATCCCATCATCCACTCACTCTTTTTCATTTGTGGATCTGTCTACCCGTGATGCCTGTTAGGTTTTCATGGAGGTCCTGAAACTCTAGAGCAGTGCCTCCATGCAGAACCTGCTATTGATCACCAATGAAAAGAATGCAAGGCAGCGAATGGGAGAAACTGGTTGACTTTGGTTAAACTACTAGCATTTTCACTTGACAGGAACTCGTGTCCTATGATCATGTATTGTTCATTTCAAAATATCTTTTTAATGTTTGGATTTCCATTAAAATTTTGTAGAAACAAAAATACCTGCAATCAACTTGTAAATAACACTGGCATGATTTGAAAGTAAGCTGAGAAATTTTTTTAAAACCAGTAATGTTTTTTAAAAGATCTGTAGCGGATACCTAGAACAGCCTTGCATTCTTTATGTCGGTGATGTATAGGAAACACTGTATTTCTCACGCGAATGCGTGAGA
This sequence comes from Catonia carolina, assembly GCA_035578175.1. Classification (NCBI taxonomy): domain Eukaryota; kingdom Metazoa; phylum Arthropoda; class Insecta; order Hemiptera; family Achilidae; genus Catonia; species Catonia carolina. The sequence continues at coordinate 247,385,984 of JAQMRL010000001.1, read as the reverse complement.
AATACGGCTGCGATGTTAATATACTTATTTACATCCTTATTTCAGTTGAACTGGACAATTATTTTATAACAAAAACCAACTTAAATTATTGAAATTCTACTGTAATTTTTATACAATAAATAATAAGTTATAAATAACATTTTAAAATAGTAGTATTAATTGTTTAGTACTAAATGTTTAGTAAAACAAACAAAATTAATAAATTAAGCTCTTTATATTCCATCACTACCTAAATTCAATTCATATAAACTGATTTTCAGAAAGAGAATTAAAATAAGTGTAACAATATTACCATACCTGAATATTGAAATACTGTAGGTACTCAACAACCAATTCTAAACATTACTGACACATTGCATGCTTTCAATACAATTTAATGTAATAAAATAAAATTTTCTGAAAAAGTTAAAAATACATTAGTAACAAACAATACAAGAAAAATAGAACTAATAATTGTTTTACGAATTTCTTAAAAGAAACAAATGAAACTAAACAAACTATTTATGATTCTTCAAGAAAAAAATTCAGTTTTTACAAAATTCTATTTTCATTACTACCTGCGTAAAACATAACAGACTTTTGTATTTTAAATGTCTTGTCCTCCAAGAATTAATTTTTTCTCTAAAAATGTTAACATCAAATAAACTAAAACAAATTAATATAATATTACATAAATTAAAAAATTAACCAACGCTACCTGATCTTATGAATTAATAAAATAAAAAAAATATTAGTTTCCTTCGAAATATAATCATGTTACAAAATTATTGTGGTTAATCTTACTTAAAGTATTTCACTGGGTTTAAAACTAGTTAGATTATAATGTATATAAAACAACCAATTATCATTATATTATAATAAAAAAAAAACTACCAAATAGACAATAGATGACTCTCGCCTGATTAAAAGTCAATAGGTCCTAACAGATGTAATTTCAATACAAAACGTAGGCGTAGACATGACGTTCCCAGAACTCGCACACTGTTACAGTGTCAAATACTTTTTTTGAGGAAGTTAATTTATTCAATAAATTACCACGTCAGCTAGCAATGTTCCAATTGGAATCTTTAAATCCAGTTGTATTATTGGATCATTCCAAGGCCTTTTTATTCCTTGGCAGAATTCAGGGAGTGAACTGTGATTTGGATTTCATAATTTTTTATATTTTATTACAGTTTGTTTACTACTGAATTTATAATTTAAACACATTGAAAATTAATTGCATGTTCTTTTTTTAAATAAATAGGGTGTTGGTTCCAAATTGTGGGATAATTTAATGTGAGATCCTATATAATTTTATATTATTCTTGGATTTGAAAAAAAAATTATTATTTTATACCCATCATCAGTTGCAATATACATACATTTATGCACGAAGACTTTCATCAGTCTGTCATGACAATACCATAAATTATACAGACAATTATTACATATTTTAACAAAATAATTTAACAACCTAAACATTAAAACAACTTAAAAACATTTTGCATGCACGGTAAATTTTTGTTCTGTCAACAAAAAATTTAATCGTAATGTGTATTACAATGTATGTTTATACATTAATATAAGAAAATACTAATTAGAAATTTTAGTAATAATGAAACGAAAAAATAAACCATTTAGTGAGATGACTCTCATAATAGTTATGTATAGAATGGAAAATTATGTGGGAAATTCTGTCATGGATTGAATCAGTAAAACAAAGAAATAACCCACACTAGCATACTGTAACAATTATTGGTTTAACTACTTTGTCAAAAAAAGTGAAAAATTCTACTTTTCAAGAATTGTGAGTTCAAGATTTAATGAGAACGGATAAGTTTTCTTTATTTTGAAAGAAGAACAGTGTTTGTTTTCTAATTTCATGAAAAACATTTTAAATTCTATTCATTGGATAACCACCCAAAAACAGTCCTATGAATATTCTAGTTGCATCAAGTTCAAATTCATAGTGACGCTTTATAGATAGATGAAATATTCCAATACACGATGGGATACTGTAATATCCTATTCTTCAATAATTTCTTTGATTTGCATGAAGTGCAATTGGTAGCTTTTAAAACTATGCACCTGAACGCATTGTGATGTTTAACGAATCAAGAATATCCTACCAACTCTATTTTTGATAATAATTTACCTATTTTTTGTTTTGTACAACATTTAACAGTGTAAAGTGGATGCCAAATAAGCTTGCCGGTTTTCTGAAGTGTGCAGAAGGTGTATTTTGGTAATAGCGCGCTCGGTTGCCTCAACGGGTGGTGGGGGTCAGTACCAGCTGTGATCAGTCACATCGCTCATGCAACGTTATATATCAGCTGACCTGAAAACATTAGTCTGTAATGCGTTGTATGTTGTAGGCGTTAATTGTAGTGTACAATGTTTACAAATGAATGTTTTTAATGTCGCTAATAGATGATGATTTACATCATTCAGTGTCTGATTTAATAGGCAGTGCGTTACTAAGAAACGAAATCTACAGACTGAATCCAAACTGTTCCCGCAGCTACACCGGCAAGCTTATTAGGCGTCTGCTCTAACAGATTACAAAACATAATGTGTATTACATCGTTCCTTTTTGTATTGAATGCTTCTTCTAAATCCTAATATAATAAAAATCACAATCTCTTACCTTTTTATAAATTAATAAAATGTCGTCAAAATTCCAATTACAAAAATGTTTTATTTCATTTTGTAACAATCTGAAGAATAAAACATTTTTTGTTTTACTATTTTTACAGGAAAAAATATTGATGGAAAACATTTTAAATAAAATTGTACTTTCTTAACTTGTAGCTAAAACTTCTTCCATTTTTTCAATATCATTGTTTCCAGTATTACTACTATTAGTTGCAGTTGCGGCCGATACAGTTGCAGCAGTTGCAGCATTAGCAGCGGCAGCAGCAGCAGCTGCAGCTGCTGCGGCGACTGCAGCAGAATTTGAACTGGAATTGCTGTTGCTCGAATTCGACTTCTTATATTTTCTATAAATTTAGGCAAAAATAATTCAAAACATAATTATAAATTGAATCATGAATCCATCCTACATAAATTTATCACAATAACAAAGTGAAATACAAATATTTACACAAAATAGTTAACCACCAATTAATTAAATGATTTATAATTTAAACCACTTGAACACGTACAAATTTATCAATACATCTAATTTCTTTTATAAGAATACAACATATTTTTACTTTAACCCATTGACCGACCAATTTTTGATGATTTAGTTTGTTCTAAATGACTTTTTTTCCCATTTCTAAGTAAAAAAAAAACTTAAAATTAAAAATATTTTCCCTTTTATTTGACAATTTTAATCAAATTAAAAAAAAAAAAATTTGGTGTGAATGCTCACACGACTTTCTCTTGCCAATGCAAAGAATGAAAACCAACCTTAGTTTGGCTTAATAATACGAAAAGTCACTCTTTGACACTAAACTAGGCTCTGTAGAGAAAAATGCTTAAAACAAAAGTTGTAGATCTTTTAATTTTCGGTTAATTTTATTATATACACTTTAGTTGTAAAATGCATACTTAGGCCGAAATCTTAAAAAATCCATTTTTCTACAAATTTTTATGAAAAAAAAACCACGAAAATCACTAATTACTGCTAAACTAAGCATTATTTATACAAAGAAATTGTTGAAATAAAAGTTGCAGATTTTTAAATTATAAAACTTTTATTGTATACACTTTTGCCCTAAAATGCATATTAAGGCTGCCATTATAAAAAAAAACCATTTTTTTCTACAAGAGAACAGCCTCCCCAAGAATTTCAGCAGACATAGCATCCACCCTATCTTGTAGAGCATAAAAAATGTAGTTAGAGGCAATTTAAAAAAAATTGTTGGAGCCATTTATGAGAAAATCGCAGAAAAGTGAAAAATTACATGAATAAACTGCTACTTCCGGTTGACAGATTTTGATAAAAATGTACATGTCGGGTCCTCTAATGTGTATCTAAGTTTTAAGTTTCAACTTCTTATGAGGTTCCGTTCTTGAGATATTCTGTTCACACACAGACGTATCGCTAAAAACATGTTTGTTTGGGTTCAGGGGTCTGAAAAATATGTGTATATCTGGTGAAAACTCGGATTTCAAAAAAATAGACATGAAAACAATACTTTCCTTTTTATATATTCATATAGGCAAGAGAAAGTAAAAATTTTAATTCAAAATTTTGAATTTTTTAAATTTAAATTTCAAAATCTTTGTCATCACAAAATAATAATAACGCTTCAATTATTTTGTCGGCAAGGTTTACAACATTATATCCCGAGCTCATTTTTTAAACAATGAACACAATTAGGCACGTTGGCACACTTTTTACATCGATAACAACAGAAATCATACGGACTGAATACATAAACATCAGTACGGAACTGCTACCGAGATCTACCAGATCCTCTCAGAACTATTAAAAACAACCGAAATAACATTAAAAATTCACAGCGAGCAGTTATCGTCAAACACCGTCAACGGATGGGAGTGGCGAGTCTGACTCATCATAATCAATCAATGGGTTAATAATTTAAACAATAACTATTCACCTGACAGACACCAGATTACAAGACTTGCACTAAAAACAATTTCTTATTCAATGTAAGCATATTTACATCTTAGAAATTAAATATTAATAAATTGTTTTGTTGTAATACTGTCTTCACCTTAAATATTTTTAGAACTAATTGTAGAAGTAGAATGACATTGATGGATAATTAAAACGAGAAGTCAACAAGTACATAAAAAGATATTTTTGAATGGAAAATAAATAATACAGTATTAACTCAGTTTGCTAGAAGAAAGACTTTAATTATTAATTCAGTTTCTAAAAATTAAAAGTTTTTAATGGTTCCTATCACAATAAATTACACAAATTTTATGAAAGTATTAGTAACAAATTTGAAAGCAACTTAAACTTATTCCACTTTGTGAACTGAAGACATCAAACTCATATTTCAAGTTTTCAAACACTCGAGGAGACCAAATTTTCTGTAAAATTAGGTAAAAAAACCATCATCAATTAGTTTTTATACAGAAATATCTAGATATAAGAAAATCTAAAAACGATGGTGATAGCTGTGGAAGTGAGTTGTAAGCATGTAGCAGGATAATTAATATGTCAGCTGGCCACGGTTACAGGTGTACCGCTACGTAATTTTTAAACACAAAAAATCAGATTCTAACAGAATAGTTTTTACATAACTCGACAGTTACACATGTACTACTACATATTTCTAAAAACATAAAATTCAACTTGTTCAATACTGGTTTAAAAGTAGTAAATGTTATTAATTAAACTCTTTAACTATGAAATACGATTAATTAACAATCTCAGCTAATTTAAATAAAAAACTAGCGATATTTAAATTGGAGATGATGGAATCAAGAAATGACTACATTGATGGAATAAAGTGCTTAATAAACAATCATAAAAACATTAATTAAAAATTGAAAATTAATCAAAAAAATAAATAAATACATCGGAAGCTAAATAAAAGTAAAAAGATATAATTTTAATAATTCATTCAAATTTTTAACAACCGTTTATTAATAACTAATCAAAATTATATTCAGATGTAATGTTGACGTGAGGCCCCTGTGTAAATCAGGAAGACAGAAGTAACATCACAAGTCAAGCTCCAACAAATATTATAAATTCAATAATAAAAAGTGTGTAATTAAGTGGAAGTTTAGTAAAACTAAAAACCTTAATCTAATTTCTATCCGAATAATAATTAAACAAACAGTGAAATAGTAATAGCCCTATATATTAATAAACTTTAATAACTGAGTGCACTATAAACCTTCGAAGATACGCCGACCGACCCCCATCATAAGAATGCAGTTCAAACGACCAGAAATCTGTTTGCATACAAAATGTAGTTTCAATAGCTGAGAGGACTTTTTTTAATTCCTACTATGTGTACTTTGCAATCTGTTCAATTCAGAACAATAAGCAACCCCATGACCCAATGAGATGAGGATGATGTGTATGACGTGTAAAATGTAAATGAGGTGTAGTCTTGTACAGACCCAGGTCAACCATTCCTGAGAGAGTACGGTTAATTGACCCCAACCATCCAAGTACACCGACAACCAATGTCTAGTATTCAAATCCTTATAAAAGTAACTACCTTTACTAGGATTTGAAGCAGGAACCAGGAACTAGAATTTGAGAGGACATTTAAAATTAATTTTCTTTTTGTTCTTTCTAAATTAATATCAATAATTAAATCTTTTCAAAATTAAAGCCAGTATTCCAAATTCTATTCAATATCAACATTCATTTGTTTTCCTTTATAAACTGTCAATTGTTTTTTTTTTTTTATTATGTGTATTTAAATAAGCAATTCAGTTAAATTTTTCTATTAATAATAAAATAAACAATTATAAAAAAGTAGTAAATTAAAACCATGAGATATTTTTATTTGTAAATTTTTTTATTTAAATTAATTTAACATCTTAAACTACAATATTTGTAACTATTTACTAATTTAAACTTGTTTTGACCCCATTAAATAATTTAGTGTAGGTCTAGCATATATTCCTACAAGCACTTTCAAAGTGGGAACGAAAAAAGTTGCAGGGGAGGAAATGAGGTTTCTAAGAGCTGTGAAGGGCTGTGGCTGGAAGGGTAGGCTAAGAAATACAATTATCCTTGAGAAGCGTATTACTAGACTAGATGAAAGAATAAAAATTCACAAGAGGTACTGGTACAGTCATTTGGAATGGATGAATGTTCGACGGCCAAGAAGAGATGGTTTCCGAAACAGGCCAAGTTGCCTGATCTATGACTTGAAGAAAAAGAAAATCTGATGACCTCAATATAAATACTGAAGATCCTCTATATTTAATTAGAATTTTTTTTTTAAATGTGTCTCGGTTTGACAGCCTACTATCAGTTTCATAATCATAGACACCCAAGTTTGAATCCTTGCATCTCCAAAACTATAAGTCGGATTTTAACATACTTTACATCAAAATTTAGCTGATTTTATTCTGCATTTACCTATAATAATCCTATATTTTTAATGTTGTTTAAAAATTGCCATATCGAGGTTGGAAGACAAAAAGACCCGGTTTTTTGATACCGCAACAAATTTCATGCGTTTAGAGGCATGTAACTCGATAAGTATTTGACCAAAAAGTTTAAAATTTTAACACAACATAAAAAATTATATTCTTACAGCGTTTACGAAATTTCAAAATCGTAAGTAATTAAAATTTTGATTTATTAACAATATTCTGAACCCTTGCTATCTCAGTAACCGCTCAATCGTTTGGCACGGGCAAACTGTTTTATTCAGCGTACAAAATGTTAATAATATGAAATACTGATTGTCCAATGTTGTGGTAAAATTTTTAGAATTTTGAAAAATAGATGGGTAATGCAGGGAAGTGGGCGCTACTATCAATTTTGCTTGAATCTGACTGTCTATCTGAATTGACAATGCAGTCTGTCAATTCAGGTAGACAGTCGGACAGGATGTCACGTACACAAACTAGCAACATGGATAGTAACACCCAACCCCCCACATACTTGTGAGTCACAAGTACTATATTTTTCCAAATTTACACTACATTTTCTTTTGTTAAAAAAATATAAATATTATTTTCACTTATTCTAAAGTGCAAACATAAACTAGTCCACATTACTACATTGAAATAGTTTCATATCAATATTAAAGAAAACTGGAGAGAATAAAATTAATTGATTTAGTCATTAATCATAATTATCACTTCCTAAATCTCACCAAATTCATACACTGAGGTCTTTTGTATTCATATTTAAAATAATATAGAATTAAAAAAGTACATAATAAAGATGAAAATTAATAAATTTACCATATTTCAATATTTTTATTTAAGATTTGCCTGAAAACCAAAAAAATTAATTTGCTTAAATGACTCGTACAATTATTTTTATATTGTTAATAGTTCAAATTTCAACCCAGAAATTTGACATTTTAGATTCAACAACTGTATGAAATCAAAAGCTGTTAACTGTAGAATTGTTAGTTCACGTCTAAAATATCAAATAAAATACATATTAACTTGCCTGGAATCAATGTTCAATACATGTATTCATATAGTTAAACACATTACATTCCTTCTAAATTCTTTGGAGTAGTATTAAAACACTTAATGAGTTGACTAATTCAATTAAATGTTTTTATAAAATTGCTGTAAACAATAATACATTATTAATTCCATAACATAATCTGAAAACATTCAGACTACAGATCCAATAAGATACCTATGTAACGAGATATTTAAAGTTACGCATAACAATATTAATGCTAAAAATTAATAAAAATATTTAAAAAATGATTAATAATAGCACAAAACTCACTACAAATCACCATACTTTTTTTGATAAGCACAATGTACATTTTTACAAAACAATTTTTTTTTAAAATTCTCACCTGTGTTTGTCTTCATTTTTCCAGCTGCTAACAGCAATATGAGGAGGTGGAAGAAATGACCTTAATGACTGCACTAATTGAATTGTGTCCATGAGAGCTAAAACAATATCGTAAATATCAATGTACATTGATATTGTACAAACAAAAATCACATCTACAACATAATACGAGGAAAATAAAATAATTCTAAAAACAAAATGCATTAGGACATGCCATAGCTTACTTAAAGACACTTCTAAATGTTTATACCAATACTTTTTTAATATTTTCTTCCAAAATTTTGATACCTCTCGATATAAAAGTGCTGCTGTTTTTAATGTTTTCTCAATATATGTATTTTTTTTTTGTTTAACGTCCAACTGTTCTGCAATTACTGCTAATGCAGATGGTGAAGGATGAAATGATTGTTTGTAACGTATGAAAATATGCCGTGCCTGAATGGGATTCGAACCCAAGACCGCATGATGAGAGGCGAGTACGTTACCAACTACGCCAATGCGGCTGGCAATATATCTATGGTGTTATGGCAAAAGTGGATATGTACACTTTTTTAAATTTTTCAGGAGAGCATTTTTAAAGTTTGATTGAATAGGATAAATCAGTTTCTAAGTTTTTTGGTATGATTAAATACTCATAAAATTCAATAATTAATTTAAAATACTTTTCGCACCCAGAAAACTAAATATGTAATCTTGGCACCCAGATTTTCTTGATTTTCTGACATATCAAGTTTTGCCATATTCTATAACTTGACAGTATGTAGAACTTAAAAAGTGGCAATAGTAGGTAGAATGGAAAAATACTCCAAGGAAATAATATAAATGCTAGTAAATGATTGAATTTTACTTTTTTATGTTTTCTTTAAATTATAACAACCCACCGGGTTGGTCTAGAGGTAAAATCGTCGCCGCGAAGACGAAGGTTCCTGGTTCAAATCGTAGTAAAGGTAGTTTACTTATACACAGATTTGAATACTAGATAGTTGTTGCCGGTGTACTTTGATGGTTAGGGTTCAATTAACCATACTCTCTCAGGAATGGTCGGCCTGCATCTGTACAGGACTACACCTCATTTACATCATACACATCATCTTCATCTCATTGGGTGATGGGGGGTTGCTTATTGTTCTCAATTGAACAGATTGCAACGTACATAAATTCGGAATACAAAAATTAAAATATTTATTTTAAAGTATTTTGGAATAATATAATAATGACTACAATGTAATAACACGTGCATTTTTCTTTACATAATCCGAAGTAATGAAAAAACTGACTCATAGTAGCTTACACTGAATAAGGTAATAAACAATAATTGTTTATTACCTTTTAATTACCTATTAATTGTTTTTATTACCTTTTATTACCTATTAATTGTTTAGTAATAGTTGTTTATTTATATTTTTCTTAATTATTAAGAAAACTAATCAGTGTATTTTAATATTATAAACACTCAAAATAAAAGAAAAAACAATAATTTATATAAACATATGATAGTACAATTAGCTCAATTGGAGCCCTGTCTCTTACATAATAAAAAATATTTACACTCTTTTAGTAAATTAGGAACGATCATCATTGTCAGATTCACTAGTTGAAATGTCCAATTCAGGAGCATGGTGGGTAGTTGTAAGTTTATTATAAAACTCATGACAATCGGAATGAATAAGCCGTAACAAGTCCCTTTTTTAAGTGGATTTTTTTTATTGAGTGATGATGTCTACATAAGCCTTGGGCTCGTGCGTAGGTAATGATATGTGGTGATTTACAGATGAATAAAAATGCCAGACCTGACCGGGAATCGAACCCAGGATTGATCCCTGTTGTACCACTGTAGGAATGAGGTATTTCATTCTTATACGTCTGAGGCTTTCTCCGATTAGTTTTTCTCAGGTTCATGGTTCTGAACATTTCATCCTCTTTTAAAGCGTATTTAAACTGAATGATATCGAAATTACATGAAGTGCAGTACAGCCTTTCAATCATTAACCAACTTATTTTATTCCCATCGGTGTCGCGGAGCCGTTTAACAAGAGTTTGGGAAAGTAAGCTTGAGAAAGACAGGAAGTTTTTTCTTTCCATTTCTGAAACCTTGAATGGTCTTTTACCTCTCAACTTTTGAATAAATTGATACCAATCACGAGGCATCATGATTGGTACAGATGTAGCTTTTTCAGCTCTCTCGATTCTAGCTTGATCATTATCACACTCAAGATTAGTATGATTGGGCAGAAGAAATTTTTGGTCCATTGTATTCAACGGTTTCTTTTCTTGAAGTGAAGAACTGAACATTACAGCCATGTTGAAGTTCCAATTTTGCCCTCTACATGTATCGGAATATGTTACTAAGTGAGTAACTTCTTCTGGTAGTTGCATTATTTCCTTAAAATTACAAAATGCTATATCATTTGAATCCCTTCCTGCTACAGACTCATGCCACTTCAAAGTCTGAAGCGCTTCAGATGACCAGTTTCTTACTGCAAACTGTAAATGTATATGAGTCTTTTGTAGTGAACTATACTAGTTTGAAGAAAAGGTGTGGACAGAATTTGTTGAAGGTTAAAGACTATGACCGTACTTAAAGGTGCCTTCAAAGCAGAATCCTTATCAATTCTTTTGCATTTGTCTGCAAAATCAGCTTTTTGTTAGTGGATATTATACTATACTCTTCTTCAACTTTATCTTTTTGCAGTTCATTGTTTGTTTTATTTAATTTTAAAACATATTGATCACGTTTTACATGCATCTACTTTTGAGAGTTTAAATCTGTGACCAGTAGTTTTAAAAACCGATCTAAAAGTTTTATAAGATGCATGCTGTTCTCCTTTCTCTAGTTTTACTGCTTTCTATTCATCAAAAAATTTGTAATGTTAAGATCTTCCGAATATTTTGGTGAAAAACAATGCTTAAACAGTAAATAAACAAAACAACACCTTAGTTTTGGCAGAAATTAACGTAACCTGCAAAAAACAGCTAACTCAAAAACTACCAAAAGTAGATATGTTGAAGAGGCTACCGCAAGAAAGCAGTGAAAAAGAAACGGCAAAAGTTGATATGTCTGACATACCTAGTTTAGCCGCTAACATCAAAATTTTTTTCAAACAAGGCAGAAGTGGTTACGAACATATCTGTTTTTGGCACAGTACAAAGTTCACATGAATGACATATCATGTTTTTCCATTGGCCATATCTCTGCAGCTAATAGCTGTAGACATACCTCGTTTTGCCACAATATAGATTCAAATATGGGCAACACAGTGGTGCACTTAACTCAATTTTGAAAAAAAGTGGACATATCCACTTTTGCCATAACACCATAGATATGTAGTTAATAAAAGATTCTCTCAGTTTGAAACTAGAAAAGCATTGTGGAAAACATTACATTGCAAATTAAACGTTGCGAAAAGTAGTGTAAAAATGAAAACTACAAAAATACACCAACTTCAAAATAGAATTAAATTTCTCCAACAGAACATTCAAAAAAATAATAGAGCATAAAAAATGTAGTACGAGGAAATTTTTAAAAATCAAAGGAGCTGTTTTTGAGAATATAGCAAAACTTCCGGTTGACTGATTTTGATAAAAATATTGAAGTTGGGTCCCCTAGTGATACCACTTAACTTAAAGTTCTTGAGATATTTTGTTCACGCGCAGAGACCATCGCTAAAAACATGTTTTTGGGTTCAGGAGGTTTGAAAACAAATCTTTCCAATGGATACACATTTTCGAAAAATTGATATGAAAACAATGGGCCTACTTTCCTTCCCTATATATTCACATAGGACAAGAGAAAGTAAAAAGAAAAAAGAATGAATCTACATGTACCTTTTCACCAGTTATTCTTTACACAAATTTTTAATTATTATCAAATTATTGTAACTTTTAAGGATATAATGACAAATTTAGAATTAATTAGAGCCTTTCAGTGAAGCCCAGTGGATTGTTAGCAATCAATAATTCCATTAAAATTCACAACTTTATTTTTGTGAGAAAACTGTTTACTACTGAATAAAAATATCCCTATGAAAAATTAATTTTACATACAAATCCATATAATGTTTTGTTATACACTAGAATTAAGAAATGTGTTTCAAGCCATTAGCTGAGTACATAATTCAATAAATTTTTGTTTCAGTTTCAATTTACACACACATTAGTTAACATTAGCTACAATCACATTAACTTAACAAGTAAGTTCAAAAATACAAATGTAATCTACATACAAAAGATATACAATAACTTACTCTTTTGCAATGCTTCTGACTGTTTTCCATACGGCTTACACATAGCTGGTCTGACACAAGTTTTCATGCGGTTCATGTTTTTCATTATCTCAGCAAATGCTCTTACTATTTTTTCTTGGCCTACTGAACAAGAGAATTAGTAAAAGATAAATATTTAGGCAACAGACAATAATAATAAATATCTAGTATCCAACACACTTTTAAGTCAAATTAGCATAAATAAGCACGAGGGTGTATTGAAAAGTAATGCCTCAATCACTATAACTTTATTAGTAATGGAATATTGTTTACATATTAGTGTGAAATGATTAATTAAACTGTCACCAACTCACCAATATAACCACTTTTCCATATAATCATCATTAACAGTGACACATTTACGCCAACCTCCTATGCTTTGGAAAAGTCTGTTACAGAAGAAATCTGAATTTTTCGTACAGCACCATTTCCTCAATTTTGAAGAGAAACACATACTCTTGAGATGTTCCTTAAGCTTCGGAAAGAGGTAAAACGTCTTGAAACCCAAGCTTGTCTCAAGCTGTACATGTTTTCAGACTTGTGAGGACAAGTGTTGACATGATGAAGAGTTGACTCTTTGTCTGTACAAACACTATGCAGCTATCACTTCAGATTTAATAGGGTACCAATACATTGTTCAGAGTTCAAAGTAGAGCCACATTCCAAAAACTCCATATAAACGATACCATCACAATTCTAGAAAACTGTAATCATGATTTTCCCCACAGATGGCATTGTTTTGAATTTTTCGGTTGCAGCTGTAAATTGCCACTAGGGTGACTTTTTTATAAAGAGTTCCAATACATAACTAAGAACTTTTGAAACAGTCTGGCCCACCAGCAATGGAGGCATTACTTTTCAATACACCCTTGTAGATCAAAGTGTATATTTCTTGAGGATTTATGCAAAAACAAAAAACTGAGATCAACAGCCTTTAGTACGTAGATTTACTTCAAATTACAATGACATAGACATACTCTTTCGAGTAACAACTATTTAAAATATTTTACAGTACCTTCTCCAGAAGACTGTTGATGCCTTTTAGAATCATGACCATCATGATGACTTGTCCAAGAACCGTTATGAGCTGCTAATAAATCCTAAAACAAAACCAATAATAAAAACTTTATTACTACTTTCAATATTCAACGTAATCTAGATAATTATTGTCCTACATCATAAATTCACACTGCACTTTTAGACTTGGGCAACTAATATAAACTTTTTAGCCAATGAACAAATCTGTAATGTTTTATTTATCTGACACCAAACCAAACTACACTTTGCAGTTTTTAGGTACATTTTGTAAGCTGTGGTTTACTCCGAGAAAATGATCTCTTCATAAACCTTATAAGAAATAAATGTCACCTGTAATATTGCCTATAGCTTAATTACATGATGAGAAATATTTGATTTACTGTAATCATGAATGAATCGCCTTCTTTATATTGCTGTCATCGGCGTTTTCATTATCAGTCTCTCAAGTATCTACCTAACAGTTTTCTTCTTTTACCAAGTGTCAACAAAACTGTTAAAGAATACCTTCCTCACATCCTTAATTTCCTTCTATATTTTTCTAATAGCGGAAAGAGAAACATCACAGTAGTTAGCATTTTTGTTTAGCTTCAACTTCACAACATTTCATTACATTGCATATTATATTTTGTTCAGCACTATGAATAGTTCAACCACGTTTTTTAGAAACCGACATTTCTGTTTACGGTAACAAACCATTATATTCGTACAGTTAACCTACAAAAGGTTCCGCAATATACAGTATATGCTCTGGGTATAGTATAATTTGATACATTTGTCGTACTGAAATTAAAGCAGTCATGCATGCGCACTGATGCTTTTCCCCCTTTACCTCTCATTGCAAACAAGGGCAAACTCGTGACTCAAGTGACTCACTACTCGTTTCTGCACCAGAAAAATCTCCTTAAGCTTACTAGTATATTTGTAAATGTTTCCTATGCATAAAAATAATGACTTTTTTTTCTTTGTACCTTATTAGAACCACTTAAAGTGTCGAGAGATTCTAAATTGGCTTTTAAAAATTCAGCCAATTTCTGCTGTTGCTGTTGCTGAGGAGATGGCTGAGGTGGCGGTTGCGAAGATTGTTGGGCTTGTTGAGCCTGTTGTTGTGCTTGTTGTTCTCTAGCTTCTCTTGCTTGTTGTTGGGCCTGTTGTTGTGCTTGCTGCTGAGCTTGTTGTTCTCTGGCTTCTCGAGCTTGTTGTTGAGCTTGCTGCAATTGTTGCTGTGCCTGTTGTTGAACAGCCTGCTGTTGCTGTTGTTGTCTGGAACTGCTTATTGAAGCAGCTATCTTACTTAAACCAGCATCACTCATATCAGTTGCACTACTTGAATCCGAAGTTCCAACTGAAACTAAAATATAAATGTTGTTCATACTACATTAAGATACGATATTATAAAAACTACCAACAACATTCCATTTGACTGCATTGCATAGTAAAATATAAATAATTGCACAAATGGCTGACTGACTCCCATGATTTATAACAGAAATCAAGCTTTTTTATGAAAGATTTCAATTTTTTCAAGTAAAACGGATGCTAAATAAGCTAGCCGGTTTTCTGAAGAGCGCAGAAGTTTTATTTTGTTAAAGGTGCGCTTGGTTGCCTCAGCGAGTGGTGAGAGTCAGTGCTGTACTAGCTGTGATCAGAATCACGTCGCTCTCGCAACATTAAATATCAGCATTAGCCTGTAATATGTTGTATGTGGTAGGCATTAATTGTTGTATAGTTTAGAACATGGGATTTAATAGGCAGTTCGATACTAAGAGCCGAAATCTAGCAACTGAATCCGAACTGTTCGCGCAGCTACACCAGCAAGCTTATTTGACGTGCACTCCACAGTATTATCGCATAGAGTGCAGACCTATCAGTTAGTGTGACCAATATTCGATGGAAAGGTTGGTCTACTATTACGTGCAATATAAAATAATATTATTTACAGTGATATCGGTTAAAATCACATATTGGTTTCAGTGACTACTGTATGAATTTTCAACTACGCCGGTTTTATTTCTCAACAATATATGAGTCAGCGTATTACTTATTGTTTTGTCTAGTTTTAATATGTTTTTTTCTTAAATAGTGTTAGTCTTAACGCGCATTTACTGTAGTTTGTGTCCGAAGTTTGATTTCTAATAGGTCTATTTTTTTTGTGTCTTAAATACAGCACTGATCTATAGTTTTATTGTTCTGGTAGCATCCATTATTTTTTTGTTTTATGCAAAGGTAAGTATGGCATCATCATGGAGACATTTTACGATGACGGAAAAAATGGAAAACAATGAAATGAATTGGCTATTGCAAGGGAGTTCAACATTGGACACTCCACAATATCTGCAATTTGGAAAAACAGAGAGAAAAATCAGAATAGTTTTGATGAAGGTGCTGCTATATCAAAGGAAGGTCCTTAAATAACGAGCTTGAAAAATTAGTGGATTTTTAGCTGCTGCACTGTATTCTTTGATTACGTATTACAGTTTCTTTGAATTCACAAAAATGGTATTAAAATTTTGAAAATCACGGTCCGGAGTTTCTCCAACATCTTTAACAAGTCCGTCAATTCATTATCATACTGTTGAAATAATCGCAAGTTCATAATCATCATCATTAATATCACTTTCTTCGTTTTCGTTTGTACTCAGTGCTGAAATATCTTCAACAATACTATGAACAAAATCAGAACGCACACTGAAGAGTGAAAGCGTTGGCATTCACACCCTTTTCTTAAACCATTATTCTCCATCAGGTTGCTGGTGACATTGCAAGGAAAGAGCAATGACCTTGTGCAGTGTACGTACAAAGATTGGGATAGAATCGACAAGCAGTACTGTCATTTCTTTATTTTGAGACTAGAATAAAAACAGACATGGTATGCTACATTGCATATAATACTGGTTAATGTTTTTAAACCTGAATACGAATTTTTACACAATGTTAAATAAAATAGACGTAATTTAAATGTTAAATGCTAAGTGCTAAATACAAAAATGATAATATTTTGAACTTAATAATTTTAAATTACGGCCGAGTAAAATCAAATTAAAAATTAGTGTTTTTTTGTGACTAGGTTGGTTAACCAAAGGTTGACTGTACAGGAAAGAGTAGTTCAGTCATTTGTAGAGGATTCCAAATGATCGAACATGATACAGACGTTTACATACAAGACAACTTGACAACATGGTATCAGGCTACCTCAAAAGAGGCGGGCACCCTAACTACTTCATGAAATAGCAGACTACCAAGTTTGAAGCTGGAATATGCCAGAAGTCCTAATACGTATAGTTTTGATGATATATTGAATACTGAAATGTGTGCATAAATATGAAAACAAGGTCTAATTAATGAACAATGAAGTGATAGTTTTAATTTAGTCTACCTCAGATTTAGTATAAATCCTATGTAACTAACCTGGAGGTTCAGGAATATAAGTTGGCTTATTATGTGTCAATTCTAACTGATTTTTGTAATATCTACATGCTGGGTTCGGGCAATTCTGAACAACTTCCACAATGAATTCCTTTTCCATTCCAAAATTTTCTCGACCAATTGTATAGGAATCCATAACCTTAAAAAAAATATAATAAAAAATGACAATTGAAATTATTTTTACTTCACTACAAATAAATCTTTAATTTAACAGTTAACATACTGGTGCACCAACATGATGCCTACTACCCAGTGCTGGCAATTTTTTGCAAATTTTAACACAACATAACATTTTTGCATTTCAAGTTACCAATGTGATTCTTTTGGTATTTGAATATTCAATTCTTCGTAAAGAAATCAATGTGTCTTATAATAATGTTGCTTTTACTTTTATTTTTACATTTGTTTAACCAAAAACTATGTTTTGTAAAAAAAATGAAAGATGATATCATGAAGGTTAAAATCTGAATATACTTATTCAATTACTTTCAAAACTAAGTGATTACTGACAAATTACAAATAAATCATAATTACTTTCTTCTAAACAATGTAAAATATCACTGTGATCTACAGCCGTGCTAGGAGATGCCATGGTGAATGAAATAAACAGTGACATATAAACAGACCAAGACAACATTATCTCGTCGCTTCTAAAATTACTGTACAAAAATGGTACATTAATACTATCTAGAGTGATAAAAGTTACCTAATATGACAAAATGAGTGTTCTAAAACATTGAGAAACGTACTACGTCTTTGTACATTACACAGCATGGAAAATACAAAGCTGTCCTATTACGTCTCCCACATATTTTATTTTTTAGATTTCGAAAGCCGTAGTATTACGGATTTAGCATGGTACATGTTAACAATGAACACACATTATATCTACTTTCAAATGAAATACATTTATTCAATTCAACATTATAGAATTAAATAGTCAGGTATATACATTTGATACAAATGAATTTTGTATGTTTTTAAATAAATAAAAGGAAGTCAAGGCCCTGCATAAGGTAAGTAAAGAAAGTATTGTACAATACAATACATAAAATATTTTGGTCTACAGGTAATGTGAAAATTCAAAAGATGTTTCAGTAAATTTTTATACAAAAGTAGAAATAATAAGTTACACAATTAAACAGTAGATAGACTGAAACATTCTATTGTTAACTGCACTAGTACCAATTGAATTTTATTGGGTAAATGATGTACAAATTTATATATTAGAATTGATTACAAGCTGCAGGAAGCATTTTAACGAATTATTTTTGAATAAAAATTATTGTGTATCTTGTATAAATTTATTTTAGCTTTAAAAATTTACTTAATGTCAAAATTGTATTGGGGAGACCTTCAGACTCAAAAAATAAAAATTAATTCTACAGTTTTTGAACACACCAACAAAGTTGTGTGTGTGAACCCTAATAAAATAGATAAAATAATTACCGCTCGAACAGTGCCTTCAATACCAAGATGAAGTCCATGAGGGCCATTCATATGTTTCAACATTACAGCATTTGCAAAATGTTCGAATGGTAAAATGATCTTTCCATTTTCACGTAATACAAGACGACCTTGTGAATCCAATGTAACTCGGTTCGCCATCATTCTGGAAAAAAAATGTTATACAATACTAAGACATAGTAGTGTATACCAAATTCATTTTAAGAACCAACTGCGAAGTAAACAAAGTGAATGACGTTACAGCTCCAGAACCGTACGCACCAAAAGTATTATGTGATTTTCATAGTAGGCGTATGCGAAACCACTCGTGCTTAATACTCGTATGAGTAGTTAATTCTTTACCTTAATAAAATTAAATACTTAAATGTTTTTTATAATTTTAAATGCTTACTTTATAAATAAAATTATTATTGTTTACTAATTTTAAAACTCACTTACTTTATTCTCAAAGGTTTACCTTTTTGGTGTTTGTAGAGGACTCGGGTGCGTTAGCCATCACTATAAATTAATATAAAATTTTTCAGCAAAAATAGAAATAAACTTGCTTTTGTTCATACAGTCGAATAAAGTAATAACTACAATAAAATTAAACCGTACATGAAACTAAAAGCACCATTCGAACTAGACGTACAATTAAACCGAACAGTTTAAAATAACAAAACCAACTAAATTGAAAACTCATTTTGGATCATAAAATTAAAAATGACACATATATGAAGAATTTGTAATATAAACATTGAATAAGCCTAAACAATACGGAGTAGTATGCAACTGAATTCTTAACAAAATTAAGTGATAAGGGAAAGATTTTATTGACGTTAGGGAACGTGGCTGTTCGTTGTTATTGTATACCAGTTATAAAAGTGTTGCTGTCCACCCGGTGACTAATGCTAGGCTGTTGCATGTATTTGTGTGGTGTATTTACACTAGCTACCACAGATGCAGTTTGTTGATTCGACAGTTGGTTCTTACAGTGAACTCACTATAGGTAAATTAAATTAAATATTTTATAAAACTTCTTTTTTTGGTTTTACGTCTGACTTTTGCAATTTCTGCTAATCCAGACGGTGGAGAATGATGATACGTGAAAATGAGTGTTGAAAAAATGCCAGAATTGACCGGGAATCGAACCCAGGACCCCGGCATAGAAGCCAGTTGCACTAACCACTACAACGACAACATTTTACAAGGGTACATCCAGTTGTTACTATTTCTCTAAGTTTTGAATGACCATTCCTAATACATACATAATATCCATTTAAAAATTTATTTACATGACTTTTATCAAAATTGGACTATTAAAACCAGTAGAGTTATGAACTAATTAACTAGGTATTTTGTATGATTACATGCATCATTTAAATAAAAATTAAGACTGATTTTCTTAATACATATTTCACATTTAAATAACATCTCAAGTTAGTGTAAAATATAAATCTTCAATAAAATAATACATTGTCCAGATGGTTTCCATGAGCAAGACACAAATATTTTCAATGTTCTAGGAAAACATTTATAGGCACAGTTAGGTTAGTTGTCCTAACAACTTAGTTTTTATGAATACTTAAAACCAATTTTTAGTTACAATATTGTCAAATAACAGCATGTAATAGGGGCCGATAAGGTGTCTTATAATAACAGATTGACATAGGCAACAAACATAAATTTTGGGTAAATGTCTAATAATTAGATGCACCCCTGATTTTGCAAATTTTTGTTTTCTTATTCTTTTTTATGTACTGAATCCGAATCTGTAATTATTTTTGAGCACAAACCTCTACAAAATTAGGTATTATAACTTATATAAATACGAAATTTGTGTTACCACTATAACATTGTTTTCTAAAAAAAACCAATTATTTTAATTCTGTTTGATATAACCTAACAATAATATAAAGGAAATAATACTGGTTGATGATTTGGCAATATTTTTGGTTCAAATTATTAATTTAATTCAAAATTAGAAATAGGGAGGTGATTAAATTAGTCATATATATTTATAATTAAATTGTAACTGACGGATAATACAATTAATATTTACAACAAAAGATTTTAAAATAGTTGAAAATTTTACTACTGCTCACAGTACAATACGAAAAAATTCTGAAATTCGGTCGACAGCGTTATTGTTTTCAACTGTCAAGAGATAGCCTATTCCGCATCTGGCACTTAATATTTTTATTTACAAAAAATTAATCAACGAATTTATGATTTCATTCATTCTTAACGTTTTTTTACTAATTGTACATTTTAATACTTCGTTCTGGGCATTAATCAAGCAATCAATGAACGCCGTACAAGTTTATTACAATTTTTAGATACCTTGTTGACAATAGGCTAATGGATTACTTAACTACTTACTGTAAATAATTTGCACTTGGCAGCATAGATGCCTCTTTCAACTCGGCAAAACATTGTAATAATTCCACGGAAGGGTTCCATCCTTTATTTTGTAAATATAACTGAAGTAACATATAAAGTTTTTCAGTAACATAACCTGTGTTTGGATACGGAGCTCCCATTTCGGTCTGTATTCCTTTGGCTACAATATTTTTCATAGTTTCCGCTAGGCCTAAGCCTAGATCCATGTTAAGAGATTATTAACAGCCTAATTTACCACTTCCTCAACGAAATGTACGGTTTACCAAAATTCGATAACCAATAATATACAGGGTCACGCCCACTCCATTTTTTTCTGAGACACATTCACAAGATTGCCATTCACATTAAAAAAATGTAATTTATTTCAATTTTGCTAAATTCAAGATAAATGAACCATTCGTAAGTGAAATTTCATCTAAATTATACAGAAATAAAATTTTTGAAAGCTGTCTAAAGTACTTTAAACATACTTATTGTTATTTACCTCCTGCATTATATCAAAATGGTAGTGATTAAATTGTAAAGGTTTAAATGAAAATTTGTGAAACGTATAATTAATATTGAGCCAAAATACGTTTTTTAAGCGCCAGTGAATTCTTGAAACACAATAATGGAAGAAGTTCTCGAGGATTAATTAAATATGCGTAATGTGGAAGTCTGTTGGTACCAGAACTGTCAACGAAGCAGAAAGATTTCATCAGCTGTTTTGTGATTTA
This sequence comes from Catonia carolina, assembly GCA_035578175.1. NCBI lineage: Eukaryota > Metazoa > Arthropoda > Insecta > Hemiptera > Achilidae > Catonia > Catonia carolina. Next base: position 247,364,265 of record JAQMRL010000001.1, on the reverse strand, counting down.
GGTTATGCGTATTCAGTTTTCATACTTATCATGAAATTGGTCGGTTTAGGAAATTAATAAAGTTTGTTTCTTTTTGTAAAATATTTTTTATGTGCAATCAAGAAGCGAAATAAATTAAAATGTATTGTCTTCAATGGCTTATACCAGTGTTACTAATTCCTAAACCAGTTAACCCTGCACTTTTGCAAACTCATGTGATGTTTATGGTGTTATATTTGACTGGTTTTTTTCTAGAAAGGAAACCGTGTACTATTTGCAGTTTAGTCTTTCTGGTAGCAGTATTTCTTATTTGTTATAGCGGCGTCGGAAATTGTCTTTTTTGGAGCAGCAGCTGTGATACAGTGCAATGTGAAAATGGTTGATAGTTGGCTATGATTAGTTAAATAAATTAATTACACATATTAACAATCATTATTGAACTTTATTTTTAATATTTCAGTCATGCCATATTTTAATGATATTACATTAACTTAAATAGTAAAAGTTTTGGGCTCAGATATTTAAATTGTTTTGTTTTTGATTTCTACAATAAGTCTACCACCATTTTAAGTTACATTCAGGTACTGTTATTTAAAATGAAATTAAGTTGTAACAATAATTTCCAATATTTTTGTTATGTTGCCCAATTGTAAACGTTATTAGCCTTATAGTGCATTAAATATTTGAAAACCTTATTTTTGTATCTCCTTTCAATCAACCTTTGTTTGGATTGTTAATTTTTAATAAACTTCTGGGTAGCTCTTGCTCCTGGGAAAATTTGCTGCATTTATTTTTTTAAGAAAAATAAAGCAGTATGTATTACACACTGAATTAGTTTTATTAATTTGGTTACAATAGATTTCCATAATTAAGTAAGAGGTTAGCATTTTAAGTAAAAACTTTGAAAAAATTCCATGATAAGAGTGATGACAATGAGAACTATTGAAAATATGCCTTATAAATTGTTTTATGGGTGATTCATACCTTGGAGTTAATGTGAAGATTCTTTAATTTCTTGAAGAAAAGTTTCCACCATTTTGAAATTGTCTATTGATAAACTGTAACTTCTATCTTATTTTGATTGAAATAACAGTCCAATTTGTGGTAGACAGCATGTGATTCACCTTAAATATTAGTAATCAAGGTAAATGCTTCCCAGTTTTAGGTACCCACTTAAGCGTGAAAGTCTTTCATTAATCTAAAATTATGTATAAAAAAGGTTGATTGCATAATTAGGAGTTTGAGCATTTTTATTATTATGACATTCAGTGACATAAGTTCTTATAAACAAGCAACCATTGGCTTGTCATTGAACTGTTGTAATTTATCCTACCAAGAATCTATTGTCTTGAATATCAATACTTTTAGTTTGTTTTAAAAGCAAACTGTTTAATTTTTATACATTGGTAATCGATTAAGTTCTTTAAATTATAAACAGGTTGTTTTATTTAATTAAGTTTAAAAAGTGGAAAATTATAATTTTTAGTTTCATTTTCTTATGCATCAAATGTATATTAGGTTAGGTTGTGGTAGTAAATTTCTGGTAATGCCTCTTATATGTTTCATTAATCAAGTATTACTGTTATGACATAAAATGTGTGTTTAATCAAATTCATGGCTCTGCTGTATACGTTAGATTTGTATGCATTTAACAACTTCCTCAACATCTCTCACTTTCTGCCAATTCCTGTAATATAATTTTTGTCAAGTCTTATCTTAAAACATGTCCTGTAAGTCTTGTTTTCTTATTTGACTTATATATATATATATCCTTATCTAACCTAATCAAAATTTCATGGTATGATGACAGAAAAAACAAAATCATCGTTTTAATGTAAGCCTAATTGCCACTAATACGAGGGGGTACCCAAAAGTATCCGGAATAGCTCTGCTGTGGGCGGAGCTTGTGCAGTACAAATTCCCGCCACTAGGCTGCTTGTAGCGCTATTCATTGCCAGTTCAATGCCATTTTGTTCGTTGATCTAGCTTGTTCTGTTCTCGTGCAGTGATTGTTCTCGCTAGTGCTGTTTTGTGCTCGTGTCGTTTTTCATGATGGCAAGTTTTAATGAACAACGTGCGGCTGTGAAATTTTGCTTCTTGCTCGGTAAAAACGCCGCGGAAACAGTTGTAATGTTGAACACAGCTTACAAAGACGACGCTATTGGAAAAACCCAAGTGTACGAGTGGTTTTTGCGCTTTAAAAATGGCGACATGTCGATTGAGAACAAACCTCGTTCTGGACGACCGTCGACTTCCCGAACAGACGAAAATGTTGTGAAAGTGAAAGAAATTGTACGAACAGACCGACGACAGACCATTGACCAAATATCACAGGTTAGTGGGTTATCTTGGAGCTCAGTCCAACGCATTTTAACAGAAGACTTGAGAATGAAAAGAGTCGCTGCCAAGTTTGTGCCTCGGGTTCTGACAGACACTCAAAAGGAACGTCGAATTGAAACGTGTAGTGATTTGAAACAACAGCTTGAAACTGATCCAGATTTCATGTCAAAGATCATTACGGGTGACGAGTCTTGGTGCTATGGGTACGACCCAGAAACCAAACAACAATCCAGTCAATGGAAGACTTCATTATCACCCCGACCAAAAAAAAGTCGTCAAGTCAGATCGAACATCAAAACAATGCTGATTTGTTTTTTTAATGTGAGGGGAATTGTCCATTCAGAGCTCGTTCCACCAGGCCAGACGGTAAATCAAGCTTTTTATCTTGAAGTGTTAAGAAGACTACGAAACAGCATTCGTCGTAAAAGACCTAATTTGTGGCAGACAGGGGACTGGTTTTTCCACTACGACAACGCGCCTGCACACACGGCAATCTCGGTTACCCAGTTTTTGGCGAAAAACGGCATGGTTTTGCTACCACACGCACCGTACTCACCCGATCTGGCTCCGTATGATTTTTTCTTGTTCCCACGCATGAAAAGGGGCATGAAAGGTCTCCGATTTAACAACGTTGATGATATCAAGAAAAAAACGACGGATGAGCTGGCAGCCATCACTGAAGAGGAGTACAAAAAATGTTTTGAACAGTGGAAGCACCGGTGGGACAAATGTATTAGTTGTAATGGAGAGTATTTTGAAGGGGATAAGGTTCTTTTGTAAAAGAATTAAAAATAAATAGTTTTAAAAAATAATTCCGGTTTCTTTTGGGTACCCCCTCGTATGTAGATTTCAAAATTAAATGTTTTTATTGATTTCTTATTATCATATGACAAGTACTTATTACTTTTTATAAAACGTACTGGAAATTTGAAGAATTTCTCTTAAATGTGGAATATATTAAGATAATTTTGAATACTATAAAAAATATTGGAAAAGTGCGTGTAAACAGGCTAAAAAACCGAGGAAGTAATATAAGAATAAATGCTTTTATTTGTGTATTATTCTGAATTTAAATGTTTTTCGCTATATTGTTTAATTTCTTCTTTCATGAAGGGCAGGTTTAGATTGTTGTGCAATATTTCATTGGTTGTGTACCATGGGGCAACTGCAAAGATACTCAGGACTGAAACATTTTAAAACATTGGATTTATCGTTACAATATTGTTAATCATATTAACTCATTTATTTATTTTTTTCTACTTCTACTATAATCATCTTCAGCTTCAACTACTTACTGAGTAGGGTTTATATTCTCGTTCTAAGAACATTATTAATTAGATTTTTATCATCTTTGCTTAAAGTTTATTATTACATTTAGAAAAAATACACTTTTAAAAATTCTGAATTAATGAAACAAATTTATGTAAAAGTGATAAAAAAATAGAGCACACATTCATTTCGATCTTTTAAATCTGTAATGGGTTTTATAAGAAATATTATTTGTAGTATTAATTACAGATTTTAAAGAAAAATACATGACAAGCTGTAACCTGACTATTGTATTTCTGTTTGTTTCTTACAGTTTGTACAATGAAATATCTTTTAAAATACACAATATCTTGATTTTTTTTAGATACATAAGTAAATCCGTATTTAATGTAATATATTTGTATTAATGGTGTAATCTGTTGGAATAAATAAATATGAGTGTTAAATATGATATTAGGAATACATTCAAGTAATTGTGAGTATGAAATAAGTATTTATAAATATATATTGCAAAATATAACAAATTTTACTACCTTATACCTAGAGTTTAAAAAAAATTACACTTTTTTTTTTTTTTGTGTAACAGTTTACACATCTACTAGTACTGCATCCGGGAGATCCCAAAAAGGGAGTATAACATGTCAAGATACAACTACCCAAATATAACTTAGTATTCATATTAAAAAGTAATTTCAATACGTATCAGTTCATTTATTATCTAATAAATATGCATGTCATCTAATTATTTTTTACCAAATATTAACTGCAATTCACCTCGGTGTTTACTAAAACATTTATTTTTATAAAAAAAACTTTTTAAAAGGAATTCTAATAGGGCCATTGTTTGGCCTATTGTGTACAATGAAATATTAAATAAATAAACATTGTAAAAAGTTTCTAATATATTGAAAACTAATTTTATTAATAACAAATACAGATTACCACAACTATTTAAAGTGTTGTGGTAATTTATTTATGCCTTTCTACTTGCATAAGTAGGTTTTTGTTCAAACAATTTAGTATTGTGATAAGCAACATAATAAATTTTGTTTCTGTGTTGTGATTGTTGAGATCAAAATTTTGCTTTTTATAAATTATCACTCGAAAAATGTACGAAGGAATATCTATTAACAATTAAAGCTCCTTGGAGGTTAGGTGATTTGCTTCCTCCATACACGTTATTGCTTTTATCTTAATTTAAAAATATCTTTCCATATTACTCTATGAAGAATTACTCCACATTAATATACCAGATATGAGATAGAATCCGATCATTTCTTCTTCTTCTTCTTCTTCTTCTTCCTTCGAGGCCTATGCCGTTGCCTGTTTCGAACTCACAGACTTGAAACTCTCCGCTTATATCCATATTTTCCGAGGTCGTCCCACATCTCTCCGTCCAACCGGTGCATAACGGTGTACTTGGAGGCGCATTCTGTGGTCCGGCATTCTGGCCAGGTGTCCCCTCCATTGCCCTCGATACCCCTCAATCTTCTCATTCAGGAAGTAGACTTGGATCTTCTTCCTTATTCACACATTCCGCACTCTATCCAATCTCGAGCATCCCTTAACTCTTCACAGAAATCTCATCTCTGCTGCTGGGATCCTTTGTACATTCCTCGTTGTGGTCATCCACGCTTCACTCCCATAGATCAGAATCATCAAAACATCAATCAAATCATTTATTTTACTATTAGGTTGTAATGCAAATACCCTAATGATGTTTTACTACAGTTTTGATCAAAATAAAGATCCCAAAAAAATATCTTGTCTCGTGGTACTCCTAAAAACCTCACTGTTTGTATGTTCTAGGATATTATTACGAATAAAGATTTCCATCCACTTCTCCATTGTCCACTTAATCTCATAGTTCTATCCGGCTCCTTTGTTCCATTTTCCTTTTGGTAAATCAGTGTTACATTGTGAAAGACCTGTGGTGAATGAAATAAAACTTCTTTCTAGGAGGCTTGGCATACTGAAAATCAGTCATTATTACTAAATTTAGCGGGCAAGACATGGAAAACCATCTCATTCCTTGTGTACTGGAAAAAAATCTCTTTGAGTTTAAACTACATTTTTATCTGTTCACATAAATAACAAAGAAATCTCACTTCCATGTTATATTCACATATCGTTTACTCAATAAAATTCAATTAGTATTAGTCTAGTTAACAAAAGAATTTTCTTAAAAATGTTTTAGTCTATTTACTATTTATTTGTATAATTTATTATTTATTTCTATTGGCTTATGAAAACTCACTGAAATATCTTGTGAATTTTCACATTGTAAACTGTAATATCTCTATATATTGTAATGTATATATACTTTAAATTTTTTTTATTAACCTTTTGTAGCTGCCTTAATTTTCTTTTATTCATGATTTAATTCAAATAAACTTACATGTTAAGTAGTTCCATCATCATCAGAGTATTTAAAATAACATAGAAATTGAAACTATTTATTAAAATTTCATTAGAAGTAGTTTCTTCATTTGTGTAAAACTGTTCAATCATTCGATTCTATCCCTTTTCAAATTCATCCCAGATGGCAGCAGCAGTCAATATTACTTCATCATTCTTAAATATGATTTTTTATTTAAAATATCCTGCCCTTATGTGTGTGCAACAATTAAATGAGCAAAAGTAGGGCATTTTAAATGAACGAATCAAATGTTTAATTAGTGATGTTAACTACTTGTGTCATCTGCAACAAGTATTAAAAAAGGATTGATTTTAATCAGTAAACAGTTTTGTATAAATGAGTGAACAAATTATTTCTTGTATTAAAATGTTAATAAATTAGTTTCAATCTATGTGTTGTAGAAAATGCAAAGATTTAACAAATTTTTGTTGTTTTTATAATTTTATATACCTACTCTTATGGTTGTGGTTCCGACGAAATACAAGGTGAGTCTGGAAAGTAATGCAATTTTTTTTAACCAAAAGATTTATTGTAGATATCATACAAACATTATATATTCTTTGAAGTAGTTCCCTTGGGCATCTACACTTATTCCACCGGGTCCGCCACACACTGTATGCTTTCTGGAAGGCTTTAACAGGGGGACCTTCGCAGAAGCTCTCATCACGGCACCTTGGACAGCTTCAATCGACCCAAAACGGATTCCTTTCAGTGTGGTCTTGAGCCTCGGTAATAGAAAGAAGTCGGCTGGACCCAAGTCCGGACTGTAGAGGAATTGCGGCAGCATTGCCAAGTTGTTCTTTACCCAAAGCAAGTGAATCTTCTGATTGTCCATCAAAAGGTTGGGAACCAGCTTGGCACACACCTTCCACATGAGTACTTTATCGGTAACCAGTTCATATACAATTGTTTTTGGAATGTTGAGAGTTTCTGCTATCATCCGGTTACTCAACCGACGGTCAAAATTTAACAGATCGTGCAGGTGGGCCAAATTGTCATTGGTTGCGCTGGTTGATGGTCATCCAGTGCGGGGTTCATCGACTTACCCGCCCTTCCTTAAATTCTGTCAACCACCGTGAAACTTGCGAATACGGTAGAAAACTGTCCCCGTAAGCTTGCGCAATCAATTAATGGGTCTACGCTAGAGATTTGTTCAGTTTCGAACAAATCTTTATCACATATCGTTGCGCAAGAGATGATTTCATTGTGTTTTTTGTGATGTAGGCACTAAAGACAGTGCAAAGACAGCGATTCTAACACCCTAATTGTTCGAAGCAGACCCACACAGGCATCGCTTTGAAGCTGAGGCCCCCCCCCTGACCAAACCCAACTGGTCGGAATGCTCTGCAGCCACTTTTAAGTACTAGCACAAAATAAATTGCATTACTTTCTAGACACACCACGTATGCAAATTTATTTGAATGAAATCATATGAGATAAAATCAAGGCAACTACGAAAGGTTAGTAAAAAATTAAAGTGTTTATACATTAGAATTGATTACAAGCTGCAGGATGCATATTAAAGATTTATCATAATCTTTTTTCCAATCCTCTGCCAAATATCATTTTTAAATTTATATAAATGTTAATTGTCATTTGATGTCATCATTACTTAAATTAAATGTTTCTGTAATTTAATTAATTTCTGTTTTTTAATAACTTTTTTCATTCAAAATGTTATACTGTAATGTTTATGTTGTAGATATACGTAAAATCACCCAATTTATTTATATAACTTAAAATATAAATATATTTTTTCTTATACAGTATTAAATATATTTTCATCTTTTTGTTATAGTTTACGAGATATTTAAATAATATAATTTTGGAACGATAACTATACTTTTAAATTCTTTTAGATAATTTGAAATTTATAAATGTAAATTTAATTAGTTTATGTGGTATTACTAAACAGTATTCTTATTAGTATTGCCAACACATTTTTATTATTTCATAATTTAAAAAAATTTAATTTGAGTAAAATTTAATTGTAACTTTGTTTGTATATCATACTGAATTAAATTTTTTGTAATTTCAAATTTATTTTATTTTCTAGTCAACTATTTACGTTAACAATTAAAACAATCTACCCTGCGTGACTGTAAATTCTTTACAGTACTAAATAAAATTAATGTAGACTTGTTAGGTACTAGAGTATTATAAGAAAGAAATTGTAAGCTGTATATAATACCATTAAATATCATGAAAGACTGTTTTTTAATTTTTTTTGTTATGTTTATTAGAGGATACAAAGAATATAAACCTATTATGAACTGCAGTATAGTCTCGATGACCCAAAGGGTTTATTTATTAATTTTTAATATGCAGTTTCAAAGAAACGGAATATTTATAACTTTACTGTAGATGTAAATTCTGAGTTAGTTTCACATTGCAGTTACTTGTAAGTGTCCATTACACTCTCCCATTATGTTAATAGTAATTTTTTTATTGCGAACATCTTAGACTATTTATGTGAAAGTGTATGAAAAGTATAAATAACATAAAGGAAAACACTTTCAGTAGAATAACTTCCTGTTTGTTAATAGTAATTAAAAAAATTTTGTATTGAGTAATGATGCCTACGTAAGCCTTAGCATGTGTGTAGGTAGTGATATTCAGATGCAAAAATGCCAGACTTGACTGGGAATCGATCCTGGGACCACCAGCATAGATACATACAATATCATATCATGTGATTTTAATATAAACTAGAATAAGTACTATTAATACTTGGGAACTATCGCCAGGTTAACTAGTAACGTAATCTGGTGGTGGTAACTAGTTTATTTTGATTTACAGAAAGCGCACTGTACAGACTGCGTATATGGCTATTGAAGTTTGTTATTCAAATATATATTTCTAACCACCAGAATACGATAACAGAAAACACTTACCAATGTTTATAGCGCTTTCGTGTATCTTGTACACATCTTCAGTTAATTAAAATTCTTAAAAAAAATTTTTCCACATAAAAATTTAAAACTTCCTACTCCTACCATGGTAGATAAAGAATAGTCAATTCTTATATCTAAAAAACTCTTGCCAACTTAATCAGATCTTTTAAAAAACGATTTGCAGAACACTATTCAAACTATAAAAAAGAAAACCGAAAATTCTCCTATGTAACTGAACACATGATCAAAAATAAACATACTATGTCAAGTATAAAAATAATCTAGAAATATTAGAAATAAATAACAGACAAAATGAAATTGAAATTTTGGAAAAATATTATATTTATTAATATAGTAACAGGGAAAAATTAATGAACACACAGATTGAATGTGACAAATGATTAAGTTGGCAAGACTGTTTTAGATATAAGAATTGACTATTCCTTATCTACTATGGTAGGAGTAGGAAGTTTTAAATTTTGATGTGGAAAAACATTTTTTAAAGAATTTTAATTTACTGAAGATGTGTACAAGATACACGGAAACACTATAAACATTGGTAAGTGTTTTCTGTTACCGTATTCTGGTGGTTAGAAATATATATTTCAATTTTAAATAATATAGCTGTTTATAATATTCTATATAGGATGTTTGAAGTTTGTTAATGAATTTTTTTCCAAGACAGACCCATCTGGATTAATACAATAAAGAAAAAAGTATAATTATTGAAAGTTAGATCATAAACTATTTAAAATATATACATGTAAACTTGTGATCGTTTTAAATTATTTTTTACTTAAAAATGATCGTTTTTGTATTATTCACAATCCCTGATATTATTTATTTTCTTAAAAGACTATTTGGCTGTGTAACTTTATAACATTCCTTTTGTTTTGTTCCCCAGTTGTGATTCGTTCAAAAGTATATTAAATCAATGGTAGAAGTTCCTCAGGAAAACATTTTGTGTTTATATTAAAGAAAATTATTTAAATTTATTTATTTAATGTCGCATCAACTACAATGGTCATTAGCGACGACGTTGGCTTGTGACTTTCTATATTACAATGAAGGATGAATGATTTTTTTTGTAACGTATGGAAATATGCCGTGCCTGAGCGGGATTTGAACCCGCGACCGCATAATGAGAGGCGAGCACGTTACCAACTATGCCAATGCGGCGGGTGTAAAGAAAATTTTATACAGTGGCAGTTTAATTCAATGTGAAACTTATGAGACAGAATATTGGTTTATATTTATTTGTCTCCTGATAAGCTGTAATGGTACAGTATGTAAATTTGTAATGAAAGTAAATATCTGATTTAATTTGTTCATAAATTCTGTAAATATTATATTTGTAATATATTTAATTTTAAATTAATGTAAATATTATTATAAAAAATGTATATCACATTATAAAATCTTTAATTTTTTCGGTATGTGTATAATTTTTAGGTAATTTTTCTTAATGTAAGTACATATATTAAAATATATTTTTCTCTATTGTTAAGAAATTGTATACATATGATGTAGATTTATGTCAATTATCTTCCCCCATACATTACCAAAATGTAAAAATGAAAATAATTTAATGTTTATATATTAAATTTTGTATTTTAAATGTAATATTGTGGTGTTTTCTTTAATTGGCGTGCATTCCTGATTTCTGTTACAGTTTACTTGTTGCATCAACTATTAATGTTATTTGTCAGCAATCATTTAATTTAGTGGATTTTCAGAACGTAATGTTATACTACGATATCGTAGTATTAGCCGAGACAAAGAAAGAACTAGAGGATATCTTAAATGGAATGGATGAGATCATGAGAGAGGATTACTTCATGAAAATTAATAAGAAGAAAATGAAAGTGTTGTGCAGTAGCAAGAGTGGTTAGAGGAGAAAAAAATATCAATTTTGATACATTTTAAGCTATATTTTAGCTTAAATACAGATTATCTAAAATTATTTATTTAAAAATTTGTTCTTTTTGGAACTAAATTCGGTATTGTTTTAAATACCTAAATATTTCCTTCAGCAACATTTAATTTTCAGAAACAGCTGATTGTTGTAATAAACAATCTAGATTGTTGATGATAAAACAAATTGTCAAAATTAAAAAATAAATAATTTTTTTTAATATTACCAATTTTTTTTTAACTATAAAAAAATGTTACCCGTGGTGGATTCAACCCACCTATCTTTACATCTCCAGACCAAAATGTTACCATTACTTCAAACATAACAATACGAAAGTGGATAAATATTACAATATGTAAACGGAAAACTGTTACAAATTTCTGTATTTAAGCTAAAATACAGCTTAAAATGTATTAAAATTTATATTTTTAAAAGGTCTAATGATTCCTGACTATAACAAGTCTTAATTTATTCGTGGGAAGAAAAATTAACAAACTAATGAAAATCAATGCTATTTCCTTATAGTTCAAATTCCGTGGGACATTTGGTATGTATTATAATATAGCTAAAAGTGGTGGCGATGGATTTCTGGAGGCGGAGCTGTGGTGTGTCATGCATCGATCAAGTTCTGAAATCAGAAGAATTGATATTCAAGGAAATATCATGGATACCATATCCAGGAAGCAATTAAAATGTTTTTGCCATTTGCAAAGAATGGAGGATGGTAGGTGGCCAGTGGGTATGGAAGTGGATGCCAGCCGGTTGAAGGAGGGGTATGCTGGAGGTGATGTGGTTGGCTGGTGTACAGGAGGCAATTTCTTTGTGGCGGCTTTCTGATGGTAACTGGCAAGACAAAGAGAGGTGGTGCTTAGGAAGCGAGATATGGCTGGGGCTGTAAATCCTCACATGAAAATAATTTTTTCCCTTGCATCCAGGTGACTCCAAAGGGAGTATAGGACATGTCAAGATAAAACTGATAAACTGAAAGTTTATCACCAATGATAAATTCATCACTTACCACCAGAAATTTTTTTTTGCTACTGCTTATACTTCAGTAGGCTTGTCATGAACCCCATTGAATCAAATATCACACAAAATAAAAAATTAAAAAATCAAACAATGATTAATTCATCACTTGCCAATAATTTTTTCCTGCTACTGCTTAACTCAGTAGGCTTGTCATGAACCCCTTTGTATCAAATAGTACACAATACTTGTTTAATTAGAAGTTAAATATTTTTCAATCAAAACTATTTAGAAAGGAATTCGTGCACACTGTAAAATGTTTCATCAATCAAATATTGTTTTAGCTTTTTTTAAAATGACTTAAATTGTCACAATTTTTTAAACCTTGTGGTAATTTATTGATGTATTTTCTACCTGCATGAGTTGGTTTTTGTTCAAACAGTTTAGTGTTGTGATTAGCAACATAATAATCGATTCTGTTTCTTGTGTAGTGGTTGTGAACATCTAAATTCTGTAAAAAGGTATTTTTCTTTACGTACATTATCACTTCAAAAATGTACAAAGAAGGAACTGTGAGCAATTGCAGCTCTTTAAATAGTGATCTGCATGAGGTAAGGTGGTTGACTTGAAATATACAATATAGCAACTGTAAAAGTTAAGTCAAAATTACAATAATACAATGTTACATTTAAAAAGATAAACTGAAGAAATGTGTCATCCAAATCACCATATTGCTAGCAAATAGTCATTTATTGATTATTTGTACATATCAGTTAATTTGTCTTTATCTACGTTTAACAGTAAAATATTATAGAAGCCTGTTCATAAAGAGAACATAAATACAGATAATAATTTCTTTTGATTTAATCATTAATGAATGCAGTATGCTATCATAAACAAATAAATATTGAATGTAAAGTAAAATTTTGTTTTGTCTGTGATAAATCTATTTGAATGCAGGTGACTTGTTTGTACAGACAAACTACAACAATGTTTAGCTCTGTACAAAAGTAAGATGTATGTATCAGTATTATTCCTATGGAATGATTGGGACAGGTTTACAAGCCATGAAATTGTTTACAGCACCATCTATATTTGATAACTTGTTCCTGATACAAATTGTATCATACCAGGTAATTTTGCTGCACCCTTGTACATCACTTGCACTTGGTTCAAAGTATCCCTCTAATACGACATGCTTTAGCCATAGTTTTAACACAGCAAAATTGCCAGACCTTAACTGGGAATCAAACTGCAAACCTTCCTCTTTGTAGTGTTGTTGATGTTTAGGTCATCATACGAGGCTTTACTAATTAAAATGAGGAGAAGTTGGTTTACTGTCGCTTCGTCAATGAATGGAAACCCTTATCAGCATGCCAGGCCCATAAGCCTCTACGATAAGAATCTACTTTCCCCCTGAAAATGACACCTTCACTTCATTCACCACAGGGTCTGGCTGTATAATAAAATTCATTACTCTCAGAGGAGATAACACACTATTGTCTTTTACACCTCTACTTCTTTTGTTCTTGAATCCTTCAGTCATATAATTTACTGACCATGTGGTAAGAAACAGAACTATTTTTTGTAGCCCTGGAGCTAGCAGATTGAGTGCAAATAATTTAACACTCCACTTGCCTGTTTTGGGTAGTTTTTGCAGTATCATATGCTAATCAGTATATTCACAGATTCGTAAGTTCTAAATAATTCATAATTTTAAATTTGAAACAGTTTTCAATTTCATTTGGTAAGGAACAAAACCTTTCCATTTAATATACATTGTTTTTTTTTGTAACGTATGAAAATATGCCGTGCCTGAGCGGGATTCAAACCCAGGACTGCATGATGAGAGGCGAGCACGTTACCAACTGCGCCAATGTGGCCGGCCACCAAAAAAAAAAAAAAAATTTCATCTACATTGCATAAAGTTCCACCCCAACGTCGTCGCTAATGACCGTTGCTGTTGATGTGATGTTAAATAAATAAATAAATAATTTAATTAATTAATATATATTGTTTTTGTAGTTTCCGTTTCAGATTGTTTAATATTTGTATAACGCACGTTTGGTGCATTTACTTAATATAGGACTTGTGATAGATAATATTATTAGGATTCTCACAGTACATTAAATACAGTGTAGTTAATAAATTTAATAAACGGATAGTTTATTAATTGATGAATACATCTTATGTCCCTACAATGAAGCATGAGAAAACCTGGTTTAATGAAGTCAAATAAAGAGTAAGAATATAAGGGTTGTGTTAAATAAATTTTAATCATCTGGTTTTGTAAGAACAGAAAAATTTGTTTGTTAATCTAAGATTTATTACAATAATACCTACAGTCAAAACAAAAAATGTGTCTCCTACATTTACAGAACTTATCAACAGTTGAATTGGGTGGGGTCAGCAGAAGAAAATGCTAACCCACAAAATTTCCAGCATAATTTTCCTTAAATATTCTGTAAAAATAAAATGTTCAGCATTTTTTACACAAAATGCTATATTTACAATCGTAATAACCTAGATTAACAGAAAAAACAAATGTTAACAAAAAATTCAAAAACATGATTTGTAGATTTCAGTAAACTTTTAAAAATGACATTGCGTAAAATTATGTTGATGTGGGTTAGCACAGTCTTCTTCCAACTCCTTCAATTTGCATGAATATATGTGGAGTTCAGAGCCTAGAAATGAAAAATATCTTCTGTACTAAAATGAAAATGCAGGAAATTTATGTACATTTGTCAAAGATTTTTGTTTTAAAAGAATTCAGCAATGTATAAAAATGATTGATTTGAATTCTCCAGATTTGTTAAGAAAGCATTCGTTTTGAACATTTTATTTAGAAATTTATAATGCTTGAAAATAAATGCTACCATATTTTTTTAAGAATTTCTTTTTTACAAAAGGCTTTACATATTTTATAAAATTAAAATTGCATATAATAGTGTGTACTATATGGCAAATTGAATATCTTCCACCATTATTATTTTACATTTGTTTTTTTGTAATAATCTCTGGATATTTGCTGAGTAAACTTTAAGTAAATGCCAGATATGTTTATTCTACTCTCAAGGAACAAGTTTGTATTGTTTGAAGGTTTGTGTAATTGTTCACGTGTTTTGTTTCATATACTTTCTGTAAGCTTTTATTGAAACATAAGTACAAATATTTACACTAGGTATTAAAAACTTTGAAGTATGAAACTTTAGTAAAGTAATATCGTTTATCTTATAGACTTTATGTAATAGTATGAGAATGTATATCTACGTATTATTTTATCGACCATGTTGTTATTAAAAGCGGTTTATAAATGCTTTTAAATAATACCTTAATTCAGATTAGCAGAACCAAAAGCTCAAATTTTTATAGAACTTCAGTTTTCATTTCACGATTGTCTCCATTAGTGGTTTCGTTTTCTTGTACTGTTTCTTGTTTTGTTTTCTCTTCCTTGTAATCTGTAATGTCCGTTGTTGTTTAGGTCATCAGTCGAAAGGCTGGTTTGAACCTGTTGAGGTTTTACTAAGTAAAACGAAGAATGAGGTGGTTTACAATTGCCTTCCTCACTGAGTGGAAAAGTACGCTGATCAGCATGCTGGGCCCTCTGAAAAGCACATTTTCCACTCTGCAAATGACACCTTCACTTCATTCACCACAGGGTCTGGCTGTATAATGAAATTCATTACTTTCAGAGGAGATAACTCTGATTAGTGTCTTTTACACCTCTACAGCTTTTCTGTTCTTAAATGATTCAGTCATTCAATTGGCTGACCATGTGATAAGAAACAGAACTATTTATTTTAGCCCTGCAACGAACAGATTGAATATAAATAATTTGGCACTCCACCTGTCTGTTATAGGCGTCTGTAATGTCCATCTGCTAACTTCATACTTATTACCTTGCAAAGGATCTTTCTCTCAATTGCTTTGCTTCTCTAAAATCACCCCAGTCATTCTAAAGACAGTCATTTCCATACAGACACACAGGTTTTATTACAGTATTATATCTTATGATACTGAGTTGAGTTTTTTTTTAGAGTGCACCTTCTTTTTTTTGCTGTTTATCCTTTTTGTGTACTTTCCACTGTATTATTTCATCTAAATACTTATAACTATCAGTGTTTCCAGTTTTACTTTTTTTTATCAAGCGATTCAGGGCTGTTGTAATTAATTTTATTATGCACCATGATCCACCTACATCATTAGACTTAAGGATTAATAAATTTTAACATATGAAATACAGTTAATATAATTTTATTGAAAAAACATTCATATATTAACATTATATTATATCAACAATGCAGAAAATCATGAAAATGGACTTCGTTTTTAACTACAGAATTTATAAATTAATTTATATCAGAAGTATCATCACAAAAATTTTCAAAAACACAGATTATGAAATATTTATTTAACACATTTTTTAGCTGCCTCATCTAATTACTACATTACCCACAACAAATTTTTAAATTTCACAAAATATAAATTAAAATTGAACTGCAATGCAAAATATTGTAATATAATGTATTTTCTGAAATAACAATAATTCAATTTTATAAAAAAAATTTGAAACACTTAAATACAAGTAAAACCTATATTTAAGTAATGCTTTGTACCCCAACAAATGATTATTTCATAAATTGCCTAGAAATAATGTAAATAACATTAACGTGTTGATTCATTTTTTCATCATTAGTTCTGGTGTTAAATTTCAGTTCAAATTTATGTATGGTTTACTCTAATACATTCAAAAATAAATTTTTGAAATACATCCTGCCAACCATTTATATAAATTCCAGTTTAAATAAAAGTTATCACCTTATGTTTGGTTGCTTTTAAAGTTAATAATCTGGTGTGAAACACTCACACAACTTTCTCTTGCCAATGCGAATAATTAACAATAAACCTAACATTACTAATAAAACATTAGAAATAAACAAAAAACTAACCTCAATAAACATAACCTAATTTTAATCATATATTATGAAAGACGCAAAATGAAAATCAACCTCAAGTTTGGTTTAAAAATATGGAAAATCGCTCTTTCACGCTAAACTAGGCACTGTACAAAAAACTGCTCTAAATAAAAGTTGGAGATCTTTCAATATCCTATAAATTTGATTATATACACTTTTGTCGTAAAATGCATACTAAGGCCGAAATCTTAAAAAAATTGATTTTTCTCACGTTTTCGTGAGAAAAAAAAACAAAAAGTTGCTAATTACTGCTAAACTAAGCGTTATACAAAAAAATGTTTGAAATAAAAGTTGTAGAATTTTAAATTCTCTACAACTTTACTTATAAACATTTTTGCGGTAAAATGCATAATAAAGCCGCAATCTTAAAAAAACAAATTTTTTACGTGAAAACAGCTTCACCAAGAATTTCAGCAAACATGGCGCCTACCCTATCTTGTAGAGCATAAAAAATTAAGTACATGAGGCAATTTTTAAAAAAATCGTGGGACCAGTTTTTGAGAAAATCGCAAAAAAGTGAAAAATTACACGAATAAACTACTACTTCCGGTTGACCGATTTTGATGAAAATGTTCGTGTCGGGTCCGATAGCGGTATGTAACTTAAGTTTCAAGTTCGTATGATGTTTCGTTCTTGAGATATTTTGTACACACACACACACACACAGACCAATTGCTAAAAACATGTTTTTTGGGTTCAGGGGGTCTGAAAACATGTATATCTGGTGAAAACTTGATTTCGAAAAATCGACATGAAAACAATACTATCCTTCTTATATATTCATATAGGCAAGAGAAAGTAAAAAACTTATGCGCATTTCGGTGGTACCACCTTCTTCAGACCATTGAAATACGTGTAAGTTTTTTAAACTTATAAAGTAACCAAAGGTTAACATGATAAATTTCATTTTGTAATCTTAATACATTCCTTTATTTGTATCCAACTAATAGCATTGGTACTAATTAACCATTTATAAAATTTAATGAAATATTCTGCCATTAATTTACGAGTCAATTACACAATCCATTTGAGATAAAAAAATGTAGTAGACAGTGTTCAATACACAACTTCAAACTATTATTACTGACAATGTTATGTTAGTTTACATTAAATCGGATATTTTATAACCACTTAATTCTCATTTACTTATTACATACAGTACAAAAACAGTAAGATTTTAAAAAGTGTTAATAAGAGTACTTCTGATATAAAAAAAATAATATTTTAACTGTGTGATGGCCAAGTGCATCTTTGTAAATAAACTATGTTTGTGAAATGATAAAAGATAACATTAATCTATAAATTAAAGCTGAATTCCAGTTTTCCTAATTAGATTTGCAAACTGATTTTTTTAACCCTGGGTATGAACAATAATACGTTAATTAATTAAGAAACAAAATTTTTGTCCAGAAAATAGAATATCTTAGTGGTTTGATTAAAAATCGTAATTTAATTTTAGTTAAATTTTTTAATTGCTTCTCTAACAAAATAAAAATTTATTTTTGTGAGTCACTATTGTCCCTTCTACTTAAGCACTGTAGGTACTGCTGGGCGTTCGACTAAATATCATATGACCTCATATAAGAAAATTTTATAGATCCCAGATTTTGACAACGACTCATCAACTGAATGTTATCCCTGTTTGAAGAGTTAACATCTCCTACAGTTCTCAGGACCACAATAGTCTGCTTGCCCAGGAGAAAAACATACAAACAGCCTTTTTCAGAGCCACCAAATTACAAATATTCAAAATGTTGCTCTAATTGATACCATCCAGTGGCTTTTTTATACCACCGGAATATATATATATATATATATATATATATATATATATATTTTATAAAAAGGGTACTTTTTATTGTTTTGAATAATCTTAACTTCCATTGAGCCAAATTCAGATAACAAGGAATTTACTGTCATATAAAAACCATAAATCTGATGATGGTAGAACCATCATCATACCAATACATGAATTTTTCTTGTATTAATTATTTGTTCTATAAGTTGGTTTAATTCACTATAGATAGATTATTTCTATTTCATATAATGAATTAATATAATAATTTCACTAACCTTCTTTTTAAACTGCGTCACCTTTATTTTAATTTCTACTTACACGTGTTTCGGTGGATCCACCATCATCAGAGTAAATGAAAAATTGAAACTAAAAATTTTTTTTTTCTCATTTATTTAAAATTTACAGAAGATGGTACATCTTCAGTCACTTGTATAAAACTTTTATACAAGTGTAAATAGAAACGTGTAAGTAGAAATTAAAATAAAGGTGACGCAGTTTAAAAAGAATGTTAGTGAAATTATTATATTAATTCATTATACGAAATAGAAATAATTTCAAACTGCAGGATGCATTACAAAGATTTATTTTTGAAGATAGATTATTTTTGAAAATTTATAAATGATTCCTTACGCTGGTAGATAATACACTTGACTGTTGGTAATTAGGATACATCACAATCTGGACATTTGATAATTAAATCATACTTCAAATCTATTCTTTAATTTTTTTTAAATTGGAGGAAAATATGAGAAGAATTTGTAAGGAAAAAAGTAATGAATATTTATTAATATAAATATTACCATGTACTATAGTAAAGTATTTTGAAGTTATAACTGATCGATTGTATTTTTTATTTCTTTTTTTTGGTTTAACATCCGACTGTTCTGCAATTACTGCTAATGCAAACGGTGAAGGATGAAATGATTTTTGTAATGTATGAAAATATGCTGTGCCTGAATGGGATTCAAACACAAGACCAAATTATTAGAGGTGAGCACGTTACAAACTATGCCAATGCGGCCAATTGTATGAGAGCAAAACCTCCTAAAGAAAAAGAGAGAGAACAGAGACGAGATCTCGAAACGATTAGCAGAACTGAGGTTCCTGAGAGCAACAGTTGGGTATAATAGGCATATGATCTTTCTGTATCATTCAGGAGTTGAAGTACCAACAACTGCCATAATAAAACAAGAAGATAACCCACAAGTTTGCAAAAAATAGTTATCCTCTCAATCGTTCTTCAGCTCCATCTGTTGATAATATATTAACTAACAATATGCATGATATGGCTTCTGACATTTGGCAAGAAATACTCACGCCAGATATACTTGCTTTAGATGAAATGAGAAACAATCATCCTACTAATAAAACCTATCCCTATGATGTTATAGTAATCAAAAAGCACTCACCCTCTTTTAACTGGATGACTGGTTTTTAATTACAATTTTCATTAGAACTGCCAAAACCAAAAAGCACCCTTTGTTATTCATTTTCTGTGATAATGGAGACATGTAGCCACACAGAAAAACATGGCAGTTATCAATAATGGAAAAATGTTTAAGCAGGTATAATTAAAAGATAATATGAACTACTGAAAAATTTTTAGTTGATAGTTAATTTAACCACAGCTGTCTAAACTTTAAACCAGTTTCCTCAAAACATTTATACCACATGGGTAAATTTTTGAATAATAAAAAGAATGATTACTTTAATCGTGAAGTATTATTGGAAGAATGATTACCATTTAAAATACTACCTAGACGATGGTTGAAAAGACAGAGGAAGACCTCACAGCTTACTCATATGAGCTCTTGAAGAAGAAATAATATTTCACTAACTATAATACTAGAGTGTTTAAAACCACTAGGTGACTGCCTTCGTAGTGTAATGGTAGCACACTAGTCTACCATGGGGAGGTCCCAGGTTCAATTCCAGACCAGTGTCAGGAGATTTTCACGAATTACAACCCACCGTTACATATCCCACTGAGTCGCTAATGATCAAGCTGTTGATGCGACTTTAAATCTGTGCACTAGAAGTAAAGGGTGTTAACTCCAAATTTGGCAAAACTATTTGAAAATCAGCAAGAAAACTCTATAAAAGTTGCAGAAACCACTTTCTCCACTTTTGTATAATGATGCGGAAGATTTTTAAAATGACTACATTTTTTAATTCTAATTGAATAAATATACTTGTCATTGGCATAGTTATTTTATTTTGAATTATTTTGTTTTGTCTTATAGATAGGCCTCAGAATTTGCTTGAATTCTGTAATTTTTTCAAACAGTGTTAAGAATAAAATGCTGTTTCTTTATCAGAATAGAGTTAGCACAATATATTTTGTCTAAGTTTTGTTTCCGTTTAATTAACTCAAGTTACATTGGGGGTTAACACTAATGTAATTAAAATGCAGAACAACGTAAAGAATATGAAGTCCTGTGGGTGGGCATGGATGTAAAAGTAAAGGAAGTTGTTTAATCATTTAAATCGCTGTAATAGAAGCATTTTATTTGGTAATAATTTAAAAAAATTCTAACACCTTCAGAAATTATTTTACAAAAGAAAAAATTTCATGTTTTTGGTTTTTCTGAAAAATTACAAAAATGGAGTTAACTTTCTTTACCGTCAACTACAGCAATAAACTAAAAGAACCAACTGAAGCTTAATAAACTAGAGACTGCAGATGAAGGCAGAGCATAGTGACCTAGATCACAGCACAGAGCCAATTGACTTTCGTTAATCGTATCCAGTGTTGCATGTTGTGGTCCGGCTGTAGATGACAGCCTAACAAAAAGTCAGCTGGAGTTCAGTGAAACAAAGTGTGACTTAGCTAAGGAATAACCTCACACCCGACCTTGGCTGTTATTGGCTATATCTCATCTGCAGTCTTTAGTTCGTTGGGGTATAGGTGTCAAGTTTTCTGCCCAGCTAAGTAAAATCAGTAAGATTTTCTATAGTCTTTTGAATATGCGTGTTAATCTAAATTTTCTTTCTGATCTCATCAATTGATAAAGGCTTATTCCCACAATGCTAGTTCTATCAGGACCTACTAGCACGCCGGTGAAGGTTCCCGTGATGCTAGTATACTAGTTACTAGTAATAGCAGCTTATTAGTAACTAGCAATGTTTCCAAACATTCACACCGAGCTAGTTTACTAGCACTAGTCAATCACGTTACCTTTTCTCCCCTACTAGCACTAGTAAGAAACGTTCACACGGAGCTAGTTTACTAGCGCTAGTCAATCATGTGACATTTTCTCCCCTACTGATGCTAATGGAATCACACATGTTCAAAGCCATTAAAGAGCTAGTGAATACTAGCGCTAAACTAAACTAGCTGCTAGTTGTTCATTCACATGACGCTAGTACTAGCGGCTAGTCTACTAGTGTCATGAGAATAAGTCTTAAGTGCTAGACTATTGCAAGTTAATTGTATTAGACTAAATTTTTAAAGTAAAATAAATGTTTTAATTCCAATTTATATATTTTTTTACTTAATGTTTCACCTTCAGTTTAATTTACAATTTTTTAACATAACAAATTGGAAATAATAATTTATTATTGTAGGATATCTAATATTTTAGTAAAGTACAATTAAAATATAGAAAAAATATTTTCCACACTGTATATTATCATTCAATTATTATAACAACCAAATAAACTACTTTTAAAATTCTTAAAACTAAAACAAAATTAAATTAATCATAAGCACTATGTACCATTATTAATTTATCACAATTATAATATTATAACCAGCGTGGCTGCTACATAAAATTAAAAAAAAATTAATCTTAATGTAGTACAATTTAAAAGCTAACCAAATAAAACTTAACTTATGGTTACACAAATCACATCAATACAAAAAGACACCGACTAAGTTTAAATTTATATCACAGTGCTCATCAATAAAGATAATCATCATATATTGAAGACTAGCTATAGCGCCTGCGCTTATATGGGAGAAAATTGTCAGCATTAGTGAAGTGCCAAGAAAAAAGAACGGGATAATTATTTTAAGTTTACTTAATTTTTCATAAACAACCGAATGTAATAATTTATAAAAAAATTTTTGTCAGTTTTCTAAACCACAGAAAAAAACATGTGTAAAAAAGGATTTTTATAAATTAATTAATGGTAATTGTTGATAGCCAAGCGTGACGTCACGGCAAACCAAATATTTTTTCCATAAAAAAAGAACACAATCCATGGGCACCAATAGAAGTAGTCATTTCAAAAAGACAAAGCATGTTTTTTACAGGCTAATCTCCAAAACTATTCAATGAATTTTCATTAAATTTTGACAGCATATTTATATTTATATTCACAATAACGTTTTCTTTTTTAATTTTCAAAATTGGTAACCCTAAGGGCTCTAATGAAGATTTTCATAAATATTTATGTGTGTGTGTGTGTATATTTGAGTAGGTATTGCTGTTGAAGTGATGAAGGGGTTTCATGATGACGAGGGGGAAATTATCAAAATGTCATATATGTGTGTGTGTGTGTATACTTATTGTTGAAGTACATATTTGAAAACGGAGATGAGCAAGAGACGTATTCAGGGAAATTTATCAAAATGTTGTGTGTGTGCCTGTGTACATGTTGATGTATACAGTATTAGCTAAGCGTGACGTGATGACAAACCATAGATATTTTCCGTACAAAAACACAGTCCAGGCACACCAAACGAAGTAGTCACTTCCAAAATTAAAATTGTACCAAATTTTATCTTTTAAATGTCAGTTGGTCATCTTCATGGCACCATGTAAAGCTGTAAAGCGGAATGTCCCAGATACATTCTTGGTTTGGGTCTGAACATTTCAAAATCTTAAAACCTACCAATCAAAAAATAGTTGCTAAGACCAAGCTGTTGATACAATTTTAAATAAACTGGAATAATCAATTATATTTAAAGAGTTGTTTATTACACAAAATATTTTTCATTAAAAACTGTCTGTTTTACTTGATGCCGGAATTTCTGTCTACATTAGTCCTAATGTGCTTAACTCAGAAATAAAACAAACAAAATCCTAGCTGGGATTTTAGTGGTTGAGAATTATTACGTCCTGAAGTTTTTCTTCTTATGTAAATATTATAAAGTGGACATTTCTTGAAAATATAATAAAAAAAGAATCAATTATGTATTTGTCCCATCCATAGATTGAAACTATTTGGTCCAAAAGCAGAGTTTCTAATACAAATTCTTGAGGTAACTTCACAAACCTGTTAAGGTATTTACATTTAAATCTCAATATATTACATGATTATCTTCAAAACCATATCTAAAATTATGTGCCATAAATATAACAACTACACAAACAATAATAATAGCAAGATAAAATATAAAAATTTAAACAATAACATTTATTTTATACAATATTTAATAGTACGATAAATATATTACAAACAACCAATTCAATCTTCACAAAAGCAAACTAGCAATAAATAAATTTTTAACAAGCTAAGTAATTAATTAAAGCATAGAGAAATCATAAATATAATTTCTGTAGTTACAACATCTAAACATTTTAAAGTTATTTTATTATTTTAGTGGTTCACTCTTAACGGTTCAATAAATTAAAAATCTAATTAAATTAACAAAAAATATCTGACGAGTCACAATTTCTAAATTTGTCCACCTCCGTAACGTACTGGTAGCGTGATAGCCTACAACCCAGAGGTTGCGGGTTCAGTTCCCAGCTAGGATCTGGAAATTTCCACAAGTTAAAACCAATTGTTACATAACCCACTGTCACTAATAACCAACCTGTTGATGCGACTTTAAAAACACAAAAAAATTTCTAAATTTAGTATACTTATATTCTACAATTTTATATATGTAAACATTAATTTATGTAATCTATAATTATACACTTAAAATAATACGTTGAATGCATGACTTTTATTGAAGGAGAGAACACGTAAGACTATATACTGCCAAAACGTTCTCTTTTTAGATAAGTTTATACTTCCAACTAAATCTAACCTTCAATTCTTAAAAGTAATAGAGCACTTAAATAACTGGAAAGTTAAATTCAGTACAATTCATAAATCATTAGAAATTATTTTAAATATTTTAAAATAAAATAAGAAAAATTATTACAATTTTTATTATTTAATTAATTAAAACACTTAAAATCGAGAACAAATTAATTTGTCATAAAGTTGATATAACTTCCAATCAAATCTCAAATTAAAAATAATGTAATCAAGTTTTATCGTCTAACATTTAAAAAGATGGTGGTTGAAATTTTTATTTGTTTCTAGATCAGATTGCAATAATATCAGAATTAGAAATATAGTAAATATTTTAATCATGATTAGACAAAGATAATATAGTTTTTTTTTATTTACGGTCTGTCATAAGAGTATTGATACGATTTCTGGGATAAATTCAAATAGGCTGTAAATTTTTCTAAGTAGATCCCTTGAGAATCTAAACCTTATGACGAATATTGCTGCCACTGTGCATAAAAGTACTGGAAGTTTTCAGCAGAATCCCTGTTCAATCGTCCTTGTTGCAGCTACTTGGATATTTACGATGGTCCCAAGATGGTTTCCTTAAAAGTCAGATCTGATAAAAGGAAACTAAATAAGTCACAAGGGGCCAAGTTTGAACTTTTGAATGATTGAAACGTTCTTTGTAGCAGAGAACTCCTTTTGGCTTAATGGACTGACATGAAAAAATCCATCTCACGAGCAGATGCTCAGAAATCATCCAAGCACAATTTACTTAGATCATACTGACACAGAGGATCTCAGTCCAATATTTATTTACATGTTACATATTTTGGTCCATTGTCAACATTTAAGGGCTTCCAAAACATTTTAAGTTTTCAACATCTTTACGTCCATCGTTAAAAGTCTTATCCCACCAGAATTTGAATAGAAAACAGACCTTCTTTTATTTAGGCTTGGTGTAAAATTTCAAGCATCCTACACCCAGTTATCAAAGTTTTTCATAATATTCCGTAACGTTGTTCACGACTATACAGATTTTTGGTGCATGAGGCATTGTTGAAATATCAAATACCTTAATATCAATTGACATTCTATGTAAACTAAAAAGGCAACTGACTGGGGCCTCACTAGGTTCTTAACAACTTCTTCATCTCCCTCAGTCGAAAGATTTGTCCCTCAATGCTTCCCTAGTGGCCAAGATAAAACATAAATCAAATTACTTTTTGGACAGACTCTGTAGTAACAACACATGATAATATAGATGTTAATTCTACAGTGACCTTAAACAATTTAAACACTTTTTGTACAAAGTTGTACATCGTTCTAGCTGTTTTCACACATAAAGATCACACAAAATTAATTTTTACATTGAATAATTTCTGGTAATTTTTTACAGGTTAAAGAAATATTTGAAGATTTACAAAGATAAGTAATATATCAATGATATAACAAATTAATTTAAAATTAAATTTTATTACACATTATCTTTAAATTAAAAGAATAATCAAAAATTTAACTTGAGTCTCACAATTACTACAAGGTAATATTTTATACACTACTGATTTTCTTCTGAGAAAAAAATCACTTATGATTTTTTATTATTACTAATATTATACACACATAAAACACATAAACACTGTTCTTTATAATTTTTGATATTATGTTTGTTTCTGGGTACACTTATATGAAATTTACTTGTTACTACATCTTTTATTTTTTTCTCTACTAAGAAGCTCTACAATAATATAAGTATTATTTTTCTAAGGCTAAAATAAAGGTTTCCATTACTATATCTAATTATTACTGTTCCTTTTAAATATAGTAATATAATTATCATAATAATTCCTATAACTATAAATATTATTGTATTTATTTTTTATACTAATACATAACCTAAAAATTCATTGGTGAATAATAATGTTATTATTAATGTAGGTAGGTATACATTTTACTCATATATAAACAATTTAAAATCGTGGAAAATACAATAGCAAGTGTTAATAAAAATTTAAATAATTCTAACAATAAAGATTTTTATAAATTCATAACAAGTTTATAATAATAATAATAGGATAAGAGTAATAAAGTTTTTTTTATTAATAAGTTAACAGTGTAAAGTAGTAGTGTTATTAGTACAGTATAGAAACTAGTTTTAAAGACATATAAAAAAGTTACAAAATATTTCTTTTATCGATGTAATGACTTTTCTACTAACTTGGTTTTTTAATCAAGATATTTATATAATTAAGTTAATATGTTATTAATTTAAAAGTGATCTTAAGTACTTAAGTAAATATTAATAAAGAGTTATTTTTATTTCTTATGATGAATTTACATTATTATAAAGTTGAATGATATTGTCATTTAATTTTATTGATAATCAATGAACAACAGTTGGTACCATTGACTGAAGGACAAATTAATTATTTTAGGTTAGAATTTATAATCTGAATCACAGTAATTTGAGCTTTCCTGGAATTACATAGCTGTCAGATTTTTCATGTTACCCGATTTATTAGTCAAGATTGTTTATGCTGAATTGCAACTCTGTTCAATCATTGTTGCTGCTTCACTAATTTTATCAATTGTGTGTACAACAAATCTAGTTTTGGCTGCCTCCTTAGCGTAGTGGTAGCACACTAGCCTACCATGCAAAGGGCCCGGGTTCGATTCCCGGCCAGGGTCTGGAAGTTTTCACAAGGTAAAAACCCACTGTTCATATCCTACCGTAGTCGCTAATGATCGAGCTGCTGATGCGACTTTAAATAAAGTAAAAAAAACTAAAATAAAACTAATTCTATAGATTCCTTTTCAAAACATTAGCAAAAGTGACCAAGACAAAAGCAAATACAATGACCTAAAACTCGAAAGACGAATCCTAAGAACCTGCATAGTAAAGAAAAACAAAGTAGATGGACAATGAAGAATTCTAAGAAAGGAACAAGTCTATTAAGAAAACGAACCCATAAAAGATACAATAAGGAAGAAAAGGATATCCTTTCTTGGTATCAGAACACCTAAAGACAGAATTTTAAACAAGAGATTAGAAAACTCTTTGCAATGGTAACATCAGGCGCATGGATCCAAAATGTCAAGGAAGGCATGATCGAACTCGGATTAACTTTTGATGATTTAGAAAACAAAACAGAAATATTAAAAATCTTAAGAAATAAGGAAAGTAGATTTGAAACAAAATCAGATGGAAGAACAAACCCAAGCAGGAAGAAATCGGTCATTTCAGAGGAAGTTCGGCAAGCAAGATCAGCCCGAATGAAGCCATACTGGCAGAACATCAAGCTAAAGAATATGAAAATGAAGAAGCTTTCTAAATTTGACTAAAAAGATCCAGTGTGGTCATAAAAGACAAAAAAAAGATTCCTTTTCGTTAATATGTTTCTCCTGTCAGTACAAAGGCAACCATCTTTTGTTAGTTATTCTTCTTGTAATTTTTACTTACATCTAGGAAAAGTAAATACTTACCAAACATTAGAATATAACAAACACTCATTCGAAAAGTATTTAATTAAAATAATAATTAAATCACAGCTTCTCAAAAATTCAGTATGAAAAATAAAACAAATAGAAATAAACTGAATGTTTATGTACCACAATAACCATTAAATTCATACATGTAACTCGCTGTTTATCTGTTACAGGTATGAAAAACATTAAATCAATAAGTAAGAATTTATAAAATTAAATGCTGTGCGTGGTAAACAATGTTACTGTAAATGTGGCAACAACAGCTTCTGTGTGCAAGCTCTCAAATCCATGAATTTGATATATTAAATGATTTAATATTATTCTAAAGCATAAATTATTTAATTTTTGAATACAGGGTGATTCATGAAGTTCTCCCCCCACTTCTACAGCACATTGTACTAGTAAAAATAATGAAAAAATGTTATATAAACATAGGTCCGAAAACGCTTCGTTAGCGAGTTACAGCTAGCGAAAGTTTCGCCTGGATTTCAGTTCACCAGGTGAAATGAGGTCTTCCTGGAATTGTGGTAAGGTAGATTAAGGGGCAAATTCAATCATTTCTTATGGTTTTTGATCTGATAAATTGAATAAAACAGGTCCCAGATCTGTAAGTTAAATAGTTTTTAAGAAAACCAGTGTCAAATGCAAAAAATGGAGTGAAAAACTTATTTTTTCATCTTTGGGCAAGGATAACTGTGTTATTTCACCAAGAAACAGTTAAAATTTTTCAATAAAACATGTAGAAAATTTTATTCTGAACAAACCGGTGTAAATTAAGTACACAGAAAGCGAATAGATGTTTGATTAAATGAGTCTTTATTCATAAGAGTACAAAGTAAAATTAACCGGAAAAACTAAAATGAAAAAATGTGTTTTTTTCACTCCATTTTTTTGCATTTGACACTGGTTTTCTCAAAAACTATTCGCTTTCTGTGTACTTTATTTACACCGGTTTGTTCAGAATAAAATTTTCTACATTTTTTATTGAAAATTTTTAACTGTTTCTTGGTGAAATAACAAAGTTCTTCTTGCCCAAAGATGAAAAAATGTGATTTTCACTCCATTTTTTGCATTTGACACTGGTTTTCTCAAAAAACTATTTAACTTACAGTTCTGGGACCTGTTTTATTCAATTTATCAGATCAAAAACCATAAGAAATGATTGAATTTGCCCCTTAATCTACCTTACCACAATTCCAGGAAGACCTCATTTCACCTGGTGAACTGAAATCCAGGCGAAACTTTCGCTAGCTGTAACTCGCTAACGAAGCGTTTTCGGACCTATGTTTATATAACATTTTTTCATTATTTTTACTAGTACAATGTGCTGTAGAAGTGGGGGGAGAACTTCATGAATCACCCTGTATAAAAAGAAATTATTTAAATTATAACTCTAATCTAATAATACGTCATGATTCAAATTCAGTTTATTAACCCCATCAAATCAAGGGTTGAAGAATGAGCACACCTATAAAATTCTTACTATAGTAAATTTAATTTTTTAATAATACATAAATGTAATATCGTTTTAATTGACATTTAACTTTATTATCTGTAAAAAATTATGTATTTAAAATTTTTATTGTAATTTCATCATAAGATTTATCAATACAGTAAATATTTGAGTATATAGGATTAATTTTGCTTGAAAAGTGAAAAATTTAAAGGAAATGCATATATAGTAGTTACAAGAGTTTAAACAAAAATTGTGATCTTACTCAAAAGTCTAGTGTTGCAGAAACTAATTGTATGAACAATAAAGGAATTATCTATAACATAATGAATTAATTAATGTATATTACAATATTATTAAATGTAAGAAAAGTGTTGGTCCAGGAGTTTAACAAATAATGTATTCATCATGTAGTATCTTGTTGATAATTTAAATACATTTTTCACAAGAAAATAAGGTTATGTACAGTAACTTTAGGGATAATAAGAGCTAATTGTATATGTATGATATAATTAGATGCAAAAATATTGGTAATAAGTGTAATACAAGGTGGCTTATTTAATTAAATTAGTCATATTGTGGTCAGAATTTGATGTGACAAGCAAAAGAAAAATGGAACAATATGATATTTGCAATTCATATTTTACGGTTAGGCCTATCACATTCTTAAATAATTGTATATACAAATACAACCTATCAATTTGTGCATTCTTATCTAAACATTTGAAATAATTATGAAAAATCAATACACCATTTATTACTATGCTAATTTTTACTTTTTTTGTAATTAGACAAATAGTTTTAATGTTCTACATTTTATAAACAATCTGCAGATTGGTTGTAAAAAAATATTGTCTCCAAAAATGTCAGAACTACTTGTTTAATACAAATTGGAATGTTGTAGCTTAGGTCATCAGCCGAAAGGCTGGTTTGAACCTCTAGAGGCTTTACAAAATAAAACAAGGAGCGAGGTGGTTTACAATTGCCTTCCTCACCGAGTGGAAACGTATGGTTACCAGCATGCCAGGCCCTCTGAAAAGCATGTACTTTCCACCCTGCAAATGACACCTTCACTTCATTCACCACAGGGTCTAGCTGTATAATGAAATTCATTACTTTCAAAGGAGATAACTCTGACAAGTGTCTTTTACACCTCTACCTTTTCTGTTCTTAAATGCTTCAGTCATGTAATTGGGTGACCATGCGATAAAAAACTATTTTTTGTAACCCTGGAACAAGCAGATTGAGTACAAATAATTTAACACTCCACCTACCTGTTATGGGCATCACCTTTTGTGTATAAAGGGCATCAGTCTTCTATTGTGGGAAACTAAAGCCATAAAAAATATTCACTGTGAAATCATTGAGTCTTATAATGTACCTGATACATTTTACCTTCTTTGTATTCAAGTTAGTGAAAAGTTTTTCTTTGTATCCCATTCCTACTAATATTTCATTATTTATCTTTTACTTGGTTTAACCGTCTTGCCTTTGCCTCCAGACCTTCTAAACTTATTTTAACCAGTTTTCCCGACACCCATATTTCACTTACACATAGTAAAACAAGGATAGTGTATAAATATATAATAATTAAATATGGCTTTGTCTTTGAATGGTTAAGTTGGTATTACGAATGACATAACTAATAAGGTGGACTATTTTTAATTTTTAAGAATCACCATCTTCAGGTTAGAATTAATGAGGAGTATAACGTGATTCATACGTACAATATATTCATGTATTCAAGTTCTTTAAGCCTCCAAGTTCTCCATGTATAGACAATCGATTGATAATAATGTTGAACAATAATTATAATAACTTTTATAGAAAAATTATTGAAATATACAAAATTACCACATTTGATAAAAGATTTACACAAGTATATTAAAGCTTTTTGCCATTTTATTTGCTGACAGACTTTGATACCTGGCTGACAATGCTTTGTAAGCAATGGTAGCGTATGTGTGGGAACCCTGTGTATAATACAAACCTGTATATTTATGTGTAATAGAAAATGTACAATAATATACGAGGGGACAAAAAAAAACCGAACTGAGAGTGCGCTGCCATTCATAGACATAGTAGAGTTCTTCCGCTAGATGGAGCTAGTAGAGACCTTCAACAAACTACTGCCCAGACGTCAGTTTGTAGGTTAACTTTTTATCAAAGTGTTGTGTTTCTCTTCCCGTTGTTGTGTTCTGTCTGCAACATCGTCAAGGCAGATTTAAAAGAACAAAGAGTGTGTTTGAAATTTTGTTTCCTACTTGGAAAATCAACAACAGAAGCTTACCAAATGCTTCAAGAGGATTTTAAGGAGAATGCTATGAGCTGCACTCAAGTCGAGTCGTTTGGGCACTTTAAACATGGTGAGATGAGTGTTGAAACCCATGTTCATTCTGAGTGCCCTTCAACATTTCGAAACAATGAAAACTTGGAAAAAATTCACCAAAAAGTCAATAAGGATTGTCGTTTCACGATCAACAAAATTTCTGAAGAGACAAGCGTGAGTTGGAGCTCGTGCCAGAGGATTTCGATGAAGGATTTGCAAACGAGACAAGTTACCGCTACATTTGTTCCTCACCTTCTTAAACAGGATCAAGAAAATATTCGATTGAATAAGAGTCAGGACTTGAATAATGAGACTGAAAGTGATCCAAACTTTTTGACCAAAGTCATTACAGGTGATGAGAGTTAGTGTTACGGGTATGACCCAGAAACCAAGCCAGAGGAAGATTGGCTTGATGCTTAATGACGTCGCAGGTGAAACAAGACAACATGAGTATTTATCTTTCAATCCTTGGCTGACAACACCCAATACAAAGGATTTTAATCAGCTTAGTAGCTGCAGAAAGCTATCTAGCAGGGGAAACCACAACCCCTAAGAGGCCAAACCCAATTGAGTGGGTGCGGACATGAGCCACCGGGCGTTCCACTCCCCTTAGTACTCGTGTAAACATTTGACAAGTTGCCGTCGAGCTTGTTGCGCCGCTAAAGTGCGACGTACGTAGTTCTACCATACATGGAAGTACTATGGTCACATCCATTCACCTCAAACCTTGAGTATAGGGTAGCTAAACTGCAGTTTTATGGGCATGCTCTGTGTGGTCTGGGGCATGCCCCCGGAACAAGACAACAGTAAGAAAAACACTCAAACATTAACCTACAAAATGACACCGTCTGGGCAGTTATTTGTTGAAGGTCTACAAATCACATGTAGTGGGAGATCTCTCTACTACGTCTACGAATGGCAGGGCGCTCTCAGTACGGTTATTTTTGGGTCCCTTCTCATATATATTCTTGAAAGATACTATTACTAATTTTTTACATTATACTATATTTTTATTTCATGATACTTTAATCTGAAATGTGTATACTTGCAGACTAGTAAAAATTCATAAAGTACAAGATACCTATAATGTATTATGAACTAACCCACAAAACCTATTTAATCAAATATTTACTGAATAAATTTTAAGTACTTTAACTCTTAAATTACAATTATAGAGTTAAAGAGAAATACA
Source organism: Catonia carolina (assembly GCA_035578175.1). NCBI lineage: Eukaryota > Metazoa > Arthropoda > Insecta > Hemiptera > Achilidae > Catonia > Catonia carolina. The sequence goes on along the minus strand of JAQMRL010000001.1, from coordinate 247,331,288 downwards.
ATTTTATAATTGTATTATACACACATATACATTTACATTAACACTAAAAAATTAATTTAAGGAGTGATCAGATGTTATACGTACATATTATTAAGTACTTATTTAATTATCTAATTATTATTATTATTAGTATTATTATATCTTACTATAATACAACATAGATTTTAATTTGCACCTTGCATCACACTTGTGTCATTATTTAATATTACTTAAGGCTCATATTTTGTTATTTATCTTTAACCTTCTTTGTGCACATACAATATTATATTACAATAATATTGTGATAATAAACACATTATTTTTTTAAATATTTATATTTATTATGTAATTCATAACAATTATGTATCATAAAATTTTCTTTCATGGTAAAATTTTACAAACTAATTAATAAATATAATTATGCAATAAATTAATCTGTTAAAATTTATGAAATAATTTTTCATGTATTTAAAGATTATTTAAATGAAAATAAAACATAATTTTTGATCGAATAAAATTTATAACTAGTGCCTTTTTTAAAATTTAACGCAAACATTTTAGTAATTAAGAAATTAATTTCATCAAACAGCAATATCTTTAACAATGAATTTTAATTTAAATTTATAAACAATTCTCAACTACATTTATTTATACTATTTTGTTAGATATCAGAAACACCGATATGAAAATTTTTATTTTTAAATAATTAGGTAAGTTAATTAAACATATCTAGTTGATTTTTTCATAACAGTAGTGTTTTACGAGAAAAAAATTTATTTTTGCAGTCCTTTAAAACTAATACGTAGCTTTAACCGATATTCTAACTCTTTTACGATTTTTCAATAAGATATTGTACAGATATCCTCAGAATGGATTAAAAATGGTCTTAAATTAAATTAATTCTAATAAAGAAACGTACTGTTATTTTTCACTAACCAGTACTCCTCTTAATGTTGTTTGAATTTTTTCTTTTTAATAACTTTAATTATAAAAACAAGTTATAAAATGTTTAAGACAATTATAAACATTACATAAACTGTAATTTAATACCTATATCACAAATATCTGATGAACCTTTGCGCAGCTTCTCTAATATGGCCGCCAATAGTATAACCTTGGTCTATTCAGTTCTGAACGCACAGTGAGCATGTAAACATGACTACAAAAATACATCTCCCATCAAGTGTGAAGTGCGTGCGGTAATTCAATTTCTTCAGGCTGAGGAGTCTAATTCAACCAAAATTCATCGTCGAATACATAATGTGTACACGAGACTTATATGAGCGACAGCCACAATGGTGCACAAACTTTAAAGCAGGACGTACAGAAGTTCATGATGCAGGCTCCTGGTAAGGAAGCGAGTGTCAACCGACGACCTTGTTCAGCGAGCGGATCAAGCGATTCGAGAAAATCGTCGGTTTACTATTTGTGTTGATTCTTTTTCTAAAATTTCAAGGTCAGCTCTCTACACAATTGTCAGTGAGAGACTTCAGTACCGCAAAACTGTGTGAAATGGGGAAATCGAATTACCGCACGCACTTCACACTTGGCAGGAAATGGTGTTGTTGTAGAATACATGTTTACATGCTTGCTGTGCGTTCAGAACTGAACAGACCAAGTGATGCTATTGGTGGTCATATTAGAGAAGCTGTGTAACACATCTACGCAAAGGTTTATCAGATATTTATGGGGGTTTTAATTCCACGATCGATCAGACCTTGAAAAAAAAAACAGCCCTCGTAATATAAATTTTTACCAGTGGAACTAAAATTTAATTTGGGGGAGAACAATTTTGTATTTGTTAGATGTTATAGAAATTTTTGTTGTTGTTTAGGTCAACAGCCGAAAGGCTGGTTGGAACCTGCAGAGGTTTTACTAAGTAAAACGAGGAGTGAGGTGGTTTACCATTGCCTTCCTCACTGAGTGGAAAAGTACGCTTATCAGCATGCCGGGCCCTCTGAAAAGCACATATTTTCCACTCTGCAAATGACACCTTCACTTCATTCACCACAGGGTCTGGCTGTATAATGAAATTCATTACTTTCAGAGGAGATAACTCTGACTAGTGTCTTTTACACCTCTACCTCTTCTGTTCTTAAATAGTTCAGTCATATAAGTGGCTGACTATGTGATAAGAAACAGAACTATTTTTTTTAGCCCTGGACCAAACAGATAGAGTGCAATTAAAATAACACTCCACCTGCCCGTTTTGGGCAGAAATTTTTAAATTAGCGAATTATTATTTTTGATTTGCTAATACAGTACAATAAATTTTGAAATAATGTTTAACCACAACAAATCAGATTTACAAATTCATTGTCAAAAATATTATTTTACCTAATAAGAAATTCACATTAAATTATAATTAATTTAAATTCAATTTCAGACTTGGTCATACAGTTTAGGCCTTGAAAAATATTTCAGATATATAATTAATTTTTATTACCACATTATTTTAAAACTAAAATAAAATCAATAAAGTATAGAATTTGTAAATTATTTAATTCATTTCAAAAAGATAATTTTGGATTTTTTTAAATTCAAAATTATTTAACTGATTCATCATTTAGTAAAGTACCCAGAAGTTGTGAGCAGACCGCATTAAGGATAATCCCATCGCAAACTAATCTATATATATATATTCATTTTTAAAACTGTTAAAAAATAACTATTATTATAAATTATTTATAGCACTAATTTAAGAAAACAATAATATGACCAAGAAAATTACAAATATTAATAATTATCAACCAAAAAAAAAAAATACTCGAGAAAATGTGCAAGTAAAAAATATTATTAAAAAAACTAAATTAAGCATCTTATATTTAATATTTTTCGATTATACAATATACCTAATACTAACTTTTTAAAATATTTTAACATCATAAAGTTATATTAAAACCAGCAAAAAATGATATAGCTGATTATTAAAATACATTTTTATAACGAATTAAGAAAGGAAAATTAATTTAGGCCTACAAATAAAATTTAAATAAAAATACAAATAAATCGGTAAAAGAAATCAATTTATAAACAATATGAAATGAAAGTGTATTAGGAACTTGAACATGAAAAGATAAATTATATTTTAAAAATTAAAAAATATAAGGAATCTATTATATGTCACACAGAGCATAACAGAAAAATTGACAAGAAACTAAATTATTTAAAAGAATTCTTCTCTGTTCACAGCAAAAGCTAAATTTATTTGCAGAGTTCTATCAGTAAGGTATGTATAGAATTTAAGAATTTAAACTTTATCTACACAAAATTCCCTTGACATTTTGAATTCTGTAATTATTTATTTATTAAGAATAATGTCTTGAGACTGTTGACATATCTCTTTTTCTATTGGTATGGTCAGAATAATTTTCTTACCTTTAGTTTTTAAGACTCATACACTCTTTTCTCTCATCAGGGATGTTTTCATTAATTAATGACTGCAGTTTAACACTTAATGTTAAAACATCTTGCAATTAAAGAGAGCTATCCAGTTAAATGAAAATCGAAACATCTTAAAGTAAATTTGAGTCAGATGAATGGTGTATTTGGTCTAATGTCTGTAGTAATATTACATTCTCAATATAATACAAACAATTCAATAAAACCAAAATATAAAAAAGCACATTAATTTTAATTGCTCAAAGGAATGTTAATATATCAATATAAGGGAATGTAAATCACTTCCAAGTTAATTAAAATATCAACAAACTAACACAGTAAATTATAAATACACAGTATGTTAATATCAGATTTCTTCCAGAACAAAGAATGAATTTTATTTTGAAAAATAAATAGAAAAAATGGACATGGATCATAGAAACTTTTGATAAAAAAATTCAGCAAAACTTGATGTATTATAATGATAAAACTGGTAAGATGCACAATGATAGATGTTTTAAAAAGATGCTGTAACTAATTTAATTGTAACTCGGTTTTAAATAATAAACTTCGCAAATTAAGTTGATGTGATCACGAGGGTAAAATAGCCAAGTGATATTTAAAAATTTAAACTATTATCTGATAGGAATCAAATACAGAAGAGAAACACAATCGATGCTGGTGATAAAATATGACTAATTAAGTAGCCTACAGAGCATAATATGAGCTAACTGTAAAGAACTAACATAATTGCTTCTAGCTGTAAAAAAATTAAAAATTTTTTATTTCTAAACTTCCTCATGACATTAGTAAGAAATCCAGAGAATTCATTTGTGTTCTGCAGTCAGTATAACTACCCCATTCTTTTAAATACATTTGACAAACACAGAACAATATTTTTAAAGTTCATGTTTTTTAAAAACAAGACCCTTCACATTTTTTAGAAATAGAGATTCTACCTTGTAATGAACATATGAATGACCTGCTTATGAGTAATTTTTTCATAGTACTTAATTAATCTTGAATAATTCCAGTCAATTTTCAAAATATCTCAATAACTATTCCAATCCTATACGTTGTACCTATGACTAAAAGTAATTAAAAAAAAAAAAATACATATAACTTAAAAAATACAATAAAAGAAAAAACAAACAAAATAGAAAAAGAAAGGAAATAAAGAAGAAGAAATAAATAAAAGAATAAAATAAAATAAAAACAAAACAAAATAATAAAAAAGTACTTTATTGTAATAAAAAAAGACAACTAGTACAACAGACAAATTACTTTAAAACTAACATATTTCTTACGATAAAATATTATGAATAAATCATTGGAATGAATTCTAACTTACTTAGAATATTATTCACAAATAACAAAATATTTAAATATAATTTTGAAATGAGTTTCTCTTTTATTATGTATTCAATACTTCTGTAAATAGATTAAAACAACACTGGATTATGTATAGTACAATTATATTTAAAAAAAAATATGAACAGTAAATTTTAAAGTATAAGAGAGTGTTAGATGTGTGAACATGTCTGTCAAACGAAGCAGAGGGAAATTACGTAAAGCTGATTGAACAGGCATGCACAATAAGGAATTTTTAATGTCAACAAGTTTAGTGAGAGAAGCGAACTCATACATGAGCCAGCTACCATATATACGAGGGTCATTCCGAAAGTAAAGAACATTTTTAACTGACGAACCGTGCAGTTCCCCCACCACCTCTATTACTGAGTCATTGACCTTCCACTCACCTTGAGCCAGTCTGGTGCTAACAGCGAGCCGATACAGTAATGTGTTGATTATTTGTAAGTCTTTGAAACATGTGACAAAATTAACGATCTCGCCAATGTGATGTTCGTAGTGTAATACGATTTTTGAATACTAAAGGCCCAAGGCGGTTACTGGATCTGCTATTGGGTGCCGCCCATGGTGATAGGGTATGCTCGCCAGCTTGTTGGAGGGCACTGGGGAAATAAAATACCCAGGTTGGACAAAAACCAGCAAACCCCCCGCAACCTGATGGTCGCAAACATCGGTGATGTCTCACGAAGTAGGAACCAGAGAGAAAGAAAGGTTCACAAAGCGGGAGGGGAGTAAACCCTTTAAAAATCTGGCAAGCCTGGAGGCCATGAGTAGGCAGCCCCTACACTGGGCTAGCATAGTCGTAGGGCTAATATCGCACACTATGTGAAATGAATAAACAATTCAGAGAAATATAAGGAGATTCACTGAGGATAGAAGAGAGTATAGGAAATGGACGGACACCCCGACGCTTCACGGCACAAAAGGGGAAGATGAAGAAAAAAAGTATATTAAGGAGTGTGACCTATTGAGGACCTATTTATAGACAACTATCAGAGGTTTATGGTAATGTGATGAACGAAGCTTCAGTTTGAAAATGGTGCGTTAAGTTTAATGGTAGACGGACGAATGTTCACAATGGAGAGTGCTCGGGCCGACTCAGCTGTGACTTCAGCTGCGACTGACAAACTCAAATCAAGAATTGAGGAAAAAATTCAACAGGACAAGACGTTTCACGAGATCGACAAGTTAATTTTTTCCTGAAATTTCACAAACGGTTTTTTATGAAATTGTTAGTGGTGATTTGGGTTACAAAAAAGTGTGTTACGAACTGAAAGAGGGTGTTAGTGTGTGGTTAAAAAACTTCGTGGCAACTAAGTATGGAAAAGGGCATACCAAAATTGGTGAAACTGTACAACAAATGTTTAAATTTGTATGGCGATTAGTATCAGGTATGTTGTAAAAAAAGTTTTGTTTGGCTATAATAAAAAAAATTACAAAATAAAGAAAAACGTTCTTTATTTTATGAATGACTCTCATAGGAGCTATTTTGTAGCATCAATCACTCTATAAACATCTTTTGCAACTGATAATTTAATTAGGTGAAGTTATCCTACAAATAGTAAAATAGCACGAGCCACATATTACAATGAAAACTTATTATTATTATGAAAAATTATTATCTTATCAATTATATTTATATTCTGGAAAACTAGTTCACTATATTTTTCAATAGGTGTCTTATATCGGTAATTAAAAAATGGTTTGTAAATTATTTGATTGTCTTGTATTAACTAACAAGCTACGAATGACTTGTAATGAAATACGGACCACACAAACGATAAAATGCTGAATATTGGACTGGATAGCGACCATGACATTTCTGCTATGGTATGGAATTATTAATTAAGAAAGGAAAATAAATAGCACTAATTGTATCACTGTCTGTTACTCCCACTAAAAAAAAATTTCACATGCATCTTCCTGCGCCACGTGACAGCTCTCTTACACTTAAGAAATTACGGTAGTTCATTTTTTAAATTATGTAAAAAAATATTGAGTTTTTTTATTATATACTTTCAAAATTTTTTATAAATGACTTCAAATAAATATGTATTTGTTAAGATATTATGAATCAGGGAAGAGAAAATTAAAAAATCATCAATAAATACATTTAAATTTGTTTTAGAACATTTAGAACAAGGGAAAACTAATTTGAGTTCCATAAAGTCCTTACCATAATTTTTGGAAAATTATAAATAAAAATTTATGTTCAATGATTGATTTATTGGGGGTTTGAAATTAATAAATAAAAGGTTCGACATGTAATTGTTCAGTTCCTTGTGAAAGTATTGTGAAATAAATTTAATAGAGTTAAGTTTAGATTGTTAATTATATAACTTTGAACATGAAGAACTTTCTACTAAATAATAAACTGAAATTTAAGAAAAAAACAGATAATTGATAATAAATTGCAAAAATATTAATACAATTTCAAAATTACCTGAATAAAACAAAAAATAAAATCACAAATTAAAACAGAACATTTTTGAATTAATTTTTATAACACACAAAACAGCCTTTGTTCTAAAAAATAAAATTACACAATTATCACTGTTAACGATAAAATGGTATTTATTAAATAATAAATAACAATTAAAACTATTTCGCATTAAACATAAATAAATAACATAAAATTATTAATTAATATTTAATCTTATTGTATAATACTGATATAAAATATAAAACTAAAAAGGAAAAAGGGATTTATAGGAGAATCATAATTTATGTATAAAAGCTAGTACCAAGAAATGATTTTTTTTTTAACACAATGATGACATTTATAGTAATATACAATTACTTATTACCCTGTACTGTATAAAAATTAAAACGTAAAAAATAATCTCAATAAATGTTTAATCGGGGAATAAAGTTCAGTATTTAAAACAATGTAGGCCTACATAAAAATGTATTAAAATTTAATTAAAATTGTAAAAGAATCTTTTCACTGTATATTATTATTTATCAAATAACAAACATGGTTTAAAATTTTCATGGACGTAGACAAGTTATCTTAAAAAATTTAAAGTACCTAGTTTAAACTTTGGCGTACTATAGATTGATACTGCAGCATCAAATCTTGTAATATGATACATAAATTTCATCACAATGAAAAAAGGAATTTTTTAAAATATTTTTTTTTTATTTTCATGCAACCTGTTATTGTAAAATGTTTACTAACAGAAGCAACATTTTGGGCTTAGGAATTTGGTTAATTGCTTGTATTTTGTTTACACCAGTTATCTTTGGTGTTTTTAAAAATTCGTTAGAATCGAATAGTTATAATATGTATAATAGTACTTCCTTATATTAGGTTATCAATATCCAATATTTTTTTTATTTCTTTGCCTTCTCGTAAATGTTACTGGGTTTTACAGAAACAGGATTAGTGGATGAAAGGTTAAATTATTACTATTATTGAACACTAAACTAAAAATACGATTCCTTTTATACAATTTTTTATATATTAAAAAAACACATTTAATAAATTTCTATAAGTAGTTAACGATAGTAGATGAAATAATATATTAATCTAACAATTTGTTCATCTTTGGTGGTTCATTGACGTAAGTAGTATTTATTTTAACAGCTAAAAATTTTGAAAGAAGTAAAGTAAAATTGATATGAGGTGAAATTTTTCCCAGTTGCTTGAAATTGGATGTTAAGTGATTTGATGGAGGAGGGGTAAGATTAAATACGTTCCATGCACTGTGCCGAACAGAGAAAATATGCCTTAATTTTCTAAAAACATTAAGTCTCCTTCATTTAATTTTGTTCCATGGTGAATTTTATATTTGTCTGTAAGTAATAGTAGTTGAAGTAATTTGTAGTAGTTAATAATAATGGAATAGATGTAGCTTGTATTTGCTTGTGCTAATAGTTCATTAATTTTTATATTTCTTGTATTTTTTAAATGTACAAGGCAGTTTGTTTTGTACTAATCAATAACACTGCTACAAATTAGAAAGAAATTGGAGACAATATGATACTCAGTCAAACAAGAAAACTCATTAGTAATCTACATGAATTTATGAAAAGGGAAATGTAAAAACAAGGGGCCAATTTTGTTAACAAAAATATAAGGAAAGATGTTTCCTGAAGTAGTGTTTAGTGGATTCTGAAAGAAACGAAAACCAATAATGGTGTAGGTCACAGATTTTTTACACCTCAAAAAACAAACAGCGTGGTGAGTGTATATAAAGGAAGTTTAAATTATTTTTTTGACTAATAATAGTAGTGTACCCACTTTCTTCTGGTAACTCCAGACCCCATTAAGAGTTACCATGGTTCCCTAACACGGTTCACCACATTTTACATTTACATTCTAATTAATACTCTAACAATGTCATAAAAACCCATAATAATTACTAAATTTGAGCACAAAAATTTTGATAATAGTAAAAAAAAACAAAATTAATAGTTTAAGCACTTCTTAACTAACCTAAGGAATATCAGAGAGCTTTGGCCGAGAAAACAGAATAAACAGATGTTATGAACGCTTCACTTGAATCAATCACTAAAAAAAATCACTTAGCAATATTGCATCACCAAAAATTAGAAATCCGTTATACAGTGAAAAGATTATTGTTCTCATTTTTTAAAAAAAATTTCAAAATAAAAATCAATTAATATTTCTGTTTCAGTAAAGAAGATTAATTAATGTTAATAAAAAATTATCTATTATATTTATAAATAGATTACAAATTATCTTGTCTAAATAATAAATTGCATTAGATACTAACTTGAGACGACGGACAATTGTATATAAAAAATTAAATTAAAATAAAACCTAATTAAAATGTCTGTTAAAAATAGAATATGAATTGTCAAATTACCTTTCATTACTGATTATGTAAATAAAATTACTTTCATTTTTACACTTTTTCAATGATTATAACAATACAATTTCATCTGAAAAACATTAAAATAAGCAATTAAACCAGATTCTTATTATACGTTTAATATAGAAAAATAAAAAAATCTTAAAGAAAAATTATAAAAAAAATGTGCAAAAATCATAACAGAGGAGAAATTAAAAGCTTACTAAAAAAATTAATGAAGTATTACAATTAAATATTATAGAACTGGGTTTAAGTACAGACCTAGCAATGTGATTTCCATATCTGAAAGTATCCAATACTACAAAATTTTAAAAAAAACCATGACAATAAAAAAACCGCATTTTTGACAATTTTATTGTCCTGAAAATAACTATATACATTATTGCGTTGAATTATAATTATTTTTTAATTATTTGCAGAATTAGGGGTAATTAATTGTAATTAAAGAAACAAGTACGTAAATAAAATTAATACAAAAACAAATATTTAAAAACAGCTGAAATTACATATTTTATATAAATGTATCCTAAATGTTAAATTAAACAGAAATTGTTGCTAATGTATTCTTAACAAAGTAAATTTATTAAGATTATTGATTATACTATCATGAGAATGAAACATAATTAATAGATCTGTACTTCCAAAATTTCAAAAACACAAAATTAAATACATAGAAAAAACTTTTGGTCATAAAACGATCATTTGAAATAAGTTATTGAAATTTTTATAGGCCTACTTATTACAATAAATATCAAAAAAGGAACTTCTAAACTGATTGTATGAAGAGTAAGCAAACACATTCCAAGACAAAAAGGAGAGAGAAAACAAAGTAATGAATGGAGTTTGCAATGGGATCATGGGTAGGGGAATAATGCTATTTAATAAAATAGCATTATTTTATTTTTTAGTCTACTCTCATTTTACTTCTGGGGCCCTTTGAAGGTCATACAAAGTCCATACTTGATTTTGGTGACTGTTGGCGTCTGCGTTCCAAGTTACGTTCCAAAAACTTCTTAACTTCAGATACAATAAATACAGTTGATGTTAGCGATACTAGGAATATCATATCTGAAAAAAATCAACAATATAAAATAAAAATTATGATCTTTATTTTCCAGGCGATAACACTTAAATTTTTGGGATTAAAAACTGACTGCCACTTTCGCTAAGATAAACTCGTAAAAGAATTTTACATTTAATTAAGAAAACCGATTTATATTTTCAAGAGCTTAGATTATTGAAAACTGAGTACTTTTCCATTGTCGAATCAGAAATTTTGGTGGTCTTTTACATAAAAATGGGGACAGTTACGAAGAACAGAACAAGCTCTTATAGCATTCAGTAAAATGACTCCAAAATTTCCTTACATCTTTGCTACCTTTGCTTGCCTGGATATTAAATTCAAAAATTTCCGGCCCGTTGGCGTATTGGTTAGTGCAACTGGCTTCTATGCCGGGGTCCCAGGTTTGATTCCTGGTCAGGTCTGGCATTTTTTCAATACTCATTCTCATATATCATCATTCTCCATCATCTGCATTAGCAGAAATTGCAAAACAGTCAAACGTTAAAAAAAATCATATTCAATTCTCTTGAATGAGGTTAAGCCTTGAAATTTTAACAGCAATGATATGAAACAACTCATGGCATTCAAAATGTGGAGCTACAGAAGGAAATTGAAAATTTCTAGGATGGAAAAATTCTACAACTCCGAAATACTCCAATGTTCAGATAAGAGCACTGAAAATATAGGTAATATGGATGTGTCGATTCTTTGATACCGATTCTCTAGTTTTCAAAATTCTGACAAAAATGCCGTAATTTTCCATGATCAAGAAACTGCAGTTAGGTAACATTGGATTGCGCCAGTAAATAAAATTGTTGTCATACCAAACAACTAATTCAATGAATGTTAGTTAATAATATATCAGAGTCCGATTGCTTGTTTTATTGTGAATACAGCAATCAGAAAAATTGGTATCGACATATCGCTAATAGGTATCATTATAAAATGAAAATTGGAATACTTTGGACATGTGACGAGAGGTCACAGACAGACAAAGGTTCCTGGTTCAAATCCTAGTAAAGGTAATTACTTTTATACAGATTTGAATACTAGACAGTGGTTACCGGTGTACTTTTATGGTTGGCGTTCAATTAACCATATTATTTCTCAAAAATGGTCAGCCTGGGTCTGCAAGACAACAGCTCATCTATATGTCATACACATCTTCTTCATCTCATAGGATCATGGGGTTGGATACGTTCTTAAATTGAGCAGATTGCCAAGTACACACAATAGGGATGAAAAAAATATTCATAGTAAAAGCTAGAAGAAGAAGTAAATAAAAGAGCATCATTCTTCTACACAATATAAGAGGCACACTTAAATTGCAGTTCTCATACATGTAACATAAAACTTGAAAACAATCAAAAAACTTACCATATAACGTAAGTGCTTCTGTTTGAAATGTATACTGAAGAGGTGGGAAATAAATGACAAGAAGTTGTCCAATCACAGATACGCTAACAGCTAATAGAAACATTTTATTTGTAAACAAACCAATGGTGAATACTGATTTTGTCTGTAAAATTAAAAACAAAAAAACCATTAAAAGTTAATAAAACCAATCAACAAATTAACTACACCTATAACAAACACTTCCACTTAATACAAAAACAATTTAAAATGAATGAAATGCAATACTTATAACTTCTTAAATTTTCTATTTAACACGGTTTCAAATTTTCATGTATATATCATCTGAATTCTCATTATTTACTAACAGTTATAAGAGATTAAAGTTCATGTAGCTGTTTTTTGTCAGGAGTTACTGATGAATAAATTCAAAGAGCTGGCAACTATCTATCAATAGACTTTTACAAAATCCAAAACACGTACCAAAGAATCATAATTAATCATTGATTAATTATTGTTCGGAAACTGATGAAGCTATAAGAATAATAATTTAATTAAATATCTATAATATCTGAGTTATGAAGAATGTCACAAAGTTTGCTCAGTCAGTATGATGCAAAGCACCAAATTTTGTTTCCTGTGACTTTATCTTGTAATATTTCAATTTGTTAACAGAAGAACAGATTTTCTCCTAGGATCACACAACTTTTTCTTACTTTCTTCTGAATGGAAAGTATTTTTTTTTAGTAATCCTGTATCTTTATCAAACAATATACTGACTACATGTCAAGGGTTATAGAACTTCAAGCCCTGGAATAAATGATTTAGTAGAATCAAAGTAAACACACACAGTCATTAAATTAATAAATCATAGGAGAAAAATAAACTGCAAACAAGTTTTTTTTCATACACAAAATAAGATAACAATTCTCAGTACTTTTTATTAATATAATGAAAGGGTCAACACAGAAGAACACTTTGGTAAAGGGACTGTGAAACCAAATTTAACTGATGAGGTACATGCTTTCCAAAATGGTCACGAAAAAAATTCAATTTTTTAAAATAAAAAGACGACTCATGTACATGGGAATGTATGAAATTAATTCACTAAACATACCTGAGAACGGCAGCTGAGAGCATTAAACATGTCAAAAAATACAAAGCATGTAAATGTCATCGTTGTGTCTCTTGGTGTAATCTGATTGTCACTCATCTGAAAAAAACAAGAATCTTTAATGCCAACAGTAAATGACTATAAACAAAATAGTTTTCTTCCTTCCAAACCTATCAACAAGAATTACTTTACATGAACTCTCTTGGGTACAATTTTATTTCAATAGGCAACACAGTAGAACCACTGTGAACACCATGAACTTCAATTTTCCTTGAATTCAATTCTAAATGAAAAATACAGTAAGTAGCAAAATTATAATATTTTACAGTGTTACTGATATTTAATTTCACAAATTTACTTTAGAGAAAAATCTAAGCATAGTTTCCTCCTTCCTTTGGGGCAGTAATGATGGTGATTTACATGGTTGCTACCATTTTTATTGAACAACTTTTACAACAATTGTTTTATCAAATAAATTTTTATGCAAGTACTAATGACAATCTGATTCTGATTTGGATATAGAGCAGAAATTAAGCCTATTCCAGAGGATGTGTGGAACTATAAGCAGAACTTTGGGTAATAGAATGAGGAAGGTTACAAAACTTAAGTTCTACAAAGTCATGGCAGCTCCAGTTATTCTGTAAGGAAGTGAGTCATGGACAACAAAAACCCAAGAGCGGAGAATCCAGACAACAGAGATGAGATTTCTTTGAAGAACTAAGGGGTGTACATGCTTGGACAGAAAAAGGAATGAGGAAATCAGGTTAGAATTGGGTATTCACAACTTGAACGAAAAGATAAAGGATTATCACCAAAGTTGAAGACAGCACATGGCAAGGATGTTGGATCACAGGATACCTAAGCAGGCACACTGGTATGCTCCAGAAGGTAAAAGGGATGTCGGTAGACCTAGGAGAAAATGGAGATAGATGATATAGTTTGTGATTTTGGAACAGGCTGCAGCCTAATCCTTGGTTGGAAGTAGAAGAAGAAGAAGAAGCTAAGGTCAACTGTGAACTATTGAGTTAATATTATTAGATGAAAAACTTATAGGGAGGAAGTAAATAAGTACATAAGTTTAAAGTAAAATATTACGAAAATGGTACTTAAAATGGTGAAATATCATTTTGGTAATATGCAAAATAAACTGGCAAACAACAAATTTAATATGGTGTTAATCCCAAATTCCGTTTTAGTCTCCTGGTGATGAACTTCAGTAACACCAAAAGAACAATTTGTTGAAAAAACATAGTAAGTATGCTATGTCCAAAAAATATTCAGATATTAACACTTGACCTCTAGAGAAAGATTAAGAACAATTTTCAGAGCACATTAATGAATTGGAAAAAAAAATTTTTCTCTTTATATAATATCACTATCCAGCATATTAAACCTTTCAGTACCGAAACAATATTTAAAAGTTTGATGTAAAGTGCCATTTGATTTAAAAACGGTATACAAAAAGTGCCAGCCCTTATTTTGAAAACTTGGAGGCATAAGCCTGCCATTACCGACCAAAATTTCAACGTTACACAAAAAATAAATTTCCTGTTAAAAATTAATTTTTATTGTGTTCATAAAAAAAAAATTGTTCTAACACTAAAAATATTCAAAATAATTTTTTTAGTTTATTTAAAGTTGCATTGACAGCTTGGTCATTAGGAACTACTATGGATTTTGGCACCTTAATGGTGGTTCTAACGAGTTAAAATTTCCAGGCTCTAGCTAGGAATCGACCTGGGACTTTTCGCTTTGTAGGCTAGCGAGCTAGTCACTACACCATGGTGGCTGTTATAAAATATATGGTTCCATTAATTTTTGTTTAAAAGTTTTTTTGGAAATGTTTGGTTATCCAGACGTTGGCACTTTATGCATAACTTACGGACATCCGGTAAACCGGATGTTATAACAACGTAAAATATATCAACGTCCTATATTCCGGACGTTGGTACTGAAAAGGTTAATAACGAACATTATTATACAGTACAATATGGAAATTTATGTTAAAATCTCCGAACCCTAGTTAGAAATTAAGCCTGGAACCATCTGCCAAGTGTTTGAATACATAATCGAACAATTGATACAGTCAAAGTAATATTTCACTACAAAAAAATTACAAACCTCTCTTTTGAAAACCCATAATGTCCCAAGAATAATTATGGATGCAGAAAGTAGTACATTTGCAATTACACTTTTTGTTATCATTGGCTCTTTTACATTGCGAGGTCTTTGTTTAACAACATCATGATCGACTGGCTCAACACCCAAACTGCAAAATTAAAAAAAACTTCATAGATAATTTATGCATTTATTATAAAATTTTATTTCTATTCAAGACTTTCTAAATTTCATGGTTAGTAAAATAACGATATCATATAATACCTACATTAAAATTAATTGAATTTTATTATCTTTTAAATAGTGAATAGAAGGTGAACATACACCAAAAATGGATAAAGGACACATTTTTTATACCTCAAAAATATCAGGATCACTGAACAAAGTATACCTTAATGTACATGTTTCAAAGTGTTAAAGAATAAATTACTTTTTTGGCTGAAGGAAGATAGAATTTTAACAAAGGTTTCTACAGATAATATGCTGTAAATGCTAAACTATACTACATTAAGTAATTATTGTATGTTAGAAAATTAGATTTAAAAAAAAATGTTTTCTGTAGTTACTCTGCAGTATACGCTGTCGTTAAAATATTGTATATAAGAACAACCTTATAATTAAGTAATTGATTACAGTCTATAGTTTTATGTTGCTTAATTCTATAATATTGTATGTGGAGTAAATGTAGAATAAAAATCAAATTTAGTTTCAAATAATTTTACTCCATATGTTTATCCAGTTCATTTGTTCAGTCAATCTAATCTAAGTTAAGTTTCTTCAGGCTAAATTACTTAAGAAAATGCTTTAAAAGTCGTTGCTATTAAAACCTGTTTTGGCAGTGAGGTTAATTTTACTGAAAAATTCATTTCCTCTAATAAACGGAACAATTGTTTTATTACGAAAATAAATCTTTATAATCCATCCTACAGCTTATAATCAGTTCTGTTTTATATAATATTCATTTCATTTACTTTTCCAGATGCCTTGATTCTTATTATGTACTTACATATGTTTAGGTGGATCCACCATCATTAGAGTACACAAATTATCGTGTGGAACTTTAAAATATATTTTTTTTAAACCTACAGAAGATGTTGCATCTTCAGCCATCTATAAAAAAATATTATATATAAATGATTGAAGATGCAACACTTTCTGTAGGTTTCATAAAAAAAAAAAATTAAAGTTTCACATGATATTTTGTGTATTCACATGATTGTGGATCCACCGAAACAAATTTCAGTAGATAAATAAGGATCAAGGCAGCTGAAAAGGTTAGTGAAATTACATAATAGTACAAATAAAATAAATATTCTACAACATACAAAACTCCACGAACCACAAAATTAACAGTTAATGAAAAACATAATTTAAGTTACTTCACCTTTGGGCAGGTGGTCCATCCATAATAATGTTGATCCATAATATCTGCATGGCATTTAAAGGATTAGGTATACCTAATAGTGTTGCTAAAGCAATGAGCGACAACGCTGCAATACTTGTGCTCAATTGAAATCTTACAAAGTTCCTAATATTATAGAATATCCCTTTGCCTTCTTCAATAGCAGCTCTGCAAACAAAACATTAAACATAATTGAAAAAAAAAACAAGAATACTTGTACTGTATGAATCTAAGCTTTGTGCAGCTGCGGGATGAAGGGGACAGATGAAGTACCAGACTACTGCTACGTCATAACACTGTACTAATCATCTCATTGGTATTCGCTAGACAGTAGGCTGCCTAGTGTGGTGACAAACATGGGTGTTGTTTTGACTATTCGCTGTAGATGGCGACACAGAATATATGTAGTTTGGATAGTACCCTTGACTACTACAAACATAATACAAGTAAAACGTTACTACTACTAACGCAATCTCTCAGAGTAGTAGAGATGTAATGCATACCTCTCAGCTGCACAAAGCTTGGGAACGGGCAATACTTACCATTTTGGACAATAAAATACTAACAATTAAAAAATCATTACCAAAAAGGTAGAAATCCACAAATTTTAAGGCAGGATGTAAAAGAAATTCTTATAATATAAATCAATATAGAACCTTTTTTCTTTCAAGAAAACTGTTACATCCATTTTAATAAGAACCCTGAATTACAGGTTTATCACAGAAAACTTATCACAAACTTTCCACTACTGTCTAATTTTCTGCAGCTTTTGGGCTAAGATTTAATATTCAGTTTTAGAGTTTCTAAACCTTTTACGAATGAAGATTTTTAAAAAATATAAATTTCACCTTCAGTAGAATTAGGTTTTAAAATTATGGTAATAGGAATTGGTTACCAATCACATGGCTTATTTCTGCAAAATCTTCACCAATTTTTCATTTTGCATTATAGGGATAAATGAAATCTATAATCTAGTTTATAAGTGAAATATTTACACATTTCGACCCTAAATTTACAACAAGAAAAATATAAACATAATTTGTATATGAGATAACAGTTTAAGAACTAATGAAAAATAAGAGCCATGAAATTTTAGCCTTCAATGCACTGATAAAGTACTGCTGAGTAATTTTCATTTAAGTGGATTGATAATTCTTCTATGAGACACAAAAAAGTTCAATGAAATATGAGCAAGATGTTTCTCTAGCATCAATATGTTAGAATCATAACAAACTAATATTCAATGGTATTCTCAATTCTGTTTGAACTTCCAGGAGACTTTTCCCTTTCTTTTTCTAAACATTAGATAAAAATTTATTATGTCTAATTTGTAATTTTTTATTTTTCTGAGACTGGTAGACTTATTGGTATCAAATTGGAGCAGACATTAGAATTTTTAAGTGAATACAATAATGTACAAACATTAGAGACTCAAGAGACAGGATTCTAATTGGAAATTTAAAATTTAACAGTTGAATACACAACAGCCTGAACTACTGAGAAAAATCTCTTGGTGGCCTACTGTAATAATGGTAATCTATTTTAAATATCAACTTACATGATTGTATTAAAATCATCGTCAACCAATATCATGTCAGCAGCTTCTTTACAGACATCAGTACCATTCTGACCCATAGCGATACCAATATCTGCTTTTTTAAGAGCTACACCATCATTCACACCATCTCCAGTCATACCAACTATTACTCCAGATCGCTGGAATGCCTATACACAAACAAAGAAAAAGCATAATTTATCTAGTTCATAATAATGTAAATATAAGTTTAAAGCATTAATGGTACATTCAACTGTGTGGAAAAATTCTTTAAACTGTAAACATAAGTTATCATAATAGTAAGTTTAAATATGGAAACTTTCTAAACATTTCATGACAGGACAACAAAAACTTGATACTACAAAATTTCTTCTGGACAAATATGAATATTAATTTTTATTTTAGAAATCTGCCCATAACAGACAGGCGGAGTGTCAAATTATTTACACTCAATTTGTTCGTTGCAGCGCTAAAATAAATAGTTCTGTTTCTTATCACTTGGAAAATATGTACTTTTCAGAGGGCCTGGCATGCTGATAAGCGTACTTTTCCATTCAGTGAGGAAGGTAATGGTAAACCACCTCACTCCTCATTTTACTTAGTAAAACCTCTAGAGGTTCAAACCAGCCTTTCGGCTGTTGACCTAAACAACAACAACACATTTTAGAAATATTAAGATCAGCGACAGTTAATGCTTAGAATACTATAATCAAAACATAACCAAATTCATAAAGATTGTTTTCTAACTGTACTGCAGAAAAAAACAACTAAAATAATCTATAAACACGCTTAATAATACTTTGTAAAAACCAAAAGTGTGCATAATATTTAACTGGTTACATGGGCAATAACTACACCTTACATAATCACATCACAAGCTTGTTTGTAACCAAGATGGATTTATTTCCTCGTATAGGGCCAATTTTAGACTATGTGAGGTGACTTAAGCCGTATCTGGAAGCTCTTTTAGCAACCCACATTCTCAGCACTCGCTCACTGTAGGTTTTATCCTTTCTTCTGTCCATCCGGTGTTCTGTTTTGCTCTTCATGGAAGCCTTTAAAGTTCGTAATCATTTGTCTGAATTCGATTTGGTTAATTAAGTTCATCTTCATCTGTCTAGGATTAGGCTCAATGGCCTGTTCCGCCATCCACCTCTTTTTAGGTATTCTCAAGCCTCGCTTCTCTCTAGGTTTATATTTCCATGCTCGCAGAGGAAGTCTGTGTGCTGGCATGTGAAGTAAATGGTTGGACCAGTTTCTCTTATGTATTCGTAACATTTCCCACAGTGAATGAACATTTAACTCGGCGTGGATAGCTTCGTTACGTACTCTAACTGGGGACAACCTTTGACTCCCCGCAAAAATCTCATTTCAGCAGCCTGGATACGAGATTCATTCCTCTGTAATGACACCCATGTTTCACTCCCTTATGTTATGAGTGGTACAGCCATTGTTCAATAAAATTTCATTTGGGTGTCCTTTTTCGTTTTCTTTCCTATTGTCCTGCAAATAGAACCGCATCAGCGCTGAATTTTGTGTTTTTCACTCAATTTAATTAAGTTTCCTTGGTTTATTCCAGTTTTCTCAATATCCTTTCTAACTTCTTTAAACCATTTATCTGACACAAATTGGTTTTGTCAACCAATTGCCATCTATTCTATACAGGTGTCCATAAAGTCTTAGCCTTCTTACACCCAAGATATACTCGAATAAAATTAAAAATTTTGTTTCATCAGTTATTGTTTCTAGGGCAGGATGCCCTAGATATAATATTCATAGGAATCTAGTTGTTACAGTTTGTACACAATGAAATAACTACGCTTAAATTCGGAGTAAGTATTTGACAATTTTATCAACTTGAAGACTAGACTGGAATCAAAAAATTTAAAACCAACCTTTACAATAGAAAGTTTATGCCTCGGTGTAACTCGGTAGAATACATTAACATTATTAACAATTTGTTCTAACTGATGCTGCGTCATGGATTCTATCTGATCGCCAGATAACACTTGTCCTTGTACTGTGTCCAAACCAATCATACCAGCTGCAAAAAATAAAACAAAAAAATTAATACACAAGATAGATATAAAAAACAATTTTATCAATTAGCATAACAGCATAGGCTATTCTATTGAAAAATTGTTTTCAATAATAAGAAACATTGAACAAAATTTTCTACATTTTTTTAACAGTTAAAATTCTTATAGACTTGTTGCTTTAACCATAGAATTTGGAAGAACAGTAAAACCCAACTTTTCCGAACCCTGCTAAACCATAACCCAGCTTAACAGAAACAGATCTAATTTTTCATTTTATTTGGTTATTTCTGTAATGTGTTTCAATACTGCATAAACACAGTGCGCCCATAATAGACAGTTGGAGTCGATCTGCTAGTTCCAGGGCTACAAAAATAGTTCTGTTTCTTATCATATGGTCAGCCAATTATATGACTACATTTAAGAACAGAAGAGGTAGAGGTTTAAAAAGACACTAATCAGAGTTATCTCCTCTGAAAGAAATGAACTTCATTATACAGCCAGACCCTGTGGTGAATGAAGTAAATGTGTCATTTGCAGGGTGGAAAATATGTGCTTTCCAGTGGGCTCAGCATACTTTTCAACTTGGTGAGGAAGGCAAAGTAAAATACCTCACTCCTCGTTTTATAATGTCTTGAGGTTCACACCAGTCTTTCGGCTGAAGATCTAAACAACATCTACACAGTACTAAATTTAAATACACAGCATCGTTAAGGTACAGAACAGTGCCCAGAGAAATAAGTTACTAATATAAAGTATTCTTGGAATTTGTTTAGGTTGCCTTATGTTTTGTTGAACAATGTAAGGAATCTTCAACATCAGAAGTAATTTTTTATATAAACCGATGGTGTGATATAGTCACAAAAAAATACTTTCATTAAAAATCTCAGCCTTCTAAAAAAACTGTAAATACTGTACTGTAATTAAAATAAGATTATTTATTTTCTTAAAATTGTTGTATTTTCACTTCTACTGCTTTTAAACTCAAAAAACATGTCATTACGAGTTATCCAAAATTTTACCTATCTGAAATCTGATCTGCCTCCTATATTTCAGTTAAACAGGATTTTACTGTATCAGCTTTTTTAATGAATATAATTTATTTATTACTCAAAAATATGTTGAGAATGTATCACAATCACTCACTTTATAATTCAAACTAAGTTTTGAGTTTTTAAACTAAAACAGTGATAACATTTCAAGATGATAATTAAAATTTACAAGAAAAATATGTTAGTAAAATCAAACTCACCAATAGCAGTAGCAGTTTCTTGTGCATCACCAGTGACAAGTTTCACCTTGACACCAGATGTAAGTAATGTTTGTATTGATTCTCTAACATGAGGCCTTGGAGGATCACATATTCCAACCATGCCCATGTAGACTAAATCTTGAAGAGATGATCCTCGAGCCATACCAACAACTGCACAAAAAATAAATGGTCAAATTAACTTACTTATAAAAGGATGTGATACGTGTACAGAAAGTAAGATTGATTTGTTAACACAAAGAAGAATTTTTCATTAAAAAAAATGTATCAGTTTGTCAGTGCATATTTTATTACAAATAACTAGGGATGTGTCGATTCTCAATACCAATTCTCTAGTTTTTACCTGTGACAAAAATGCAGAAATTTTATACAAGAATATTTTACATATTAATACTGTTGGATAATTTTGGCTTGAGAAAGTAAAAAAAAAACTTTTCCATTCTGGAAAATGTTTTAATTGCTGTCGTAGTAAAAAACAAATTCGATAAATCTCAATCGTATACCGAAGTCCGCGCTTGTTTTAATATGAATATGGCTCTGAAAAAGTAAATTTTTTTACTTTGACTGTTTACAAGCTGCAGGATGCATTTTAAAGATTCATTTGTTGTAAATTAGTTTTCACACTTTAAGTATCCCAGTTAACATCACAGCTATTTTTACTGAAAGTAAGAAATAGCGTACAATTAAATATCATTATAGTATTTGAGTGTTTGGTTGGGTTAGGAGAATAGATATTTTTGAGCTTTGGTTGTACAGGCGCATACTAAAAATACTTTGGATGGATAAAGTACCCAACGAGACAGTCTTGCAGAGAATGGGAACAAAAAAGGAACTGGTTTACATCATCCAAAAAAGGAAAATGGAATATCTGGGTCACATTATGCGTGGACCAAGATATGAAATGCTTCGCTAAATAATACAAGGCAAGATTCAGGGGAAGAAGAAGAATTTTTTGGTTGAAGAATCTTCGAGGCTGGTTTTGTTGTACCTAAGCGAAGCTGTTCAAAGCTTCGATGTCCAACGTCTGAATAGCCGTCATGATTGCCAACCTCCGATCGGAGAGAGCACGATAAGGGGAATATGGAGTTAGAACTTATTTGTCAACAGATACCAGCAAAATATACAGGTAATCTTTCATCAGTAAGTAACTTTATGGTGTTATAAATCAAGCAAACAACCAGTGACTAATCAAATCAATAATTTACTACTTAATCTCCAACAAGACAAAATAAATATGGAAATTAAACTTACCTCGAAGTCCTTTGCGTCCAATCTCATAAGCTTCAGCTAAATAATCCTGTTCCTTTTTACTGTTCATAGGTTGTAAAGTACCATTATAGTGGTATTTTGTACATTGTTGCAATATTTTTTCTAAAGCACCTTTCACAAAGTAGATTTCTTCTTTAGACTGTAAAATAAGGTTAAAAAATAAATTATAATTTTTAATATTTACAGTAAAATCTTTGCAGAAATCTCTCTTTAGTGGCATTATTCGCCGACCCGGACCTTTCATATATTACAGTAATGTATTTAACTCTCTTTATAGCGGCACAAAAATCTCTCTATAGCAGCTAAACAATATCTTCAGGATATGGATTTAGACGCCTATGTAGGGGCAGACAATGACTTAGCCACTTTAGCAAATGTTCACGATGATGCAATACTCGAAAATGTTTTAGCCCAAAACAATAAGGAAGAAAGTGAAGATGACGATGCAATGGAAACAGAAATAAGTGCCTCTTCAAGTTAACGGCACTGGACACTATTCAAATTGTTTTCACGTACTGTCATTGCCACAATGTAGATGAAAATTTACAACAAGTTTTAAACATTGAAAATAAGATTGAAGACATGTTTTACGAATTGAAAACCAAACAAACAAAAATTACAACTATTACAATTATTGAAAAAGTTCAATATGAAAAGTGAAATTCTATTGTTCAAAATTAGAGACACAACATCTAATAAAACTAACTGTTTGTATCTAGATTTCTTGTTAACTTAATAACCTACATATTAGGTAAGTAATTTAAATATCTCACTGTATTGAAGTAACCTACTGTATTTAACATTGGTCATACAGTAATATATTCAGTAGTTTTTCAAAGTAAACTCCATTCACATATATGTATAAGAGTTTTTAGTAGCCTACAGAAAAATTAGTACTCCAACTTCCCTCCCTCCATTAATTACTCGCTCTCTCTATAACGGAACTCTAATATAGCGGCGGAACCTCATAGTCCCTTTAATTCCGCTATAGAGAGATTTTACTATATTAACAATCTATATACATAAATTTTAATAAAAAAATTACAAGAATTTGAAACAAGTAATCAACTAGCGTAACGTTAAGAAAAACATGTGCTAATACAAAATGAAAGAACAAATACAGTAGAGTACCGATTTTCCGTGGATCGTTTAACCGGGGTTTGGATTAACCGTGCGATCACTAGAATTTTTTTTTTTTTTTTTGGTTTAACGTCCGACTGTTTTGCAAATTGCTGCTAATGCAGACGGTGAAGGATGAAATGAATTTTGTAACGTATGAAAAAATGCTATGCCCGAGTTGGATTCGAACCCAAGACCGCGTGATGAGAGGCGAGCACGTTACCAACAACACCAACGCGGCCGGCTAGAAAAATTAATTATGTATGTACTGTATAACTTTTACAAATTAAAACTTTTCAACTCCCGACATTTTTGTCATTGTAATTATCACAATTATTGTGATTTACTACTAATAATATTGTTCGATTACGACAACAATGAGCAGGTACATTAATGTAGACATAAACTAATTTCGTATCGTAGTATCTTTGTTTCGTATCGAAACAAAGTAAAATAACAGATTTTTTGTGATTTTTTTTGTTACGTAGTTTAAGGTAAGATTTACATAAATTTATGTAGTAAATATTTTTATTTCAATACAATTTGTTTATTTATTTCCGATATCCGATAGTATTAACATGTATTAATCAGTAGAATAAAACATACGCGTAAATGGTGGTTTTGTTTATGACGTAGGTGGTCTCGACCGATTGGGTTGTATTATCCGTGTTTTCCAGTTATCCGGTATAGTTATCCCCCCAATTACCACGGATAATCGGTATTATACTGTACAATAAATAAAATTCAGAAAGACGGGTCAGTGTGAAGCGAAACAAATTTGTTAAAAAATAAATTCTTGGTTTATACAGCTATTTTGTTACTTTCAGCTTTTAATTTTAAAGCTAAAATTACAATACAGTATTTATAAAACTCATCCAGATTTAAGCCAGAAATCCAGCTTAATAAACTTTTAGTACTATATAAAAGACACAAACCAAAAAGTGCAAGATTTTACTCACATCACCATACTTGGGCACACATTTCACAGCCATAATTTTTTGTTCAGAACTGAATGGATACTCCTGGAGACGTACATACTTTTCAGAAATACCATACATACCATGCTGAAATACAAAAGGATACAATTTATTAACACTAAAAATTTGAATTTAATTACTGTACATTCAGATTTAGCTTAAAAATAACATTACACAGGAGCATCAATTATTCGAACGTCAGTCATCTGAACCACCATGGAAAAAAGTACGTATTTACACAAGCAGAGGCATTTTCTGCCCTAGAAACTGCAATTCTATAGTGCAAAACAGCTAGAATTTAGTGGTGCTGAAGCATTGTTACTAAAAAGAATAGGAGATGTTGCTGCTACAAAAAGTTAAGTCTTAGTCAAAAAAAATTCAAGATTTAAAAAAAATTACTGTGTAGTATGTACAAGTATTTAATATTTTTAAATAATTTTATCTCTTAATGTGTGTACATTGAAATCTGTTCAATTCAGAACAATAAGCTACCTCCTGACCCAATGAGATGAAGATGATGTGCATAATGTGTAAATGAGATGTATTGTTCAGACCCAGGCCAAACATTCCTTAAGAGAGTATGGTTAATTGAACCCCAACCTTCAAAGTGCACTGGTAACCACTGTCTAGTATTCAAATCATTAGAAAAGTAACTACCTTTACTAGGATTTCAACCAGGAACCTTTGCCTCCAAAAATCAGCTGTTAAACAGGTGACAACTTTACCTTTAAACCAACTCGGTAGCTCAGTATGTACAAGTGTGTTACAAAATATTTCATACAAAATTTTACCACAGTTTATTTCAATAATATAAAATTTAGATTTGAAATCCTGTATCTTGTTTGTTTTTACAATCTTTATTATACTAATTTTCAATAAATACAATAAATTAGTGTTTTTTTAACTACAGTTTATGTTAACCTTTATTAATCTATTTAACATGTAGGTTATATTAAATTGTTACTGTAAAGTATATCAAATTACATTAATTAGCGTGTTTAATCATCCAAATTATTTGATTATCCGAACCGCTCTGGTCGTAATTAGTTCAGATAACTACCGCTCCACTGTATTTAATCTGAGTAATTTAGTTTTCTTCATTATTTTTATGATACAACTCCAATTAGAAATTAAAACAACATTCATTAAACCTAGTTACTACCTAAAAAGAATGGAATTCTTTTCAGGATCTAATTCTGGTAACATTAATCAAGTTGAATCTAAAAAAATTTTTACATACAATCTCAAGGATAATTATTATTAGCAGTTACCATTAAATAATAAATACATAATGAATTTTATTATCGTAAGATGTTGAGATTTGATTTTATCTTGTTAAAACTTACTAATATGGCTATTATAATACATCATACATTAACTGATACATTTTAAATAAATTTTCCTCGTTTATTTCACGCAGCATCCAGAAATTTGGTTATTAGAGACTAACAACAGGTTATGAATGACACAGTAAGTTTTACTATTTTTAATTTACCAGACCCTGAACAGGAAATGAATTCCTTTTTGCTATGGATGCAGCTAAATTGAATAATTAATTGAAACTTGTTATCAGTTAACGTCACACATTGGAGATGGCTGACACCTCTTGGGCGTTATTATTATATATTTTTTAAATTATTTATTAAATGCTGCATCAACTGCAATGGTCATTAGTGACGACATTGAGGTGTAACTGTTTACAATGGAGGATGAAATGATTTTTTGTAACGTATGAAATTATGCCGTGCCTGAGTGGGATTTGAACCCACGACTGCATGATGAGAGGCAAGCATGTTACCAACTATGCCAAAGCGGCCGGCTATTGTTCTTTTGTATTTCTACTGGTGTTATTTCTTTTCCGGTACCTAGGCAGAGTTTATTTTTGCCATACAGTGTTTCAGAAAGGTTTACTCTGTCCTATAGTAAAGATCGTTTCAGAATACCAGCTCTCAAATATTTTTTTCTGTTTTGAAAGTATCAGTTCGTTTGTAATTGCTACAACAGTTTTTGTTACGTAATCAGGGTTTTTACTATTAATTAATCATCGTAAGCCTTCATTTTACCAAAAAAAAAGCAAGAATATTGAAATATTTTTGTATTGTTATGAATTTAAATAAAAGTCATGTAATAAACCAGATTCATAAATGGTGAGGACACCTGAGAGGTGTCAAGCCTTGGAATTGGCGGAAACAAGTCCATCACAGCATATAACTTCTCAATAATCAAATCGTGTTCAATATAATAACAGCAACTACAATGGATAATGAAATACTATACAGTTTAACAAGCGTTAACATTTTTAAGGAGATCACATTTAACTTTCAAGTAAGTCATAGTAATCACGTGGCCAATAAAGTATTCCAGTAGAAAAGAGAATTATTTTAAAATATTAAATTTCATGTACATTACCTTCATGGCAACAGCTAGGAGTGCTCCTTCAGTTGGTTGTCCAAGAAGCGTATCACCATTTATAACAGCATTGTTACACACACATCCAACCTGTTATAACACAAATAAATAGTCAAAAACTATTCCTAATAAAATTATAATATTAATAATTATTTCAAAATCAATGAATCTTTGAAAAATTGATGAAATGAGGATAATTTTGTTATTTGAATGGTAGTATCTCTTCATCTTCTATATATCAGCTGTTCACTTTTGTGTTCTTTATAGCAGCCTTAAATTCTGTGATCTGTTTATGGTTGGTCCAAAATATTTTCCTGTTTAATTATAATTTTTGCAAGGTCCCGTCTTGATTTCCTCAAACCACTTATCAGAGACAACTTACTTATCTTCTACAAAAATAAGGATACAAAAATATATATTTAAAAAAATTTCTCACCTCCAAAAGTCTATAAATAGATTCTCTAGCTCTATCGATACTATCACATTTGCAAATATGAATTTCACCTTGATCATTATAACCAGCACCTGATACCTGTAAAAAAGATAAACCAGAAATAAACTTACAGAAATGATTTTTTATATAAAGTACAAAAAACAGATCATAATGAGGAAAAATGGATGCTATGGTTTGGATAACATCATAAGATAATGGAATAAAACCCAGAGTGAAGAAGGAGGAAAAGCAGGCCATGAAGAATCCGGTTAAGAGAAAGCAGACAATAACTGTAGATGCCTTGTAAAAAAAATTATGTTCTAACTAGACTGTAAATAAGTGTACTGTATCGATAGACATAGAATAAATTCCAGTTAAATAATTTAATTGGATTTACCATGAGAAATTTTGGAACTACTAACTTTCCTCTTAATTAACTCATAGCTACAAGACACGAGCTGATAAACTCATGAGTAGAAATAATTATAATCTGTTCCTGATGTCAATCGAAAGGTTTCAAAGGACATTGTTAACCAAAGGCTTGGTTAACAATATTGAAGATGTAAACCAAAGGTCAAAAGGAATTTATTTTTCTAACCCTAAATGACACTGGACATTCAGTTACCACAGGTTCTGACAATTGATTGAAATACACTAAATACTATCAGAAAAAAAGCTTCTGATTAGTATCATTTATCTCTTGTTACGTAAAAAATTACAAAAATTTCCCGCAATGGGATTGTCAAACATAAGTAACATACAAAAACAAAACTAATATAACATTAAAATAACTAACTTGAGAAACTATTAAAATTACAAATTTATGAATTACTCCAAAGATCATGAATTTGAACAAATATTTGTGAGTGAATGGATGTATTCATACAATGTAGAATAATGACAAACATAAATAAATAAATACATGGTTACAAATACATGTGTATGATACATGGAAAAATATTGCATAATTATAATAATAAAAACCTGTTGATATTACGATCTCCAATGTTAAAAAAAATCGTAACATGCAACTCTTAGTATTTTAAACAAGTAAATACTTCAACATTTAACAACTTTCTGGAAATATGTTATTGTTACCAGGGTGGGTGCAATTCAAAAAGTAGGTCGAAATAGGACCGCCCAGAGTGGCAGGGCACTGAGTGGCGTGGTAGATTTCAAAAGGAAAAAAGTAAAATGTTTCGGAAGTCTTTGCCGCTGCCTCAAAGAAGAGGGGCCACTGGCAAGCGAGTATTGTCTCTACTGCTGCCTGAAGCTACTGAAGCCAGGAGCGATTGCT
Source organism: Catonia carolina (assembly GCA_035578175.1). Lineage (NCBI taxonomy): Eukaryota > Metazoa > Arthropoda > Insecta > Hemiptera > Achilidae > Catonia > Catonia carolina. The sequence continues at coordinate 247,302,301 of JAQMRL010000001.1, read as the reverse complement.
GATGCGGCGTCACCTTTCGCTGCTGCCTCGATGAGGAGCGGCCACTGATGAGGCAAGGAGAAGATTGTCTGCACCACTGTCTAACAAATAGGAGTGGTTGCCGACGCAGCGAACACCATTTACCACTGCTTATAAGAGTGCAGTTACTGGTGAAGGGAAGGGAAGGGAAGTGGTCAGGGTGGAGCAAAGAAATACTCAATGTTGAGTGATCGATCCTTCTTCGTATCAACAATTGATACTGACTGACTGTTTACCTTCAACTACTCGAGTCCCGTCATAGGAGTTAGCTACCCGCCGTCGCACAAGCTGCTGTGAGAAATTTGCTACTTGCGCTACCAACCAGCAGCAGAAGCAACTATCTGACAACGTTCACAGTGCCTAACAGGCAAAATATCAACAACGGACCGGCATAGAAATAGTACAGTATCAATATTTTCAGTAAAACACTAGCTACATCTTTCCCATTAACAAGAGTTAATATATAAATTCCATAGTCACAATTTTATTGCAGCTAACATAAATTTCTATTTAGTAGGAAAAAATCAACATGTAACAACTTTATTTTCTCTTAAGTAAATAGAATTGTTTTTGTTTTTGACATAAGAAAGCCTTCAAATTAGAACAATTAGAATGTATTTGCTAATTATTATACTTATTACTATTTATTATTACTTATTGATTAATAAATTAGTGAGTATTATAATTAGTACCTCAGCTAAGTGTCCATCAGCAGTTACAACAATAGTCACAGTCATCTCGTTCTTTGTTATTGTTCCAGTTTTATCTGAGCAAATCACACTAACACAACCTGTCAAATAAATCATAAAATTACTACCATATAGTTTAATGTAATAAACATATGAGATAACATTACAATATAACAGTCAAATTTATTTATTAAGCAATTTGTCTTCTTATAAATAAATGTGTCTTAACCGGAATAATAAAAACGTGACTAGGGTACCTTTCTGAAACACACTATTCAAATAACATTAAGAGAAAAGATAAACGTTTAGTACAAGTTGATTATTGTGATGAGAGTTTTGGGCAAAACATGCACCTGCATTGGTATAATCTTGTCTGTTCTGTAATAGCACAGAGGGTAATTGTTAAACACCAATGTAACCGCGTAACTATGCCGACAAAATACTATGGTTGTTGTAAATTTTCAACAACAGACTGACTGTACATCTAACTGTAGGTCAGAGGGGTAGGCTGGGTTGAAGTCAAGTATGCACAAGCGTAACCCAGCATTCACAGCAATTGGAATCCAGTATAACAATGTTGAAAACGCAATAGTACAATGAAAAATGTTAAAGACTTAAAACATTCAGGGGCACAGCTACAATGTTGTTTATCCCTACTGAGTTTTTGCTGCTACCATATAAATTGTACAGTTAAAAAAATTAAACATGATCTTTTTGAACAAATTTAGAACAGTATATACTTCAATTTTCAAATCAAAAAGGTAATGCTTAAAATTTTGTTTCATTGTTTTATATTCAACTGATTTCCACACTAGTGTAATAACAGATGATGAAGAGTCATAGGGTCATGATATAAATGTGCTGAAAAAAGGTTAGATGTAACCAAGAATTAAATGTAGGACTCCTGGCACAGATGCCAGTTGTACTGATTACTACAACAAAGGGTTGATAAAAGAGAGGGTAAACTTTTTGGACCAAGATGTTTAATACAAAAAATTTTAATTCTATAGTGTATCTCACAGAACCGTGCAGCAGATACAAACAAACTACAGCATGAAAGTCAGTAAAAAGGATGCGTAATTATGTTTCACTCTACCAACACCATCAGTCAAAACAACTGGCGTCAGACCAGATGTTTTATAATAGGCCTACTGTATAAATTATTTTTACTGGTACTGTCGTATGTTATATTTAATATATGTATAAATTAGTTGAATTATATATTTTTACTAACCACCAGAATACGGTAACATAAAACACTTACCAATGTTTATAGCGCTTTCGTGTATCTTGTACACATCTTCAGTAAATTAAAATTTATTACAAGTCACAATTTAAAACTTCCTGCTCCTACCATGGTAGATAAGGAATAGTCGATTCTTATATTCAAAACAGTCTTGCCAACTTAATCAGTTGATTGTCGTATTCAATCTGTGTGTTCATTAATTTTTCCCTACTATTGTATTTATAAATATAATATTTCTCCAAAATTTCAATTTCATTTTGTTTGTTATTTATTTCTAATATTTCTAGATTATTTTTTATATTCGACATATTATGTTTATTTTTTATCATGTGTTCAGTTACATTGGAGAATTTTCGATTTCCTTTTTTATAGTTAGAATAGTGTTCTGTAAACCGTTTTTTAAAAGATCTGGTGGTTTTACCTATATATATTTCATTACATTCATTACATTTAATTTTATAAATTCCACATGAATTAAATTGATTATTTTCTTTTTCTTTATCATTTACATTTTTTGTCTTGATGTTATGTTTTTGTAAAATAAATTTTATAGGAAACTGGGGTTTATATGCTATTTTGTATTTATTTTTATCGTATATATTGGTAATTTTATGTATTCTATGATTTATGTAATTATATGTAATGTATTTATTACCATTTTTGTTAAATACATTACATATAATTACATAAATCATAGAATACATAAAATTACCAATATATACGATAAAAATAAATACAAAATAGCATACCTATAAACCCCAGTTTCCTATAAAATTTATTTTACAAAAACATAATATCAAGACAAAAAATGTAAATGATAAAGAAAAAGAAAATAATCAATTTAATTCATGTGGAATTTATAAAATTAAATGTAATGAATGTAATGAAATATATATAGGTAAAACCACCAGATCTTTTAAAAAACGGTTTACAGAACACTATTCTAACTATAAAAAAGGAAATCGAAAATTCTCCAATGTAACTGAACACATGATAAAAAATAAACATAATATGTCGAATATAAAAAATAATCTAGAAATATTAGAAATAAATAACAAACAAAATGAAATTGAAATTTTGGAGAAATATTATATTTATAAATACAATAGTAGGGAAAAATTAATGAACACACAGATTGAATACGACAATCAACTGATTAAGTTGGCAAGACTGTTTTGAATATAAGAATCGACTATTCCTTATCTACCATGGTAGGAGCAGGAAGTTTTAAATTGTGACTTGTAATAAATTTTAATTTACTGAAGATGTGTACAAGATACACGAAAGCGCTATAAACATTGGTAAGTGTTTTATGTTACCGTATTCTGGTGGTTAGTAAAAATATATAATTCAATTTTAAATAGTACGGCTGTTTGGAGGTCCTGCATGGGATGTTTGATAAAGTATAAATTAGTATAGTAAGTTTCATATAATAAGTAAAGAACATTTTTTGTAACTCCAATGGATTGCGCTAAGTTCAATCACAATTTTAATACATTTATGTATGTACTGTAGTACTGTCCCAGGTTCATAAATAACAATAAATCTGAAAGGTTTTGTCTTCAAAAGTTCAACTTCTTTTATTCAAAAGTTTGGTAGGTAAATATTTAAAACTTTTAAAAACAATTAAAATCTTTAAAATTCTTTAAAAACTTATTTAAAATGTTGAATCTTTTTCCTTTAGCAAATCTTCTAAAAAAATATTTGTTCTAAATTTAATAAACTTAATATTAACAAACTTTCAAAATTATTTTGTTTATAAAAACTTGTATAAGCCACTTCGCTCTTTAAAAGTTTAAAAAGGAATGAATTCAACAATCCAATTTATTAATTTAATAAAATTTTTCTTTTTTACTTCTTCTCATATCTTTAGATCAAAATCAAAATGTTCCTCTCACATCTGTAGTTGAGATCATCTGGTATGTGTGTTGATGCTGTAAAGTTATGTTTATGTTTACGTTAGAGTGTTATTAATGTGTATACTGTTTGTTGTGTGTCTGTGGAGATGTCTCATATTACAATCTTCCCCCCCCCCCCCCCCGGAGAGTAAACTGAAGTACAAAGGTACGTGTAGGCAAAATAAAGGGGGTGAGTGCTTAAATGAAAAAAAGAGAAGGTGAGTATGTAGCAGTTGTCGGCCTGAGATGGTAATATTCATTCATTCGGGGCCCCTTTCAATAAAACATTCAAATAGCATGTGAACAGCACAGTTTTCATTTTGTTACAATCATCTCAAGCTCGAGTATCGCTACAGACATCACCAAAATAAATCCTCATCAAAATAAATTATGTAAATTATGAGTAAATTATGTAACTTTTTTAAGGTTAGAAATATGTTCTTTAGTTATTTCACCTCCAATAGTCTTACGGAGTAAGGCTGTAACTGGAGTAGAGAAGCCGATGATATACAAAGGTTCAGACCATCGATATGCCATTTTTGCACAAATATTTTTCCGTTTCGAGCTTACGGGGTGAGTTTTAAGCAAAACTTTATCTCCCACCGAAAACGGATTGGGGTGGCGTGTGGCATTATATCGACGTGCCATATCATGATGGGATTTAATCAGTTTTCTTCTAATATCACACATCATATTACTGGAACGTATAGGATTTCTATGGAGGATATCTTGGATATTCCATGCTCTATCCAACGGTGTTTGAGCCTGAAAAGTATGCAATATGTCAAATGGGCATTTCCCATGAGCATTATGTCGAGCCATATTGAAGGCTAATTGAAACCAAAATAGAGATTTATCCCAGGTTGTTTGAGTTGTTGCATGATATGCAATAAGGATAGACCTAAGATTTCGATTTAATCGTTCGGCGTGAGATGGTTGAGGATGATAGGGTGAGAGGGTAGTTCGTTTTATGCCTAGATTGAAACAAAAGTTTTTAAACATTATAGAATTAAAATTTTTAGCATTATCTGTGACAATTAACCTCGGGATGGAGTAATTTTGGAAAATACGTTTTAATTCATCTACAATGGAGGATGTATTAGTGTTTCTTAATGGAGCTAGCCATGTAAATTTTGAAAAGCTATCTACTACCACTAGAATATATTTATAACCTTGGTTGGTTTTTGGCAGGCTACCTACAGTATCAATAAACAACGTGTCAAATGGTACTGTCGGAACTCTGGAACTAAGATTTCCCCATTTATAATTTATTCCAGGTTTACTACGTTGGCAGATTGTACAAGCATTCACCTTTAAAGGAATTTCTCGATATATAGCTGGCCAATAAAAATACCGTGTAATTTTGTGTATGGTTTTATCAACACCTAAATGTCCACCGATTTCTGACTGATGGAAGTATTTAAATACTAAATCTTTTAAGGAATTAGGGAGGACGATTTTGGTTGGCTTATTGTTTTTATCGTTTAGGCATAGGACGCCTTTGGATAAACAAAATTTATTATTCATTTGTTGTTTTTGTTGAAGGATAAAGGTATCCTGTTCTTGATGTTGTCTTAGATCTGTAAAAGATAGGGGGAATTGAGATAATAAGGTATTAATATAAGATATATCTTTTGAGATATCTTCGTTATTTAAATCGTACATCCTCGATAATGCGTCAGCCACATTATTATCTGAACCACGGATGTGATTAATTTTAAATTTAAAAACAGATAATCTAAGTAACCATCTAGCGAGTCTACCTAATTGCTTTGGTCTGGAAAGAAGCCAGGCTAAAGCTTGGTTATCGGTTTCTAAAAGAAATTCTCGATGTGTTAAATAAGTTCTAAAATGATCCGTTGCAAAAACAACTGCAAGACACTCTCGTTCATATGCAGAAAATTTCCGTTCTGCTTCTGTTAATGTTTTGGAAGCGTACGCTATGGGTTTTCTAAATCCTTCTTGTTCCTGAAGTAGGACAGCTCCTAGACCTGTATCAGACGCATCCGTCTGTAAAATGAAAGTTTTGGAGAAATCTGGTATTGCCAATACCGGGGGATTAGCAATTGCCTGTTTGAGATCTTCAAACGCATTTTTTTGTGAGTCTCCCCAGATAAACTGAGTGTTTTTACGACGCAACTTATTTAAGGGTTCTATTCTATCAGCATAATTTTTGATAAATTTAGAGAAATAATTAATCATACCACAATATCGATGCACTTGTTTTACCGAGGTAGGTTGTGGATACTGCAATATTTTTTGCGTCCTCGCCGGATCTATAGAAACTCCTTTATATGATAAGGTGTGTCCAAGGAACGGTATTTCATTTACAGCGAATGTTACCTTATCGGGATTAACTGTAATACCAGCTTTCCGCAGAATTGCCAATACTATTTTAATATGTTTGACATGCTCTGTAAAACTTTTAGAATATATTAATATATCGTCCATGTAGTTAAATACAAATTTATGTTTAATATTTTTGAATAATGTATTCATAAGACGTGTTAAAACTTGTGCACCAGTCGAGAGACCAAAAGGTAATCTTACATATTCGTATAAGCCATCCGGTGTGCAAAACGCGGTGATTTGACGAGATTTTTCTGTCAATGGTATCTGATGGTACGCTTGCGCTAAATCTAAGGTACTGAACCAGCGGGCATTAGAAAACCATTGAAAAGCATGATTTATATTCGGTAAAGGTTGGGCTTCTGAGTCAATTATTAAGTTGACTCGACGATAGTCCACGACTAAGCGACTTGTGCCATTCGGTTTCGGAATTAAAAAGGCTGGGGAGGAATAAGGTGAAACACTTTCTCTAATTACTTTATCTTTTAATAATTTGTCAATTTGGTTTTTCATTTGAAGCGTTTTTATCGGATTTAATGGATAGGGCCTAGATTTTATAATTTCGCTATTTTTGAGTTTAATATCATATTTTAATACATGGGTACAACCTAATTTAGTTGTGAGTACGTCAGGAAATTCTTTACATAAATTATTAATTGTATTTTTAATATATTCACTTTGTTCTATGTTGTTAATCTGTTCGGGATATAGATTGGTTAGAGAAAATTGTTGATTTTTTGCCCAATCAAAGGTTATGAAAGATCTTGAAGCATTGAATATTGCGTGAGTTTTTTGTAAGAAATTCATCCCGAGTATTATTTTATGGTGTATTTTTGGTAATATTTTAAAATTTAGTTTCCACGATATTTTGTGAAGAGTAAGTTTAACCCAGATTTGTTTATTAATTCTTAGAGGAAATCGATCAGCTGTAAGGCAAATTGTGTTAATGTTTTCTTCCTTTATAATCGCCTTCTTATTTTTTAAAAATGTATATAGTTGTTGATTAATAATATTATGAGTGGAACCAGAATCAATGAGAGCATTAAATATATTATTTTTGATTTTTATTGATAAAGCTTTCAACGTATAATTACAGTTCAACGTGTTTTCTTTTAACCTTAAATTGTTACGCGGGTTATGTTTACAAACACACATCATATGTCTATGGTCAGTGCATTTGTAAAGATTTAGTTTTTTGAAACATTATTATGTCCTTTTTGTTGTAAAAGTTTACAATTCCTTTTGATATGACCTAGCGTATGACAATAAAAACATTTTAAGGATGTTGCAGGTATTTGTGATCTGATTTTGTTGTAAGCTGTATCTTTTAAAGTATTTTGTTTACTTTGGTTAGGTACCATGCTATTCACATTATTTATTACACTTGTATCATTTATTTTAGATAAACCGATATCATTAAGGGTCCTAGCATAAACTCTTTCATAGACATAGGTGTCTAATTTATTGAAATCTTGTAAATTATTAGGTTTACCGATTATACCTATGTGCGTGGCATATATTTCATTTAAACCGGTTAAAATTATATTAATTAACTCACCTTCTGTCAGATCTAATCTTAACACCTCATGATTTTCTAAAATTTCTTTTATGTATTCAGTAAGAGTCTCCGTTTGTGACTGATTTCGGTATAACAATTTGAGTTTTAATATTTCTTTCATTTTTGGTGTGATTAGTTTGCTTACTAAATCTCTATGAAATTGATCGAAATTATGATTATTTTTAATAGAATTTTCAAAAATTTGTTCGGTGAAACCAGTCATAAATGGAGTCAACAATCCAATTTATTAATTTAATAAAATTTTTCTTTTTTACTTCTTCTCATATCTTTAGATCAAAATCAAAATGTTCCTCTCACATCTGTAGTTGAGATCATCTGGTATGTGTGTTGATGCTGTAAAGTTATGTTTATGTTTACGTTAGAGTGTTATTAATGTGTATACTGTTTGTTGTGTGTCTGTGGAGATGTCTCATATTACAGTACTAAAAAAATGAGTGAATTTCATTAAATTACTAATAATTAACATTTTTTCCCTAACTTTGGTTATAAAGTAACTTCACCCAACAAAGTAAAAATACTGATGGTTCCAGCATTTATTTCATAAACAGAGTAGACAGTATAATGAATTACACCATTACTTTATAACATTACAAAAAATATATATATGGTAATGTGTAAGTATAAGACTGGCCCATGGTGTAGTGGTTAGTGCAACTGGCTTCTATAGCGGAGTCCCGGGTTAAATTCCCAATCAAGTTTGGCATTTTTTTATCTGTATATCTCCTCATATAATTACCTTCACACAAAATAACATAAAATAAATAAAAAATCTGACCTAAAGTTTCAACAGTCGGAAGTTTTTTCACAATAGCTTTTCGTTTGGCCATTCGCATGACACCAAGTGCGAGAGTCACTGTCACTACGATAGGTAAACCCTCAGGTATAGCTGCTACTGCTAAACTGTAAAAAAAATCATGACGTGTAAATTACGTTTTCTTTTCACTTATTTAAAACATCCTGAACAAACAATTTAAAAAAAAAATTACAAATCAATTTGGTTTGTTACAACTAACACAGGAAAAAAATTGATATGATAAAAATAGATTTCATTTGAAATCATACAACACCACAAATATTAAAGGTGACTAATCGAACAATGTATTTTTCTCAAACATTAGCAACTTAAAATTTTTGAACCATATATAATATGGACATTATCATGTAAAAAACCAACTAACAAATATATTTTATAAAAAGAAAAATCAATTTCATTAATTTCAAAACAATTAAATTAAAAATTTAGATTTCAATTTTATTAAAGCTAAGATTTTGCCCATATTGCGCAGGTGGAGTGTTAAATTATTCACAATCAATGTCCTAGAGTTCCAGGGCTACAAAGAGTAGTTCTGTTTCTTATCACATGTTCAGCCAATTAAATGACTGAAACATTTAAGAACAAAAAGAGAAAGAGCTGTAAAAGACACTAGTCAGAGTTCTCCTATGAGAGTAATGAATTTTATTATACAGCGAGACCCTGTGGTGAATGAATTGAAGGTGTAATTGGCAGGGTGGAAAGTAGATGCTTTTCAGAGGGTCTGGCATGCTAATAAGCATACGTTTTTACTCAGTGAGGAAGGCATTTGTAAATCACCTCACTCCTCGTTTTACTTTAATAAAGCCTGTAGAGGTTCATACCAGCCTTTCGGCTGGTTTGATGACCGAAACAACAACAGAGCTAAAACTAAATGTAAGACTTGTACATAAAATGAATACAAATGTACAAAAAATAAAAATTATATTACAAACATGAACAGAAATATCAGTTTATCAGAGAAGTAAAATTTAACAGCGTTTTCTTTTGGCCAATTATAAATCAAAAAGTAATCTTCAAAAGTACTTAATAGAATTCTCGAAGAAAATTAGATCATTTTTAAAAAATGCTTATTAATTAATGGAAGGCTTATTTAAATTAGAGAGAAGATGAAAAACATAAATTAAAAATGAAAATGTGTTTAAAAGAAGAATATTTTGTGTACAAAGACAAGCGATAACTCCATTATTTCAATGTACGAGGACGTAAGATATTCATGATCAGAAAGATGACTGATAAAGCAAATCAGAAAATTGTGACAGATTTTACTAAGAGTAGTAAAAACATGAAATGAGCTTGTAATTAAGTATATGATTATTAAAAGTAAAATATTCTTACCTTACACCAATAGTGAACATATCAAGAATAGGTCGACCTTGAAGCCAACCAAGCATCATGATCAGACCAATTATACAGAAACTGTACAGGGACAGTTGAGTTCCAAGAATATCCATACTCTTCTGCAATGGTGTTTTTGGTGCTTCTTCAGCTTGCATCAGTTTAAATACTTCACCAAACTCACTCTTTTCACCTGTATTTATGACAACACCCTGTAAAAGCAAAATTGATTACATAGTAAAATAGCTTACAAATATTTTTCTTAAAAATACAACTATGTACAAAAAACAGAGAAATTTATGTATCTATCCTAGTTTTTTCTTCTCTCTATTTCTGCTGATACCAAACCACGTGAAAATAGACCAAAAAGATTTAGTTTGGCATTAGATTATATATCATTTTAATGTGAACAAATTGATTTGCATGTCAATATAACTACGATTACTGACAAAGGACTTATGAGCATTCACTCTGCGCTCTACACGTTGATGCATCAGTGTGGTTCTCGTTGTTTGACGGTTAACCAGTTTAGGTTCCTGAGTTGTAATGTATCATTTTTTGGGAAAGTGGTTGTGAATAAAAACTAGAGATATGAGTAGTATTACCAAATGAACATTAACGAATACTTTCAAACTCATAGGTTCATAAAGATACTTTTATGTTTCGCATAACAAATGCATAGGGACCTTGACATCTTTTACTTCCATAAGATGGGTCAGGAGTATCGACAACATGGTGCTAACCATTTAAATCAGTTTGTAAAAAAACCAAATTAGATATTTTAACAAATACTTTACAATCGCCATACAGGTTTAGAAGTCTTAGTTAAAAAAAATTTCAAAATATTTAAATTATATAGGACGTTAAAATTTTAAAGGCTATCCACAGATCTAGGATTCAATTTTAAAAACACTGAGATGGCATTTCTGACACTGAGGAAACATTTCACTGAGATGATAACTCATCTGAAAAATTAAGAACATTGAATTTTAATCATTTATTTGTAATAAAAACCACCCATTTTACTTTTCTTTTTTTTGTTTTACATCTGACTGTTTTGTAATTTCTGCTAATGCAGATGGTGGAGAATGATGATATATGAAAATGAGCGATGAAAAAATGCCAGACCTGACCAGGAATCGAACCTGGAATGTTGGAGCAGAAGCCAGTTTCGCTAACCACAACACCAACAGCCCGGCCACCCATTTTACAGCAAATTTAACTGAATGTTGGTGGAAGTACATACATTATTAACAAGTAACACTCAGTGGTGTCTTTTCATGACATTCAAAAAGTCATCCACAATACCAGTATTACTTAATTCAACATAATTTTCAACCAGCTGATTGACTGGGCTAACCTGGAGGTAAAAGAATCATTTAAAAAACACTTTTTTCATTTAACAATAATTATCATTGAATGCCACGTAATTAACCAATTTAAAACAATTAGAAAGTGAATAAAAACAAAAAAAATTGTTCAATGAACTTTCTCAATAACAATAAAGTTAATTACTTTAAAGTAACTAAAATTTAAATAATGACTACTTAATAGCCCATTCATTAGCAATAATGTTAATCACATTTTAAATAGACCAATTACTACTTAATTACTACAAAAAACAAGAAATTAGTTTAGAAAATAAAATAAAACAAAATAAACAATACCTTGCCATTTCCACAACGGACAAGTGTACCCATAAATGCCATGTTTTTCATAGTCGAATGACCGTTAGTTTTTAATATAGGCGTTGTTAATTTTGTAGATGGTTCTGTTTCTCCTGTAAAGCTACTCTCATCAATTGCAAGATCTATGGCCTAAAACAAACAAAAATCACGATTAGGATGATAATTTTTATAAATAGTACTTAATATGACAATATTTTTCGAATTTCCATTGAAATAATGACATAGCAAATTCTGGATATTTATGAAATATCAATAACAATTTGAAACATTACAATAATAAAAATCTGGTGTGAAATAATCACACTAATTTCTCTTGCTAACATAAATAATGAAAAACATAAACTAACTTAATCATGAGTGAATGTTACTAAACTAAGCATTGCACTTAATTCTCGTAAATTTAATTAAATTAATGATGCAACCACTTAATTTCTTAAATAATTTTATAAATATGTGTCAGAACATTAAAGATAATGTGACAAACAATAAAGAATACAATTTTGGTGATAGTTTTTGTTACACCTTATAGCAAAATATCCACCCATTTATAATATGGTCATTACCAGATAATGTAAAGCAGATACTTTTGACCTTGAGCTGCTTAGATATTTTGTCATGTACAGTAATTTAACTGTGTACTATTTTTTTTGTTAACACACATTTAAATCAGAAAAATATTACGCTTGTAAGAACATATTTTAACACAAATTATTAGTTTTGTAGTGATTTTGTTACACTTAATTAGCTGTATCATGTTAGTACAAATGTAAATAACAAACAATGTAAGAGAAAATATACAAACCGAAAAATAAGAGGGTCACTGAATTGATGAACCACAATAAATATGTTGGCACACTTTTAATGTCATGTGGTACAACAGCCAATGATATTTTGGAAAAAGTTGTCATAGGCAGGGTCATCACCGGAGGTGTTGCATGCTGTTTTGTGGACTAACCACACATCACGTGGAACAAAATCTCCAATTTTTTTATTAAAATCTCATAAGTTTATGGCTCAAAGTTTCCGAATCTCCAATGAAGATGTAAAAGCAGAATAACAGCTACAAAAATGATTTTCTGGAGAAGTTGTTTATTGGTTATGCTAAATTGAGTTATGAATGAAGAAATTTTAAAGAGGGAGGATATAAAATGTTTATTAATAAACAAAAATTGAAGAAAGATCTAGTACGGTCTTGGTCATTGGAAGAATGGAGAACAGTTTGCCGCAGAAGAACTGGCTATGGGTTCCAGCTACATGGAGAAAATGAGGACAATTAAGAAAGAAGTGGATGGACAATGTTATAAAAGTTATCGAGAAGATGGTCTAAGAGACGAAGACACGTCCAATAGGAATGAATGGCATTTTGGGTTGTTGTAAATGGTCTTGTGCTGTAGACAGCTGTTGTAATAATAACATTAAAATAAATTAATTAATAATTCTTCTTTTTCTGCCCTTCAAGGATTAGCCATCCCTGTCTGTACAGAATCCCTGAAATCTGCCCACCTTTCTTCGGGTGTCCTCAGTCTCTCCTTTTCTCCGGTTCGTAACTCAGCGCCTGCTTACGTCGTCCTACTCTTGCTCATCCTGTCCACATGCTCTATCAACTATAATTTATTTTGCAGTACCCTATCATTTATGGAGAAGAAGAATAAATAGATAAAAACTAACCTCAAAGAGACGAATATCTGCTGGCACTCTATCACCAACATTTAAATGGACTACATCTCCTGGAACCAGATCTCTTGCTAGGAAAGTTTCCAATTGACTTTCCCTTAAACTGAAACAAAATTTATTGTTAAAATTTATGTATCACTTAAGACATATTTACAAATTGATTCACGTTGGCCTGTTAACTCTTCATTGTAGTTGTGTAAAATAAACTATTGCCAAAACTGAATTTTTCACGAACAGTAGTCTTCTGTTGATTATTACATTAAAAATGTGTTTTGAATACTAGAAAAATAGTATTCTAAATATTTACTAAGTTTCTAAATATTCAAATTAAATAAATAAAAAAACATATGTTGAATTATGCTCAACCGAAAATCAGATTTTACCCTAATTTTCTTATATGTATTACTAGTCCTTGATACTGTTTTTAATTGTACGCCGGTCCGTAGTTCATATTTTGCCCACTGTGGCGCTGTGATGGGGTTGCTGCTGCCGATAGAATGCGCCAGCGGTCATACCTCTCACAGCGCATGTACCAAGTGGCAACATATAGTGTCTACCACTGGCGATGCAAAAGTCGAGAAGGAGAAGGTGACAGTATCGATGTTCTCTGTGTGCGAGAATCGATACGGGGAAGTTGACACCTCAACATTGAGTTTTCATTCCGTCATCTGTACCTCCATCCCCTACCCTCGCTTCACCTATTAGAGCACGCTCCTATTAGATTAGGCAGCGGTACAGACGACCCCGATTCACTTCACCGGTGACTGCTCCTCCTCGGAGGCAGCGGTGAAAGGTGGTCGCTGCGTCGGTGGCTGCTCCTAATCTTTTAGGCAGCGGCGAAGACGACTTCCTGTCCTCCCCTTCTATGTTAACATTTACTTTTGAACTACGCCGCCGATGCCCGGCCGGTCCTATGAGCTCAAACGACTGCGCTACTAGAAGCCGGTGGCGACATCCTTTACAAAAGAGCTTATGCATAGCCTGGTCTTGACACAAGTAGATGGAAAGACTGAGTAAAAAGTACGAAATAAGAATTGCCAAAACACTAAATAAATACATGTAGAACAGCACATGGTATCACTGAAATGGCAATGGGCTGGACATAAAAAGAGGCAGTAAGATAATCAATGAAACAAGGAAATTCAGCAATGAAGGCCCTGACAAGGAAAAAAGGTAGAGGTTGGCCACAAACATGATGATGAAATGAATTAAAACTGGTGGCATGATTTAAGTGGGTAGGAAACATGTACAATAGGGAACTGTGGTGGCAACACACGGAAGGCCTATATCCAACACTGGATAATGACACGCTGACAAAGAAGAAAATATGTGTATCACTTATAGATCTCACAAAAATTTCACAAACGGCAATTCATTGTATTTCTGGGCCAAGTGTTAAAACCAAGTCATTGAAGATTAAGAAGAAATTGTCTTTAATGCACACCAGTAAATATGGTATCAAGATCAAATCTACAAGTCCTATACATAAGGTTATCATTCTATTTTACATCAATTTTAGGGCAGCAGCAGCAGCAAAAAAACCATGCTAAACCTAAAAACCCATGATATATGCTATTTTTGTACGAGGAATCATGTACTGAAAACAAAATTTATTTACCAAGTGTCTATGCAAATTATTTGTTTAATACTTTCTGGGAGTACATTTAGAGGTAAAATACAGAAAGGTTTTTTCAATATATAAACAATCTACTTTATTAATAAAACAGTTTTCAATCATAGGGTATTGAATTTCAATTTAATTTATTAAACTTCTTTTGATTGAAATTAGTCTAAGAGATGACAGATAAATGTATGCACAACACAAACAATCTGCAACACCACAGGTGTCACCTCCAACAATGATTATTACTTAATAGAGACTAAACTAACTGAACACAAATCAAACTCTTAAAACAACATAGACAGTTCACACGGCAGCTGACAAAATAATGAAACCTTCTCACAGAAGAAAATATTTTTAAAATGCAATGTTTTTAGTGGAACAAAATCCTTTACATCTACTTTTAAAAAAGTCGGTCATTTTTAAACCTAGGACTGTTGAGCGAAAATCCAGACAAATGGTAACCATACCTATATATCTCCATAAATATTTTACCAGTTGTAAAATAATCTATATGATCAATAGGAAGTGCTAATACTAGTGGAAAAGTCAATTATTTCACTTAAATTGAAAAAGTTCAAAATCTTATACATTTTCCTTCCAGAGCAACAGCTAACCTTAAATCCCAAGATTTAGTATTTAAATATTTCAAGAAAAAAGATTACAAAACCAACAAAAACATTCAAAAGCGAATCAAAATATATATTATTTTCTTTAAACCACCAGCAATACTTAACATTAATACTAATTTACTTAATACTAAACAGTAAACACTTACCAATTATAGGGCTTTCATCCATAAAATGCAGATCTTCAGTAATTTTTATTATTAAATTTTATAATTGGTAAGTGTTTACTGTTTATCGTATTCCTGTGATTTAAAGAAAATAATATATATTTTAATTATCAAAATAATACGGCTGTTAAAAATACCTAAAGTCCAGCCTTTCTTAGTTTGCTCCTACTGTCAACAAATAATGAAGTCACTGAGCATGCGCATTATATAAAAATGTGTACATGCTGATTAAAAAGTAACAACAAAATACTACTTTTAAAAGTATTTTTATAAATGAAATTTTTAGGCCTACATCAAATCATGTCTGATATTTCAAGTACTTTAAGTACTTACAATTTAAAACATAGTTAACTTAATTGGAATACGACATCCATAAAGTCGTGGATCCTAACGTGCACCCTGTAATAGCTGGCTTTGATTTGTTTACAGTAGGAGCAAACTTAGGACGGCTGAACTACATTATGATGTATGGTAAGATTGTAAGTGAATATATTACTAAGAGCTATTATGAACAAAGATTGATGTTATATGTATTAATAAACAGATTTATAGTTACCAATGACATGTTGGAGGAACAAGTTTTGTAAGTTCCTCTAGAGATTTCTCTGAGCGATATTCTTGAATAAAAGCAACTGTAACGACTATCAGGATGGCCTAAAATGAAAAGAAAAACAAACTGTGCTTTAGTTAAAAAAGTATTTCATATTTTAATCTAACATACTTGTAATATAATAAAAAATACCTGATTCTAAAATCCTTTAATTGTTTTGCAATAAATATCTGCTTTGACAAACAACAGTTTGATCAAAATATTATTTTTACTGGTCAATACACATAAAATTTAAAGCAATTTCTACAGAACCCTGAGGTGGAGACAATGATGCCATGATTATTGGTAATCTCTAATAGAGAGCTGAAACAACCAATCCAGCTGTCATCAACAAAAACATTGGCTATTATCATAATTATCTTTACATTTTACTAAATTTTGTAATAAATACTTCTCCCTTGTTTCCTGTCCTGAATCTGAGGCTGTTTGTGAGTTTGTCAGTAAGTTAATAAATGCCCTGGCTGCTTTACTAACAGTGCCCAAGTTGAGCTTGATAGTAGCGCTGCTACTTAACTGCCTTCCAGCATGCAGGACTATAATTTCTTTACTTCTTCAAATCTATTCGTTTATTGGTATTTATACTTTTAAAGCATAATAATACTAATTTGCCAACAACAGGCAGGCAGAGTGTTAAATTATTTGCACTCAATCTGCTAGTTCTAGGGTTACAAAATATAGTTCTGTTTCTTATCACATGGTCAGCCAATTACATGACTGAAACATTTACGAACAGAAGAGGTAGAGGTGTAAAAGACACTAGTCAGGGTTATCTCCTCTGAATATTATGATTTCATTATGCAGCCAGACCCTGTGGTGAATGAAAACAAGATGTCATTTGCAGGGTAAATGTAGATGCTTTTCAGAGGGCCCGGCATGCCGATACGCATACTTTTCCACTCAGTGAGGAAGGTAATTGTAAACCACCTCACTCCTAATTTTACTTAGTACAGCCTGTAGAGGTTCAAACCAGCCTTTTGGCTGATGACGTATAAAAGAGTGGACGCCAAATAAGCTTGCCGGTGTAGCTGCATGAACAGTTCGGATTCAGTCGGTAGATTTCGTGTCTAAGTACCAAACTGCCTATTAAATCACATGTTCTAAATGATGTAAATTATCATCTATTAGTGATGTTAAAAACATTCAGTTGTAAACATTGTGTATTAATGCCTACCGCATATATTATACATTACAGACTAATGGTTTCAGGTTAGCTGATATATAACGTTGCGACAGCGACGTGACTCTGATCACAGCTGGTACGGCACTGACCCCTAACACTCACTGAGGCAACCGAGCATGCCGTTACCAAAATAAACTTTCTGCGCACTTCAGAAAACCGGCAAGCTATTTGGCATCCGCTCTACTACTAAAAAAATAATACTAATACTACTAAATGTTATTTAATATTAAAAGAAACAGTACTTCTCATATAGAACTAGGTTATCTGATTCAGGTACCTTTGCTCAGTTTGTTTAAGTAGTGCAGTATTAAAAGAACGGTTTTTTTTTTGTTTAACGTCCGATTATTCTGCAATTACTGCTAATGCAGATGGTGAAAGATGAAAATATTTTTTGTAACGTATGAAAATATGCCATGCCTGAATGGGATTCGAACCCAAGACCGCATGATGAGGTGAGCACGTTACCAACTATACCAATGCGGTCAGCTAAAAGAACGGTGTTAATAAAAATTAACATATATTAACAATAAAGACAATCTAGTCCCAATGCTGTGACAAAAACGAAATCAAAACACAGAAACTTACCACAGTGATACTAACTGCATCATCATACTGTCTCATACACACACTAACAAATGCACTTCCTAACAATAGCAATATCAGTGGATTTCTAAACTGAAACAAAAACAAATCAAAATTACTTATTAACTAAAATCTAAACATTAGTATTAATAAAGAAAGATATGATTTTAGAAATAATACATGGCGTAAACCATATGATCAACTTTCAGTGAGTTCGATTAAAAGAATTTGAAAATCATACATAATAAAACTATGAGGTGTGATAAAAAAGTACGGTGAATAATATTATTACGAACAAAGTAATAAGCTTACATCAAATTTGAATTAATCTCCTTGGCTAGCAATGCACTTATTTGAATGTTTATTCCATGATTGGAAGCATTTCTGGTACGCTTCTTTGAGAAGGGCCTTTAGCTGCTCTGTCGAGGCCCTCTCAATGTCGGGAATGGTATCAAAATGTTTTCCTTTCAGCATAACTTTTATTTTTGGGAAGGGCCAGAAGTTGCATGGTGCTAAATCTGGAGAGGAAGGCGGATGTGGACTGATAGGAATCTTTTTTAGCTGAAAACTCTGGATCAAAAAGTGAGGTGTAGCAAGGGCATCAAAAGTCTGGGAACGAATTTCGCACTCGCTCGTCTCATTTGCAAATTATCAATTAAACTGCTTTGTTTGGACTCGTACGAGATGTTTAGTTCTTCAGTAAGCTCTGAATAGTCAATCAGATGTTTAAACGAACCAGTTTTACCACTTTTGGCGTGTTTTCGACTGTTTTTGAGGTCAAAAGACATCCCAACAATTCTTTGTCTTCAATAGACTCATTTATGTCTTTAAATAGCTTATACCACTTGTTAACAGTCTTTAGAGTTATTATATTATCACCATAAACTAATTTTAACATTTCATAAGCTTTTATGATACTTTTTTGTAATGTATCATTTCATACATACTGAGGAATACTTAATACATATGTAATGTTTTGTACATACGAGTATTTCGAGAGAAAAACTTGAACCAAAATCTCTTAATCATCCGAAAAATCTTTATTACAATTAACGATTAAGCAAATTATATAAAACATTAAATAAGTTTATAGATTGGACTCTAATAAATTTTTGTTTAAATCACATTACACATTATTGTTTTACACACATTAAGGCAGAGTGATGAAAAAAGCCAGCCCTGACCGGAGAATCAAACCCACAACTAAAAGCATAGAAACCATTGCCATGACCACTAAACCAACAAGCTGGTCATAAATATTTGGTATACATCAATTATTTTCAATTTTTTGAATATTTTTTCAGCATCCAAGAAAATATCATGACTGAAAGTCAACATAATTTGTTATTGATAACATAAAAAAAGGATGAATTGATATGGTGGTAATTAAGTAAAACCACAAAACAAATGGTTTTGTCACATTATGTACATTTCTCACCAAACATTAACTACTATCAGTAATACACATGCAATGTCATAACATTTTAGCTGAACTAAAATAAAAAGCTAATGCAGCAGAAAAATACTTTTATCATATTCAATTAGTAATTTATTTATGAAACAAATGAGTAATTATGACATTACAATCTGAATGAATGAAACTTATACGGGTACTGAAAACAATGGGGGCAGGTGAAGGCCATGTTTTTCAATTATATTTAAAAGCCTTTTTACATGAATGATAACAACAGAATTTAATAGTTTATGACACTGTTTTTCATGTGATTGGAATATTCAAAAAGTTTAAAATAAATTAGATGAGACGATCCTCATAAAAAAAATAATTTTTAAATTAATACTAATTACTTTCTTTTTACTTTCTCTTGCCTATATGAATATATAGGAAGGAAAGTAATGTTTTCATGTGGATTTTTCGAAATCGAGTTTTCACCGGATCTATACGTTTTCAGACCCCCTGAACCCAAAAAAACATGTTTTTAGCGATTGGTCTGTGTGTGTATACAAAATATCTCAAGAACGGAACATCGTACGAACTTGAAACTTAAGTTACATACCACTACCGGACCCGACATGAACATTTTCATCAAAATCGGTCAACCGGAAGTAGTAGTTTATTCGTGTAATTTTTCACTTTTTTGCGATTTTCTCAAAAACTGGTCCTACGATTTTTTTAAAAATCGCCTGGTTTATTCAATTTTTTATTCTCTACAAGAAAGGGTAGGCGCCATTTTTTCTGAAATTCTTGGTGAGGCTGTTTTCACGTAAAAACGTTATTTTTTTAAGATTACGGCTTTAATATGCATTTTAGCGCAAAACTTTATATAATAAAAATTGTAGAGAATTTAAAATTCTACAACTTTAATTTCCAACATTTTTTTGTATAACGCTTAGTTTAGCGGTAATTTGCGATTTTATGTTTTTTTCTCACAAAAATGTGTGAAAAATTGATTTTTTTAAGATTTCGGCCTTAGTATGCATTTTACGACAAAAGTGTATATAATAAAATGTATAGGAAATTAAAAGATCTACAACTTTAATTCGAGCATTTTTCTCTACAGAGCATAGTTGAGCGTGAAAGAGTGATTTTCCGTATTTTTAAGCTAAACTGAGGTTGATTTTCGTTTTGCATCTTTCACTCATGATAAAAATTAGGTTATGTTATTAAAGGTAGTTTTTTGTTTATTTCTAATGTTTTATTAATAATGTTAGGATTATTGTTAATTATTTGCATTGGCAAGAGAAAGTTGTGTGAGTGTTTCACACCAGATTTTTATATTAATAAAATAAATAAATACATACTTGTTCTATATACTTTTTCCATGTAGGATCTTCTTCTTTAACAGTAAATTCATTATAACCAGTAAGTTGCCGCCTTAACTGTGCTTCCCTCCACCAAAGACCAGAACGGAGATCACATCGAAGCCTTGCTGCTACCTCCTCCGCACCAAGAGCAGCGGCTTCTTGAGTTTTCAACCACATTTCCTGCTCCGGTGTCTGTAAATAAATAAATAAAAATATATACATATTTATTACAAACTATTTAAAATAATTATGTGTTACACGTTATAAGGAGTAAATTCCAAAATTGGGAGAAGGAAGCACCAGCTTCAGGAGTTAAGTGATCAAGCCCAAGGACGACATGAAGAAAAATAACCATGCTATCAGGAGTTGATTTAATGAGATTTGATAAATCTTATTTTGTTTTGTGATAAATTTTTAAGTTTGTTTTTCAATTAAGATTGCAAATATTTTAAGGTTGGTTATATTTTATTAGCCTAAATAGATTATGAATAGTTTAAGTTAAAACTACAAAAAAATGTTCAGAAATTGGTAATATAAAATTTTGATCAAATCACATTACATTTATCATAATTATGATTTATTTAATTTCTTTGTATTATATTTTAAACCATAATATTAGAGACATTTGAATCGTCTACTTTTTGTACTAATACTCTGCCACGCCCATTCTACCAGTCAGTTAAAGTTGTTAACTTCAAACCTCTCCTTACTGCACACGCATGAAAAGTAATACATACTCGCCCACATGCAACCATGCGTTGGTACTTATCACATCAATTCATATAATTATATTGAGCAGAATGTTTAAAATTGATCCAAAAAAAAAAACAAATTAAATGTTAATTATTTATCTGAAGTATCTGTACAGTCAGAATGTGAACATGTGTGTCATATAAATGCAAATGTGTGTGCCAGCGGAGGGAAACAATTAGATACGGATACGGCTAGTGGAGAGTAGAGATGTACATGTGTATAGCAAAAAGTCTCTATAAAGAAATGATTCTTATTATAATCAATCTCGTGGTCTCTCAACAGATCTGGCACCCAACGTATAGTTTATGGAAGTAGGAGAATTATTTAATAGTTTTTTTTTTGAACTCGCTCGAGTCATTTGGTTGTCCGTAGCAATTTTATTTGTGAAACACTTTTTTCTATTACGTTCTAAAAATGAGTGACATCAATTTCGAGCAACGATGTGCTATCAGATTTTGCTTGAGATTTGGGCACAATGCAACAGAAACTCTTGCTAAATTTCAGCAGGCCTACAGAGATAGTGTTTTGTCAAGAGCCCACATTTTTCAGTCGTTTAAGGCATTTTCAAAAGGGAGAGAGTAGATTGAAGTGAACCACGAAGCGGAAGGCCTTCATCTTCAAGAACTGATGAAAATGTCGACAGAATCCGGGATCTTGTGCGTTCAGAGAAAAATCTGCGCAAAAATGGTTCCAAAAAACCTTTTCTTTCCTTCTCACATAGCAATGTCAATAAACGAGTTTTTGGCCAGTAAAAACATTCCTGAGGCTCCTCAGCCTCCTTATTCGCCTGACTTGAGTCCTTGTGACTTTTTCTTTTCCCAAAGTTGAAAAATCACCTCAAGGGAACATTTTGAGACAGTCCAAAATATTCAAACAGCTGTAACTGACAAGCTGAAGGCTATTCCAGTATCAGAGTTTTAGCACTGTTATGAGGAGTGGAAGAACCGTCTCCAGCGCTGTGTGGATTCAGAAGGAAATTATTTTGAGGGTGACAATATAAAATTGTAATTATATTCAAATAAAAAATTTTAAAAAATCGGTCCATTACTTAATTTAGAGCACGTATGTCTGCATGGAAGTAAAATAAAAACTAACCTGTACCGAATTCTATAAATATTATAGTGAACTAAGTCGATGTACTTTACAACAATAATATAATAAATGCATTTAACAACACAAAATTTTCATTTTATACAATTTTAATACAAATGGTACAAACTACATAGATAACAACACCAACACCTAAATTATTCAAATAACATACACAACTATACAGTAGTAGTCATAGTGTGTGTATATATATATATATATATATATATATATACACACACTACTTGACAACACCTTCAAAATTTTACCTCCACATTGGCTGCCATCACAAACTTCAACAAAGTTTTATCACGTCCTCAAACAACAAAGATACTTCAACTACTAAACAACAATCAAAACCATTTTAAAATAAGTTTAAAAAAGTTTATAGTTAAAAGATTACTCAGAACGTATTAATCTATACAATACACTTTAAGAAATGCCACTGAAAATCATGGACAAAGCAGTACAGAATGCGAAATAACATAATATGACCAACTGTGGAAAATTAATAATTGTATATAAACCACCGAAACTAATCTATTCAAGCTATACAAGAATACAAAAGACATTGTCAAATAAGCTTCTTTTATATAATAACTTTTTAAATACATTCATAAAAGTAATTCTAGTAAAGAAATTAATAATAATGTACTTACAATACATTAATTTTTACACTAAAACTTAATTACAGAACAGAACATAAATAAAATTTATGAATAGCGCTCATACGATTAAATAAATGGCATTACAAGAATATAAATCATTTGTACTAAAATAAATTATTTTTTCTAAAATTAAGAACATTAAGGAAAATTGTATAAAAATATTTCTTTATCTAATACTCTTACAAGGAATAAGTCCTTGAAAAGTTAACACTAAACTAGGCACTCTATTAGGAGTCACCTAATTAAATAATACAGTAGTATTATCAACGATATAAAACTAATTTTTTCATTTCTTCGTATACCATTTACTTAGCAATTATACAATACAGACACACACAAGTAAACTTTCAGTCAAAAATATTGCACGTAACCTTATCATTTTCGGGCAATAAAAAAATAGTTCTATTACTCTTTAGGTATGCACTCAATTTTTTTTTACTTGCTTATATAAATATACCGGGTATCCCACGGAATTTGAACCACTAGGAAATAGCATTAATTTTCATTAGTTTGTTAATATTTTCTTCCCACAAATAAATGTGAAGACTTGTTATAGTAAGGAATCATAACCCGTGGGAGTTAGAGCTGGTCTCCTATCGGGCGCCTCCCCAGGTGGCGGATGCCTCCTAGATATAGGTGGTACCGAGGAAATGAAATACTCGGGGTGGACCAAAACCAGCAACAATCATAGGAAGTCAACGGCTTAGGGCGGAAGAGCTTCCTTTGAAAGGGCTGATATACCCTCAGTGGAAGGAAGTACACTGGATTATATAACCCCAAGCGTCTGTACCCAGAATGGGCGGCTGTGCATTGAACCCTCTATAGTTTACCACTATAGTTGTAACCTGGGGCTTGCCCCACGCAGGAAAGACACATCCTTGAAAAGTTCAAATCAACCATGGAAAGTTCTTTATCCGGGGGGCAAACAACTTAGAGAGGTTACCATGGGCGAATCGGAGCGTCCAAAATCAACACCAAAAAACTTGAAGTGAGGGTCAGGAAAGCCATGGTGATTTCGGACGCTGAGAGACTGAGAAGATCAGAAACATTGAAGAATTATTGGCGAAGAAGAGGAGAAGTACGGGAGCGACAACTGCGGGGGCGTTTTGGTGGAACATCTGAAAGAGCTAGACGTTGAAAGATTGAACTTAAGTGGTCCTTTGTGGCCGTAAAATAAAAATAAAAAAGGAATCATAAGAAAATTTTAGACATTTTAAAAACTATCAATTTTGATATATTTTAAGCTGCATTTCAGTTTAAATACAGAAATACATAAATTTGTAACCATTTTCCATTTAAGTATTGTAAATTTTAAACTTTTTCATTCTTATGTTTGGAACAATGGTAACGTTCTGGTCTGGAGATGTAAAGATGGGTGGGTCAAATCCATCAGCAGTAAAATTTTTTTATTGTTCAAAAAATATTTCCAATATTTTAATATAATAATCTAAAATTATTGCAACAATCAGCTGTCTCTGAAAATTAAATGTTGCTGAAGGAAATATTTAGATATTTAAAATAATACTGAATTTGCTTCTAAAAAAAACAAATTTTGAAGTAAATAATTTTAGATAAAACAAATTGTCAAAATTAAAAAATAGATATTTTTTCCATTAATTTTTGAACAATACAATACACAGTGGTTGTATAGGAAAATATTGAGAATTTTGTGGACACAGAAAGTCACTGTAAAGTTTTGTTGAGAATGACCAAGGGTCTGAAATTGGTCAAAATTGTTAAGTGCCGTAAGCTGCAGTTCCTTGGTCATATAATGAAAAATCAAAAAAGGTATGATCTACTGCAGCGCATTCTGGAGGGGAAGATGGAGGAAGGGAGGAATCATGGTAGAGGAAAAATTTCCTGGCTCGCCAATTTGAGGACTTGTTTCTGTAAGGGCTCCACGAAATTGTTCCGGATTTCGACTAATAAGGTCAAAATAGCCATGATGATCTCACCAATATCCGAACCGGATAGGCACGACAAGAAGAAGTCTAACAACTAATTTTTTTTTAACCTAAACTATTGTTTACAATTACTACAACAGAGATACAGAGATGCTATAAAAAATACTTGATTGATGAAACATTTTACAGTATACACGGATTCCAATCTAAATAGTTTTTCGTTGAAAAAAATATAAACTTCTAAGTAAACACTGAGGAAAATTGTGTCTTATTTGATATAAACAGTTGGATGCCATGCTTATTGAAGTAAATGATTAAGTAAGCAAGAAAGTAATGGTAATAAATAAATTGGTAAGTAATGAATTTACATATTGTTAAAAATGTGTCCTGGATGCATTTATATAAAAAAAATTCTAAAAAGAATCTTTGCAATCTATCAAAAACATTTTATGTTCACAGAAGTTACACTAAGCTGCATTAAACTTGAGGAATTTCAAGTTTTATGGGCGTATTTATTTTATGAAGCATACAGTGCAGTAATTATAGTTTTGTTACAGCAATTATTAATATTAGCCCATACCGTAGTATACATACTTGAAGTAGTAAGTGTATTTATCTTGTATTAGTAAAGATTGAAAATGTTATTCCGTTTCAAGTCTAGTTGAAAAAAACCTAAAAAGTATATTGTTGCAAAAAATGTTTATTTTTTATTTATTTTTATAGAAATTGGTTAAATAAACAATATATTCGTACAAATTATTTAATCTTCTACATTTTTAAAATTTCAGATAAATTTATTTTTAATTTACTGTACCATATTACTTTATTGGCCTTATCAGGCAGGTGGTGTTAAATTATTTTTACTCTGCTAGTTCCAGGGCTAAAATAAATAATTCTGTTTCTTATTACATGGTCAGCTAATTATAAGACTGAAGGATTTAAGAACAGAAGAGGTAGAGGTGTATAAGACACTATAGCCAAGAGTTATCTCCTCTGAGAGTAATGAATTTCATTATACAACCAGATCCTGTAGAAAATGAAGTGAAGTTGTCATTTGCAGGGTGGAATGTAAATGCTTTTAAGAGGACCTGGCATGCTTATAAGCATACTTTGCCACTCAGGGAGGAAGGCAAATGTAAACCACCTCACTCCTTGTTTTATATAGTAAAGCCTCTAGAGGTTCAAACCGGCCTTTCGACTGATGACCTAAACAACAATATTACTTTTATTATATAATGGTTTTTTTATTATATAAACAATTTTAATATTCAAATGATTCACATTGAATCACAACTTTGACAAAGGACAGTGCAGTCTTCACCATAATTATTCTAGAAACTTTATATTATTACCTGAAAAAGTGGAGCGCACCATAAAAGTGCTTGTAACAAATTGGAGGAAAAGAAAACAGTAAAAAAGGGTAAATTTTAAAGGTTTTTCAATAATAAATAAAAAAACATTACATAATGTAGATTTTGGTGTTATAATGCTAACTAATAACTTAAATAAATATTTCTTTAGTATATGTATGTATTTATGTTTTTCAAAAACCTCCCTAAATCTAAATTAAGCTAAATCTAAATCACCCCAACTCAAAAAAATATGTTGGTCCCTTTAGATTTGAATAAGAGAAGTCTGACAATTTGAATAATTTACTATTAATTATTAAGTATTTCATGAATCATTACTTTTTTTATCATTCTAACTATACAGAAAAAAAAATCAAATAAGGAAATACATAAATATATTTTTGTAACTACTGTGTTTAAAAAATATAAACCAATTTGCTTAATTAACAGGAAATTAAAAATTATAATCTGATTAAATAAAATTATCAGTTACAATAATTTTACTTATTTTACGTTTACTGTAATTAATTGTGGTTACGATGAAACCAAATTAATTTTATTAAATTGAAATTTATGTATCAATTAAAACTTTATTGGTTAAGTAATAGTAATAATATTTAGGAATAAGCCACAGACCATTAGGCCAAACCTTTATAAATGAAGAAAAAATATAGTGAAATCTTAAAATCATCATTAAAATCAAAAAGGTTGGGTGTAAAGACCCCTCTAAGCATAAAAACGGGTAACTGGTCAAACAGAAAATTGTAATAATTAATATGAAATAATTTTAATTTACAACGAACCGAGGGACAAATTAGCAATTAAATTAATCGGCTATTAAGACAAACTGAATCAGCAGTTTGAGGAAGTAAATAACCACTAAATTGGGGAAGATCATTTAAAATTTAAAGTATACAATACTTTGCACGATCATAAAACTATATCCCCAATCAATACAATATATACTGTAGTGAGAATGTACAAAAAAATTAATACTACAAGAGGAATGAATGAAGATTGATTAAGAAAGGAGAAAAATAACTAGATGTAAATGAAACAACAGAACAAACAATTTATCAAGATTATTCTTGTAACAGTTTATAAAGCTCCTCAAAAAAAGAAACAAGATTAATGAACTAAACAAATTTAATATTGTTATTTGATTAGAGAGAATTACAAAGAGTAAAACAAACACGGAAGAATAAAAAGAATACAAAACAAATTACATTAATGAATTAATTATAAACACCTGCTGTCAATCATTATGCACATATTTAATTATAACGCAAAAGCTCTAGCATAAACATTAACGCTCTAAATAAAACACAAGGTGTGTAAAAAATTAAGAGTATTATCAAAAATTTTATTGATGTAAACTCACAAAAATTTAACAGGGGCAAAACGAAATAAACATAAAAGAATCTTCTTCTTCTTCTACCGCTTACGGATTAGGCGCTACGCCTGTTCCAGCCTCAAACCACCTAATCCTTGGTCTACCCACGCTTCTTCTTCCAATTGGGAAATATTGCAATGCTTGGATTGTAATCCTTTCACTTGTCATTCTTGTGACATGATTTTTCCATCGAGTTCTGTATCTGTACATTTTCTCTAGGATGGTTTCGTCTCTACCCAGTTCTCTTCTGATGTCACTACTATGAATCTGATCTTGCAGGGCTCATCCCTTCACCAATCTTATGAATCTCATTTCAGCAGCTTCTACTTTCCTTAATTGGGCTGTTTTTAGCACCGATGACTCGCAACCATATAGCAGCAGGGAAACTGCCATCACGTCATAATACATACAAGAACATTTAAGACCTTGTTAATGAAGTTGGAAACTATCTGAAATTTATTTACCCTTTTCAAAATTTCTTCATCATCTTTGTATGTGACATTGGAGCCAAGGTATGTGAAATGGGAAACTTGTTCCAAAATCCCGTCATTGAGGACTAATTTGAGCGAACTGGGTCTTTACCAGCGAAATCCATTATCCTTGTTTTCCTTGGTGATATTTTCATCCTATATTCCTTGCCAATATTTTTAAGCAGGAAAACAGATTTCTGTAGATCATCTTCTGAATTCTGTACTATTACCATACCATCTGCATACATTAGGGGCCTCAGACAAGAATACTAGGACAACAATACCTGGAGGAGCCTGCTGGTTCTATTTACGAAAGGCATCGTCCATACAAATTTTATATAAAGTTGGCAAGAAAACATCAAAGAATAATTTCTATAAATCAATGTAGTTACACCTTGTTTGTTATGGGATAAATAATTTCGTTTAAAGTTTAACTAGGAAATTGATAGCAAAATACCATTCAATGATAACAGCATATATTGTACATTGATACACAGTCTAATTTGGACCAGAAGTTATCTGGAAAGTCATGAAAGCTGATAAACCGGTCATACTTTTAGAGTTTAAAAACAGTAAAAATGATTACACATTTTTTACAACTCTTTATTAATACTGTATGTATGAACAAAAATGCAGATATTTCAAGAGAACAAAATATATTATAATGTAGTATAATATTGTCTATAAATATTTATAGTTTTTCTTTAAATTTTTTAGTTTTTTTAAAAACATGAGATATTTGATGAAACCATTTTTTGCGGCAATATCATGCCATTGTTTAATTAGAAGCACGTCCTGTAGGTGAAGATTCAGTAAATGAATTCACAGAGGGTTTGAAAACAGTAAAAATAATTATACAGTATTTTTGTACAACTTTTTATTATATGTATGAACAAAATTACAAAAATGTAATATTGTACAGTAATAAATAAACACAGTTTTTCTTTAAATTTCTTAGTTTTTTTAAGAAAAAGTGAGATTTTTGATACAACCATTTTTGCGGCAACATTACGCCATTGTTTTATTAGAAGCACGTCCTGGAGGTGAAGAACCAGTAAATGAATTCCAAGAATAGTGAAACTCTATGTTCAAAATATATTTCATTGAACACTGCTCTGTCCTTTAACGAAGCTACATATTTAAATGCAATATTGTGCGTAAATATTGTGCGTTATTAATATGAGTTTTAAAAAACTTTCAATTTTCACTTTTTTCGCAGCTGTCCTTTTCTTTTTTCTTTAACTTACGAGCATTTTTGCAGTGCGCACCACTTCATCAAGCAATATCATAAAAAGCTTCTAGAAATATTGTAAATAATGCATTTTTTTGTTGAAATTTGAATTTAGGCTCCTTTGACAAAAGAAGATGCATTCTTCACAATATTTCTAGAAGCTTTTTATGATATTACCTGATGAAGCGGTGCGTAGCGTGAAAGTGCTTGTAAATTAAAAAACAAAACAAAAGGAAAGCACAGTGAAAAATGGTGAATAATAAAAGTTTTTTAAAACTCATTATATTAACATGGATTCTGCTACTCTGATGAAAACTAATCACTTAAATAATTTTTTTGTTTTAACATCCGACTGTTATGCAATTACTGCTAATACAGATGGTGAAGGATGAAATGATTTTTTTGTAACGTATGAAAATATGCTGTGCCTGAATGGGATTCAAACCGAAGACTGCATGATGAGAGGCGAGCACGTTACCAACTACGCCAATGCGGTCGGGCCAATTCAATTAAAATATTGAAATTAAGTAATTAAAAAACAAGTTTTCCATATCTGTTATGGTTGACGCGTTTCAGATAATCGGGATTTTACAAAATTTGAATAAATTAAACAAACCTTAAAACATAAAAAATATGCTTAAGTAAAATAAGAAAACTTTGACATGTGAACTGATAAATTATCAAAATCATACAATTTTTTTAATCTTACCGTTTGAAACTAAAATATGTTATATGTATTGTGTCTCCACTGAGTACTCATGAATGATGAAATGTGTTAAGATAACGCTTCTAAAACTGTCAACTATTGCATGTAAGTAAAATGTATATATCAATATAATATGCGTGTGACTCAGGCATCACAATTTTATCTAATAATAATCAGTACAGGGAAAATTCTCTCAAAAGACATTCCAAGGTTTTAACTCATTTGAATCATAAAACATTATATTTAACAAAATACAACTAATAAACATTTTAAAAGTTTTTTTTACAAAATATTATGTAACAATATTGTAACATTATACAGTGATATTCTGGAAAAGTCTAATGGAAGAAATTTAAATATTCTATGAAGTGTTGAGTATTGAACAAGGATAATGGATTATGATGAATGGAATGTTTTGAATAGGAATTTTAACAAATAGAACTATTTGTTTTTATTTTGATTCTTTCAACAGAATGATTTGAACAGGAATTCTCAAAAATTGAAACAAATAGAAATGTTTGTTTTTATTGTGATGATTCCTTTTACAATGTTCTTGTTAGGAGAAACTCTCAAACTGCAGATATAACAACAGTTGGTGCCTTTGAAGTGAGATAATTAGTTGTTACTTGAATAGTGAATAGAAAATGTTGTTGGGCAGTTCAAAAAAGTGGCGTTATAAGGACTGATTATGAATTATGTTGATAGTGTGTCTGCGTACGGTGGTAGCGAATGGTTGAGGGTAGGCAAATTGTTTTGATTGTTAAGTGATGGTTTCTTAATTACAGTTGCATTTAGTTTAAGCTTAAGTTTTATACTTAATTTAATCAAAGTAATGTAATCGTTTGCTCATAACAGGCAGGTGGACCGTTACATTATTTGCACCCAATCTATTAGTTCCAGGGCTAGAAAAAAATAGTTCTGTTTCTCATCACATGGTCAGCCAACCAATTATGTGACTGAATCATTTAAGAACCGGTAGAGGAGTAAAAGACTAGTCAGAGTTATCTCCTCTGAGAGTAATGAATTTTATCATTATACAGCCAGACCC
Source organism: Catonia carolina (assembly GCA_035578175.1). Taxonomy (NCBI): domain Eukaryota; kingdom Metazoa; phylum Arthropoda; class Insecta; order Hemiptera; family Achilidae; genus Catonia; species Catonia carolina. Next base: position 247,270,848 of record JAQMRL010000001.1, on the reverse strand, counting down.
CGTGGTGAATCAAGAAAGGTGTCATTTGCAGGGTGAAAAGTAGATGCCTTTGAGAGAGCCTGGCATGCTGATACTTTTCCACTCAGTGAGGAAATTGTAAACAATCACTTCACTTCTTGTTTTACTGAGTAAAGTCTCTAGAGGTTCAAACCAGCCTTTTGGCTGCTGACCTAAACAACAACAGAAACATATGTGACAGATTGCGTTTTAACTGAATGACTTTGATAACAATGGACATCGGTATCCCCCAATTAGTCCGTTAAATTGAGCATTGATTATAGTTTAAATACTTAAGTTCAGAGGAAATAATATACTTTCTTTTTGAATAGGTACTATATCTATAATGGTACTTAAAAGTATCGGGTACTTTATGTAAGGTACCATTCAGTATAGTTGTACCAAGAATGGAAAAATTATGATTCAACTTTGTATGATCTATCCTATATCTTTGTATAATTGCATAATCTTTCAGATCCTAAAAGGGAATCGAACCCAAGTTTCTCCCTTTACAGATCACCATAATCTAACACTGTAAATCATCATGCTTTAAGGAATTTTATAAACCAATTACATTTTAACAAATTTTTGGTTTCCTGAGCTTAAAAATAGACAACACATCTTAAAAAACCTATAATACTTATGAGAAATTCTAAACAACAAAAGCAGTAAAGTTTTTAATAAAATCAGGAGCCAATATAACAACAGAAATAGCTATGTATTACTAACGGCCTCTTTCAAGTTCATAAAAATACGATTCTAAAATTCCCCTTGTCCTAAATATAAAAACTGTTATGTCAAACACTTTTATGTACATGACACACTGTAATTAACAGTTCAGTAGGATAATTACTTTAAGCAACTTGAACAAATTGAAAATAATTGAATTTCAAGTTACTGGGAATACATAATTACAGTCAATAATTAAAATAATTCCTGTTATAAATACCCATGCCATGCAAAAACTGCAACTGCAATAAAAATTAATAAATATTACATTATTTTAAGGTGAAGCAATTAGATTACAGAACATCTTATAATTTTATAGCCTACTTAAAATCAGCTCATTGATAAAGAAATATTCTAATAATATTTTAATCCAAAACAGCCCAGTATTCGTATCACTCAACCATGGAGGTATTTAAAAAATACATACTACAGTTAATAATATACTGTGATGGTGTTAATTTTAGTAAGTGATTTTCTTGATCAATCATAATCTTCTTCGCTCAAACTAAGCTGAAAATTTTTGGTGATGTAAAATTAAAAAGCTCCAAATTTATTTAAAATAAAATATACAATATAAAAAATGGAAGAATTTGATTTCGAAAAATTGACATGAAAACAATACTTTTCTTCCTATATATTCATATAGGCAAGAGAAAGTAAAACTGCTCAATCTCTATTATTATTATTAGTATTAGTTTAGTATATATTTAAGACATCTTTTGTGGTTTCTAAGAAAAAAAAATCAGAAGTCGCGGGACTGACTGACAAAAGTGACTACTTAATTAATTAATTAAGTTAACAGATTAAATATAAAAGATATTTGTGAATTAATTAATTGTAATTTGATAGCCGAGCATGATGTAACAGCAAACCAAAGATTTTTCCCGGGCAATAAACACAATCCAGGCACGCCAAAAGAAATAGTCACTTCAATATATTTACAATTATACTGAAAAAGTAGTAAGCAATATGCATTTTATTTTGAACCTTCTGTACAACACAGAAATAATATACGAGTAGGCTACATTATCAAATAAATGAGAATGAAATCTTGTTAAAAATAGTTTTACTTACAACAAAGACCAACATATCTTGAAAAGCAGATATCTTACAAAAAATCTCGGCCATATTGATTAAATAAAGTAATAATTTGTTATAAAAATATTTAACACAAAAATGTAAGAAGAACATTGTAGTAATGTTTTATCGCACAAAAAAATCTTAGCAACTTTTAACGACACTACTCGAAGGGAAATAAGTTACCTTACTGGATAATAGTTAATATATACCGATACAATAATGATATTAACAGATAAGAGAACTACTATTTTAATATCTCTCTCTCTCTATCTATTGCTCTCTTTTTATATTTTAATATGTAAATGGGTTACTCATTACAATGAAACTATATCACAAAGAATAAGACGTTTGTTACATCTCACTCTAGCTTTATCAACAGATCTGATTGATTATTTTATGCATATCTGTCAATAGTGGATAGAAAAGCTACACGAGTGTTAATAAATAATCACCTTAATTTTAACAAAATCAATTACTAGTTATTATATAACTTAAGTTGTCTATAAATAATATTTGTTTATTAATTATAAGGTATTTACTTAAATTATTGTAAAAATAATAAACAAGTTTAGAATAATAAAAGGTGTTCAATGTATGTAAAGTTATTAACTTAGTAAACAAATCTTGATAAACAATTACCTAAAATTGATTAATACCTAACGTAAAATTAACTATGAATAACTACTGTAACTCATTAAAAATCAAAGAGTTCATTATGACAAAATTATTTTGTTAGTATTCATGAAAATTACTTCAAAAGACATTTCATAAATTAAAAACAGCATATAAAATAAAACAAAAACATCAATACAACACAAAAAAATAATAAAATATTCATACTATTTATTATTCAAAACAATTAGAAAAAAAGACTAAAATTTTACGGACACCTGTACAAAATGGATGACAACCGGCTGACAAAACAAATTTTTAAGATACTACAAATAATAGACCTAAGGTGTTGGATAAATAGTCAGGAAGGAAGTACAAGTACTTGGGAAGTCTAATTATGATGGTAAATCAAGGAAAGATATAACTATAGTCGTTTGCAGGTTCAGTTGAGACAACGGAGTAGTATAGGACAGTGTATTTCTTATATGGCTCTGACTGTTAAACAAATCTTGATAAAAAATTACCTAAAATTGATTAATATCTAACGTAAAATTAACTATGAACACAAGTTAACTAGCAGATACAGAAACATCAGCTTTGTAGATCAATTAATGCCATCATAACCAATAACATTCCCCTCCTCCTTGACCAATCCAATAACAAACCTATGTAATATAGAGTAGTCTATATGACTATTAATTAATAATTAACACTATAAATATAATAATTATACTCAACTTCGTAAAAAAAACACCAGTTTGGGCGTAAGATTATATGGCATCCACAAAAAAATTACAATGCCTCTCGTGCTTGAATTTCAGGATAGTTGTTAACTCTCCTAGTTGATTTAAGTTAATGCCAAATATACACAGTAAATATTAAAATAATCATACAATAATTTTCACTGTGAATTTATATATTTTCATTTGCTATCGGGAATTGTACATCAGGTCAGGCGAACAGCATGCAGTTTACATACACAAGTACACTGATGCGTATATACTAACTACTTTTTATAAAACTGTACAAGTGGGAATGTGCATACCTAAACACGTGCTCAGGGTTCAGTTCAACTGCTAGGTGAAACCTAGCGATTTACCAAACGTGTATGAACTCTTTGCCTGAGCCAGCAAACCTGAACATATTCAGCATGCAGGGCAAACCACTCAATTTGTTCACTGATTTTCGCTGATAATATTGATTTGTTTTCAGCTTAAATTTGAAGAGTCACATCTACTGATATTTGTTCATCTGTAGCCTGTCAGTTGGTCACCACACAAAGTTGTCTTATAAACTTACTCATTAAATGAATTTAATTAAATAAAGCAATACTTGTACGTACAAAATTCAACGATAGTTAACAATTGCACGTTTCAGTAGGGAACAAATTTTTGAGATTGTTTACCATAGGTTAGGGAGCGGTTTAGCATAACGTGTATGAGCTGTATGCTTGTGTGGCAAACCTGAACTTGTTCAGCATACAGGGCAAACCGTATAAATATCGCTGGCCTTATTAAAACCACTCAATTTTTTCACTGATAATATTGATTTGCTTTCAGCTTTATTTAAAAAGTAATAACCAGTGATATCTGTTCATCGGTAGGATGTCAGTTGGTCATCACACAAAGTTGTCTTATAAACCAATGGTTGTTACTCGACTATTACATGAGTGAATTTAATTAAATAAAGCAATATTTGTACAAAATTAAATGATAGTTAACACATTTCAGTGAGGAATGTTTGTTTGAGATCATAAAAATTCGTGTTTTTTTTAGCGTCATGTTTGACGTTGACAATGTTTGTTGTTTGACCTAAGCATGTCAAAAATTTGTGTCTGAATCAAATTATACGAGGTGTGGCTATTAAATAACGAGACTGACGTTGTAAAAAAATGGTATTTTTATTTTATACATAATCACTTATTGTCACCAATATACACTCCTTCTCTACCCCTAAAATGCTCCATGCGAATTTTCCATTGTTGGAAACAGTGCTGGAAGTCATCTTCTGTCAGCTCCTTCAGGACACGTGCTGCTCAAAAATGTTTGAAATGAAGCATGCAAAAATGTTTGTTGTTTGACACTTTGTATGCGAATGAAAATGCTCTAAATTTTTGGAAACGATAACATGTTATGAAACGTGGTTTTTTTACTTATGATCCGGAAACGAAGCGCCAACCCATGCACTGGAAGAGCCGAACTTCACCGAGAGCCAAAAAAGCTCGAATGAGCAAGTCAAAATTTAAAGCAATGATGATTTTCTTTTTTTATATCCATGGTATTTTGTATCATAAGTAGAACACAAGTAGTACCTCAAGTACTACTTGAGGTAGTATTACCTCAAGTACTACCTTGAATTACTTTCTAAACTACGTCAAAGAGTAAGGAAAAGACGCCCTAAAATGTGGAAGGACAAATCATGGGTTCTCCACCAAAACAATGCGTCAGCTCATTCCGTGGTATCTGTCACGAGGTTCCTAGCCAAGTACAGCATCTCAGTGTTAGAACATCCACGTTATTCACCAGATCTTGCACCATGTGACTTCTACCTGTTCCCTAAGGTGAAATCTGCATTAAAAGGGACAAGATTTGAGTCTGTGGAAGCTGTAAAAGAGAAAACGGCACGTGTCCTGAAGGAGCTGACAGAAGATGACTTCCAGCACTGTTTCCAACAATGGAAAATTCGCATGGAGCGTTGTAGGGATAGCGAAGGAGTGTATATTGAAGGTGACAATAAGTAATTATGTATAAAATTAAAATAAAATTTTTTACGTCAGTCTCGTTATTTAGAAGCCACACCTCGTATATACGAGTATGTTAACGAATCACTTTTTAGTGACGAACAGCAATCTGTGGGATAAAAATATATACGTCTTTAAATACAGTGATGATAACAAATCAGTATGGTTAACAAACCAGAACCCCATTGACTTGATAAAGATATAAATCTCCATTAATAACTATTTTAATTGCTTTATTCTATTGTTTTAACTATCTGTAACATTTTTTATTTACTTAAACCACTACAAAAGAATATATTTACAACAACATTTCAGATTCTTTTGGAAAATAAACAAAATTATTATTTTTGTTCGTACAATAATTATCTGTGCAATAATCTGCAAAATTATAATATCATTATTTTTAAAAACAACATAAAATGTATCAAAAAATACTGAAGAACAATGCACATTAAATGAAACAATGAAAAGAATACATAAATAAAAATGACAATTTAATTTACAGTTTGTTTAAATAAATAGTAGAGCAGTATTATTAAATTCCAATAATAATACAATTATTATAATAAATTCTGAAGGAACAATACATAATTTTCCCACAAGTATTTTTTATTTTAAATGTTTAATTTTTCTGAGAGGTAATTTTCTTTTATAACGATTACACGCATTGTTAACATGATAACATTACATAATAAATAATATAGTTTAAAATTCAGTTTTCAGTAAAATATTCTGTGTAATTTCTTGGATAATTCATCAGATTTGCGTTAAGACAAGGTTAGCTTTTTTTTAAAAGTGTTTATTACTAGTTGACTCTGGAACAAAATGAAACCAGTCAATATTAGTGAAAATTTGGGACTTAAAGTCTTTATACTGTTTTAGGAACATGTCTTGAACTTAAAACATCAGTTTCTGTAATACAGTATTTTTCAACCTGTGGGTCACAGAATGTGTCGGGAGGGGGGGGTTCACGAAATACGAGGAACAAATTAAAAATAGTTATTTTTATCGTTATTTATTTAACAATGACACCCAAAAATTGTACATTACTTTTTACAACTTTTTCAATTCACTTAGCGTGAAACTTGAGCTTGTTTGGAATTAATTAATTTTTGAATGTTTGGATTTATTACTTTCTCTTGCCTATATGAATATATGGGAAGGAAAGTATTGTTTTCATATCGATTTTTCGAAATCGAGTTTTCACCGGATCTACACGCTTTCAGATGCCGTGAACCAAAAAACATGTTTTTAGCAATTGGTCTGTGTGTGTGTCTGAACAGAATATCTCAAGAATGGAACATCGTACGAACTTGAAACTTAAGTTAGATGCCACCAGAGGAACCGACACGAACATGTTCATCAAAATCGGTCAACCGGAAGTAGTAGTTTATTCGTGTCATTTTTTACTTTTTTGAGATTTTCTCAAAAACGGTTTCTACGATTTTTTTTAAATCGGCTCATTTACTAAATTTTTTATGCTCTACAAGATAGGGTAGGCGCCATGTCTACTGAAATTCTTGGGGAGGCTGTTTTTACGTAAAAAAATTTGATGACCAAAGAGCAGACCAAGAGCCAGACGTGGCAGAGACAACAGGGCCAGATTTCCTTCAGGCCGAGGTAGAGGAAGCCATAAAATGTATGAGGTCTGGGAAGGCGGCAGGCCCGGATGATTTACAGGGGAGGCCCTCACTAGTCAACGAGGACTTATTGAAAAAGGTCGATGAAGAAATCAAAAACAATCGTCACGTAACAATATCTGAATTGGCCCTTAGTTTCCTTGATGTTTCAGGAGCTGTTATTGGTCGCATTATGACTATTTAGCTTCAGAAAGGTTTGTGCGCGTTGGGTGTTATCGGAACGTCACATAAAAATCCGAATGGGATCTGCGTTGAAATTTCTGATGCGCTACAGAGACAATTGTGGTGAATTCCTTAATTCAACAGTTACCGGCGATGAAACGTGGATTTCTTATTAAACGCCAGAAAGAAAACGGCAGTCATGTGAATGGCGTCATCCTCAGTCACCAATGAAACCGATAAAGATCAAGCCACTGCCGTTTGGAAGGAAACTGATGGTCACGGTCTTTTGGGATCGATTTGGCATAGCCTACTGTTGATTGACTTTACGCCACGCGGAACGACTGTATATGCAGAATATTACTGCGAAACTCTACGCAAGTTACGTGCCATTCAAAATCGGCGCCGTGAACGACTTACTGACGGTATCGTACTCTTGCACGATAATGCACGTCCACATGTGGCAGGTATCGATTTACTGAGAAGATTTGGATGGGAAATTTTCTGTCACCCACCGTACAGTCCAGGTTTAGCGCCTTTAAATTACTATTTGTTTGGCAAATTGAAAGAATATTTGGGTGGTAAGCATTTCGCAGGTGACGATGAACTTAAAATGCTGTGAATCAGTGGCTCAATGAACTGGCAGCAGAATATGACGAGGGTATATTGAAGCTGGTGAATCGCTATGACAAATGTCTTAATTCATATGATGACTACGTAGAGCATTAATGTAAGTTACGTATTTTATTCTGTATTACTTTGTTTTTACATATTTTCTGAATAAATTTTTTACAACAAAACGGTCTTTACTTTAGAGATGACCCTCGTAGTATAATGGTTAATAGTTTAATACAATATAGTAAAAATTGTAAAATTAAACTAACAAATCACATATCCGTCTGTTTATTTTTTTTTCAAAATTCATTAACTCAATTTTATATTTTTTGGAATTACACGATTACAGCCGGGTTATATCTGTACCCGCGTTATACCGAGCCGTATTATAGCGGGATTATTTTATAAATACAGAAGTTGACTTTCTTTTCAAATCTTTATATCTTTATAAACTTATATAAAAGTAAACATTTCACAAAGTTTAAATATGTTGGTAATCAATAAATACTAACTAAAATAAGAGTGGGGACTAAATACGTAATATTCATGACAGGGAATTCCTGCCAACAATTCATATCGAGCTCAATAACATTCCACATTTTTCATTTAAATCATAACCAGATGTAGACCTACTAAAATAAAATCTTTTAACATAATAAATTATTATGAAAATTTATAATTTTCACAAATAATCAACAAAATTAATATGAGTTTAATATTAATGTTTTGACTGATTTATATACTGAATTCACCGCAAAAAGTTTTCACTGAATGGGTCTACTGTACGGCAAACTATAATGGCACTACTATACCGCGCAGACTTATTCCTAGCATTATAGAAAGTGTGCATTAAACAAAAATAAATTAATATACTCGTATTTCTTTTCCGGGTCGGACTAATTTTCAGTGCCTTTATAGGAACGTAAAACGGTCAACTCTAAATGGTACACAACAAAATTTGTTTGCCGGAAATCTTCAGTGAAGTAAGGAAAACAAACAAGTGCCGCCAAGTGCCGTCGGATCATTCTTCATCACGACATTGCGAGTAATTCGAACGCATGCAAAAGTGTATAAATCATAAAGGAGAATATTTTGAAAAACAATAAAGCAATTTATAAGAAGTTTAGGAATGTTATTCTTCTACACTCCATTCCACGTTCAGAATGCAGTACAGCTCTTACGAGAACCCGTTGTGTTATCAGGCGTAAGGAAAACATCAGCACTCCTCCGCCGACACCATCCGAAGGTCACGGGCAAAAATATTTAGAGTTTCTCTTACAACACTCTAACAAGCTCATTTTTAATCAAAAAATTCTGAAAAAATACTTTCGCTTCCTAATGAATCGTATTTTATTACGCTGTAAATGTTATTATTATACTCTGATATTTAGATACGAGATAGATACGTACATAAGAGAAAGGGATAGCCTACGTTTTCTCTTCGTCACCCTCACTGTCGGGCCACGGGAGATTTATTACCATTTTTAGACCTTTCCGGGATACTTCGTCACCCTCACTGTCGGGCCACGGGAGATTTATTACCATTTTTAGACCTTTCCGAGATACTAACGACTGTTATTCAAACAAGATTTAAACAATAACAGACTGTTCTTTACTTTAAAATAATTAAAAAGACAAGAAAATTGATAAACAATTCCAGTAGCCTACTAAAACAATTTGTCGGTACCTAATCTTTAAAACGATAGAAATATTAAGTTTGTTTTTCGTATTACTTTATTCAATAGGAGTTTGTAAATGAGAACGTGTGGCGTGTGGTCGATATTTTTACTTAGTGTAGTAGCGCTCAAACTCCCATATGAAATATATTGCTTTTGGACTTTCCTTACTGCATTCTGAACGTGAAATCAACTATAGTACAGGTAGAATGTTATAAGACCCCAAACTCTAATATTTCTTAGCGCTGGTTTTCAGAATAACAGCTCTTTGGGAAAGTACATTAGTGTCATGGACGGAGAGAGTGACAAATGTGGATGTATTGTTGAGTATGGGAAAGGAGTGTGAATTGGTGAAGGCTATAAAGGAAAGAAAATTGGAGTATCTGGGTCATATTATGAGAGGAAACAAGTACTCATTATTGAGGATTATTAACCATGGAAAGATTAAGGGAAAACGAAGTGTTTGGGCGTAGAAGACTTTCCTGGCAGCGAAATCTGAGGGAGTAGTACGGGTTTAGTTCAGTGGAGCTGTTCAGAGCCGCGGTTGACAGGATCCAGATCACTATGATGATTTCCAACCTCCGACAGGAGACGGAACCGAAAGAAGAAGAAGAAGGGAAGATAAAAAAAAGTTTGTTGCTTTAAGTAGTACACCCGTTTCTACCCCTTAGGAGCAAATGATCAAAATTAGAATTTTTCACTTTTCTTAAGCACAACTAACAGAATACTGTGACAAACATCGGCTGGACGAACAATGGTGTAAGATAATCTCATACTACAAACATTGTTCTAAAATAAATTATTTAAATTTAAAAAGCTTTTCAAAATATTAAAAAATTAAATTAAATTTTTTGTGAAGGTATAAACTACGTCAAAAATGCATTTCATGTGACCACAATACTTCCTCTATGACATTGCGAGAAAGAAATACAAAACCAAACCAATTTGCCGACCTTCTACCAGTCCTATTTTTTTAAACGTCATCATACAACCTGACATGAGAAATGAATAACCACAAAAATTCTATTCAAAAATATAAAATTTATGTCCCTTCACATTTATCAACGAACAGAAAAGTGACAACTAAATTCAGAACATGACAATGTTCGATAAAAAAATAATGCATTCAAAGACTTAGATAAATGGTAGCCTTGCGGTGATAAAACTAAATTATGTAAGAAAGACAATGAAAAATAATTTTTAAAAAAGATTATGCAAATTATTTGACTTTGTAGAGTTAAAATAATTAAATTTGTTAAATAGTCATAAAATTCTATTCCTAGATTTATTTTACACGACGTAAAATTCAAGCATTTTTTGATTTCATACGAAAGTGACTTTTATGTTAAAACAGTAATAATAACAACAGTTTAACTCAATACATTGGAAAAAATCTTTAACAGCATAATCATGTACTAACTTTCTTATAAATACGAGTTCTAACCCTACAACAATTTGTACACTGAATCTAAATAGTGTTTCGTTTAAAGTAACAAAAAAACTTCTAAATGGCCGCCTCCGTAGCGTAAAGGTAGCGCGCTAGCCTACCACGCGGAGGTCCCGGATTCGATTCCCGGCTGGGGTCTGGAAATTTTTGTAAGTTAAAACCTACTGTAGAAGCTAATAACCGAACTGTTGATGCGACTTTAAATAAACTTAAAAAATCCGACTTAAAATTGCAAGGTATGAGAAACTTCGTTAAATAAATAGACAAATGTTTATATCGTATAGTTTTACGCAGAATAAAATGTTTTGCGGTTGTCTGACGATTACCGTGAGAAATGGTTGCTTATCAGTCGGAAATTAACTTTGATATCGTATGTTTTTTTTGCGCCCTGGAGACTCCAGGAGGAGTATAGGACATGTCGTCAAATATAACACCTGACATACATATAAGAATCACACAATGTATCGCTACTATCAAGAAAGAAATTCTTGTACGCTATAAAAAGTTTCACTGATCAAGTAATTTTTCAGATTTTTTTTAAAGGATTTCAAATCCTCACAACACTTTAAAGATTGGGGTAATTTATTCATGAATTTTCTCCCTGCATAAGTAGGTTTTTGTTCAAACAATTTTGTGGAGTGATTAGCCACATAATAATTATTCCTGTTTCTCGTGTTATGATTGTGAACATTGAAATTCTGCATAAAATTATTTTGCCTAACATACATAATCACCTCAAAAATGTAGAGGGAGGGAACTGTAAGCAATTTAAGCTCCTTAAATAGTGGCCTGCATGAGGTTAGCTGGTTAGCTCCCACCATACACCTAAGAGCTTTCTTTTGAATTTTAAAAACCCTATTTATATTACTCATGCTAGAATTACCCCATACTAAAATACCATAACGGATATGAGACAGAATGAGGCCATGATAAGCTGCCATTAGTAATTTTTTATCATTTAATCTGGCAATTTTTGTAAATGTAATTAGTGTATTCCGGATGGTATGTAAACAAATGAATACCTACATAAAATAAACCGTCACGTCTAATATACATGTCATATTTTGGAGTAGAGATTGGGAAAGTTATGACATCGTACAGAATATAAATAAATAAGGGGGCTGACCAAGCATTCTTTCGGTTGGAGTAGTCAAGGGAAACTGTACGAAAACCTTGACTACGATAGCCATTTCTATTACTAATTAATTACAATGAAATGTCTGATTTTCATTAAAAATGTTTCATTTTCACAAGTCATCAATTTGAACCGTTTCTTTTAGATTATTAACAAATTTTGAAATAGTAATTTTTTTAGTCTATTTCAAGCCGCATCAATAGCTCGGTAATTAGCGACTACGGTGGTTTATGTCACGGTGGGTTTTAACTTGTGAAAATTTCCAGACCCTAGCCGGGAATCGAACCCGGGACCTCCAAGTTGTAGGTTAGCACGCTACCACTACGTTATAGAGGCGGCCGAAACAATATCTTATTTAAATATCAAACTATGTGCATAAAAAAACTGTAAACCAACGAGATCTCATATTCATGATAAGGGCGTTAACGTTTAGAAAAATATACATGTACGTAAAATGTTTAAATACGTAAATGTATAATATTTTTTAAAAGTACTGCATTTTTTTATATTTAGGCTGAAAATAATTTTGTTATTAAGATCTTAAAAATGTTGTTGTTTAGGTCATCAGCCAAAAGGCTGGTTTGAACCTGCAGAGGTTTTACTAAGTAAAATGAGGAGTGAGGTGGTTTACCATTGCCTTCCTCACTGAGTGGAAACGTGCGGTTATCAGCATGCCGGGCCCTCTGAAAAGCACAATTTTCCACTCTGCAAATGACACCGTCAATTCATTCACCACAGGGTCTGGCTGTATAATGAAATTCATTACTTTCAGAGGAGATAACTCTGATTAGTATCTTTCACACCTCTACCTCTTCTGTTCTTAAATGATTCAGTCATTTAATTGGCTGACCATGTGATAAGAAACAGAACTATTTATTTTAGCCCTGGAACAAACAGATTGAGTGTAAATAATTTGACACTTCACCTGCCTGTAATGGGCAGAATCTTAAAAATATTGATTTCTAATCTCTCCGCCCAATAATTGAAAACTGTAGTATCCAAATTAAAAATAGGATAAATGTTTTAAAAAAGCTACTACTTTAAGCGAATGCCTAGTTATCACCTATTTGTTTTCTGTGCAATAGCATAACCATTCCAATACCTACTCCAAAATTTGACATAGCCTACACATAATTTGCATCATTTTACGGTACAGGAAAGGTTTATTTATACATTAACTTCCCATTTAAAAAAAAATATTTTAAAGATATAATTATTAGAATAAAAGTACTTAAATTAATTAATTACTTACGTCAAATACATAAAACATGGTGAATAACTAATACAAAACAAATCTCAGATACACAAATAGAACAGTAACCTTAAAAAACTCTATCAAAAATAAGTAAAGTAAATAAAATCAAATCAACTTCTAGACATGAAATAACCTTCAACCCATTTAATTAAATCGAACGAAAAGTTTATTAAAATGGTTGCAGTTTATTGCACATAAAGTGGTTCACAATAAATCTGTTTTATTGTGGTAATACGAATAAAATTATGACTAATAAACGACCAAGATATTATGGCATTTTCATTTAAATAAAACATCATGATCTACGTTATATACTACAATAAACAGTGTTCAAAAAGAAGCCACGATACTTTGACTGATTTATAAAAAGAATAGTTAATAAAATGCAGGAAGAATTAAAGCGGAACATCAGAAACGATTGACTGTAAAGGAAGATTACTTAACATTAATTGTTCCATAAAATTTAAAAGGTTGAATTACTGTAACGTATATATGATTCACTTGAATGATTTCTTAAATTTAAATTAGACGTAAATCATTTACAGTATAACGTTTGTTCGTATTTTTATCACAACCTATCAAGTTATATAACCGTAGCTCAATTTTTTATTTACAAACCAAAGATTGAGTACTTAGTTGTTTTTCATTAATACGTTTTAAAAAATATTTTTGTAAAAGTAAAAACTAAATTCAATAAAAATGTATTGTAACATTATTCCAGAAATGGTTGAAGGGATAGATGGTGTGTTGTAAGAATGTGTATTGCATTTGGTGGAGTGTGTTGAACAAGGATAGTGAATGTCGATAGATGAGATGTTTTGAACAGGAATTCTAGGAAATTGAAAGTAGTAGAAACGTTTTTTGTTCGGCGATTTTGTTAGAAAGATCTCGTAATCGTTCAAACTGCTAGATTAACTATCAGACCGCAGGTATAAAAATAATTAGTGCCTTCGTGGTGGGCCAGTCTATACCAGAATTTGTGAATGGAAAGAGTGTGTGTCCGGCCGTTCGAAGTAGTGTCGTTACGGGACCAGTTCTTAGTTACGCTGATTGTGCATGCGGGTGGTAACAAGTGATTGTGGACACGTAATCGATTTGGTTCTTAAGAACATTAATCTATTGTTAGTCAAACGTAAGTTTTGTAACTGATTAAATTTATGTGTTGTAGTTTAGGTCATCAGCCGAAAGGCTGGTTTCAACCTGTAGAGGTTTTACTAAGTAAAACGAATAGTGAGGTGGTTTACTTTGCCTTCCTCATTGAGTGGAAAAGTTTGCTAATCAGCATGCCGGGTCCTCAGAAAAGCACATATTTTCCACCCTGCAAATGACACCTTCACCTCATTCACCACATGGTCTGGCTGTATAGTGAAATTCATTACTTTTAGAGGAGATAACTCTGATTAGTGTCTTTTACACCTGTACCTCTTCTGTTCTTAAATGAATTCAGTCATTTAATTGGCTGACCACGCGATAAGAAACAGAACTATTTATTTTAGCCCTGCAACGAACAGATTGAGTGTAAATAATTTGACACTGCACCTGTCAGTTATGGGCAGTTAATTTATGTAATCTATTTAATTGTGTTGGTTTATTATTTGTCAAATCCAGATCCCGAACAAACCTGGGTTAAGGTATTACAGTATATTATACCTCAATGCCACTACTGATATCACAAGTGGTAGCTTCCTTGGCTAGACAACATGAATACAATTTATTACTCCTGGAAAGGGTCTGAAACAAATACTGGCTGAATAGTAAGATTCTTTACTTTTAAAAGGATATTATTTTATGTAAGTTATAAGTTGTATGACCGACTGGGCTACACAGCTAACGCAGACGATTTTTGCTACACTTTGTCTTTCCCATACCTTTTTCATAATTCTCTAAACCTTTCTTCGGTCCAGTTCTTGTTACTTGTCGTCCTCTTTCTCTCGGAACTACTCAAATTATTTAATAATACAAAAAAAAAATTAATGTGTCTTCTGCCCTACTAATAGGCCTACTCTCATATCTTTTTTAGTTGATATGAACCAGCTATTCTACGTTTTGTCATTTTTGCGTCTACCAAATAAATATTTTATAGCGGGATCGCCCTCTCCCACAGTAAATCAATTCTGTCTCGATCTCGGATGGTAAGTTTGGCTCACTAATTTCCTGAGCTGGTGGTGAAAGAGATGAATGAAAGTGAGAGAGTGAGTGTTGGTCAGTGACAGCGAGAGGGGAATTAGGCTACGGTTACCTTCCACAACCCGCTGACAGTATGTAAATTTTTTAACCCGACATTCCCAAATAGTATTATATAAAAAGTTCCTAGGAAGGTGGAGGGTTGTTTGCTGATGTCGGATCAAGTGGCCAGGCGGCGGGTTTTTGGTTGGTAGGCGGTTGCGGCCTCCTTGGGGCTGGACGAGGACGCCTCAATTGAGTCCAACACTACGTCCCCATCATGAGGGAGTGGAGCGAACATGAGTTTTTCTCGCCGCCTCGGATAAAAAATAAATAAATTAATTAATTAATATTTTATAAACATTTTCTGGTCCATTCTACAGATAAGACCGTAAAATTTAATTTTTTTCTTATATTCTGTTACTCGTAACTTTTCCATTTTCCATTCCCATATTTTTATTTTTTTCCCACTCCGTCTTTTTATTTTTAAGCAATATCTTTTATTATTTTTATTGTTATTACGACATTTATTCGTTTCACTATCATTTAAAGCCAGGGATGTACTTTACAAAAGTCGTTAGATTATATTTTTACCTTACCAAGATTAAAATCTGACCTAAAATCATTAATCAATTTAATTTTGGAATGAATTTTACAAAAAAGGTGAAAAACATTTGTTATACATTCAATAATTTCACAACGAATAAGTTTAGAGGCAAAATATTTATATTTTTAACAAGTTAGCCAAATTTACGCAACTAACTTAAAAGTTACAGATAGATAGTGAAATAGAAGTAAACAAAATTTTTACTACAATGTAGTTTTGCAATTACTATAAACTATTAAAATTATTTAAAACAACAACTTAACTTACTAAGATACAAGTTTAATATTATTAACAACAAAAATTAGCTTGCAACAATACAACCACAAAATTATTTGCGGATAGTTTAGTGGTTTTAAGTTATTTGTGTAAAAACGTAGTAATTTTAGAACATAAATTTAACGTATATTATTACAAAAAAATAATTGTTTGTTTACAAACAATTAACCGTACTTCTTCTTGGTAAAACATAAAATTGATTAAAGATCATTATCTTCTAGTATTACTACAATAATCACCGCAACATCTATTTGCATTTACGTTGTTATCTAGTTTAGTACCTAATAAAACTGAAATGGCTTCTAGTACGTTTAAACCTTGAATACTAACCGATTAGGTTATCAGAAACAGAGACTGGATAATGTTAAATGCAGAAAAACCTGAAGACGAATTATCACATGAATACAATATCAGGAAATATTCAAATTTCAAAGAAAGGTCGTATTTATGACCACTACAAGCAAAAATTCATTTTTGAAATTACATTCATTAATATTTGGGAACGTTATTCACTCTACAATGATTAAAAAAAATCAAGTACGAAACATTCACACGACTTTCTCTTGCCAATCCAAATAATGAACAATATAAGTTATCATTAGGCTACTAATAAAACATTAGAAAAAAACAAAAAAAACATAACCTTATTTTCATCGTGAGTGAACGATGCAAAAAGAAAATCAACCTCAGTTTGGCTTAAAAATACGGAAAATCACTTTCACGCTAAACTAGGCTCTGTAAAGAAAAATTCTCTAAATAAAAGTTGTAGATCTTTAAATTTTTTATAAATTTGATTGTATACACTTTTGTCGTAAAATGCACATACTAAGGCTGACATCTTAAAAAAATCAATTTTTTACACATTTTCGTGAGAAAAAACAGAAAATTGCGAATTACTACTAAACTAAGCGTTATACAAAAAATGTTTTATATAAAAGTTATAGGTTTTTAAATTCTCTACAACTTGAATTTCAGCAGACATGGCGCCTACCCTATCTTGTAAAGCACAAAAAATTTAGTAAACGAGGCGATTTTTTAAAAAATCGTAAGAGCAGTTTTTGATAAAATCGCAAAAAAGTGAAAAATTATACGAAAACTATACTTCCGGTTGACCGATTATGATGAAAATGTTCGGGTCGGGTCCGGTAGTAGTATCTAACGTAAGTTTCAATTTCGTACGATGCTCCGTTCTTGAGATATTCTGTTCACACACAGACAAACAGGCCAATCACTAAAAACATGTTTTTTTTGGGTCAGGGGGTCTGAAAACGTGTTGATCCGGTGAAAACTCGATTTCGAAAAATCGACATGAAAACAATACTTTCCTTCCCATACAGTATATTCATATAGGTAAGAGAAAGTAAAAAGAACAAAAAGGGTAAATCTAATTTACTCAACGCTTAGGCACATTGGGTTTATTCCGCAGCAAAAAATGTAATGTAAGAAATACTGCTCAGTAATTAATTACCCTAACTAACAAATATTTTACAATAGTAAGGCATAATTTTACTTAATATGACAATTAGTTTATTTTATTTTTTAATGCAAGAACTTGTATATCTACTCGTACTTCTTTAATATGAATAAACGCCACTGGTTAACGCTTTTGTTTGGTTTGAGACATTATTAATTAGAACACGAATAATTAACTACTATCTTTCACACGCTAGAAAATTTACAAACATATTTTTTTTAAGACACAAACAAACTTAAGGGGAGACTGTACTTTGTATCCCGCGAATGTTAAATTTGCTATTTTTAGGTACATTTTTCGTAGGATTGGTAAAAGATAGGGAAATTAAACTTTACACACTATATGTGTTGGGTTTCTTCTCGAGCTACTGACATTTTTTTCAATTTAATTTTTGGACCATACCATTTTTTAAAAATATTACGAATAACATAAAATTTTTACAAATTTTGTTCTACGTTTTTTGCGTATTACTAAATTGTTGGAGCACCTGAGGAGGTCATAAAAATGCCGGTATATCTAGATATACAAGATAATTAACTGGTAAAAATTTCAGCCTGGTAGGTTTATTGGTTTCTGAGAAAAATGTACCTAGTGTTAAAAATCTAAATTTACGGAAAAACGCAAGAAACAAGAAGGCATAAATCAAAAACAAAATGTACCAAAACAAGTAAATTTCCCATCAACAGTTGTTTAGGAAGCTGAACTACCAGGTGAGAATACAAAATACCGTGATGCAGATGTTTTAAAAACTAAAATTCTCTTTGCACTAAAACGAGCAGTATAAAATTGTGAAAAATATTCGTTCTGGGTAACATGATAATTATTTTTGTGTAAATTTGATAAAAACTAAAAAAAAAATTTTTATGAAAAATTTTTTCATAAAAATTTTTTTTGACGTAATTTAATGGTTTTTTCTGGTAGATCTAGGCCTAAACTATTGAAAAACATAAAAAAACCAAAAATCGAAATTTTGATTTAAAACCATGCCATCTCCCGTTAAATCATTTATATCAGATTTGAAACTGGTCTGTAAAGTGTTTGTGTTATGGAGGGGTGTAAAATGAATAGGCTACATTTAATTCAAGTGATCAAAACCAGGAAGATTTTACAACTTTACAGTTGGATAAGCTATAAAGAGTAAGGAAAAGGACTAAAATGATTTTTTTTTTAAAATAATGCTGTTACCCCTGATATTTATTTAAATAAATATCTTATACAAATAAATCAGGGGGTTATATTGCTCAGAAGTTAAACTTAATATATATAATGACATTTGCAAATAATCCTTGGACTCCGCAAACAGCACCAAATCATCAGTCAAAGCCAAAATATTTAAAGGAATCGAACTTAACAAAGCCCTTTTGTTGTATTTAATTATTCTATTCAACAATGATGGCATCCCTCATGAACTTCTTGTGATACACTGAATTTTCCGATGTTTCTGAATTAAAACAACTGTTTGATAAAATAATACTTTAAGTTTTCCTTCAGGTTAAGGACATTAAATTAAATTAGAAGTAATGTTATATATTTTACTACAAAAGAGCTGATTGGATCAACAATATATAGACACATAACGTTTATTTCAACAAATCAATAGAACTTAAATAATACACAATTACTGAAACTCTGCTCTATTTACTGATACCATTAAATAAAGTACATGAAATTTATAAACAGATAAATAATTATTTTTTTTTTAGAGAAAACTTACTTTATTTGAAACGTTGTAGCAGCACATATTTAAAATAAACATGTAAAAGATAACTAATATAAAACAAAAATAATTGGAGCGTTAATATTTTGATACATTCCTTAAGAACCAAATAATTTACATTTAGAACTATAAAACATTAAACAATTGTTTAAAGTACACGAACAAAAGTTTATAAAATAAATATTTTTTCAAGACATGAAAAAACGAACACACAAAAATGTTTAACTAAAACAAACTATAAATGAAGTTTATCTTAAAAATTGAACGGTTTTATTTTAAATTGAGAATAATGTGTATTTTAAGTCGACTATAATTACAGTAGTTAAAACAAAACAATGTACAGTTATATATGTATATTTATTATTACTTTCATTAAGAAATATTCATATATATGCAGCACAGTACTTTTTAAATGCAAATTAAAATATTAACATACATAATACTATTCACAAAAACAGGAATTGTATAGAACAACAGTTCCGTCTCATCACGGAACTTATTCATGTTAATGAAAAATTAGCTTGTACGTGTAAAAACTGCCAATACATATATTTAAAATGATTATAACGAATAAATGTCCGGGAAAATTTTGCACACATCAGTATTTTCTATTGTTATAAACAGTAAGAGCTCCTTGGAACAGTAGTAGGGTTTCAGATTTCTTACTCAATGATATAAGATTGAGTGGTCCAAACATGCCATACATTGCTCAATCTATAAACCAATGATTTAATGTATGGCTTACCAATTAAACTGATCCTATATCTTTCTGGGATGTGTCTAGTTAGTACCCAAGATTCTCTTAGGAAAATCTTTTGGTTAGTAATGGCTGGGGAGCATCATGGAATGTTTCAATCTCATATGTTACTTCATCAATGGGCTGCTCTTGACTCTTAGGAGAGCTCATTTTGAGCAATCTAAAGGGTACACAGCCAAGTACCATACAAGGCTATCCCTCCAGATGGTAGGGTTGGACCAGAAAATTGCTGACAACCAACTGTAGTCAGTGTGATTCAGTTCGGGTCCCTTAAGGGTTGTGCCATGCCCGGTGGTGGGATTTGGGTTCTTGAAGGTTTCATCACCCACTCTTTCTTCTTTTTCCTTCTTGATCATCCCTTTCCTGGTGAAACCTATCTGTATCATCACCTGGTATTTATCCATTGATGATCCTCATTAGATTTTCAGAGAAATTTTTCCAAGCTAGATGTCACTTTTTACAGAACCTGACACGATCTGAGCAATACCTTTCCACTTGATGACAGATTAGTAACGAGTTTCTCTGAGTCAGAGCTTCACTAGGTAATGCTTTCCTGAATCCTGTCATCCAAAAATTGTGTACATTTTCATACATATAAAACAGGGTCTTTTCGGCCTGAATTTTCATTATAAACACTTTAAGATGATGCACAATTTAATCTACAAACTGTTTGGATGAATATACATGCAATGGGGTCAAAAAATTGGATAAAAGGACAAAAATTGTGTATGAATAAGTCAAATGCAGACCCTGAAAGGTGACTGATGAAGATACAAACCTGACCGGGAATCCAACTTGGGAGCCATGGCATAGAAGCCAGTTGCTACTACATTAATGAACCAAATTAAGTTTAAAAGAAATGTAAAATTTTTACAGAAGAATTAATAAATAAAATTTAATAAATTATTTTATGAATATATGGAACTGTCATATTAGTCAATAAAAAATATAATAATAATAGAAATATGAATACAAACACAAAGTAACTTAGTCCTATAAATCAATAAATACTCGTATACATAAGTACACAGATAATAAACAGCCAAAGTAAATATTTCACCTGGCACAAACAAAATGAACTTATATAATACACTAGCATAATAATAATAACAACAAAATCAATAACAAAATTGGATTTCAATCATAACAAAACAAAACTGGGAAGGGAATTGAAATAACAATGTACTACCATAGCAATGTACACATCAACGACAAAACTTTTCAAAAAGTTTTAATAAGTTCTTTAAATTTATAGCAAACTTAAAATGAACACAATTTTTTTTTTGTTGGCACGGAGAAGTTTATAGTTGCATTAATAACAAGGTCATTAGTGAATACTTTCAATTTGGAATAATTCGACGTTGAGTTGTCTGTTAGATCACATCTTGAAATCTGACCTTTTAAACCTTTAGCTTCAAAATCTTACACTCTAATACCAAGGCATTGATGTAATTTTAATTTTTTGGTAACATATTTTTATTAATATGTTCAATAAATTTATTAGTTGAAAACATATTTCATAACATAGACTAATAAAACAGACGGTCGTACAATATTTGATATTTCTGTTATTATTTTACAACCAACTGTTTTTCTAGATGAAAATGAGTGATAAAAAAACCCCAGACCTGACCAGGAATCAAACCAAAGACCCCTAACTGGCCATAATATCAGATGGAAGGTTATCAGACTTTGTAATTTTTTTTATCCCTAATGTGTATACGTTGCAATCTGTTCAATTCAGAACAATAAGTAACCCCACAATCCGATGAGATGAGGATGATGTGTAAATGAGGTGTAGCCTTGTACAGACCCAGGCCGACCATTCCTGAGAAAGTATGGTTAATTGAACACCAACCATCAAAGTACACTGATAATCACTGTCTAGTATTCAAATCCGTATAAAAGTAACTACCTTTACTAGGATTTGAACCAAGAACCTTCGTCTTTGAAAATCAGTAGTTAAACAGCTGACTCGCGAGGACGACTTTACCTCTAGACCAACCTGGTAGGTTAGACTTTGTAATAAATGAACTTTTATTTCATTTCCAGGAAGAACTGAGAAATGTTCACATAGTTTAAACCAATGAAGTAAATTTTCAGTTACAACCCACAAATATTGTTCAAATAAACAGAAAATACACAAAAACTCTCGGAGTAAAAATTATACATTTAAACACAGTTCAAAAAGTAGATGCCATGGTGTAGTATTTATGGTAAGAAAAAAAATTTATAGTCGGGTTTATTTGAAGGTTAGGATTAAGACAATTCTTCTTCTCTAGCCTTTCCTTAACCAATGCGCTAGGATGTAGGCCTCTTTGAATTTCCAACTTGATTCTCTGCCATGAGCTCTTCTCATCCACCCACTCACAGTTAGCCCCCTCCAACAGGGGGTAGATAATGTCAGGGGGGATTGTAGAACAAAATTATAATTCTATTATCAAAGTTTTGCCCATAGTGAGATGTAGTGTCTAGCATATTAGCCATTCAAATAACATTGGTCCATTACTATTCAACATGCAATAACTCAAGTTCAATCCATTTGCGTTTTTCTTATTCACAGTTACACTACACAGTCTGGAATGATGTCATCAGCTACAGCAGTATAAGTATAACGCTTTTCATGGTTGATGAGCTCTGCTGTTCCACGCGTTTAGACCAATCAGAACGTTTGCCAGCGTTGTCAGATTGTACGAATGTTTCAACCTGACAAACATTACACACGCGTGCGTGTAAGAGCTGCAGTAGTTCACTTGTGTCTTGCATCTTATACTGAACATATCGATTTTAGAGTGCGTTAACATGCAATACTTTATAATATAATCAGCTGATTGTATATTCATAGGTTATAATTGTAAATGAAAGACCAAAAAAATGGCTGATGAAATATATAACAGAGCTCTGAGAGCAAGTATTGGCAACGTTGCTGGTAAGTCATTTAGCTAGCTAAGAAGTGGGAAGGGAACAATGCGTACGTTTAAAGCTCATCAGCCCTGAAAAATAGTATAGTCCTATCTACACTTTATAACAGTATGAGTTGACTCCACACAGCATGTCTCTTTTAAACCAACTGACCATTCAATCTTCAAGGACAGGGGGCCAAATTTGATTAAATAAAGTAAACGTCAAAAACCACAAATAGTAATGAATTAGACTTAAGGTGGTGAATACAGTATTTCAACTGGATCGAGAAAAAGACAAATAATGAAATATTGGTGGGAATATAATCCAATAGATAATTAACTGCAAGCTTGAACAATAAGAAGGCAAAATATGTCGGACACATTTAGAAACACAACGATTTCATTCTTAATATCAAAGATACACCCGTAGCAGGCAGGTGGGAGTTTTAAATTAATTGCACTTCATCTGTTTGTTGCAGGGCTACGAAAAATAGCTCTGTTTCATATCACATAGTCAGCCAATTTTATGACTGAACTATTTAAGAACAGAAGAGGTGTAAAAGACACTAGTCAGAGTTATCTCCTCTGAGAGTAATGAATTTCACAATACAGCCAGACCCTGTGGTGAATAAAATGAAGGTGGAATTTGCAGGGTGGAAAGTAGGTGCTTTTCGGAGGATCTGGCATGCTGATAAGCATACTCTTTCAACTCAGTGAGGAAGGCAATAGTAAAACACCTCACTCCTCGTTTTTACTTAGTAAAACCTCTAGAGGTTAAACCAGTCTTTTGGCTGATAACCTAAACAACAGTATTAAGAAAATAGGCAAAAATTGTTAGTGTTTTTATTTGTTCTCCTTGTTATCTTTCCATGCTGTAGGTGTCGTATCATTCCCAATCCCTGCACAAATGTACTTACAGGCTTATAGGCATACGTAGTTTAGTGTTTTTCTTTTGACGTCCCCTGGATTTACATCCCGATTGGTAAGTGCAGCATTTCATTTCAAGGATTCCTATCTGTTGCTGCACTTCTTTGACTCATGTAGGTTTTCCTCGCTTCCCTGTTAGTTCCTTTCATGAAAGTTGGGACGGCTGTAAGGGTATAGTGGAGGCCATATCAAATAAAAAAAAGAAAGAGAAAGCATATAAGCCAAAACTTAGAGAGGTTAATAAAAGACATAGATGGAGACACGAAAAGTACGGTTGCAACAAGGTGAAGCGTTTAGAATAAGATTGATAGAAGAAACTTTACATGTTATATTAAATTTATGATAACTCAAACCAAATTATTATTTTATGAAATACTGTACATCTACATGTAACGTTAAAAAAGATTTAGAACACAAAATTTATATGACTGAACATAACCTATAATAAGAAATAAAAATGTGCTACGACATAAATACCAATATCGTCTTAAAAAAAGTTATTTAACCAAAACTTTAATTTACTAACCTCTTTATATGCAATATGAGATTCCTATTTGCGACTTTCTACTGTTGTACACATGACATTAACTTATTACTACAATTATGAATACCGAATACATTTTGTACCATATGTCAATATGAAATCACCAATTTAAAGATAATTTACAATTACATAATTCAATTTAAAAAAGGAAGAAATAAAAGTTTGATAAGTCGCACTTCAATTAGATAATACATTACATTATCAGTAATAGAAGTGATACAAATACATCTGACATGCTTTAAATTATCTAACCAAACGTTGATACAGTGATTTATTAAAAACACAATTTAACAATGAAAAATATTAATTAAATTTAATAACTTTCGATTAAACAAAAAATATTTTT
The DNA here is from genome assembly GCA_035578175.1 of Catonia carolina. Classification (NCBI taxonomy): domain Eukaryota; kingdom Metazoa; phylum Arthropoda; class Insecta; order Hemiptera; family Achilidae; genus Catonia; species Catonia carolina. The sequence continues at coordinate 247,246,049 of JAQMRL010000001.1, read as the reverse complement.
GTTCATTCATTAAATTTTCATTATAGTACAATCATTTTACAGAAAAATAACAAAACGTCAGATTTATTTGCTGTAACAATAATAATTTCTTTCTTTTATCTTTAAAAACATAGCAACTTCTCAGAACAAATGATAAACTATAACGAGAAATTCATACTTAATCAAAGGACACATCTGTATATATAAATGGGAAAGGCGTCACTGACTGACTGACTAATTAACTTATCTCTAATTCTACTTCCACGATAGCTAGAAAGCTAAAATTTTAAGGGAAATCCCCTTTAGTGTAAATAAAAAAGTTAAACATAAATAATTTTTACATTCCACCATTAAGATGTTGAAAAGGGTGTTCAACCCTTACACCAATATTTTAATATTTTTTTATTTACAGAGTTCTGGACAAGCTCAGATACAAAGATGAAAAAATGCCACACCTGCTAGGAATCGAAGCCAGAACCCTTGACTTAGAATTCAGTTGCATTGATCACTACACAAACAGGCAGGCTTTATAATTACATAATTGATAAAATTCTTTTCTAATAAAAAAAACAGTTCATAAGATAAACAATTAAATTTAAATCGGTATCGATGAAGAGTGATTAAATTTATTAAAACTTTTTACATACTCATGAATAATTCAAATACTTGCGATACACTTAAGAAAAGAATGACTAATAAGACAATACTCATACATTTTGTATTACTCACTACATAACAAAGATTTGCAGAGATATAAAATTAAAATACTTGAATTAAAGAAGAAAATCTTTTCTTCAAATTTAATAATAGAAATACAAAAATTTATGCATTGAATTACTAAACTGTTGTTTATGCCAATAGCCGAAAGGCTGGTTAGAACCTCTTGAAGTTTTACTATGTAAAAACAGTGAGTAAAAGAGTGAGGTGATTTACTATTGCCTTCCTCACTGAGTTCAAAGCGTATGCTTATAAGATTCCTGGCTTTCCGAAAAGCACCAACTTTCAACCCTGCAAACGACACCTTTACTTCATTCACTAAAGGGTCTGGCTGTATTGTGAAATTAATTACTTTCAGAGGAGATAGCTCTGCCTAGTGTCTTTTACACAACTACCTCTTCTGTTCTAAATAGTTCAGTCATATAATTGGCTATGTGATAAAAAAACTTATTTTTAACTATTTTTTGTAGCCCTGGAACCAGCAGATCAAGTGGAATTAATTTAACACTCCAAATTCACAAAACATATCTGATTATAAATGGAGAAATTATCAATTACTATTCTTTAAATTCCTTATTACCTAAAGAGCTAAAGTTTTGAATTTTAAAATACTAAAGCATTTACATCTGGATCACTTGAGCCTAAGAGGAAAAATCTGGTGTAAAGCACTCACACGACTTTCACTTGACAATGCAAATTATAAAAAATACAAAATATGTTTAATCATGAGTGAATGACACAAAATGAAAATCAACCTCTGTAGAACTTAAAAATACGGAAAATCGATAATAGACACTAAGCTAAGCTATGTAAAAATAAATGCTAGGCATAAAAGTTGTAGGTTTTTATATCCTTTAACTTAATTATATATATTTTATTGCAAAATGCATACTGTTGCCGCAATCTTAAAAAATTAATTTTTTTTACTGAAAATTTTGAAGAGCAAAATACAGAAAATCATTAATTGATGCTAATTGTGGAAAAGTATGTTTGAGATAAAAGTTGTACGTTTTCCATTTTTACAAATTTAACTATTTATACACTTTTGCCATGCCCATAATGGGCAGGTGGAGTGTTAAATTAATTACACTCGATCTGTTGGTTCCAGGGCTGAAAAAAATAGTTCTGTTTCTTATCACTTAGTCAGCCATTATATGACTGAACGATTTAAGAGCAGAAGAGGTAGAGGTGTAAAAGACACTAGTTGGAGTTATCTCTTCTGAAAGTAATGAATTTCACTATACAGCCAGACCCTGGGGTGAAAGAAGTGAAGGTGTCATTTGGAAGGTAGAAAGTAGATGCTTTTTGGAGGGCCTGGCATGCTGATAAGCATACTCTTTCAACTTAGTGAGGAAGGCAATAGTAAACCACCTCATTCCTCATTTTTACTTAGTAAAACCTCTAGAGGTTTAAACCAACCTTTCGGTTGTTAACCTAAACAATAACACTTTTGCCATTTTTAAAAAATTACAAAAGCTGTTTTTGAGAAAATCATGAAACAGAAAATTATAAATTTTTATCAAACTATACATTTGACAAAAAAATAACTTAATACAACAGTTTTTAAAAACATAATTTTCTTAAAATTTATATTACAAACATTTCTCCCGAAAATGCACATTAAGTGGTTAATTTCAAAAAAATGATAGATTTATAAAATGAGAAACATCTTTCATAATTTTTCTCAAGATATACAAATTATTGGGACTAAACAAATAGTAAATGTACTGAATGATACAAATTCATTAAATTAATTTAAGCATTTTAAAAATGTTATTTTTCAAATTTTAATACTCTCTCATTCAATATTTAACCAGAGTACTCTAACAGTAAAAATATACAATTTAAATACTTTAGAGATTTTAAATAAGAATACTTTAACAAGAATATTAAAATCATTTATAAAACTCACACACAAGTAGAGGAAAAGGGCTGCTAAAGAAAGCTTTTATAATTAATTCTCATTATAAAGTAAAAATTAATTAGCAAAACAATTTTAAATATTTAAAAGAGAAATCCCCTGTAGAAGAATATAACAGACAAGATTAGACTACGATAAATTTCTTAGTATTGTACTGCAATAAAATGTTATTTAAATCTGTTTTAAGTCTACATTATAAAGAGTTTTAAATACAACATTTAAATATCTTTTACAATTTAAATACTACATATATATTTTTAAACACTCAACAGTTGTATTGCAGAATAATATTAGAAAACAATGTTAAATAAACTTAAAAGGTGATTTATTTTCAGCAAAATGCAAGAATTTTAAATTTTGACAACTTAAAAAATTCAGGTGTATTATTGTTGGAAATAACCCATCTTTTATTTTTCATGCACTACATTAATATTTAGGAACGGAAAATATTGTTTTCATGTCGATTTTTCAAAATTGAGTTACACGTTTCAGGCCCCCTAAACCCAAAAAAAAACATATTTTTAGCGATTGGTCTGTGTGTCTATATGTGACAAAATATCTCAAGAATAGAATAATGTACAAAGTTGAAATAAAAAACTTAAGTTAAGTATCACCAGCGGACCTCCTCATTTACTAAATTTGTTATGCCCTACAAGATAGGTTAAGCACCATGACTGCTTAAATTGTTGGGGAGTAGGGCCTGAGCACCCATAACAAATGTTTTTTTTAAAGATGTGGCTTTAATATGCATTATAGGAAAAAAGTGTGTATGATTAAAGTTGTAGAAAATTAAAAAACCTACAGTTTTGTTTTAAGCATTGTTTTCTACAACGCTTAGTTTTGTCTCAATTAGTAATTTACTGTATTTTTCCCATCAAAATTGGTTTTTTAAAGATAGCAGCATTAATATGAATTTTACGACAAAACTGTACACAACCAAAGTTAGAGGAAATAAAACACCTGCAACTTTTTTTCAAAAAATGTTTCTTTACAGGGCCTAGTTTAGCATCAATCAGTGATTTTCCATATTTTTAAGTTGTACAGAGGTTGATGTTCATTTTGCGACATTCAATCCAAATTAAAATTACATTAAGTTTCTCATTTTAAATTGTTTACTAATGATTAAAAATAGGTGACATTATTTATATTATTTACATTAGCAAGAGAACGTAGAGTGAGTGTTTCATACCAGATTTTTAATTTCTGTTAGTATGAAAATAATGGATTTACCATTAGTGAAAAATTTAACAAAACAAAATTCTTTGTTGCTTAATTTACTGCCACTTATCAAAACAAAAACATAATTTTCTTTACCAAAATATTTCAAGAATGTATGTGAGAAAGCTAGTAGATAAACTAAATACTGATTAAAAATCCATTAAGTGTAAAATTTTGTTGAATGACTACAACCATCAATACGTTGCAATATAGACCAAAACTTAAAAATATAATACTTTAAAAAATAAATAAAAGCACTACCAAAAATGCACTTTCCATAGTCAAGAAGACTACACTATTCATGGAGTAAGGACCTGTCAGAATAAAATTAATTGTTTGTTAAAAAAATAAAACAGATTTACTCCCAGCTATGTTTAAAGTTCTGCATTAATTTAAAAGTAATTCTTAATTATTAAAAAAAAAAATTCAAAAAGGCCTTAGACAATGGATTCTAATTTTTTTAATCAATTACCAAATTTGTACTGTAGATTAAATGGGATGTATTTTTGTAAAATTCTAATTAATATTTTATGAATAATTTTTTCCAAAATTTATTGAGATAACAGTTTTCAACTTTATTTCAAATTTATATTTATTTTGAAATTCTAAGAAATTTAATTAATAAGAAAACAGAGCAGATTAGAAAAGTTGTGTATGTTATAAATTTAAAATTTTTTGTACACCAGTATTTTATATTATAAAAATTTAACTATAATTCAGATTTTTTAGTTTTTAATTTTAAAAGAATTAAAATGACCAATGGTATTACAACCCACATCACTGGCTAAAAATCAACCCACACAGACATAAAATTCTAAATAAAAAAAGTTGTAATAAGTATTTAATGTTTGATTAAACAGTTTGAGCAAGTACACCAATAGGAAAAATCAAAACTAAGAAGAAAAATAAATAAAATTTATAAACAAAACTATAGATCTTGCTGGATAAATTATAACCAAATATATGATAAAATAAATAAAATTTGAGAAATTTAACAAAAAAAAAATTAATGTAATAATACTTACATTTTCTGTCATGATGGTTAATTTGGCACATGCAAAATTAATAGTAATATCAATATTGAATTAAATTAAAAAAAAGTCACAAACAAAAAACCACAAACTATTAAATTTGAAGTATAAATATAAATTTATAATAAATAAATAAATAAATAAAGTAATATAATTAAAAATTTATTTAAATTGCAACTGAATAATAAAAGCACCACACATAAGTTAGTTCTGAACAATACAAAGTATTTAACTGAAGTAACGACGAGAATAAAATAGCCGAGTGTATACAATTGCAGTCACGGTTGAAGAACAATATGTTATTAAATAACAGATTAAAAACGTTAAAAAACCCTACTACTTTTTTTTCGTTTTATTGCTTTATAATATACAACGTGACAAACGAGCGAAGAAAAGAAATACTAAAGAATAATTCGATGATGAAACATGTGTATACAAATGAACAATAATGTCTAATAACCGAAGTGAAAAGGAAAAAGAAAAACCAATAACAAAATAATAAATAAAACGTGATGATACAAAAAACAATAACGTTAAAATAAAATAAAAAACTAACAACTGATAGAAAAACAAACTAAAAATAACTAAACAAAAATTAATGATAATTACGATAAAAATAAATGTACTGGTAAGTATGTATATATCAAAAAATTTAAAAGGTAAATTAAAAAAAAATAGATAAGGAAGGGGTTAAATAAATTATGACAGAAGGGGGAAGAGTAGGGGAATGACAAGTGAAATAATATTGATTTTCTTAGGACAGTCACAAGCTAGGACTATGTTCTTTTTGCTGTCAGACTCATGAATGAATTAAACTGTGAGTCAGACAAGAACTAATATACTGTATTGTAGTTTATTACTACTATTATTAGTGTGACAACTACCCATAAAGCCTAACTTAACTAGTTCAGATATTACTGAGTTAGTATTTCATTACTGAATACTAGTTCCTCTTTTCTAAAACTGAAAGCACTAGTAACACTGGTATGAAATTGCATTGACAGAACCTGAGTGAAATACTGTACGACTATGTCTTCTTACCTTTCACAATTAATAAATTAGAATGAATTCAATACTGAAATATAATTTTACTGGTTTTCTTTTCCCATTTATACATCCATATTATTATTAGTTATTTATTATTATTATTATTCCACGATTTTCTTTAGAATTCATTTATTCTTATTATTTGTATTATTTAATGTATTTTTACTTTCTCTTGTCTTATATGAATATATAGGGAAAGAAAATATTATGTTATGTTGATTTTCAAAATCAAGTTTTCACTGGATAAAACTGAATAAAACTACTTACATGGCATTTGTAGATTTAGAGAAAGCATTTGACAATCTAGACTGGAGTAAAATGTTTAAAACTTTGAAAAGGCTAGGAATTAAGTACAAAGAAAGGAAAGTTATCTACGGTCTATATAAGAATCAAACGCCTGTTTTGAGAATTGAGGGGTATGAAAACGAGGCTACTGTAAGAAAAGGTGTACAACAAGACAAGGACGTTCATTGTCACCACTACTTTTAACTTGTATATAGACGAGGCTATAAATGAAGTGAAGGAAAAATTTGAAGCAGGAATAAAAATTCAAGGGGAAACAATAAAAATGCTGAGATTTGCCGATGATATAGTAATATTAGCCGAGACAAAGAAAGAACTAGAGGATATCTTAAATGGAATGGATGAGATCATGAGAAAGGATTACTTCATGAAAATTAATAAGAACAAAACGAAAGTGTTGTGCAACAGCAAGAGTGGTTTAAAAGAGATGGGAAATTTAAAAGTAGGTAACGAAAACATACAGGAAGTTGGGGAATTCTGCTACCTATGGAGTAAAATAACAAAGGATGGTAGAAGCACAAGTGATATCACAAGTAGAATTGTCTGTGTGTGTGAATAAAATATCTCAAGAACAGAGTAGTGCATGAAGTTGAAACTTGGAACTTAATGTAGGTACCACTACGGGACACAACATGAACATTTTTATCAAAATTGGTCAGTTTTCTCCTCTGAGAATAATGAATTTTATTATAGAGCTATACCCTTTGGTGAATGAAGTGAAGTTGTCATTTGCACGGTGGAAAGTAGATGCTTTTCAGAGGACCGGGGTACTAATATAAGCATACTTTTCCTCTCAGTGAGGAAGGCAAGGGGAAACCACTTCTCTCCTTGTTTTACTTAAGAGTCTCTAGAGGTTCAAACAGCCTCACGGCTGATGACCTAAATCACAACACATTTTCATAGAGTACTTAGTAAGAAAATCTTGAGAAAAATAAATCAATTAGTAAAATTTTGGCTAGCCTGTTGGCGTAGTGGCCAGCAAAACTAGCTTCTGTGCCAGGGGTCCTGGGTTAAATTTTTCAACATGGCATTTTGTCATCTTAATATCACCTCATAAAATTACCTATGATTATTGAACATTATCACTAAGTTTGGAGTGTAGCATTATACAAAGGTGAAACGTGGATGATAGGGGCTGTAGAAAGGAAGAGGATAGAAGCTATTGAAATGTGATGTTATAGGAAAATGTTAAAGATTAGGTGGATGGACAAAATAAGTAATTTAGAGGTTCTTAAACGAGTGGATGAAAAAAGAAGTATATGGAAGCATCTTGCCAAAAGAAGGGATAGGCTAGTGGGGCATATCTTAAGACATCCAGATATTGGTCTTTCAATAATGGAGGGTAATATAGATGGAGTGAATTGTAGGGGGAGGCAAAGGTTAGAATACATAAAGCAAATTTAAAAGATGTAGGGTGTTACAGGTATGTAGATATGAAACGACTAGCGCAAGATAGAACAGCTTGGAGAATTGCTTCAAACCAGTCAAGAGACTGATGACAAAAAAAAAACATTACTTAGGCACAAGCTAAGGCTTATGTAGGCTTAATTACCCAATAAAGAATTAACTTTAAAAAAAAATGTAATAACATAAAACACAAACGAATCATAAAATAATTATTTTAAGAACAATGACAGAATAACCTAAAGTCTTCTAAAAATAACTTGGAAACAAAATAATACGTAAACAAATTAAATAAACAGTGTAATATTCGTTTAAATAAACTCTAAATGAACTTTTGATTTAAATTTATTACATATTTAATAAGTAATACTGTTTAAATTATAGATAAATATTTATAACAGATAATCACACTTTCCATTCAATCTTGCTTGTTGATGGTATTCAATCTTATCTAGTTATTTATCCTATTTATTTATACCAAGAAGGAAGCTTTTACAATACTTGAAATTGATTTGTGATAAAACAATTGTTGACAAATCCTTTCAAAACAGAATCAAAAACTACCCAATGATCAGTAAGTGTTGTTATTTAGGTCATCAGCCTAGTCACTGGTCACTGGAGGGTGGTTTGGACCTCTAGAGCAGTAGTTATCAACATTTTTTTGGTCATGGCCCACTGTCTTATGTAGACAGTTCTCGCGTCACACTGAATGAGTACCCAGTAATAGCAATGGAAGCAGTTTAAATACCCAGTTTCATTTTTCAACTACCTACTTGTGCGAGCTAGGTTTTTCAACACAAACAACAATAAAAAAAGAAGCACTAGAGACTTCTCTCAGTTGAACAAGAAATGTGTGTGTTTGTCTTCAATTGAACTTTTATTTAAGAAGCAACAAGCTTAAGTTTCTAACTAATCTTTTGTTGTAAGATGTAAGCCAATAAATTTCCTATAAAATAAATATTGTGCGATTTTAACACTCCACCTGCCCGTTTTGGGCATATATTCATACAGGCAAGAGAAAAGTAAAAATTTCATATTTTTAACAAACACAATAAAAAAAATTTGCAAAAATTTCTATCTAAAAAAATACAAACTTATGCTAGAAAAATACATAAAATTATTTTTAAATGAGTACAAGAATTATTTATGCAGTTTTAATTTTGTACAATTTTGCATTAACATAATGAACAATATTCTTCAACATCATTTACACAGAACAGTAGGCCTACATCCTTTAGATTAAAGGAAGCAGTATCTTCATGAATAAAAACACTACACTTAATTTTAAAAGAGAAAAAACTAAGCGATGTTATTGTATCTTCTTTATAATATATTCTTTTGTTATAAATCCTTGAATGATACAAGTATACCATAAAATTTGCGATAATGGAAAAGTTAATAAGCCTACCATATTTATAACTAAAATTTTATGCTTTTTGCAAATAAAAAATGTAGGCCTAGATCTAATTCTACAGTAACAACGAAAATATAAATAACACATGCGTGTGCAGGCTTTCTTTAGTAAATAAAAGATTTGAATGTATTAAAATAGAAAATGATTTTCGACTACAATAACCACAAAAAACTTTAAAAAAATTTATGATTTTATGAACAGTTTTTATATGCTAAATGTACTATTTCATACACAATTTATGAATTCAATTTCCGTTTTTTAGTACACCTACTTCTAATTACAAAAATTAACACCTTTAAATTTTTCTTTTCCCTTTTTGTTACAACAAAAAAAAGAGAACGAAAAAATGGTTTATATAAACTAGGCAAATAAATATAATAAATGTTTTTTTTTCATTTAAAGTCGCATCAACAGCGGGTTATGGAACGTTGTGTAGTGACTAGCTGGGAATCGAACCCAAGACCTCTGCATGATTGGCCAGCGCGCTACCACTACGGTACGAAGGCGGTCAAATGTTGTTTATACTTAAGTATTTAAATGTGAAAATCCTCACTGACTGATTCACTTAGTCACTTTATAGTTATATAGTTATAGTTTTTAGTTATAATTTTATAACTTCTTTTTCATTTATAAAGCTAAAGTTTCGAAAATTCGTTCCTCAGGGGTTATACAGAAAAACTAAAGTGTTTTTATCATTTTTATCAATTGCACCTAAGAGAAAAAATAGAGTTGACAACTCTAAAATAATACAAATTATTTTTATACCTTCCTTAAGAGCTACAATTTTGAAAATTAACAGATTTGAAAATATAAAACCTGAATAACAACCTGTAGTTTATGTTGTTTAGGTCATCAGCCGAAACTGGTTTGAACCTCTAGAGGTTTTACTAAGTAAAATGAGGAATGAGTTGGTTTACCATGCCTTCCTCACTAAAAGGAAAAGTAGCCTATGCTTATCAGCATGTCAGGTCCTCCAAAAACCATCTACTTTCCACTCTGCAAATGACACCTTCACTTCATTCACCACAGAGTCTGGCTGTATAATGAAATTCATTACTCCCAGAGGAGATAACTATGACTATAATGCTTTTCACGGTTGATGAGCTCTCTTGTTCCACATGTTTAGACCAATCAGAATGTTTGCCACGTTGTCAGATTGTATGAATGTATCAGCCTGACAAACATTACGTGCACATGCATATAAGAGCTGCAGTAGTTCACTCGTGTCTTTCATCTTGTACTGATCACATCGATTATAGAGCGTGTTAACATGCAATACTTTATAATACATACAATCAGCTGATTGTATGTTCATAGGTTATAATTTTTATTGCAAGACCAAAAAAAATGGGGTGACAAAATATATAACAGAGCTACGAGAGCAAGTGTTGGCAATGTTGCTGGCAAGTCATTGGCTAGCTATGAAGTGGGTAGGGGCAATGCATACGTTCAGAGCTCATTAGCCCTGAAAAATAGTATAGTGTCTTTTACATCCCTACCTCTTCTTGTTCTTCAATGCTTCAGTCATATAATTGGCTGACCTTATGATAAGAAACAGAACTACTTTTTGTAGCCCTGGAACTAACAGATCAAGGGCAAATAATTTAACACTCTACCTGCCTGTTATGGGCAAAATAACAATTTATCTACAGTATATTTGAGCATCTTAATGTTTTCCACTCCAAAAACAATCACGTTGCTACGGAAACTGTTTGGCGATCTAACAAGTCAGGACTTAAAGCGAAACCTCACTAAGTATAGTAGGCCTACAATGTATTGATTCAAATTTTGACGAATTTCCAAACTGACTTTATTAATTTTACAGTCTATCACCATACGTTAAATAAAATTGATATCAAAACAAATTTAACTTGAAAATGTTCACTGAAACGTTAATTGGACTGGACAAGAAATAACAGAATTATTGTACAATAAATTTAACAAACAACGATAAAAAAAATAAACTAAAATAAATAAAATATTCGATAGTAAAAGGCACAGAAAATCATTTTACATTAACTCATTTATGTCCAAATGTATGGTCATACTACAATAAATACAAAACATTTGATTAAATTTTTTGTTTTAATATACCAATTTAGTGGTCGATGTAGAAGTATTGACTAAGACATATTTATGGAAACTAGGTCATAGAATTACAATAATGAAAGCTGTCTGAAAAAGGAATATTAATAGTAACTATTAATATCAGATGAGATATTGTTCCAGACATTAACTTTCCACCCATTACTTACAGATCAATTAAGTTAAGACGGCTCTTCATTATCATACAGTAAATTCATTATAATATAAACATGCAAACGCACAAATTCATAACACTAAATAATTAAAGTTAGCGCATACAATATTTTTATGATAAAAGCTAGCAGAAATAAAATTATTTATTACTTTCTCCTTGCCCTATATGAACATATAGGGAAGGAAAGTATTATTTCAATGTCGATTTTTCACCGAATATACATGTTTTTAGACCCCTGAACCCAAAAAAACATGTTATTAATGATTGGTTTGTGTATGTGAGTGTGTGAATTAAATCAAGAATAGAACATTATATGAACCTGAAACTTGAAATGTAAGTTAGGTACCACTAGAGGACCCACCACGAAAATTTTCATCAAAATAGGTCAACCAGAAGTACTGCATGAATCTAAGCTTTGTGCAGCTCCGAGATGAAGGGGACAGACAAAGAACCAGACTGCTACTATGTCATGACATAGTACCAGTCTGGTTCTTCGTCTGTCCCCTTCATCCTGCAGCTGCACAAAGCTTAGATTCATGCAGTACTTCCACTAACACTTCCTAACACTGTACTAATCATCTTATTGCTTTTCGCTGTAGACAAACCCTACTGTTTGGAATTTGCTTGTGAGCTCATTTATTTTAGTAAGTTCATATGTGTGTTATTATTTTACCCAAAATGTGTGCGATTATAGTTATTGTGTGATTTTATTATTATTGAGTGTAAAGTGTGTTTTTAACATTGTATGTTATCATAAATGTTCTACTAAATGCCCGAGACTAGTCGGAAAAGAAATTTCACTATACACAGTGAGGCATAAACTTAAATTAAAAAAATAGTTGATAAATGCGATGAGGAATGTAAAACAATTCTAACAAACTAAAATATAAAATTGGTAATGCCATTTTTAATTCGGCAAAAATAATTTAGGCCTAATGGTATATTATACAGGGCATTCTGAAAAAGGGTTCCAAGAATTCAGGACGTGATTTCCCACAACAAAAGAAGAAAAAAAGTTCAAATTAACATAGGTCCGAAAATCATTAGTTACCGAGTTATACAAGATTGTCAGAATTTCAGTTACCCCGTTGAAACGAAGCCCTACAGATATTTGTTGGGCGTTAAATTACGCATAAATTTTACAGTATCGTATGTAAACTGAACAGAAAAATTGAACAAAACAGGTTTCAGACATGTAGCTGCAGTAATTTTTAAGATATCTGATGAAATACGTAAAACTTGGTCCCGAAAAACAAGTTTCTTTTCGGTTTGAAGCAGATGAACTTTGTTAAATGGATAATAAACACAAGAAATTCTTATACAAAACTTGTAGAGAATTTAATTCTGAAGAGAATGATGTAAAATAAGTCAATAATAGACAAACGTAATTTTTAAAAAAATTATTTTTTAATTAAATAAAAAAACCGCATGAAAAATAGACTATCTGTTAAACTCTCTACTAACTTAATTAATGTAATACTTAAAAGAAAACACTTGTATTAAAATAAATTAATGAGTTACTTACTGTGTATTTTTATCAAGTAAACATTTTTAACAACCATAAATTATCATACATCAAAAAAGTAACAGTTGCCATAAAAAAAAAATAGCCACGTCACAATAAATGTTCAAAATGTTTACCCTCGTTCAAAATACAAGCATCCAGCCGTTTTCTTATAATTATTTTAAAAATTGCGTCTATTATTGACTTATTTTACGTCATTCTCGTCAGAATTAAATTTTCTACAAGTTTTGTATAAGAATTTCTTGTGTTTATTATCCATTTAACAAAGTTCATCTGCTTCAAACCTAAAAGAAACTTGTTTTTCGGGACCAAGTTTTGCGTATTTCATCAGATATCTTAAAAATTACTGCAGCTACAGGTCTGAAAACTGTTTTGTTTAATTTTTCTGTTCATTTTACATACGATACGGTAAAATTTATGCCTAATTTAACGCCCAACAAACATCTGTAGAGCTTCATTTCAACGGGTTAACTGAAATTCTGACGAAATCTTTTACCCTGTATAACTCGGTAACTAATGATTTTCGGACCTATGTTAATTTGAACTTTTTTTCTTCTTTTGTTGTGGGGAATCACGCCCTGAATTCTTGGAACTCTTTTTCAAAACGCCTGTATATTAAAGCTTATATTTTAAATTATAGTGTAGTAAATATATAATGTTGCAATATACCGTGATAAAAAGAATTAATTCATACAGTATTAAAATAATATTTCACTTCTCACTGTTTTCATTTTAAAGAGCAGTTCATCATATGTAATATACGGTGACACTGAATATATTTAGTTTGGATAGTACCCGTGACTACTACAAACATAGTACAAGTAAAACATTACTACTACTAACGCAATATCTCACAGCAGTAGTGACATACTGCATTCCTCTCAGCTGCATAAAGCTACAGATCGGGCAATAGTAGTGCGATTTTTCACATTTTTACAATTTTTTCAATAACCACTCCTACAATTTTTACTAAATTGGCTTTATTTACTACATTTCTTATGCTCTACAAGATAGGGTAAGTGCCATGTCTGCTGAAATCCTTGGGGGCCTGTGCTCTAGTAGAAAAAAAATGTTCTTTCAAGACTGTGGCCTTAATATGTATTCTAGGGCAAAAGAGTATACAATCAAAGTTATTTAATATTTAAAAACCTACAATTTATATTTCAAACATTTTTTTCACGATGCTTAAGTTTAGCTGCAATATTGATTTCCTGGTTTTTTTATCAAAATTGGTAAAAAAGGATATTTTCTAAAATTGCGGTCTTGGTATGCATTTACGGCAAATACTATTTTTTTTTTTTTTTTTTTTAATTAAAAGTTGTGACACACTTTTGGATTACATGACCTGCTGGAACCATTTTACATTTCAGATCAATGTGATCCCTTTTTATGTCACAATAAAAAATGTAATAAACAACTGGGATTAGTTGCAAAGTATTCAAGACTAATTTTACAATTCATTTTATTTTATGATTTTCACAATACTAAAAAAAATTTGAACATTATCTTTACACCAACAAGATAGCTATTGTTCAATTATTACTGAATTTTTTTACTATCTCGTGGCTATTTGAATATATAGGAAGGAAAGTATTGCTTTCATCTTGATTTTTCAAAATCGAGTTTTCACCGGATATACACATTTTCAGACCCCCTGAACCCAAAAAATAATGTTTTTAGCGATCGGTCTGTGTGGTTGTGTGTGAACAATTATAAAATATAAGAACCGAACATCGTATGAAGTTGAAACTTAAGTTAGGTACCACTAGAGGACCCAACACGAACATTTTCATCAAAATTGGTCAACCGGAAGTAGTAGTTTATGTAATTTTTTACTTTTTTGCGATTTTCACAAAAACGGGCTCCTATGATTCCTTTTAAAATCGCCTTATTTACTATATTTTTTATGCTAGAGAAGATAGGGTACGCACCACGGCTGAAATTCTTAGAAAGGCTGTTTTCTCATAAAAAATTTTTTTTTTTTAAGATTGTGGCCTTAAAATGCATTTTAGGGCAAGTGTATATAATTAAAGTTGTAGAAAATTTAAAAACCTACTACTTTTATTTCAAACAGTTTTTTGTATAACACTTAATTTTGCGGTATTAGTGATTCTCTTTTTATCATGAAAATCTGTAACCAATGGTTTTTTTAAGATTTCAGCCTTAGTATGCATTTTACGACAAAAATGTATATAATCAAATTTATACGAAATTAAAAGACGTACAACTTTTCTTTTGAGCATTTTTCTCTACAGAGCCTAGTTTAGCATGAAAGAGTGATTTTCCTTATTGTTAAGCCCAACTGAGGTCGATTTTCATTTTGTATCATACACTTATGATTAAAATAAGGTTATGTTTTTTGAGGTTAGTTATTTTGTTTATTTCTAATGTTAGGTTACTTCGTTCATTTTTTCGTTGGCAAGAGAAAGTTGTGTGAGTATTTAACACCAGATTTTTTTTTAGGTTATAGTGCATCATGTTATTCTTTACTGTCAAACCGAGGCAGGTTCCTTCCTAATTTCAAGTTAGTAAAATACACATTTTGCATTTACATACTGTTTTAAATAATCAACTAAAATGATGAAATTAAAAATAACAGCAGCATTCTAGAACAGGAAAACAAAACAAAAAACTACCTATATATGCGATATCCTATTATTTAAAAAAGACAAACCATTTGAACAGCCTAAGTGTACAATGTCACTCTCAGAGGCCATAGCTTTTGCGTCATATATATATAATAGTATGGTTCTATGAACCGCATTAGTAACATGAAGCTTAATAATGAGTAATGTACTATAACGCATTTTTGATGCTCGTGGCCCATTTTTAAGACAAGTATGACACATATTTGGGTCACATGGCAGTCAATTTGTGTAATATTTTAGTATACATTTCATATACAAATTTTTTTTACCAAAAAAAAAATTATTTGTTAAATAAATATATACTATTTAGAGCACAAATATTTAATGGTACCTTTATTTTAGCTTACGTAACATAAATTTGTTAAACAACTACATTATAAAGTCCAAGTTATTCAATAAATAATTTAAAATAGTTAATATAGGAATGTGAAAACAAATATGTTGGAAGAAATCTGTTTTATATTGGGGATGAAAAAACCAATGTACGCCCTACATATGTTTTAAATTATTTTATTAAATACATAATTTGTATTTTTGATAAATTTAATTCAATCAAAATTGACCTTGTGATTTACATGTGCAATTTTGGGGCCTATAAATTCATATTTTCAGTAAAAACTTGATTTTGAAAAATCCTTTTCTAATCTATATATTCATATAGGGCAAGAGAAAATAAAAAACAGTTTTGAAAATTAAATTTACTAGCCATTGTTTGCTTGCATAGAAAAAAATAAAAACTACTACAAGCATTTTGTTTGATAAACCAAAATTTACCATATTTAAAATCAAGTTACAAATTTTCAAAGCGTTAATTAACAAACACATTAAAGAGATTTTTTTTTGATTTTTTAGTTTATTAACATGATATAGTTTATGATGCCCATAACGGGCAGGTGGAGTGACAAATTATTTACACTCACTCTGTCCGTTGCAGGGATAAAATAAATAGTTCTGTTTGTTATCACATGGTCAGCCAATTAAATGACTGAATCATTTAAGAACAGAAGAGGTAGAGGTGTAAAAGATACTAATCAGAGTTATCTCCTCTGAAGGTAATGAATTTCATTTTACAGCCAGACCTTGTGGTGACTAAAGTGAAGGTGTCATTTGCAGAGTGGAAAATATGTGCTTTTCAGAGGGCCCGGCATGCTGATAAGCGTACTTTTCCACTCAGTGAGGAAGGCAATGGTAAACCATCTCACTTCTCGTTTTACTTAGTAAAACCTCTACAGGTTCAAACCAGTTTTTTGGCTGATGACCTAAACAACAACAACATAGATTATGAACCATATCAGTAGGTTTTAAAGTGTTAAAATCTTTTAGACTTCTGATAAGAATTGAACCAGGACCTTCTGCCTTGCCATCTCACCACAGAGACAATCGGATAAAATTTAATGTTAAAATAAAAATTAACCCACTGGATTGGTTTAGAAGTAAAGTCGTCGCCACAAGTTTTGGAGATGACGGTTTCTGGTTCAAATCCTAATAAAGGTAGTTTTAAAATATTTAGTAAATGAGGTGATTTTTAGAAAAATCATAAGAAGCCATTTTTGAGAAAATTACAAAAAAGTGTTTGAACTTAAACTTTAATTCAGATTTGAATACTAGACACAGTGGTTACTGGTGTAGTTTGATAGTTGGGGTTCAATTAACCATACTCACACAGGCATAATCAGCGTGGGTCTGTACAAGACTACACCTCATTAACACGTCATACACATAATCCTCGTCTCAATAGATCATAGGGTTTCTTATTGTTTTGCTTGAACAGATTGCAACGAACACACAATAGGGGTAAAAAAATTTGAAAAAAATAAAAATTTATTTCATTAAATAGCTTAGAAGAAAAATGACATTTAAATAAAAATGAACAAGTACAACCTGATAAAAAGAGAGTAAGGTATTATTTAAATATTAAGTCAAATGAAACAATTGAATCAAAAACCAAATATTTAAATTAATACGACTTCTTAAAATGAATCAATTAATTAACTTAATGTTAACATTTTCAGATTAAATAAATATACTGATTTAATTTTAAAATAAATTAGCCTAAATAATTAGTTAAATTACTTACGCTGTTATACTTAATAATAGTTTCAAGGTCTAGTTAATTTAAATACAGCATTGTACTTGCATATTCTTACTTTAAAAAATAATGAGAAGTATGGTAAATATCATTAATTGTTTAATTAACACACTGCATAAATAAAGTGTAATTTAATTACATCCATTATTTATATCGTATTAAATATAATTTTATTTATTCACGACAACAGAAATAGGGAAAAAATTCAGAGGAAGCACTCTGCAGCATAACTTCCTGTTACATGCTCAATTAATAATAATTTTTTTTTAATTAATTGCTACTGACAGATCATATTGTGGCAGTTATAACAATATAACTGTACAAATAATTTTTACACCAAACAATTTATATTTTATGCATATTTTAAGTATTTAGAATGTCAAACAGAGCCAGTGCAAGGCATACATCAGAAAATAATTTTTTGACCTGTTCATGAGCAGGCAATTGTCATCAATCATTTTCCTTTGTCTAACTGTCCGTCACACTACAAGAGATGTCAGAAACTACAAGAGATAGCAACAAACTGTCATCGGACTCATCATCTACACAAAAAGTTAGTGGGCATAAATTGGGTTTGAAGTTCCGGCTTCGACTAGAAGTGACTCAAGACTGGAAGTCAAGAAATCAAAGTTAGAATTTCGAAACAAAAATAGTGTCACTCGATTCCTATTAACACATTCAATGCGGCGTGGTAGACCCTATTTCATTCGGCGTGACGGAGCAATACTTCAGTGGTAACTGGCCTGACAGGATTATTTCATGTACAAAAATTTAATTAGTTTTGCCATACTTAGGTCTGATATTTACTACAATTAATTTTGTGTAATTGAGTAATCATAACGCAATTAATGTCATAAAATAAATTTTTGTAATTTTATTACTATGACTAGAAATCACAAATCAATCGTGTAAATGCTCAAGTTTTCTTCGTGATTATAAGAATGTAGACAAAATAATATAATCAATATCTGTAATAATTATGAAATATATGTACCCTAATAATAATCAATAATATATAAAAATATTTCATTTAAAAATAATAGTCTATAAGTAACAAATAAAATTTTACAGAAAACTTGAAACCGATTTGTATATTGGTTTTTTAAAATTCTGTCAAAAAAACCTGTGCGTCTGTTCAAGAAATGATCGTATACTGGTATAGAATCAATCTTTTTCTACGACTGCATAATAAAAGAAATAGTATATTCACCCTGACAAAAGTAGAAAGAAGAGACAATAAAACATATAATTTGGCCGCATCCTTGCGTTCGCCAGTCATCTGGCAGTGTTCTTTAAACTGCATAAATGCGTCCGCCGCACTAAAAGTGTTAAAGAGCAGGTACAGAAATCATTGGGTTCGAAGTTCCGGTTTCGACCAAAAGTTAAAAAAATTAAAAGTTGGAATTTGGAAACAAAAATAGCGACATTTGATTCTTATTAAAGAGTAGATACAGAAATCATTGTGGTTTTGAAGTTCCAGTTTCGGCCAGAAGTGGCCCAAAACCGAAAGAAAGAAAGTCCCTCATGGTACTTGGAATTTAAGTTCCAAGTTTCAACTTCATACATTTAATACGTTCTTGAGATATTTTATTCACACACAGACAAATTGCTAAACACACGTTCTTTGGGTTCTGGTGTCTCTAAACATGTATTTCAGGTGAAAACTCTATATCGAAAAATCAACAAGAAAACAATACTTTTCTTCCTTATAATACAGGACAAAATAAAATAAAAAAAAAGAATACTGTGTATAAAAAGCTAATTCTGTTCTTGATTACTGTGATAAAGGGTTTTCAACACATAAAAATTGTTTATAATTTTTCACAAAAATAAACCATAATAATGTTTTAACAGCCATCAAAAATTGTCACATTGTTCATGGACACTACACATAACTACAACACATGCCAAACTAGACTGGTTATATTCATACTTTTTAAAGCTACTAATTGCATTACAAATAATAATGTTTAACTAGCTGACTTTAGCGAACTAATTTGCACAATAATACTAATTATTTCTAACAATGTCACAATTACATTAATATTTTTTTATGACCACAATGGATCTTTTAGTCAAATTTAGAAAGCTTCTTCCTTTTCATATTCTTTAGCTTGATGTTCTGGAAGTATGCCTTCATTCAGGCTGATTTTGCTTGCCGAACTTCCTCTGAAATGACCGGTTTCTTCCTGCTTAGGTTTGTTCTTCCATCTGCTTTTGTTTCAAATCTACTTTCCTTATTGCTTAAGATTTTTAATATTTCTGTTTTGTTTTCTAAATCATCGAAAGTTAATCCAAGTTCGATGATGTCTTCTTAGAAATTTTGGATCCATGCTCCTGATGTTACCATTGGAAAGAGTTTTCTAATCATCTTGTTTGAAATTCTGTCTTTAGGTGTTCTGATTAGATGTCCAAGAAAAGAATCCTTTTCTTCCTTATTGTATCTGTTATGAGTTCGTTTTCTTTATAGACTTGTTCGTTTGTAAGAATTCTCCATTGCCCATCTACGTTGTTTTTCTTTTCTATGTAGGTTCTTAGGATTTGTCTTTTGAGTTTTAGGACACAGTCTATTGCTTTTGTCTTAGTCACTTTTGCTAATGTTTTGCTGCCATATGTAACTTGTGGTTGTATGACTGTTTTGTAGTGTTTAATTTTTGTTTGTATAGATAAGCATTTTTTGTTGTATACGATTTTGGTTATTTGTTGTGATTTAGATAATTTTTTCCGTCTCTCTTCCCACGCTAAGTTTTCTTTATTGTTGTGTGTTATGTGTTCGCCTAGTTATTCAAACGATTTAACGCTCCATTAGTTTCCGTTTACGTTTACTGAATTTATGTAGAGTGTCTCTTTAGCCACCATTTTAGTTTTTTCATAAGAGAAATTTTAATCCAACTTTTCCAGCTAATTATTCTAGAGTTTCTAACTGGTGCCTAGCTTCCTTAACACTCTCTGCCAGTAAGGTTAGATCGTCCGTGAATCCTAGACAGTTTAATCTGATTAACATATTTATATTAACATTAACATATTGTATAATCTTATTTTGTGTTTTTTATTAACGTTATTAATGAAATAAGATATGCACCTAAATAGACAATTTCCATCACTGTACCAACCCTTTAAAATAAACTGACATTATAACATCGCTACCAGAATAGTAGCACCATTGAAACTTTTAATAAATTATTTCGTTATTCTCTTCGGGAAATCTCGCTAAGGCTTTTACCAATTTCAATATTCAGATTTCTAGCAGAATCCCACAAGTCCTTTTTACGACAAAATAATTTTTTTTAAAATCCGTTCAGTAGAACTGTATTTAAAGACAAACAGAATTTAATCAACACTGGACCGGATTTTGAGTTTTAAATACATGAGGATGTGTACAATTTTTTTGTTAATCCCTAATGTGTGTATTTTGCAATCTGTTCAATTTTTTTTTCTCTTTAATTCTTTATTTCCAACAAAAATTTTACAACACGCAAATGTGATGATTATGATAATAATATAAATGACATGATAGGCATGAGAAGGGTAGGGCTTCCATTGGTGCCTCCCCAAGAATGAAATTTTTACATCAAATTAGCAGGTCTCTACTCCAGCGTCGTTTAAAGCGTCTAGGGGGATTATCAGGTAAATGGAAGGTGGAAAGTGAACGCACCAGTGAGTTCTCGTGTTCGTGTGACTTGTCGTGAAAGCGTTTGTATAGGTATTCAATGGAATTTTGTACAAGAGGTGTTTTCAAATCTGTATGTAAGGTTTTATTGCTAACGTAAAAAGGTGCTTTTGCTATAAGGCGTAGTGTTTTTGATTTAAGAACAATAAGCAACCATATGACCAAATGAGATAAAGATGATGTGTATGACTTGTAAATTTTGAGTGGTCTTGTACAGACTTAGGTCGACCATTCTTGAGAGAGTATGGTTAATTGAACCCCCACCATCAAAGTATATAAGCACTGTCCAGTATTCAAATCAGTATAAATGTTTAACCTTAAAAAAACCTCTACTAGGATTTGAACCAGGAACCTTCGCCTCCAAAAATCACCCGGTTAACAGCTGACTCACGGCAATAACTTTACCCCAAGACCAACTCGGTGGGTTAATGTGTACAAGAAGTAAATTATTTTTTGGGATTTTAAAAATCCCTTAAAAACTATCCTGATTTTCTTTTAGTACATGTATTTACGAACTTGAATCTATCAATTATATGTCTTACATAATACGTAAGGGTAGTTTATGTTAACTGTTTTTTAGTGATTGGTCTGTGTGTGTGTGTGTGTGTGTGTGTGTGTGTGTCTGTGAACAGAATATGTCAAGAACGGAATATTGTACGAGCTTGAACTTCAACCTTAAGTTTGAAGTTCTGACTGGAAATCAAACCCGGGACCCCGGCAAAGAAGCCAGTCATGCTAACCACTATGCCAATGATTCTAGGGAAAAAGTGCATACAAATGAAGTTATAGAACATTTAAAATCTACAACTTTTATTTTAAACATTTTTTTTACAATGCTTGGTTTAGCATCAATCAGTGATTTCCATATTTTTTTCATCAAAAACTGTAAAAAATATTATTTTTTAAGATTGCGGCCTTAGTATGCATTTAACAACAATAGTGTATAACATAATTAAGGTTATTGGAAATTAAAACATCTACAACTTTTATTTCAAGCATTTTCTTCTAGTCAATTTTGGCGTCAATTAGTGATTTCCCATTTATACGTTGAACAGAGGTTGATTTTCATTTTGCATCATTCACTCATGATTAAAGTTGGGTTAATTTTTTATTTTACACTGTTTACGACTGATTAAACAAAAGTTACGATTATAATTATTTACATTAGCAAAATAAAGTTATGTAAGTGTTTCACACCAGATTTTTTATATATAAACAATAGTTAAAAATAAGAGTAAAAAATATAGTAGCTCACACACATACAATGCAAAGAAAAGAAGACAAAATGCTTTTTTTGTTACTTTTAAATGTCCATTAACAGCTTTAACTAAAAAAATCTGGTGTGAAACACTCACTTTCTCTTGCCAATGCTAATAATGAACCATATAACCTAAAATTAGTAATTAAACATTAGAAATAAACAAAAAAACTAACCTCAAAAAGTATAACCTAATTTTAATCATGAAGAATGATGCAAAATGAAAACTTACCTTAGTTTGACTTAATAATAGGGAAAATCACTCTTTCTCTGTAGAGAAAAATGCTTACAATAAAAGTTGTAGATCTTTTAATTTTCTATAAATTTTATTGTATACACTTTTGTTGTAAAATGTACACTAAAGCCAAAATCTTAAAAATCTACTTTTTATAGATTTTCATGAAAAAAAAATCGCTAATTACCGCTAAACTGAGCGTTATACAAAAAAATGTTTGAAATAAAAGTTGTAGATTTTTAAATTTCCTAAAACTTTTTTTTAAACACTTTTGCACTAAAATGCATATTAAGGCCGCAATCTTAAAAACCCCATTTTGTTCTACGAGAGAACAGCCTCCTCAAGAATTTTAGCAGACATGGCACCTACCCTAACCTTGTAGAGAATAAAAAATCTAGTAAATGAGGCAATTTTTAAAAAATTTTAGGAGCCGTTTTAGAGAAAATTGCAAAAAGTGAAAAATTATACGAATTAACTACTACTTCCAGTTGACCAATTTTGATGAAAATGTTTCTGTTGGGTCCTCTTGTGATAGCTAACTTAAGTTTCAAGTTTCAACTTTGTACGATGTTCCGTACTTGAAATAATTTGTTCACACACACAGACCAATCGCTAAAAACATGAATTTTTGGTTCAGGGGTCTGAACCCAAATGTGTATATCCGGTGAAAACTCGATTTCAAAAAATTGTCATGAAAACATTAATTTCCTTCCTATATACTTATATAGACAAGAGAAAGTAAAAAATATTGAAATTATTGTACAGCACATACATTAGTTTACAATTCACAGACTTCAAACCCTTCTATGCATGATTTGTTAAAGTTGTAAAATCATAGAGTTGCAAATAAGTAACACCTGAAAAAATCTTTTTTTACTGTGCAATAAATGCCCAATATGCCTAAAGATAAATTATTTAAAAGAGAATTTATCACCTGTTTTATAAGATTAGATAACTAATTGTTTAATCCTGGTTATAAAACTACAACAAAACTTTGTTCACAAGCTATCTTTTTTTCAATTTAGACCACAGTTTAAAGCCTCTCTACGCTAATTAATTATTAATTTTCTACTCAAAAAAATCATGGTTAGAATACTTTGTCATCATCATCATCATAAGCATCACGGTTTAGGCCTTGTAGTCCTGTTCCGTTCTCAAGCTAGCAAATCTTTAAGTTACTTGCGATGACCATCTTTTCTTTGGTCTTCCTATGTTACGTCGCCCAACCGGTTGGTAATTAAGGATAATCTTCGGTGCTCGCTCATCTGCCATTCTTAGCACATGCTCATACCAGCTCTGCCTATAACCAGTGATCGCATCCGTTACACACAGCATCCCAAGCTCATTTCGTATATCCTCATTCCTCTTATGGTCCAGCAAACTGTACCCCGCTAGGGGCCTCAACAGTCGCATTTCTGCCGCTACGATTCTAGTTAATTGCTGAGTGGTTAACGTCCAGCTTTCAGATCCATATAACAGGACTGGCAGCACTAGTGTTTTATAAAACTTCGAAACCGTTTCTCTCCTTACTTTTCCCACCAAAGTTTTCCTTACTGTATAGATAAGGCGCTGAAATTTTTGTAATTTAAGTTCTACGTCTCTTGATTGTATGTACGATACTTCACATCCGAGGAATAAAAATGTCTTCACCTGCTCCAATATTTCTCCATTGATAACAATCTTGCTTCTAAGATGATCTGTGCCCTTAAAACCCATCACTTTTGTTTTTTCTGAAGAGACCTGCAGACCAAATCCCTGGGCAATCATGTTAAATGCGTGCAGGCATCGTTGAAGGTTATCTTCTGAGTCAGCAAACATCACCAGGTCATCTGCAAAAGCCAATATCTGCAAGGGCATCTGTCCAAAAACAGCTTTCTGTTCCATCACGCAGTACGATTAGAATACTTTGTTTACTATTTAATTAAATAATTAGCAAATTATTAAATGAAATAGAAAACGAGTGGGACAGAATT
Organism: Catonia carolina; assembly: GCA_035578175.1. Classification (NCBI taxonomy): domain Eukaryota; kingdom Metazoa; phylum Arthropoda; class Insecta; order Hemiptera; family Achilidae; genus Catonia; species Catonia carolina. The sequence continues at coordinate 247,221,357 of JAQMRL010000001.1, read as the reverse complement.
TGCTCAATAGAAAAGTAATCGGATTTCTTTAAAATTTTAGTCCCTTTTCATTTGTATTTATGTTTTAAAGTAATCATAAGGTAATAAGGGTCAAGTAAACAAGTAGTCAACACAGAAGATCTTTACACATTTTTGGAGTCAAACACAAATAAATGGCTATTGATATAAATTGTATTCAGAGTAAAAACAAATTCATAAAATGAGTTACTTTACAATAAGAATGAAGTTAAGAAATCAATGAACTAAGCAACAGAAATTATTATAATTATTTTGTTAAAAAGCGCTGTTTCTAGAATGAGTGACATTCAAAAGTAGGCCTACTGACAACAGGAAAAATCAGAATACAAAAATTATGAATAAAAATATTAATCATTATCAGAAAATATATCTCAAAATAACAGATACTAATATTTACTGTAACTTAAGATTTAGATATAATAACTTGAAAGTACAAATTAAAATTTCCCGCAATATTAAAATATGTTAAGCATAAGTAAACAAAATTATGTACGGTGTAATTGTTAAACTGAAATGAGCACAAAAATACAAAATTCGATATACCGATATTTTGTTTATAAAATATTATACCAATGTTAGTTCTAAGGTAATTGTAAAATCGAAATTACACGCTTAGTAATATTTATTCTAGATATTTCGGCGAAAAGTATAGTTTTGACAGCTCATAATTGATCAATCGTACTTCAACATCCCGTACCACCAATCATCATAAACAATTATACAGTAACAAGCACACCAAATGTGATTATTACAATAACTTAATAGAATTTAATTAACATTACACCATTTAAAAACCTATTATTCTATTGTAAACATAATGACCAATCGTACCTTTGCAGAAGTGGGACTGTCAAGAGATTCACTATCCTCATCCAATAAAGTTCCAGAATGAAGTTTTGGTATTTTTTCGTACTTCGAATTCATGCTATACTTCATTATTTTTGTCGTTCACTCATCCATATTTAAGAAATACTTTAAAGCCGAAACAATGACAATTGGAAACACATCACACATTTAGCAGACAGCACACCACTACAAAAACACTGAACATGGCACCGTGCAAGCTCGCGGTCGGTCAATTTTCATTCGATTACAATGACCATAGCCAACACAATGATATCAAAATAAATTATGAGCTGTAATGAATTTAAAATAAACCACTTTATTACTTAAATATTCAGAATAATCCAAAACAAAAACTGATAACGTGTTACATTTCAAAAATAATTATTATATTATGAGATTTAGAAATACCCATCACTCGTTATACAAACATAATATTACTGGCATTATCGTACATTTCAGGCATAGAGGTATCTATTTATATTGTTCTGTTGAAAGTATCAAAAACAATCAGACCACAATATATAAAAATAATTAATTTTTCAAGCTCACGGAGAATTATGTGCGAGTGCTAGTGTTCAGAACAGTTCATCAGTGGGATTATTGTATCGAGTTACAAAAGCCGCGCCCGATCGTTTCATGTTTATGTTGATCGATCAATCAAAAAACAGCATATTGTGCTGAAAGCCTGTGTGGTAATTTAAATCATATATTCGACAGTAATAATGTTGAAATGTAATTACAAGTACAAAGAAATTTGCTGTTAATGTGAAAATTTCAGATTTATTCCTTGTGATTTAAAGGTTATGTTTGTTTACATAATGAAATAGATGTTATGTTATTTATCAGATTTAAAACAATTTGGTAAAACGTTAAAACTCTTTCCAGAAAACGTGATTAAACTACATTTGTTTAATTTAAACCAGTTTTGATCAATACTTACGTTGTGTATCTTCAGTAACTGCATAGTTCTATTTAAAATTTTATATCATTGAAAGTTTAAATCAGGCTGGCTTAGTAGTGTGTAAATTTAGTTGTTATAATACCACTGTTTATTCTAATGTTAACTTTTTTTAAATAACGTTACACGAACGGGAGATTCTGGAGTGTGAGATCTAACAGCAGATATTAAATAGATTAGTTGGTATAGTTTAAAAATGATTAACCGTCAGAAATAATAAGCACTGAAACATACTTTTTAATGATGATCTTTACAATTACTGTATGCATCTACTTGGCACGTATTATTTAACAATCTATAATTAATGTCATTTTTATTATCAAAAATTAATTGCCTGTGTGTGGTTCCTATTTGTGTTTATTATTACATGCATTTGTGCTGTAAAATTCACATCATGAAAGTTTTTCTGTGACAGGACAATACATGAAACCAGTCATTAATTAGGTGATACATATCACCTTTGAATGTAGTAACATAAATGGCCTTGTGAACTTGTCATTACTGGGTCATTAAGAAATCGAAAGGTGTTATAGTTTTTAACTGTAGGTTTTATCAGATTAATATTTCAGTGAGTACAATGACTGAAATGTATCTGCTTAAATCTTAATATTGTTGAAAGGTATGTTAGTATGGTACTTTTTGTCTTAAGTCTGACTATTGTGTACATTAAAGCTTGGCAAACGGTGAAAGGTGGATGAAAAAATGTCAGACCCGATCTGGAGTGAAACTAGGACCTTAACACAGATGACAGTTTTATCAATCATTATTCCAATGAGTACCGGCTTTGTACTATGAATGTAGAAGAGTATTAATTTTGGCTCCGATAAAACAATTTTTCTTTTGTTTTTTTTTAGATTTGCAAGAGGTTTAGAATGGTCTGCTACTATTTATTCTCTGTTTTGGTACAGCAAGAAAATATTTAACGTCTTTAAAGAAACTTCTGTGTATTAAAGGAGCCACTGTTAATTTAATTTTGGTTTTGTTTACAATTTTAGGTTGAAGGATGACATCTGAGGCAGTTAGAATATTTCCAAAGGCTTCAGAATTGAACAAAATTTTAAATAATCTTGAATGCCCTGAAGAGGAATGTACAGAAGTATTTCAGAACACACCTAATTTAACATTGCATTTATTGAAAACACATGGAAAAGAAAGAAGTTTAAAATCAGCAATTTATGGACATAAAGTTGCTGAGTACTATTGTCCAGAAATAGGCTGTAAATATTGTTTTAATCCGACAGTTAATGAAGGAACGACTAATTCAAAATTTAGCAATCGTTATTTTACACAGTTTAAGTATTTAAAACAAGTAAGTCAATTATTTTAGATATTTTCTTTTATTTAGATACATTTTGGGGTTACTCAAAGTAGATTATTTTACTGGATAATTTCAAACGGTGTGCAAGCTATAATATTTAGGTCTTTAGCCTAAAGTAATGTTTTTAAGTTGAAAAAGTTTGATTAACCTGTGATAATAGACATGGTTTAACTACAATGAATATGATTAAACTAAACAAGAGCCACCACTGTGGCCCAGTTGTTTAAAACTTTAGATAGCGCTGCAAAGTGGAAGGTCCGGGGTTTGATTCCCAGCTAGGGTCATTAATTATTTCATATACAACCTACTGATCTGCACCATAACCTATAGTACAACACTGAACGGCTGAAAGAAAGTATATGAAACAGGTATTGATGGTTAGTCTCCAAGTGAACTTTGTTTGAGATGAAGAGTAAGAGGGGAACAATCTACTGCGCATGCCCAGTTTCTCTATTACAATCCTAAAAACATACTGACACTCGTAGTTCATTGGAATACACAGTCCTTATTTTGTTACGCGACGATTGGTATAGGAAATATTGTTTTGATTTGGCTATTCTGTTTTTACGTTTTAGGCTACATTTATACAAATAAAAGTATTTTAATTTGTTAGAACTCATTACGTTCTTTTCATTTTAATTCTTCACATTTTATTCATTATTCTGTAGTGTTGTTATAAATTAGTTATCTATCCGTGTATTATAAGTGTATCGTGCCGATTGTTCGAAAGCAGGGTAAAATAATTTGAAGTGCAGAATGGAATGCTATTTTAAATGGTATTAAGTGTTGTAAAGAAAAAGCACAAAATAAACTATTTACTACACAGTTGCATGTTTTTAGAAATGTACGTATAATGCTAGCAGCAGCGCATTGCCCACACTTGAGTCCTGGGTTCATCTCGTCATTATATATCAGTAGCACGTATCCTGCGTGGTATCAGCCGTGAAAGTGTTAAATAAAAAAAAGAAAATTAGAAGTTAATCTAAACCTTTTATCAAAATGTATATTGTTTTAAATTTCTAATGTGTTTACAGTTCAGCCGTTCTTAGTTTGCTCCTACCGTCAACAAACAAAAGCCACCTACTACAGGGTGCACGCTAGAGTCTGCTACTTTACGGATGTCGTATTCCTATTAAGTTAACTATTTTTACTTTCTCTTGCCTATATGAATATATAGAAAGGAAAGTATTGTTTTCATGTCGATTTTTCGAAATCGAGTTTCCACCAGAACTATACATTTTCAGACCCCCTGAACCCAAAAAACATGTTTTTAGCGATTGGTCTGTGTGTGTGTGTATACAAAATATCTCAAGAACGGAACGTCGTACAAACTTGAAACTTGAAACTTAAGTTACATACCCTTACCGGACCCGACACGAACATTTTCATCAAAATCGGTCAACCGGAAGTAGTAGTTTATTCGTATAATTTTTCATTTTTTTGCGATTTTCTCAAAAACTGGTACTACGATTTTTTTTAAAATCGCCTCATTTACTCAATTTTTTATTCGCTACAAGATAGGGTAGGCGTCATGTTTGCTGAAATTCTTGGTGAGGGTGTTTTCACGTAAAAACATAGTTTTTTTAAGATTACGGCTTTAATATGCAATTTAGAGCAAACATTTATGTAATAAAAGTTGTAGAGAATTTAAAATTCTACAACTTTTACTTCAAACATTTATTTGTATAACGCTTAGTTTAGCGGTAATTTGCGATTTTCTGTTTTTTTCTCACGAAAACGTGAGAAAACTCGATTTTTTTAACATTTCGGCCTTAGTATGCATTTTACGACAAAAGTGTATATAATTAAATTTATAGAAAATTAAAAGATCTACAACTTTTGTTTAGAACATTTTTCTCTACAGAGCCTAGTTTAGAGAGAAAGAGTGATTTTCCGTATTTCTAAGCCAAACTGAGGTTGATTTTCATTTTGCGTCTTTCACTCATGATTAAAATTAGGTTATGTTAGTTTTTTGTTTATTTCTTATGTTTTATTACTAATGTTAGGTTATATTGTTTAAATTATTTGCACTGGCAAGAGAAAGTTTGGTGAGTGTTTCACACCAGATTTTTTAAATTATAAGTACTTACAGTACTAAAAACATCAGTCATGATATGATGTAGGATTAACAATTTCATTTAGAAAAATACTTCTAAAAGTATTTTGTATTTAAATACTTTTGAAAGTATTTTGTTGTTACTTTTTAATCAGCTTGTACACATTTTGATATAATGCGCATGCTCAGTGATGTCATTATTTGTTTACATTAGGAGCAAACTAAGAGAGGCTGGACTGTATATTGTAATCTTTTAAATTTAAAAACTGGAAGCAACCCCATAACCTAATGTGGGATGGATATGTATGAGTTATAAATGAAGTGTAGTCTTGTATAAAATCTGGTCGACTATTCTTGAGTAGTATGGTTAATTGAACTCACACCATCAAAGTACACCGGTAACTGGTAAAGTACACTGGCAAAGTACACCGGTACACCGGTACTGTCTAGTATTCAAATTCATATAAAAGTAAATTTCCTTCAGTAGGATTTAAACTAGGAACCTTTGTCTTCAAAAATCAGCTGTTAAACAGCTGATTTGCAATCACAACTTTATCACTTGACCAACTCAGTGGGTAATCAAAATATAAAGAAGGATTTTTGATAGGTAGGCATTTTGTAGAATTTTTGTACATATAACCACCATTGTCAAAGGCTTCATCGATGATCAATATATGGAAGCACATGACTGAGGCTGTGGCCAGACAGCAAGCAGGTTTGAGCAGACTAGCAGTACAAGCAGTGGAGCTGCATTGAGCTGAGCTGTTACCGTGGCCATACAGAAAGCGATCAACTGCTAACGCACTTTTCATCTGCGTGGCACTTGATTCAGTTATGCCTCCTGTTTTGTCTCAGTTTGTGAAGTTACTACTTTAAAGTGAAAGATCCCCTATGTTAATGAATTATTTAAAATTATTTTGACTGTCTTAAAATATTTTTAAATGCATGCAAAAAGTTATTGAGTTATTTTTTAGTTATTTAGTTTTTTGTCATTATAATATATAGTCATTAGTTAGTAATTCTTTGGAGACTACTTAATTTCACGCAGCAGTTCGTAATTTCCTGTCCGGGAAACCCTTATCCCATGAAATGGCACGTTTATATTATACAGCCGATATTAGTGATTGAGTGTCAAAATCCATGATTCTGAAAAATTAATGTACACATAAACAGAACGGAAACTGAACTGCAATATGAGCTTGTAAGCAGGTAAAATCAAACTAGTTTGTTTTTGAGCAGGTTAGAGCAGTAAGCAGTAAAGCAGTACACCAGGTCCTGGTGTGGTGACACCTATTATCTAACATTAGTTTATTCCAGTCTGTTTACTGCTCTAACCTGCTTGCTGTCTGAGACAGATTTAGCAAAGAATACTGCAGGAAAGATTTTGTAGTAAGTTATGGAACTATGATTAAGTTGGCCAATAAAATTTTGGATTATCCACTTACTTTTTAACTTGGAGCTTTTTACTTACAGAAAGAGGTTTAAATCAGGTCGTAAGAATTACCTCCCTTTGAAAAATTATTTTGCTTTAGGTACCTTATTTTCTGTTTTAAAATTGTGTGCGAAAGAGAATTTTTACAATTCTACAGTCATATTAACTTAGATTTTTTAACTTTTGATTACTTTACAAAATTGAGAAACATAGTTTATATTTAATTTTCAGCATTATATAAAAGTTCATTTGGATAAAACATTTATATGTGATAAATGTAATAAAGGTTTTCCAACCGAACTCCATAGATCTCGTCATCATGAAAAATGTGGTAATAAATACACATGCTCATGTGGAATTGTATATTCATCACTGGCTTCATTGCAGACACATGCAAGAAGGGAACAACATCTGTACAATAAAGATTATACAAAGGGACAGAATAACAGGTATTATTTTTAGTTTAAGTGATATTATTTTAATAATTTGGTTGATGTGATTATTCACATCGTGTAATTGTTGTTTGTCAGATTGAAAGCCGAGCAATATTAGTGTTGAATTAAGTCCAGAATGTAAGACATGTAGTGTGTATATCATAAAAATGTAATTATTCTTTGTCAGATTTCCTCTGTGAAAAACTGATGCACAAATCATGAATTCCTGAATGCTCACACACATTAAAAATATGCTTATTTATTAAATTCCATAATAATGTAAGCACAATTTAGCACAGTCTTGATATCTGGAATAATATAGTGTACCACATGCGTGGTCTCTTGGGACACCAAGACAAGTTTCAGAAACTGCATGTCTGGTCATTGTATCTCAAGTGTATATCTGAGAGAACAACATGGAAAGTATTCAAATTTAGTATATTAAGCATTGTTGGTAAAGTTATGATTAATATTTTCTGTTTTGATTATTTTATGCAATGATAATCAACTTCTTTCCTCTAATTTGTACTTTGTAAACTTTTGTAAAACATAAGTTTATATTTCTGCCCATAACAGACAGGTGGAGTGTCAAATTATTTACTCTCAATCTGTTCGTTACAGGGCTAAAATAAATAGTTCTGTTTCTTATCACATGGACAGCCAAATAATTGACTGAATCATTTAAGAACAGAAGAAGTAGAGGTGTAAAAGACACTAATCAGAGTTATCTCCTCTGAGAATAATAAATTTCATTATACAACCAGACCCTGTGGTAAATGAAGTGAAGGTGTCATTTGCAGAGTAGAAAATATGTGCTTTTCAGAGGGCCCGGCATGCTGATAAGCATATTTTTTATTCAGTGAGGAAGGCAATTGTAAACCACCTCACTCCTCGTTTTACTTAGTAAAACCTCTACAGGTTCAAACCAGCCTTTCGGCTGATCACCTAAACAACAAGAAGTTTATATTAGTTTCTAAGGCTAGATTGTACATCTATTGTACATGTTTCCATGTTGGATAAGAATGTGTGTTATCGCAAACAACACTGGATACTGCATTTTTTATTTAAATCTATCGTTAGTTTTCTCTGTTGTAAGTATAGTATTATAACAGTTCCATACTGTAAATTTGTTATTGTTGGTGAATAATTTTAGTTTTTCAGTCATATTACTTTGATTTAGCTCCAATATTATTTTAGGATTCATGCGTTTGTAGTATTACAATCATATATTTCTATGATAATATGTTTGATTTGTGTTCTGTTAACAGAAAAATATCATCATAATAAAAATAATACAGATTAGGCCTCTGGCCTGTGCTAACTTCACTTAGTAATCTGCCATTTATGAAAAAAGTTGGACATTCCAACTTTTTTATTCCTATCTGTTCTTATGTCATCCAGTACTACGTTATCTGATTAGCTTGTAGTTGAACACTTTCTTGTCATCTGTATCAAATAACTATTTTTTTTGCCTGTATTTCCGAATGGTTGATATCCCGCCTGATATATTAAGTTCATATCTTATTTCTTTATTTCTTTTACAGTCTAGCAATCAATACCCTGCTAAAGGTGTTAAAAATCTCATAACAATCTCTATTCTTGACATCTACTAAGTAGTTTGGGTCCAAGATTCTTATCAATACATTAGAACTAGCAGAACAAAGGTGTTATAAAACTTTAAAATTGTATTCTTTTCCACTTTACCAACCAGCATTTTCCTCCAAGTGTATTAATTGATTTCAATAATAACCTTTCTGTGTAAAAAACATATTTAATATTACCTTTCACTGAATTTTTACAGGTCACGAAAGTCAGCAGCTGTCACGGTCGACCCACCAAATATTGTGAAACACAGTCAATATGAAAATAATAACAATACAATAAATTCATCGTACAATTTATTAAAATTACCTACTGGATCAAATATTTTAATTATACGTGGTTTAGTTAAAATTGTTAAAAAAGAAGATGATGAAGGTAAATGTGATAATGTGTCGGTGTCAACACAGACAGACATTTTACCGAAACGTCGTAAAGCGTTAAGCCCTGTGAAAAGCATTATTGATAAACCAATTAAAAAACGAACATCTAAACAAACACAAACTGGAGAAAAACAACCTAAGAAAACTACAGAAACTCAAACTATTTACCAGTGTATTACAAACGATGAAAAACGTAAGAATACTAAAATTAATGTTACGGGACGTAAACGTAAAAAAAGTATGGAAACTCAAACATTAAATAATAGTAATAGCACAATTGTGAAAAATGAATTTTCATATTCTTGCGCGACTGATTGTATAACTAATCCTAAAACAGATGAAGATTCCAATTCGTTAGACAATTCGATAACGCAAAAAGATATTTGTCTTCCGCAGTTGTGGTTACGAATGGAAAATGAAACTACTGCTAAAGAAATAACAACGAGTAAAGAAGAATTTATTTATTCAAAAGATACAAATAATGATAATAAAATTTCCAAAATAATTAATGATTCAGGATTAGATATAAACGGGAAATCAAATTATAATTCATTAACGTTCTATAATCAAGAAGTTGAAGAAGTATTTAATAAGGAAATATTAACAAAAGAATCAAGTTCGTGCCATATTGAAACTCAGACTGATAACGGAATAAGTAGTATTTTCGATGAGTATTTAAGCGGTTTCGATGGTACTAATAATAATAATGGTGAAGACAGCTTAGATCAATATACAAGATATACACAAACTTGTGATGATATTTTACTTCCTGACGATATGGTATTAGATTTCACTAATAATGAAACTCAGACTGCTTGGTCGCTATGTGATGATTCATTTATGTCGGAAGTTGTAAATTCGGAGACACAAACTCCGTTTTCCATGTAAATATCTCAGAGATGATTTTCAATACTCATCGTAAATGATTGAGAACTAACGGTACAGTAAATGCGGAACATGGGTAAGCTTTCCTGTGTTGCTTAAAATTGGATTGTAAGTGGTTTGGTTGAGGAGGAGGTAGGAGTGTTTCATCCCACGGATTGTGCTGAACAATGAATATGTGTCTGTTACTTAATATCCTTAAAATATTATTCTCTTTCACTTAGCACTGTTTAATTCTCATTGTGGAATTTTATGTTCATAGACTTTAATTATTTATTTATAAATAATTGTTGAAGTATTTATACTGTAATTTATATTTGTGCCAGTAGTTCATTAATTGTTCTACAGTTAAACCTCCCTAAAGCGACCATTTCAATTGTAAGAGTAAATTGGTCTTTTTTTGAGGAATGATCGTTTAATAGAAATGTTGACTTTTTTTTTTATTTAGTATTGTTGGCTTACATAATGCGTTTATGGAATTGAAATTGAATGTATGTACCAAGTTGCTTTATGCAATTTTGTATATTTTTATCTAAAACAAATACTTTTTTAAAAAACAAGCATATAGAACACACTAAATGGAGTGATAATAGATGCGAACTGTAGCAGAACAATAAATGCACTGATGTACTCTGACAAATGTCATCAATTGTTATCTAATAGAGAGGTTGAAACAATACGCACGGGAAGGGACTCTAGAAATCATGCTACACAGCGGTGGGCGTTCGACCCTTTCAGCCTAGGTATGGAGGGGTCGATGAATTATACACAATACAGTCATAGAAACGTAAAAATATCCTTTCAACAAAATTCTTGGAATTCTAGGAGCCTAGCTGTTCCATACACAACCTCACAATGAATAACAATAGTCAAACAACTAACATGTGCAATTGGTGCCTATCTACATTATTGAAAATTCCCTAAATCTTGTGGCTGTAAAATTTATGGTTGCCTGGAAAAGACCATGCCTTTTTACCTGACGGTTGATCACTTAATAGGAGTATTAAATACATTGGTCTTATGAGTAATAAAATTGGTTACGAAGTTGTTCGGTTAAAATCGGTCGTTAAGAGAAGTTTAATTGTAGTAATTCATAATATAGTTAATAGAAGTACAGTAGATGTTGATTGTTTTTGGTAAAGCCAATAATTCATTAGTTTTTATCCTTTTTATATTCAGCAGTTTACTAGTAAGTGTATATTGCAGTTCTGGGTGAACTAATCAAACAGCTACTACTAATAGGAAAATGATTAGACACAATTATACACAGTTAAAGAAAAGAACTTTTTAGTACTTTATAAAAGAATATGTGAACAAGGAGCTTGATTTTGTTAACAAATGTACAAGGAAGAGTAGTTTTAGCAAGGATGTTTACCGATGTAGCATTCAGTGTATTTTGGAAGTAAAGAAAACCGGTACATGTTTACATCAGGGTTGGTTTTTTCTAAATGTGGCGTAAAAAAAAAACATTTGGTCATAGATAGTTATTTGAATTATATTGTTGACTAACACTATAAAAGGAATGTATTCATTCCCTTCTGGCAGTCAACTGCTGTCTTTACTCTGTGTTACTCCATTTCACCACGTTCCGCATTTACTTTACTCCAGATGATGACTAAAATTCAACAGTATTAAGATATTTAGAAGTAGACATATGTCCAATGTTACCAAGGATTGATCATTGGGTATGTTATTGATAGTATTTCTAAGTTAAGGTGCTTAAGATATTAATAAGAAAATTATAGAGGGTTTTGAATACTCAATATAATTTATTTGAGGGTGTAAAATAAAAAATTCAAGTATGTCCATTTTTTGGGACCACATTTCAATCTGATTCTAAGTATGTATTTGTTTTAAAAATAGAAAGGAGTGCCTAAGTAAAAGGTAAAAACAGGTTTCTGTATTTTATAATTCCATTATTTTTAGATATCACATTCAATGAAAAATTTGTAAATTTAAAAATCTCAAAAATATGAATATTTTAGTAAATTTTACTCTATGTCGGTATACAGTATTACTGTTACTGTGTTAGCATCAATATTTGTGTGCTGTTTGCTAATTATTAGATATGTTAAAAAAGTAGATCTCATATTTCTGTATACTTAACTATAATATATTTATTAAACGTACACATTTGCACTAATAAAATTAATAAAGCCAATTCAAACAAAAGTAAATTGTAAACAGCTATCGCTGCACTATTATATACCATAGATTTATTATATTTAGCTCTTAATATTCATATCAAAATCCAGAAACAGTTATTAATAGTTTGCACCGATATCTTGAACTATTCAATCTAAATTATATAACGCCCCAGCCAAAATGACTGACTGACATAAATTCTAACCCCTTAGCAGGTCTCTAAAAGCAAAAACCCTGGAGACCTTTTTTATCGGGCGTCGGCTGAAACCCCCGGGAAAAATGCGAAATTTAAAGTATCTCTTTTCGAAAGCTCAGGAAAGGCGCGCGAATAAGTCTCGAAACACAAGTCTCGTTGCGCAAAGGCCACTGCGACCATTTTTGTTCACCTCCCGAAGTACGTTAAGACCATATATATAAAGTTGCCCTTAATCCGCCGGTTCGCTGGAAAAACTCAAAAAACAAAAATTCGGCTTTTTCGGGGTTGCAGTTTTTAGGTTTTTCTTTGTAACACCACGAAGACGGGTTTCATTGACAAATTTTTATTAGGACCACATCACACTAACTCCCGGAATCACGGGTGACTTTTCAAATTTTAGATCGGGGTCCTACGGGGTTTGGTACCCTTATTTAAAAATTATGAAATTTTTAGAATAGAAAAAATTTGATAACGGCATGTCGTTTGGCGTTAAAAACTACATAAAAATGTGATAAACCGAAAATTTTAAAGTTGCACCCTCTTTTTTGCAGTAGGGTTTGTATTTTTTTATCTCATAAACGGTGCATCGTAAAAATAAATTGTATAGAATACTTTTTGTACCCCTTTTAATGTACTTCAAAATCATATAGCTGTCGTTGTCCTCAACTCGCCGGTTCGGTAAAAAAACTCAAAAAACAAAATTTTGGCTTTTTTGGGGTTGCATTTTTCTAGTTTTCTTTTGTAACACCATCAAAATGGATTCCTTTGGCAAACTTTTGCTAGGACCACATTACACGTACCCTCCGCATTATGGGAAATTTTTCAAATTTTAAATCAAGGTCCTACGGGGGTTGCTACCCTCATCTAAAAATAAAGAAAATTTTAAATTTTTAGAACATAAAAAGATCTGTTAACGGCATGTTGTTTGGCGTTAAAAATTACATAAAAATTTGATAACCCGAAAATTCTCAATTGGCACCCTCTAGCCTGCGGTAGGGGTTGTATTTTTTTATCTCCTAAACGGTGCATCGTGGAGAAAAATTGTATAGAATATTTTTTGTACCCTTTTGCAAAGTACTTTAAAACCATAGCTATCGTACCCTTCACTTGCCGGTTTGGTGAGAAAACTCAAAAAACAAAATTTCGGCTTTTTGGGGTTTGCCGTTTTCATATTGTTTTTTCTTTACACCTTCAAAATGGGTTATTTCGTAAAATGTATATTTATAAACAGTTACACGCACCTGTAGGATCACGGGTAATGTTTCAAATTTTAAATCGGTGTCCTACGGGGGTCACTACCCTTATCCAAAAGATATGAAATATTTCAAATTTTAGAATACATAAAGTCTTTTAACGGCATGTTTTTTGGCGTTAGTTACATAAAAATTTGGTTACCCGAAAATGTTCAGGTCGCACCCTCTTCCCTGGGGTTGGGGTTGTATTTCTTTATCTCTTAAACGGTGAATAAAGAAACAAAATGCATCAACCTGTTTTGTGCCCTACAAAAAGTAATTCAAGATTATATCACCAAAGTTGCCCTTAACACACTAGTTTGCTGAGTAAACCAGAAAAACCAAATTTCGGTTTTTTGGGGCTTGCCGTTTTCAGGTTTTCCTATCTTTACACCTTCAAAACGGTGTTTTATGGCAAATTTTTATTAGCAAAACGTACAGGTACTTATAGCATCACGGGTAATTTTTTAAATTTCAGATCGGGGTCCTGGGGGGGGGGTTACTACCCCTATACAAAAATTATGAAATTTCTAAATTTTTAGAATACAAAATATATGTTAACGGCATGTTTTTTACGTTCAAAATTAAATAAAAATTTTGTATCGCGAAAACTTTGAGGTTCAACCCCCTTACGTCTGGTAGGGGGTAGTAATTTTTACCTCCTGAACGGTGCTTCGTAGAGAAAAAGTGTATAGAATCTTTTTTGTGCCTCTCCCAAAGTACTTCAAGGCCATGTAGCTAAAGTTTCTCTTAACCTACCTCTTCGCTGAGAAAACTCAAAACACTAGCATTCCGGTTTTTAGGGCTTGCCGTTTTCACGTTTTTCTTTTTTTACACCTTCCCAACTGTTTTTTCACAAACGTTTATTAACAAAACGTTACACATACCCCTAGAGTCACGAAGAATTTAGGTCGGGGTCCTATGGTGATTCATATCTTGAAATTTCTAAATATTGTGATCCACCCAGCCCCACTGGCGGCCGAACTTCATCTTGTGGCAAATGATTCTGATCCACTTATGAATTCTGATCCACCTACCCCTCTGAGGTTGAGACACGGAAGCGGCGCGACGCGCCGCTGGAGTGGCGAGTTTTATTATTACAGTACAAATGATTTTTAAACTATTCTATTGTTGGACGAGCTGAAGTACACAAAAACTCGCATAAAATGGATCTTATTATGTATTTTAAGTTAATCTTCAAATTTGGCGCGCTTGTTTTTGTAAGACGAGTAGAGGTAGTTCAACTTCCATAACAACTCTGTACCGAGTAAATGAGTAGGTTGACAGTGAGTCTATAGTTGTTACATGGCGAAATGGGGACCATTGGGCTGCCCTTTTTCATGTTCTATTTCTCCCGTTCCAACTCTTCCTTGTTAAATGCTTGTTTTCTTTTTACTTTCTATTTAAAAAAAATAATTAAATTATAAAAATAAATACATTTACTTATTTATAATTAACACTCTTAGAATACTTCAGTTAAGGAACTACAAATGAAACTTGTTATTAATGCTCAAAATAAAGTTCAGTAAAACCTGTCGCATCCGGACTAATGTGGGGACCGGCCGATCCAGGTATAACAAGATCATTTATAAATCGCTAGAGAGCCAGGAATAATGAACACGTTTGTTGTTAAATGTTATTTTTGATGTTTCTTTTAGCATTTGTATGTGTACACGGTAGTCGTACTCTTTAAAATACAAAAAGTAAAATTGATTAAAAATTTTTACTTACAGTACACCTACATCAGTACGTACGAGTCCTATACTTGAAAAATTATGTGATTTTCATCTGCTTTACATACTGCACTTATTTTTTTGGAAACCATGTCTCTCAACCTGCTTAAAAGCACCAGTTCAGTTTTATCTTGATGTTGAACATAACTGATCAGATATTCGATGGTTTTGAATGCCTCAGAGTGACTCTTGGGTTCGAATCCCATTCAGGCATGGCATATTTTCATACGTTACAAAAAAAATCATTTCATCCTTCACCGTCTGCATTAGCAGTAATTGCAGAACAGTCGGACATTAAACAAAAAAAAAACGAGTGACTCATAGATTTGTTGTCATCCTCTTCGGTTATGAAATTTTCTCAACGCTATTGCACATTATTTATATGATGTTACTGTCTGTAATTTCGTTGACTTAATCATCACTTAACCACTTCTTGACTTCATCGTCATTAATTTTTTTCACATACAGGGAGATTTTTTTTGCAAACTCTGCAATCTGACTCTCTTCTAGGCATGTGTAAACAACAATCCAACTACAACTTTCACTTTTTCATCCCTAACCGTTTCGCTAATCAAAATCGAAAAATAGTTTGGAGATGCGTCTGTATGTGACAGGTTATATTGTATTTTAAAATAAAATGTGAACTACAGTAGAATTCTAACATTATTACTGAAACTAGTATAACTAAACTATTAACTAACTAGTATAACTAAATCAACAGATAGCGTCATCAGTATTTTATTCCCATCCCACATTTTATTTTTTTAGTTAAGCATGGTGCCTGTACAACTTGTTACAATCGACAATTTGTTTGTCAGTTTAACCACTGAAGTTTATATAAATAAATAAATACACCACATCACAATAGAATTTTTTTATGATTATTCTATAAATTAATGAGTAACATTTATTCATTTCTTGTCTAATCAATACTGAAATAGTAATTCATTTGCTTTCACTGATTCCATGCTTTGCTTTCTTAACACCCGTGTTTCACATCCATAAGATTTCCTTCCTCGACATTTGTATTTTGTACTATGTCAGTTTACAGACTTCAAAAGTAATTATACTCTCTACAATTTTGTTGTTTTGACAAACTACAACTGGGATTCTTTTCAAGCTTCTCTACTGCACATTGTACAGCTAAGTGAATAGTTTGGAGTTTTTGAATAATTTTGCGGTGCAAATTTTTTAAAAATAACTCAGAATATCGCTGTTCTACAGTAAGTAGTTTAAACTGTACGTACGTACATTTTTAAATTGTTAGATTTTGAAGTACAATTTGAATTTGTTAGTTGATACAAGTTTATATTTATAACTATTTTCCAACGATCTCTTAGTGTTTATTTGTGTGCTATACTATTTAATATAACAGATTAATATTGTACTGATTTTACCTAACCATATCACTAGGAAAACATTGTATAAAATTAATTAGGTGTAAACTAAGAAACAATAATGGTACTGTAATATATAGTTTATTGTTTATTAATATTAGTTATGTTTTACGAATCATTAAATCTGCATTGTTGATGTAATATAATTGTATTTCTCAGTAACATTTATATTTTGATAAACAATTTTAGTACCTACATAAAAAATACAATCTGCTGTAATATTAAACAAGTACTTACTTGATTATTTGAATTAACTCAGTAATTTTGCTTATGAATCTGTATTTTACTATAAATTTTAGATTAAGTATTTCAGCAGAAAGTGTAATATTATAATTTTTTATTGTTTTCTGTTATTTTATTTTTATCTAATTTTATTTGGGGAGAAAATTTTAAGTATAGCTTGAATCCCGCTCCGTGTAGTTGGAAGGAATGCAATGCGTTGTTATAGTAGTGGGAGAATGAATGAGTTAGTAGTATTTCACAGCTGATGCATTTGTAGTGGTAGCGTGTACTAACTAGACTAAAAAAATATTCTTATCATCCGGCGCATTAATTTAACAAATACCTACGAGGTTATTAACTTGGTCGGATTCATAATATTTAACTTGCTAATTTATATCAAAATATGTAAATAAATAAATGTAATAAATACAAACAAATATTTTAAATACGGAATGTTTTAAAATATGTTTTGTATTAGAGTAATACAACAATCGTATTCCCAGCATACATCACTCATTCATTATACCTCACCCGTACCCTTCACCCCACAACTACACGGAGCTTGGACCCAAACTATAGTTTAATCATTCTTGTTATTCTTCAACTTCACTTCTGTCACCTGTCTTCTACTCTCTGTCTTCCTTTCACCTGTCCATATTTCTGGTGCATAAGTTATTATAAAATTGACGCAAAGTTTGCATTGTTCAAAATTTTTTTACAATATGTAGGAACTTTTTTATCCCAAACTCAGTTTCTAATACGTACATTCCTTTTTTCACCCTTTTTTTAACTCCTTTCCGATTTTTTGTCCAATGAGAAAATAGTCATAAATATATGAATTATTGAACTTCATCCTTCAACCTTAGCATTTATCCTTATTGTATTTCATGGGTCTCTCTTCCCTCCTCGCATCTCTTCTGCACCAGCGCTTTACTTTTTTCTCACTGAACTCCAAAACACTCTTAATAATTCTTAAAATTATTCCTCCTATCTAATCATAATAAAAGGTGAAATTAAAAACTACCATCGTAAAAACTGGGAAAATTTTAAGGTAGTTTCTGAACAGAATCCGTTCCTTTGAGTTGCAGTACAACCTTGTTTATTCGGACTAACTGGGACCAAAGGATATCCGGAAAATAAAACATCCGGGTAATAAGCAAAACAAATCCTTAAATTTTATTACAATAAAAAAAACTATGTTTTGTCATCATCTGTCAATGATTAGGCTCCATGGCCTGTTCCGGCATCCATCTCTTTTTAGGTCTTCCCAAGCCTCTTTTCCCTCTAGGTTTATATTTCCATGCTCATAGACGAAGTCTGATTCATTCCTCTGTAATGACACCCATATTTCACTCCCATTTGTTATGAGTGGTACAGCCATTGCTCTATAAAATTTCATTTCGGTGTCCTTTCTCGTTTTCTTTCCTACTGTCCTGCAAATAGAACTGCAGACAGCGCAGAACTTTGCCAGTTTTTACTCACATCATCATCCTTGTCATAGGAAATCTTGCATCCTAAATATTTATACTATGTTTTGTAACAGAATTTTATAGAATTGTTTTAAAGACATAAAAATAACTTTCACATAATTTCTCAACAAAGAATTGGTCCACTGTCTTCTGTTTCAAACATGTGTGACATTTGAATGAAGCACCATCATTAATATTCAGCTCGTTAATCATAATGTTCATAATGTTGTATCATTAATGTTCAGCTGGGGTGACTCTCTAGTAAAGCTTTCTTAAACTCGACGAAAAGCATTGTATTACTATAATTTATTGTACAATTGATGCATGAACTGTGCATTTAATCAATAAAAAAGCGAATGTTCAGGGTAGTTACATTGTTGCTATCATAGCTAAAAATTATTAATATTTTGTTTTTTATGTATAAAAATTATTATAATACTTTTCACGGTTGATGAACTCTGCTGTTCCACGCATTTAGACCAATCAGAACGTTTGCCAGCGTTATCAGGTTGTACAAATGTATGTAACCTGACACACATTATGCGCGCATGTGTAGTATAAGAGCCGCAGTAGTTCACTCGTGTCTTGCATCTCGTACTGAACACATCGATTATAGAACGCGTTAACATGCAATACTTTATAATATAATCTGCTGGCTGTATGT
Source organism: Catonia carolina (assembly GCA_035578175.1). Lineage (NCBI taxonomy): Eukaryota > Metazoa > Arthropoda > Insecta > Hemiptera > Achilidae > Catonia > Catonia carolina. Next base: position 247,202,373 of record JAQMRL010000001.1, on the reverse strand, counting down.
TCATAGGTTATAATTGTTATTGAAAGACCAAAAAATATATAGCTGACGAAATATATAACAGATGAGAGCAAGTGTTGGCAACATTGCTGGCAAGTCATTGGCTAGCTATAAAGTGATAGGGGGCGTAAGTTCAGAGCTCATCAGCCCTGAAAAATAGTATATATACATGAACATTAAATAATAAAAGTCAACAAATCTGATCCGTATCTACAAGGGCCGAATAAGCTAGGTTTTACTGTAGTTCATATTTAACAGCTGATCTGACTGACCAATGGTGATTATTGTTTTTTAAGTTGAACTACACTACCCTTTATTGATGGATGTTTTGTATTTTAAAGACATTTAGGCATTTTAATATGATTAATTAACTTTGTTAGATGTTTATAGCTTTTAAAATATTAAACCAATCGATGGTAATTGTAATTCAGTCTAAATGTCAAATTTTTATCGTTATTCCATGCATTGTTATTTAATGTGATTTATGTTTTATAAACACTACGCAAAATAATCAAATATAACACAATTTTGATGTTTTCTTCCAACTTTATTATTTTAAATTTATAAATATTTTTAATTAAGGTTGTTTATATGATATTTTTAAATGTGTTCATATCTTGTTAAAATATTTGCATTTTGTGCCATAAATGTATTTTTAATGTTTTATTATATTATGTATATATTATATATGTTAATTATGAATATTAATTATATATTCCATTACTTTCTTATGTTTGTTGAGACTGTCAATGCTATTGAGATTTAGGAATGTTTTTTATTTTTAAAAGTTTTTAAAGGAATGAGGAATTTTGTGTTTGTTATGATTTACTGTTATAATTTTCAACTGTATTTATTTTTTCTTTGGAATAAGTAAGATAACTTTACTAATTTTTTTCATATTTTTTTATAACAGATTATACTTTTCACCCAAGTTTTCAATGTATAGTAAACTTACCATTTAACTTGACTAGATGGGAACAGCCAAGTCTGGGTCAATAAAAAAGTTAATATGAGGTACCAGAATTTTGTTAAATTACTTGATGTGGCCTAGAGTAATGCAGAATTACGTAAAAAAAGTGTGTTATAGTAGTATAATTTGTTCTTGAAACAGCAAATCAAAGTGTTATCATACATTTAAAAGATAAAATCTGGTCCTATAAATTTTAAATAGAAATTCTGTTTGTTCTTAAATACAATGTTCTACCAAACAGATTTTAAAGAATTTTACACAGTTGTAAAGAGGACGGACACTTAAGGGAACCTGTGAAAAATCCGAAGATGAAAATTGGTAAAAGCTGTAACAGGTTTCACAAAGTAAATTATAGATGGCTATGATGCTACTATTTTGGGGGGCAAAGTTGTGAAGTTCAACATTTCCAGTTCAGTTTGTTTTAAAGGGTCATTTTGGTAGCACTAGTGTGTTTTATGCAATATAAATATAAACTGATACTTAAGGTTGTATTCAAATATTTTGATAAAAACGTGTATAAGTGTTAATGCAAATTGGGAAATTGATTGTTACGATTAAAGTAACTTTTCATCAATCAAAATTTTTGTTAGGCCAGCTAATAAATGTTTGAATTATGAAAAGTTTTTTTTCTATTCCATTCTCAATTCAGCCTATTAGGGACCACATTAAATGGTTTTTCACACCTTATGTTTTTTTTTATTTTTTATTGCTATTTTTCATCTTTTACAAGCCTTTTTCATTTAGCTTTCAGTGTAGTCCTTTCTTAAGACCATTTCTTCTCATTTGCTTCTGTTTCTCAACTTCTTTAATCGAAATCCATTTCATTATCCTAATTAACACCTTCACACCTTTTTCAGTTACTATGAACCATCTTATGTGTTTTGTGATTTTTATATCTATAAAAAATAACTTTATAAATATTTTTTGGTCCATAAAATTGATTTTGGCTTTCTCATGTGTCTGTTAACTTCTGCTTTTCCATCCCCATATAATTTTCCTTAGAACTCTTAGTTTTTGCATTTCTACTGTCTTTTGAAAACCCCTGGTGTAAAATATATCCTGATTCATATTATAATTTTTCAGGTTTTATAACTGTATTGTAGTGGGTTTGTTTATTGAAAGGTGTTTTTGTTTATGAACAACTTGATTTGTTTCAATATCAAACATTTTCTGTTTTGTCAATTTTCCTCGGATTTAAAGTGTTACAGTATTAAATAAAAAAGTAAAAAAAAGAATGAACCGATTTATAAAGAAATTATTAAAATTCCTTAAAATAAATTAATATTTTTTGGAAAGGTCTAAATAAAAATGTAAGTAGGCGTAAATGAGGTTAGTATTAACAAAAAAAAATTCAAAAACACAAAATGGCTGTTAAACGTTTGGTTAAAAGTAATGTAATAAAATTATGGTTGTGATCCAAATCTCACAATGTTTTTAATTGTGGTACTTATTCTTTATTATAGAGTACTGGTTTACTTGTATTTTTGTTGCCAGTAACAATAATAATAACAATATTAAGTTATTCATATAAAAAATCTTTTTCTTAATTTTGTGATGTACCTAAATACTGAGCAACACTCAAATTTTTATCAGTATATTGTATGTTAATTTGATTGTTTAGAAAACAATGTATTAATTTATATTCTGCTTAATGAATATAGCTTACAAGCTTGGCAGGTACGTACTGTGAAGCATATTGTACCACCTTTTTATATTTGGCTCGTGATGTTGCAAGCTTGTGTTTGTGTAATGGTAGCAGATGATAGTTCTTTGTATATTTTAAGAAAAAACTCCTATTTTATAAGTGCAATACTATTTTTCTTTTTTTCTAGATTTTTATATTTTGAAAATTATATTTTTTGTTATTCTTTTTGAAATAAAATTATTTCATGTTGCTTAAAATTAGTTTTTGTTTTATTTTATACTAGGGTATTTCAACCTTTATTCACAGCTAAACCTACATCACCGTAGAGATTAAAACCTAAATAAGTTACTTGTTTTAAAAATAACTTGTTATTTTTGGATTTAGTGAAGGCATTCTATAGCATAGATGGAAGGGCTGCATGGAGAGAACATGAGGAGTGGGGTGTTAATGATAAAATACTCGTGATGTTAAGGTTATGTCTGAGGAAACTAGGAGTTGTGTGACATCAAGAGTGGGTCAATCAGAGTGGTGTGAGGCAGGGAAATGTATTATCCCTTTTGTTGATAAATAACCATGGATGAAATTCATAAGAGAGTGAAGATAATGATAATACTGGTTGTTTATTGTTTGTATATAATCTGAATACATAGGAAAAACAGATGAGGATGTAGAAAGTGCTCTGGAGTTGAGAAACAAAGATATTGTTAAGTGCTGTTAGAATTCAGTGTGGAAAAATTAAGTGTTAGTGCAGGGGAGATATGAGGAGGGAAGGTAAAGAAATTAAATAAGGCAGAATAGTAGAGTGCTGGGTTTTTTTTTTGGTTTTACATCCAACTGTTTAGCAATTACTGCTAATGCAGATGATGAGAAGGGTGCTAGATGAAGATGGGTGATCAAAAAATTCCAGGCCTGGCTGGGAATTTGACTCCGACATATAAGTCAATTGTGCGTTAGCACAATTGGCACTACGCCAATGGGCTGGCTGGTAGGGTGCTGGAGGAAGTTAAAGAATTCACGTATCTGGATACTGCTTTCTCATCAGGTGGAAAGTTGGAAAAAAGGCTAATTAAAAAGGGGCAAAAACCAAGCAGTTTCTTCCAAATCGTGAGAAGCTTTAGGTTCAAGAAGTTCCTACACATTGTAAGAAAATTGTCTTCTTTTGCCCTTCAAGGCTTAAGCATTCCTGCCTGTTCCGAATATCTGAAATTTGCCCATTTCTTCTTTGGGTGCCCTTGGTCTCTCCTTCCCTGCGGTTTGTTACCCAGGGGCTGCGTAGGTATCCTATTCTCGCTCATCCTGTCCACATGCTCTATCCACTATAATTTATTTTGCAGTACCCTATCATTTGTGGAGAAGATATTAATATGGAACAGTTTTTTATCTCTATATTCCTATAATGGTCTTTTCTACTACGTATGTAGTAGAGAAAAATTTCTTTTCAGATGCCTGCAATCTGCTCTCATCTGTCTTTGCTAGCACCCAAGTTTCACTGCCATAAACTAGGGTTGGCACTGCTATTGTTTTATAAAATCTCAACCTTGTCTCCCTAATGGTGTTGTTTTTTAAAATTCTGTGGATAGTCCTGCATTATGTTGGAATCGGTGCATATTATGGACGGCATCTTTATCTTGCTGATACATTACGTTGCAACCCAGGTATTGAAAGTGGGATACCTGTTCCAGAATATTGTTCTCTAACAATTTTGTTCCTGACTGGATCCTTCCCTCTGAACACCATTATAGAAAATTATGTATAATGGATAATTTGTGCTAGTACTGCCTTATGCATCGTAAATATGGACAGTAGGGAGGAAGGCAGAAAGTAGAATGCAGATGCAAAAATTAATTCAAGAGGAATGTGCTAAGAAGAATAAAATGAGAATTGGTGTAGATAGAGAACATTTTGGAATGGACAGCCTAACATGGAGAGTTGAACAGACAAAGCTATGATGGTTTGTTTATGTCAGTAGTAGGATTGAGGAGGGCAGACTGCTTGAAAGTATGCTGACTTGGGGGATGGAGGGAAATCGATTAAGATTGAAGTGGATGGAGTTAGTTATGGATAAATTGGGGAAAAGATGCGATGCTAAGAAAGAAATGGAAAGTAGTCGTGCTGGGCCTGACCTGAGAAAACTTGGAAGCGGATAAACAGGATGACGAAACGTATTAACCTAAATTAAAACGAAGAATAAATAACAAATTTTTAACTTACCACGTATGAATAATCATGCATATTCAGCTTATCCATTGTTATCCGTACATCAATAAATGTATCACGATGTTGATATTGGAAAAATTTATTACCTAATTTTCTTGAACGCTTCATCGTTTTTGAATGCATCACCGAAACACAGAACTCACTATTAACAAACTAACTGTAACTTCGTTATGTCACAACACATCTATACAAACAAAGAGTTTTAAAATACAAAATTTTGTAATTAAAACAAATTTTATTAACACTATAAAGTAAATAATAATTTTAAATATCAAAACAACTCAAAAAACAATTGGATACTTATTTTAGGTCAAATTAAAAATTTAATAAAATACACATGAAAATTCTAAAAATGGTAAACGATAATTATTTTATATTTGTAAATTGTCTAACATTACTTTTATTACTGTTTTAAACAATTGATTTTTCTTTGAATAAATCACATAAACTATGATTTTGTGTATTTACATATATATATAAACAGTTTAAATAGTGACCCCAGATAAGAAAACTAGGGCTAATTTTATTATGATGATTTAACAAATAGATTTTTTTATGTAGTCATTGATCTCTTGCTTGTTTATCATCTGTTTAAAATATTTATTAAATAAAAAAAGTTAATGAAATTATTTTTAAAATTTAATATTATGTATCTATTGAATGGTGATGCATACATAAACCTTGGCTTGTACATCAGATAATGAATGATATGGGATAACGCATGGATGAAAAAAATGCCAGACCTACCTGGAAATCGAACCCAGGACCCCGGCATAGAAGCCAGACACTGACCACTAGACCAACAGGTTGGCCTATTGTATCATTCCTCCTTGGAACTGGTCCTTCCAAAATTTTGTCAGCCAATTCAAACTTATTTTACCTTGTAATATGTATGCATTAACCAGACACAGAATTCTTGTTTCTTCATATGCTCTTATGTGATAATACTATGTCTTTCTATACACTAAATCAATAATTTAGGGACTGAAGATTCAGTTAACCTCTAATGCTCATATTCCTTCTTCTAATCAATCTGTCACAGCCAGCTACTGATCTCAGCACTCTAAAACCTTTGTGTATGCAGACTTGTAACCATCCACATTACAAGGCCATTCAGGCAGGTAAGAGTAAATAAAACCTTGTACAATTTCAGCAACATTTCCAGTCTAACTTTATTTTTTAAGATACATCATTTTTATTTGTATAGCACTTTTAAATCAAAAATAAATTACCCTAGGCTTTTTTGGTACTAAATTTTGGAAAATTTATTTTAAAAAAAATAAAAAATTTTTGGTATTTCATTTCTACAACATATTTAATATGTTCATAACAGGCAGGTGGAGTGTTAAATCATTTGCATGCGATCTGCTACTTCAAGGGGTACAAAAAATAGTTCTGTTTCTTTTCGCATGGTCAGTGACTGAAGCATTTAAGAACAGAAGAGGTAGAGGTGTAAAATACTTTTGTCAGAGTTATTTCCTTTGAGAGTAATGAATTTTATTATACAGCCCAGTGGTGAATGAAGTGAAGGTCTCATTTGCAGGGTGGATAGCAGATGCGTTTTAGAGGGTTGGGCATGCTGGTAAGCATTCTTTTCCACTCAGTGAGGAAGGTAAAGGTAAACAATCTAACTCCTTTTTTACTCAGTAAAGCCTTTAGTGGTTCAAACCAGCCTTTCGGCTGATGAGTTAAACAACACACAACATATTTTTAATTTCCAGGGTCCTCAAATGAACTGAACTTAATTCATTATCTTCGGTAATTAAAAGTGAGAAATGTCTCATCCCACAAACCTCTACTTAGAATTCCTTGAACGTACTAGGATGCTTAAGGTTATTAACTATTGTGTTGAGGTTGTGATTTCTGGTTGTTACTTAGGTCATCAGCCGAAAAATGGTTTGAACCTGTAGAGGTTTTACTAAGTAAAACAATGAGTGAGGTGGTTTACCATTCCCTTCCTCACTGAGTTGAAAAGTATGCTTATCAGCATGCCAGGCCCTCTGAAAAGCACTTATTTTCCACTCTGCAAATGACAACTTCACTTCATTCACCACAGGGTCTGGCTGTATAATGAAATTCATTACTTCCAGAGGAGATGACTCTGATTAGTGTCTTTGACACCTCAAACTCTTCTGTGCTTAAATGATTCAGTCATTTAATTGGCAGACCACATGATAAGGAACAGAACTATTTTTTTTGGCCTGCAACTAACAGATTGAGTACAAATAATTGAACACTCTGTCTGTTATGGGCATTTCTGGTTATTGACCAACAAAGAAACTACCATGATGTCAAACTGATTAACAGAAAATGGATTACATGACGACAGCTAACACCCAAAGTGGATACAGTAGATGAAGAAAAAGAATAAATAAGATTTTTTTTATTTTTCTGTTCCTGCTTTATCATAATCTTTATGGAATACCTTCCACAATAACTACAGTAAAAACAAGAGAAAAATTGTAATAGAAATTAATAAAAAAATAACATACGAAAAAATTGATACACAAATATATTTTATATGATTTGGTTTTCGATATTACAAAGAAAAGATATTACAAACTAATTTTCAATTACATTTGGTACAAATAAGTATTTTTATACAAGACCTAAAGTTTTTTAATCTATTGACAAAAAATGCGCAATACCATACATAAATGCTGTAATAATTAAATTAAAAATTTATAAAAAATTGCTTATAATCTATTTATTTATTTAATTAGTACTTAAACTGGATATAAAATGAAGTGACTAGGTTTGTTATTATTTTTTATTACATGAGCAGATTATTAAAAGTTTTATTAGTAATTAAAAAACATAAACATTGTGCATCACATCTTAAAACATTGTTTAACATCCATTATAATTTTTTTACTTGTGTTATAAAATCAAACAACATTCATTTAAACTTTATACAAAATGAAGCCGTCAAAAATAATTTTTAGCTCACTTTAAAACCGATACTTTTTTAAGGATAGTAATTTGTTAAAAAATTACTAGCCGACATGAAATTTCTTATTGAACTGAATAGTTTTTCAGTATTAAATAAAAATTTAACCTTTTATTTCATAAAGTATAAACAAAATTATAAAGATTATACAGCAAAAAATTAGTTTACAAAAAAAAGTATATTGTTGTATTACAAACTGTTAGAATAATATTTTATTTTTAATAATTAAAGCAAACCTGCTTAATCCAGACAGCTTAAAAACATTTAAATATTGAAAAATCTAAGGATAACCATAGTCAAAAATGAAATTTGGTATCATTGTAAAGTATATCATGCTTGTCATAGCTCAACACAACTTCTTCAGTGAGTCAACTGGTTCCCACTTATTTACACTCTTTTCTTGACATGTCCTATACTTCCTCGGAAGTCTCCATAATGCAATTAAAAACAAATACAGTGGGCTTTCTTTTCACCAACTATTTTCCAGAAGGGTAATTTTTTAGTCGTATTAACTATGAGGTAATTAAGGTATGAGAGTAATGAATTTTATTATAAAGGCAGACCCGGTGGTGAATGAAGTGAAGGTGTCATTTGCAGGGTGGAAAGTAGATGCTTTTCAGAGGGCCTGGCATGCTGATAAGCATAGGCTAATTTTCTACTCAGTGAGGAAGGCAAAGGTAAACTATCTCACTCCTCATTTTACTTAGTAAAGTCTCTAGAGGTTTAAACCAGCCTTTCCACTGAAGACCTAAATAACACTATAGCACCATTATTATTTTACATAATACAGGAGGCCTTGGATAATCTGAACTAATAAAAGTACTATATCGATGACCAATTTTACCAATAACGCTGACCAATTTTCTCCATTTTCACAAATTCACTGAAAACGTTCACTATTGATGGCTGCCAAATAAATAATAAACAACATGGCGTCTTCAAACTTGAAACATATGCTTTATAGATTGTGTACTTTCTAATACAATGATATTTTTCAAACAACTACCGCCATCTCTAGGTCAGGCCAGGTACTTATGGGACCACCCTTGTACAGCTGCACTCATGGGCGGGATTTGGCGGGAGTCATTGGGGGGGCAAATACTGGGGGGTATGGAATACCCCCCAGCACAAGGGGGGGTCCGGGGGACCTCCCCCGGAAAATTTTGAGATTTTTATTGCCTTCAACTCAATTTTAGGGCTGTTTTTAGGCTAAATTAAAAAGTAAATTTTGTTGGGATTTTAACGTTAAAACGTCATTTTAACTCCCAATTGATGTAAACCTAAAATTGATTTAAAATGGTCCAATAACAATGTTTTTAAATGTTAAAAAATAGTATTAACTTATTTTAAATAAGTTATTTAACCATTAACACATTTTTATTGGACCATTTGAGGTCCAATAAATGTATTGGACCTGATTAAATGCTTTATTGCACATACAAATTGATTGTGAAATATTCTTTAAGACGCCAAAATGTCAACTTCAAAATATTTTCCATGATAGCTAGACTAAAATTATTTTTTCGATACACTAACTTGGTTAAAAATGTATACCAGTAGAATATTGGGGGGGCAAGTGCCCCCCCTTGCCCCCCCCAGATCCCGCCAATGGCTGCACTTGTATCCCCACTGTCAGCGCTCAATTTATCAAGCCAGTATTCTACCGATGGATATGAAAATAAACTTCTGACATTTAAAATTGTTTTAGATAAATAAAACCTAAAACCTGCACTTAAAATACGGAAGTGTCCTTAATTATTTTTTTCCAGCATCAACAAATAATTTCTGTAATTGTTATGAATTTTAAGAACATACTTTTTAAGTAGCATATGTCCGTCCGTGATACATGATTTCATATAAGCTGAGAAATTGCCTAAAAAAAAACCAAATAATATTTTAGTGTTTACAACTAACAATATTTGCCAGTTATGTGATTCAAAGAGTGGTTATTGTAATATGTATGGAAGAAACTGATAAGGAAATGAATACAATTAAATATTAGTAAATTGTTTTTAGTACTTAAAAGTTTTATACATTTTCACCTTTTTTGAATGTGATAAAAAGTAAGAAAAATTTTTATTTAAACAATTATGAAGTAATTACAAATTTACTATTTTTTATATAAATATTGATATAATTAAACCAAACAAGAAAGGGTTAAAATTATTTTATTCCTTTTATTGCTTAAATTAAGTCTCAGATTTAATTGAATCGATTTTATATTTATTTTTTTATTACAAAAATAATTTTAATTATCTACCATACACAAAAATTTTAATTATATATTTACAAAATTACTAATTAAATTTATTATTTTAAACCTTAAAATTATTAATAAATGAACATTTAATTTCTATTTTAGAAGTACAATTACAGTGAAATAAATTCTATAAATATATTACAAAAAAATATTATAAATTAAATATGTTTTACATGATATATATTACAACAAAAATTTTAAAGTACTAAATTTTATAAATACATAAAAATTACATAGCGTACTATTCTCGTTACCATAAAAAAATAGTGAGGTTTTAAAAATGAATTAAAATACAGTATTACGTTCGGTTACTGCTCTCCTGGCAATCATTTTACGTCTTTCATGAGTATGTTATACTAGCTTTAAAATATACTCAAAAATCTGGTGTGAAACACTCACACAACTTTCTCTTGCCAATGCAATTAATTACAAATAAAACGTAACATTAGTAATAAAACATTAGAAATAAAAAAAACTAACCTCAAAAAACATAACCTTATTTTAATCATGAGTGAAAGACGCAAAATGAAACTCAACCTTACTTCAGCTTAAAAATACGGAAAATCACTCTTTCACATTAAACTAGGCTCTGTAGAGCAAAATGCTTTGAATAAAAGTTGTAGATCTTTTTATTTCCTATAAAATTAATTATATACACTTTTGTCATAAAATCCATTCTAAGGCTGAAATCTTAAAATAATCGATTTTTCACATGTTTTCGAGAGAAAAAACCGGAAAATCGCTAATAACTGCTAAACTAAGCGTTATACAAAAAAATGTTTGAATTAAAAGTTGTAGAATTTTAAATTCTCTACAACTTTTATTATATACACTTTTGCGCTAAAATGCATATTAAAGCCGTAATCTTAAAAAAACAATTTTTTTACAAGAAAACACTCTCACCGAGAATTTAAGCAAATATGGCGCCTACCCTATCTTATAGAGCATAAAAAATGTAGTTAATGAGGTGATTTAAAAAAAAATCGTAGGGCCAGTTTTTGAGAAAATCGCAAGAAAGTGAAAAATTATACGAATAAACTTCCGATCAACTTCCGGTTGATCGATTTTTATGAAAATGTTCGTGTCGGGTCCGGTAGTGGCATGTAACTTAAGTTTTAAGTTTCAAGTTTGTACGATGTTTCGTTTTTGAGATACTCTGTTCACACACAAGACACATACACACAGACCAATCGCTAAAAACATGTTTTTTGGGTTCAGGGGGTCTGAAAAAGTGTAGATCCGGTAAAAACTCAATTTCTTAAAATCGACATGAAAACAATACTTTCCTTCCTATATATTCATATAGGCAAGAGAAAGTAACAATATCATGTGGTACTTTGGCATCGTGCACAACTTTTTACCTACAGTGTAAAACAGATGGTACAGCTTTAACGTCTTATTGCTCAATGATAGGACCAGTTACGTCATTGAAGCAGTATACAGAGGTGTTTCACTGACTCTACTGGTAGGATTTTCACTCCATTACTGCAATTGTTAAATTTTTTCATTCCATGCTATATGTTATCGTACCATAAAATTTTCCTTTCTGTTATCATAGGATATATTCACCAATTACATAGAATCATTGTTGTCAATAAAGAAGCACACAAATTATTTTTTGCATTTTAGAAATTAAGTTTTAGTGTTTCAACATAAAATTACCAGATAATAAATTCTTTAAAAAAATATATTAATATTTCTTTTCATTAATAACTGTTACATTTATTTTTATTAATTTCTAGATATTAATCAATTTTAAAAACTGCATACAATTCTCAAGTCACGAGAGGTTTTTTTTTTTGGTTTAACGTCTGACTGTTCTGCAGTTACTGCTAATGCAGACGGTGAAGGATGAAATGATTTTTTGTAACGTATGAAAATATGCCATGCCTGAGCGGGATTCGAACCCAGGACCGCATGATGAGAGGCGAGCACTTTACCAACTACGCCAACGCGGCCGGTTCACGAGAGGTTGATGTGGATAGAGTAGCAGAGATGCAGTATATTTATTGCATTTCACTGTTGTTGTTAAGGTCATCAGCCAAAAGGCTGGTTTGAACCTCTAGAGGCTATATTAAGTAAAACGAGAAGTGAGATGGTTTACCATTGCCTTCCTGACTATATAGAAAAGTACACTTATCAGCGTGCCGGGCCCTCTGAAAAGCATGTATTTTCCACTCGGCAAATGACACCTTCACTTCATTCACCGCAGGGTCAAGCTGTATAATAATGAAATTCATTACTTTCAAAAGAGATAACTCTAATTAGTGTCTTTTACACCTCTACCTCTTCTGTTCTTAAATGATTCAGTCATTTAATTGGCTGACCATGTGATAAGAAACAGTACTCTTTATTAGCCCTGCATAGATTAAGTGATGAACAGATTGAGTATAAATAATTTGACACTCCACCTGTCTGTTATGGGCAGGAGCATTATAATACTAGCAACTATTTTACTGGTTTTTTATTAGGCCGGAATTTTACTGCTTGTGGAGCTGTAGTCTTTGAGTGTTTGTGAAAATAAAGGTTCCAGGTTTGCAAGTAACATAAAGAAAGTTTTACAGGAAGTGAAAAAAACCATCTGATTCTCAGCTGACTGAAGAAAACTCTTGTTATTTGGTGTATACTTATAGTATTGTCATTTTCTACAAGGCTTTCTGCCTGTTAGAAATCACTATAATGATCAAATAGAGCATATAGAATATGGTGTTTCCACTAAAACCTCACTTTTGAAAATTTTATCAGTTGCAATGGTTTTTTGTTTAGCCATTCAAATAATCCATAAATTTATGACTAATTAAAAAGATCTGTACTACAAATATTGCTTTATTTATGATTGAAACTGTTCTCTTAATAATTTGTTTTAAGTAATTTCGACAGAATAATTTTTGTGAGTAAATTGTATTTTAATTCGACTAGAAGAAAATCTTAAGGGGACATGTCAAAGTTTTTGAAAGTATAAGTTTTAGCATCACCTAAGTTTATCCACCAAGCTGAACATTTTATACTCGAAGCCTGGTTAACAAATTTATTCCAATATGATAAAATATCAATTTATAAAATTAAAAATCCATTTATAAAAACAATTTAAAATTTCAGGTTATATCCCATCATTCTGAGGAATTAAGTAGTCAACCGATAAAAACAAATATTGTCATCAATATTTTTTTCTAATTAAGAAGTAAATACTAACTGTAAGATTCATTTTATTACACCACACCAAACATTAATTGCGCTTATATCATACACATTCTTTAAAAAAAATAGTCAAAATATAGTTTTACAGAACAAAATTAGGCATTTCTAGTGTTGCCGTCATTTCTAAAAATTTTGTTAACATGCGGTCAAAACTGTATTTCTTTTTTGATAACCCTGTATAATAACACAGCATATTCTGCAAAAAAAGATCAAAGCCCTTATTTGTGACATTTATTGACTTCAAGAAGGCCTATGATTGCATACATCGGGAATCGCTACTGAAAGTGCTACGAAATTTTGGACTAGACCCGAAATTGACAAGAATGATAGGACTCACATTGACCAATACTAAGTCCAAAATCAAATTTCGAGGAGAGTTTTCCAAAGATTTCGAAATAAGAACAGGACTTAGGCAAGGAGATGGCTTGTCCCCGTTGCTTTTTAATTGTGCCTTAGAATACATTATGAGACTATGGGAAAAAGAGAACCCAGCAAGGATTAGCTGCGGGAAATGCAAAAGTAAAGTTCACCTTGGCTGTCTGGGGTTTGCAGATGACTTGGCCTTGTTGAGTGGGTCTGTAGAGGAACTAAAGAAACAAGTAACAAGCTTAGGACGGTTAGCGGGAAGGTTTGGACTCAAGATCTCCTTCGAGAAGACGAAAATAATTGGTAACACTAACATGGACCCCAGGATTTCAGTGGGAGGTCAAGTAATAGAAGTGGTACGGAATTTCAAGTACTTGGGGGAGGTATTGAACATGAGTTGCAGTGACAGGGAAGCATGGGCGGAAAGGACCAAAAAGTTAATGAGAGCTCAGTTCATCACCCACACCACATACAACAAGAAGTCAATGTCGGTAAATACAAAGGTAAGACATTACAAAATGGTAATACAACCTGCAGTGACTTACTGTGGAGAGACCCTAACAAAACTGTCACAAAAAACTAAAACCCACAGAATCCTGACGTTAGAACGAAGAATCCTTAGAACCTGTATTGGTAAGAGAATATACAAAGATAATAGTTGGAGACTGCTACCAAATAATGAAGTCTATAAAATTTCGGAGCCAATACTAGACCCAATTAGGAAAAAACGAATCTCCTTTTTGGGCCATATCCTTCGAACACCGGAGAACAGAGTACTTAGACGACTTATTGAAAGTGTCTGGGATTTTAAAATCGGTTTGAACTGGACGAAGGAGGTCAAGGAGGACTTGGAAAGGTTTGGGTTGACGCTGGAGGATGTGAGGTTCAAGTCTGAAAGTTATAGAGGGTTGAAGGATCTGGCTTTGGAACCGGAAACCAAGACTAGAAGAGTGCAGAGGGTGACGGAAGAACTCCGGGCTCAGAGATCACAAAGAATGAGGGAATACTGGGTAAAGATCAGGGCTCAGAGATCGAAGTAGAGTCTTTCATGTTGTGGCTGAAGCGGTCCATTGTGGCCTCACAAGTAAAAAAAAAAAAAAAAAAAAAAAAAATAAAACAGCATATTTAAATATAAATGAAATTACAAATAGATAGTAATTTATTTACGCTCTAAATCTATTGCTAATTGTTCATTCTTCTGGAACAACTTAGTAGCGCATTCACCAAAAATATAAATTTAATATAAAAGCCAAATTTCTGTGCTTGATCTACTTAATTTCTAACCCTTTCAGTACCAACATCCGGAAAACAGGATGCCCATATTTTTTTACGTAGTGATAACATCCGGTTTACCAGACGTCTGGATAACCAAACGTTTCCAAAAAAACTTTTAAACAAAAATTAATGGAATTATCTACTTTAAAACCCCTTCCATGTCGTAGCGACTAGCACGCTAGCCTACAAAGCAAAACGTCCCGGGTTCAATTCCCGGCTAGGGTTTGGAAATTTTAACACATTAAAACCACCGTTAAGGTACCAAAACCCACAGTAGTTGCTAATGACCAAGCTGTCAATGCCACTTTAAATAAACTAAAAAGAACTATTTTGAATATTTTTAGTTAACGAATTCTTTTTTTATGAACACAATAAAATTTAATTTTTAACAGGAAATTTAATTTTTCTGTAACGTTGAAATTTTGGTTGGCAACGGCAGACTTACGCCTGCAAGTTTACAAAATAAGGGCTGGCACTTTTTGTACACCCTTATTCAAATTATATGGCACTCTACATCAAACTTTTAAACATTGTTTCGGCATTGAAAGGATTAAAGTCTATATTTTTTAAAAGATTTAATTCATTACACCAGCTATAAGAATGAGATTACAGCATAAGTAAAAACTTAAGGTGAAATCTAGAGTTTAATTATAATTAAAAAATAGTAAGAAAAATTTGCACAACAAATGTTTCAGGGAACATATAACCAGTATTTAGACACGTTAAGCTAGAACCTACGAGGGTTATTTCAAAAGTAAAGATCGTCTTGATCTGATGAGCTGCACCGCTCCCCCACCACTTCTGCTGCCAAGTCATTGACCTTCCACTCACCTTGGCCCAGTTTGGCACTAACAGCGAGCTGATACCGTTGTGTATCGATTATTTTTAAGTCTTCAAAATGTGACAAAATTAACGACTCCGCCAAGTGAGAGGTTTGTGGAGCAATATCCTTTTTGAAAGCTAAAGGAGTGCAACCTATCAAAATTTACAGACAAATAACGGAGGTTTATGGTAATCTGATAAACAAAGCTTCAGTTCAAAAATGGTGCATTAAATTTAATGATGGGCGGATTCACGATGAAAAGCGCTCAGGCCGATTTTCAGCTGTGACTGACAAATTCAAATTAAGGATTGAGGTAAAAATTCAATAGGACGATGTTTCACGATAGATGGTCTAAGTTCGTTCTTTCCTGAAATTTCATTAACTTCTTAGTGAAATGAATTTCACTAGTTCTTAATGAAATTGTTAGCGGTGATTTGGGTTATAAAAAAGTGTGTGCACGGTGGGTCGCCTCGAATTTTGATGGAAGTGAGTGGTTAAACAACTTGGCGGCAACTTAGTATGCAGAGAGCATAGCAAAATTGGTGAAATGGTACACGTGTTTAAATAAGGTATGTGGTAAAAAAAGTTTTGCTTGGCTATAATAAAAAAATTTCAAAATAAAGTAAAACATTCTTTACTTTCTGAATAACCCTCGTACTTATGACCCATTTTCTTAAGAACCGTTGCTGTAGCCAACTGAAACTTTGCAGGCCAGTGATAATTTAAAAATGTGGTGCTAAAATTAATCATCTCTGTTACATAATGTTTGACAAATAAAAGCTAATGAAAATGCTAGCAAAGTCACAATTTTATCAATGTACTATGTTTGTAAACCCAGTTTTTGTAATATTTAAAAACAATTTTAGCACAGTAGTTTTTTAATTTGTGTACATTTTATGCTCCCAAAACTTCAGCTTGACACCTTAAAAGGTCTCCGAGATAATGGATCATTTATGCAGAAAAATGAATCTGTGGGAATCTTATGAGACTTTTAAACTTCAACAAAATCAGTTCACAACTTTTAGACTTAAAACAAAAAAAAAACTTTGAGATCACCTCAATATTTAGTTACAAAAAAACAAACACTGTTATAAAATTCCAATAACAACAAAACATCCCATTTGAAATAACAAAAAAGATTGTAAAAATTGAATTTTATTGAGAGATTACTTAACACTTTCATTGCTGAACAGCCGAAACAAAGTATAGCTTTTGTGTGGTGGAAGAAAGTGTGGAATATTTTTGGTTATAAAGTAAAAAATTGTTTTCTTTTCAAATTCTTGGTTACAGGTAACCTACCTTTAAAAAGTTAAAAGAATAAGAAACAACCAAAACAGCCAAAAGAATAAAAAATTACACTAAACATAGATAAAATATGTTTTCATAAATTTAGTTTTATCATTTATCACGAAGATGGGAAAAAATCAGAAAAACTGAAGAACTAAAGGGTTTTCTACAGGTCAAGTAAAAAAAAAGTTTTGAAGTTTAAATGTTTTATCAACCACAGAAGAACTAATTAGTCCCAAAAAGCTCATGGATGCTCAAAAAATGCAAGTGAGTCATCAAATTTCAAAAAAGGAAATTCATTTTTCTCTTCATGTGATATAAAACACAAAAACAAAGATCCAGACATACTTTACAAGATTTGGCAGGAAATTGATTACAGATGGGACATCTTCCATGTTACTAAAGGCAGCCATATTGAACACTTCTTTATGACTTTTGAAGTTATACTGGTTTCAGTGATGTATCTAATATTTCATGCAAGTTATATTTTTTTACCATAGTTCAAAAATTCTGACCAGCAAAAACCCCCAATATCGCACCATAATCCACAGTACACTCATTAATGACCAAACAATTGTAACTTTAAAAACTTTTTTTTTATTTATTTAGTCACATCAACAGCTTGGTCATTAGCGACACCAGTGGGTTATGGAACGTTGAGTTGTGACGTGTTATAATTTCCAGACCCTAGCTAGGAATTGAACCCAAGACCTCCGCATGGTAGGCTAGCATGCTACCACTACACTACGAAGGCGGCCATATAAAGTTACTATTGAAATTTTTTATGTGATTATAAATTCAAGTTATTAATCTTAATTCTTTAATTTTATACAATATATTATTCTTATCTTTGGAATAATATTACACAATAATTAACAGTATATAAAAATATAATATTTCACACTGATTAATTACATCAAAAATTTATTTATTACGATAAGAAATACACACAGAATTTTATAACTAAATAATAAAATTTATTATTTTAATAATTTTTGCATAGAAAATGATAAAAATTTTATGCAATATTTACACAAATAATAAAATATCTACATCCATAATTACAAAGCAAATATTATTAAAAATAAAGAGTATTATTCTTAAACTAAAATTAAAATACAATTAACGTACAGTAGTACTGATTGGTTTTCCTTTTTATTTACAATAAAAATATATGTTTAACGTAACACTTTACTTTTACGTAATGTAATTCGTAATGAAACACTTAATAACAATAATTACATAAAAATCACGTAAATATGACAAAAATAAATCCATTAAATTAAACCAAATGGGGAAATGTTATAAGTTTTCACCAAACTTATTTTTGGTAATTCAATTTTCCTTTCACCTATTATTTTATCATCCACAATTATATGTTTTGGTAGATTCACTGTCATCAAATTATATAAGAGACAAAAATTGAAACTAATTTATTAAAACCTTTTCAGAAGATTCAAAAGATATATATTTAGTCACTTGTTTAAAACTCACTAAAATTTTCAGGCAAGTGACTGAAGATGTAACATCTTCTCAATAGGTTTTAACAAATTAGTTTCAATAACAATATATTAAAACACATTAATGATCGTGGATCCACTGAAACATGTAAATGTGAGGGTGTAAAATTTAAGCAACAAAAAATAGGTTGTGAAAACTTACAGTATTTTTATCCTTTGGATTAATTACCAGTTGCAGGGTGCATTTTAAAGATTTATTTGTCAATTGAATTAAACTTCTTAAACTTGCCTCTTCCATTTCAGCAGATTCAGAATTTTCCCTTACAGAGAATAAAACCATTTTAAATATTCAGTATAATAGATTGAATCTCACCTTAGTATCAAAATTTGCTGGCTGGAATAAGAAACAAAAATAATACAAAATTTTTAAAAAAATCTTTAAAACCATAAGAAAATAATTTAATTAAAATGTCACAGAATAATACAAATAAACATTTGTTATAATAGAACAGTGGAAGAAATAACTTCTAAACAGTTAAATAGTACCAAACCTAAAGTAATCGCATGTATGTAATCACACATGCTTGTTGGTGGAAATTTTTTAAATTGTCATCTATCATTTTCTTTTATCCATCGGTCACAACCAGATTTCAAAAACTACAAGAGATTTCAACAAAAGGTTTTTGGATTAGTAAACTACACAAAAAGTTACTGGACCTAAATTGGGTTTGAAGTTCCGGTTTTGACCGGAAGGGAATAAATCAGTCAGAAACTACCAGAGATAGCAACAATCAGTTTTTGGATTCATAATCTACACAATAAATAAATAGATAAATAGACTGAATTGGGTTTGAAGTGGTTTCAACCAGAAGTCAAGAAATCAAAAGTCGAAATTTGGAAACAAGAATAGTGTCATTCAATTCCTCTTAAAGAGTAGATACAGAAATCACTTATGATTTCTGCCATAAATCAAAGTAGGGCCTAACGCTTTTAAAAAATTACCACCAGCCATTAAACTGGTCTCATGAAAAGGATTTTTATTAATATGCGAAATATTACAAGTTAAACAGTGAAATGATGTAAAAGTCAAGAAAACCAGACTGGATGTAAAGAAAAGATTTAATTACCTACAGAGAACAAAAAAAATATACCCGAACGAACTAAAGACTGTAGATGAGATCTAGCCAATAACAGCCAAGGTCAGGTGTGAGGTTGCCCCTTTGCTAAGTCACACTCTGTTCCACGGAACTCTGTTATCCACATTGAGTTGAGACCACAACGTGACAACGCACGATACGATAAACGAAAGTCAATTGGCTCTGTGCTGTGTACTAGGTCACTGCTCCACGTTCATCTTTTGTCTCTAGTTCGTTTAGCTACAGTTACTTTTTTATAATAGATACAAAAATTTAAAAAAAGACTTACATTTTGCTAGAGTAAAATAAAAGAGATGAACTGAATATCTACAAAGCAGGACCTGATTCACTGATTGATTCTGAATCTAAGAAATCAGGCTCTTCTTCGATACGATTTCTATTTTCTAAAGTTGACGCTAACACTCTTAAGTTATCTACACCACTCAATAACTGCCTATAAAAAAAAAAATTATTAAATTTCATAAAACAATTACAGATAGATCAATTCTTTTAATAAATAATTAAGAGAACACTAAAATTAACTTAAAAGTTAAAAACATTTATAACAATAAAAACATTCACTTCCAAAAGCTACAACTAACTATTTCACCTTCAAAGTCGCATTACCACACTAAGAAAAACTATGGTTTTTGTTTAATTTCCAGTTTAAATATTTAGAATACCTGATCTAAATATTAAAATTTTATTACAACTTATATTGTTCAAAGATTTTCACTTAATCAGAAGTATACAATGTATGAGGTCGGTTAGAAAAGTATCTGACTTTAATTTTTTTGCGAAAACCTGATGGATATGAATCAAGTGCGCTTGCATGAGCTGACCTTGAACCTTCATATGCACACGTGAATTTTTCCTTGCCTGTTGATAGCGTCAGTCGCTGGTTGAGTGAGGTAGTGTGTAGTGCTCTAGTCGGTTTTTTTACAAGAAAAATGAGGTAACGACTGGAGCAGCATTAATACATCCACAAACAGTGACCTAGAGTTCATGAACATCATAATCACTGGTGATATACACTGGGCATATGGGTACAACCCGGAAACCAAATACCAGTCGTCACAGAGGAGGCATTCCACGTCACCAAGACCAAAGAAGGCTCGCCAAGTGGGCAGCAATGTCAAAATGATGGTGACTGCTTTCTTTGACTCCTGCAGTGTAATTCACCATGTGTACATACTACAGGGTCAAACAATCACCAAAGAGTACTACAGGGATGACCACCTTCGCTTACGTGATGGTGTGCGGTGCAAGAGACCGGAGTTATGGTCAACAGGAAATTGGTGCCTCCATCATGACAATGCTCCAGCACATTCCTTGCACTTGACTCAAGATTTTTTGGTAAAAAAACCACAGGAGTCTGGCCCGTGGTTCAACAGGCTGACTCTCCTGATATGGCCCCTAGTGACTTCTGGCTGTTTCCCAAACTCAAGAGACCATTGAATGGAACACAATTTCGAACAAGAGGACATTATGGTAGCAATGACAGCTGAGCTAAAACTCCATTCCAAAAGAGGCCTTCTCGTAATACTTTCAACAATGGCTGCCAAAGGTCGGATACTTTTCTAACAGACCTTGTAATCATAATTATACTTAACGATGGAATTTAGTTAAGATTTCATTCCAATGAGAACAAGTATGAATAATAGCATTAGAAGATTTTAATTAAAATAACTTGGTTATTGAAAACAGATTACACATTTGCACAAATTACCACATCCTTAGATTGCAAATTATTATAAAACTTATAAATTAACTAAAAAAAAGAAAAGAAATGAATAAATAGACTTCTTAAAACATAATTAATTAATAAATTTAACTTACCTTAATGATAACTCAGCAGAACTAGCAGCTGCCCGTAATTCACATGCAAGCCTTTGAGTGTTTGTTTTTTCATAATTTGATGCCATTGCACCCTGTCCTCTATACTCATTCAATTCAGTCTGTACACAATAAAAAACTTATTTTAGATTTTAGAAGTTTCTAAAAATGTACACAAAAATACCACTTTTGAAAGCTAATAAATAAAATATATTCACGGAAACATAGCTGAAATTCTTAGATTTGCTTTTTATTATTTAAAACAACAAATAGATAAGCTGATATTAAAGTTCCTCTCAGGGGAAGAGAGATGTAAAAAGAAGAATTTCTTGGTTGAAGAATCTTCGCGACTCGTTTTGTTGTACCTCAGCGGAGCTGTTCAGAGCTACGGTGTCCAAAGTCCGAATAGCCATTATGATTACCAACCTCTGGTCGGAGAGGGAACGTTAAAAAGAAGAAGAAGAAAGTCTTCTAAAGATTTAATTTAAAGATTATGTTGTATTGTTACTAAAAATTTAATCTTCATTATCATTTTTTAATGGTAATTTATTTAATTTGCTTACTACATCTACAATAAAAATAGAAAATTTCAGATTGAAATTTAAACATTTTAATTAACAAATTTTTAATGACATAAAGGTTCCTTATAAATTATAGCTTTACCAAATTATTTTAAGTGCTAAACAAGAAAGAAAAAAAATACAGTTTTTTAGGTATCTAATAAAAAACAACTGTGCAGTTTTTAACTCTAAGCAAGTGCTCATAATGGGAAGTTTTACAGAATAGAGCTTGATCCTACAGCAACTGACTTTTGGAGTGAACCAAAAGTGTACCTACAAATATTTCTTTTCTTTCTTATACTCAAGTTTATTTAAAAATAAAATTTATCTAAAAGCCTTTTCTGATCCAAATAACATTCAATTAAAAGACAATTATAAAAAAACTGGTGTGAAACACTCATATGCTTTCTCTTGTCAATGTAAATAATTAAAAATCATAAACTTTGTTTAATCATTAGTAAACAATGTAAAATGAAAATCAACCTGCGTTCAACTTAAAATATGTGAAATCATTAATTGACTCTAAACTAGGGCTCTGTAGAAAAAAATGCTTGAAATAAAAGTTGTAGATTTTTTTATTCCCTATAACTTTTTATTGCATCCATTTTTGTTATAAAATGCACACTAAGCCTACAATATTAAAAAAATACTTTTTTTACCAATTTCGATGGAAAAATAATAACTACGCACTGTAAAAAAATGTTTAAAATATAAGTTGTAGGTTTTTTAAAGTTCTACAACTTTGATTATACACTTTTGCTCTACAATACATATTAAGGCTGCAATCTTAAAAAAATAATTTTTTACCATGAGCGCATAGGCCCCACCAGATTTTAGCAGACATGGCGCTTACCCTATCTTGTAGAGATAAAAAATTTAGTAATAAGGTGATTTTTAAAAAAATTTTAAAAGTCGTTTTTGAGAAAATTGCAAAAAAGTGAAAAATTGCACAAATAAACTACTTCCAGTTGACCGAATTTGATGAAAATGTTAGGGTTGGGTTTCATAGTGGTATCTCACGTAAGTTCCAAGTTTAACTCTAATTATACTCCGTTCTTAAAATATTTTAAACACCCACACAGAACAATCGCAAAAACAAGTTTTTTTTCGGTTCAGGTGGTCTAAAAATGTGTACACCCTGTGAAAACTCGATTTTGAAGAATCGACATGAAAACAATACTTTCCTTCCCTCAAAATTAATTTAGGGCAAGAAAAAATAAAAAACTCACCGTTAATGCCTTAATCTCCTGTTTTAATTTAGATACTCTGCTTTCAGCAGTAACAGCTCTTTTCTGAAAAATAAACAATGAGTATTATCTTGACAAGAAGTATTCCAAAAATATTTACCGTGTAAGTATGCAAGGCCTCCTAAAAAGTATTCTTATCTAATTTTCTACTCTGCCAATCATCATCCTCTTAATCGCTCTCCCAAGTTTCCTCTATCACGTTTAACATAACTACTCTCCAGTTCTCTATCACTTAACCATTGCTCCTTCATTGCTTTCTTGGCATCACTTCTTGCTACCAATTTATCCATTACTGACCCCATCTACTTCCCTCTTAGTCTACCCCTTGATCTTTTTCCTTCCATATCCAACATAGCATCCTTTTAGGCAGTCTACCCTCCTACATCCTTCTGTCATGACCAGACCATAACTCTCCACCAGTTACATTGTCCAACCCCAATCGTTCCCTAATTACATAATTTCTCACATTATCTCTTCCTACCTATCTTAAAAAACTCTTCTTGAATTTCATTTCTGCCCTCACTTCTCCTCCCCCCACGCCATCCTTTACCAGTCTTTTTGTTGTCTTCTTTTTTTCTTGGAACTCCTCAATTTCTTTAACCTGCTAAATTCACTTCGGTCCTTTATCTTGTCTAACACCTTCATACCACTTTTAGTTTATATGAATCATCTATCAAACAACAGTTTTGTATCTATCAAACAACAGCTTGGAAAATCTTTTCTAGTCCATTTCTACACATCTCTTTACTGCTTCCTAACATATACTTTAAATTTTATTTTTCTTTCGACCAAACATTCTATAACACTTTTCGCTCTTTCAATTGGAAGATGCATTTTGACCAATAAAATGCTTCAAAGTTTTTTTTAACTGTATTGTAGTGTTTTAATTTACAATTAAATAACATTGGTTAAAATAAATATTTTTCTCAGTTTGATCTCTCCATTTTCTCTAACCTATTTTGCAATTTTTCAGCTTGACTGACATTCTCTTAGATCAACCTAAGTATTTAAATTTCTTTAATCTTTTTATTTTCTAATCTACTGATAAGTAAATAATACTTTATCTTCTAAAAACTAAATAATACTTAATAATTATCAGTAATAAAAATTTACTACGATACCAAATTTTGTTCAATATAAGCTACACAGACTTCATTTTATTCAAAATATATTGTACCAACATCAATATTACATTAGTAATACTTACTGTTGTTCTTCTGAGATTGTCTTCAATTTGTTCAATCATTTTCTCTAGACCAGCAGTATCTTCATATTCTCTACTTCTTAACGATGAGAGTTCTGCTTCTAATAATTCACTTCTGTTAAAAAATAAATTAAATGAACATTAATCACACAGTCAATTTTCATTAATAGTTACACAAACAATTACCATTTGCTATAATAACAGGTGTTATATTAAGGGCGCAACCCTGATTATAAGAAGATAGACGTAATACATCGGTAAATTTTCTGTCCCCCAATTGGTATGTTGGCAACAGTGTACTCAAGGCGAACTACCTAAGAAAAGTTAAAATGTACCAGTCAAGCATTAGTGTGATGACAGCAGTCGTTTTGTTCAGCAATGGTTTTTTCCAAGGAAAAAATTGTGGCTTTTAACATAGGGTTGTGTTCTTAATAAAACACCCGGTTGTTTTATTAAGAACGCAACCCTATGTTAAAAGCCACAATCTACGGCACATTTTTATTTTTCGTACTTTACAAATCATAAATTAATCTAAATTATTATTAAAACAGGTGTTTTATTAAGAACACAACCCTATGTTAAAAGCCACAATCTTTTCCTTGGAAAAAACCAGTGCTGACACAATATAACGAAACGACTGCTGTCACCACACTTACTTGACTGGAACATTTTAACTGTCTTGGGTAGTTGGCCTTGAGTACACTGTTACCAACATACCGATTGGGGGACAGAAAATTTACCGATGTATTATTTCTATCTTCTTATAATCAGAGTTGCGTCCTTAATAAAACACGTGTTAGTTAAATTTAGAATTCATTAACACTAATTTATTTAAATCTGTTAACGTCATTGCACCCGGGTTAATTCATTTTTGTCTACGCATGCTGTTATTTGAATGTACAAGCTCTTTGCATCCTGTAATTATTTCATACCACTCAATTATTGCTGTGTCATCCTTGCTTCCCGTATTACGTCATCCGCATCCCCACCTAATTCCCCTTTCTTCCTACTCACTCATATGTTGGCTTGTGCTACAGACACATCGTTTTTTGAGGCTCTCTTTGGTTACGCATCTAAAGGGATATGTTGACAAACGCTTTGTTTGTTGCTGCGCTAATGTTGATTCTATGCTTGCTTATGCCTTTAACTGCTGTACTTGTGTTATTAAACGGTTTGTGTTCGTATAAATGTGCTTTAATAGTTGGTGTGTTGTCGCAATGATCCTTCATTGCAATGTGCTCGTTGTATCTAGTTCTACAAGTATCTACTCGACTAAGCTCAATACCAAGTAAATGGCCTCTTTAGTTCGTAGTTATAAGTCCAATTGTAGAAGTGAGTCTTCCATTTCCTAATGTATTACCCTTTTCCATCTACTGTATTTATTTGATAATTAGCTTCACCCCATTCATTCGTTTCGGTCTTAGACAGGACCCTGATAAACTGTCTTGGTTCTCCGGTATATAATTTGGTTTAAAACGCAGGCTCCATTTCAGAAACATCTTAGTAAAAGGCTTAACATTTTGGTCTCTGGGTTACGGATTCCTTAACAAAATTTAACCCTCCAACATACAGACCGAGGCTCTAATGCACAAACATACGATGGCTATTCAGAAAATAACAGATATTTTAATCTTTTGTAGTAATGGGCAGGGCATTACAGCCCAGGGTAATACAGCCGACATTTTGGTGCAATAACGTTCCCATAATCATTATGCATTCAGTGGTGTCTCTGCTACTTTGCTCTCAGTGACATGTTGAAATGTGTGTTGCAATAAAAAACCGCCACTTGTGAGGTGTTCAGTGATTAGGTTTTTATTTGTAAAAAACTAAAACCATTTGAAATTTATCGTGAACTTTGTGATGTGTATGGAAAAGGAATGAGTGAAAGCCAAGGGAGGCAATGATGCACTGATTTTAAAACTGGCCGTCTACCAAAGTTCATCATGAGGACCACAGTGGCAGGCCTAGCCTTGTGACTGAAGAAATGGTGATGAAAAACGACAAAATTTGTCATTTCACGATAGCGGAACTTTTGGAACATTTTTCCCACATCAGCAATGAAGACATGGGTCGCTGCTGCACAACGCTTTGATACTGAAGCCAAACTGCATGCCAGTGTAAACCAGTGGTTAAAATTGCAGGCGGCAGATTTCTAGAGACGGTATTGAATAACTTGTGGCATGGTATATATGACAGAGCCTTAAATTGAATGGCGATTATGAAGAAAAATAGCTTAAGTGTGTATCTTCAAAATTTATAGAAAATTTGGTTTTCCATAATGTGAATTTTTTATTTCAAAACATCTGTTAGTTTCTGGATAGCTTACTGGTACATGAGTAGCATGATTTTGTTAAAATATCAGATTCCATAAATATTCTATCACAGTATGAATAACATTAACTATTAATGTAAGAAATTGCAGTTATACTACATGCATTAAAATGTACACTAATTTTAATCACAGATTTACAAGAAGAGCTTACCGATTACTATAGTACATCCCGCAGAACCGTGCAGCAAATATAAACAGACTACGGGTTGAAAATCAGTAAAAAGGGCGCATAATTATGTTTCACTCTACCAGCGCCTTCAGTCAAAACAACCGGTGACAGACTGGATGTTTTAGGCCTACTCTACGAATTCTTTCTACTGGTACTGTCATATAATGTATTTAGTATTTATGTTTTATTTCTTATATATAGCAAGTTTCATCTGATAAGCAAAGAACATTTGTTGTAACTCGAATGGATCGCGCTAAGTTTAATCACAATTTTAATACATTTATGTTTTGACGTGCTGCATGGTTACATGGGATAGAATATAACGTCCAATTACTAACTTTAAATTTAGCCTACATATGAAAATCTACAAGATAAAATCATTGATATTTATCAAAAATAAAATAAAGGAAGATACCACGAAAAACAGCCTTTAAATGAACTCTTTAAATTAAAATTAAATTAAATCAGTAAACTGAAAAAGTACAAGACACGGCCGACAAACTGTATGGAACTGTATGTCTGAGAGTTAATTGAAAATTTTATTTTACCTTCTAACTTGGTCAATAAGTTGTCTACGAGTTGTATCTAATTCTCGCCTCAGTCTCTCATTTTCCAGTTGTAACTGAAAATAAAAAAAATAGTAAACACACACAAAAAAATGTTTATTCTTATTACACATTCACTTAAAAGATGATCGCAAAACATAAAACATTTCTTTTGATTACACAGAAGCCTACATGATAGAACTTTTAATCAAAGATGACCTGGAGATTAACAAAGATGTAAATCATGTAACAGATTTTCTTGCCAACAACAAAATGTTTTATTTAGTTCTAAAGAAAGACTTAAATAAAGAGTTGTAATTACAAAAATAAAACAAAGGTAATTTTCCATTACATTAACATTATTACTAAATTTATCTGATTGCAACAATAAAAATTATTTGCAATATCCAATTTTCATGAAACATTACATAAAAAATGCAAACATACATAATAGTAAAAAAAAAACAACTGAAAAGCAAGAAAAGAGTATTATTCATTTTTTATATCAAGACTGTTTGCAAATTACTGCTCATACAGATCATAAAGGATGATAGGATGAAGTTGACTGATGAAAAAATGTCAGACCTGACCAGGCACTGAACCCAGGAACCCCTCATAAAAGCTTGTGGCACTAAGCAACCACTACACCACAGACTGCCCATTATTCATTAGTGGAAGTAGTATTAATATTTTAAAACAAATTTCAGCTGTAGTAACATTTGATAAAGTCCAATCTTCAAATCTAACGTGATTTCTCACTTACATTTTCAAAAGCATATAGCAATAATTTATAAATTTTTTTACTCCATCAAAACTAACAGGTTAAAATTATTTTTTAAATTTCCTACTTCTACTAATTTCCTGCTTCTACTTCATTTCCATAAGTGATTGACAGGTTGGCTGCCGCAATTATCTTAAAACAAATTTCAGCTGCAATAACATTTGATAAAGTCCGATCTTTAGATCTGACGTGATTTCTCACTTACATTTTCAAAAGCATAAAGCAATAATTTATAAATTTTTTACTCCATCAAAACTAAAAGGTTAAAATTATTTTTTAAATTTCCTACTTCTACTAATTTCCTGCTTCTACTTCATTTCCACAAGTGATTGACAGGTTGGCTGCCGCAATGTAAGCCATCCGCACACATCACATCATAATTAGTTAACTTTCACCAGGGGCCGCACAGAAAAATTACAAAATATGATCAATAACATATTATATATTAAGTATATAGTAGTAATAAGTTAATAAAATGTCAGATATATATAAAAAAATTGCGAGAAAACTTTTGATCCTCACAGCCTACCAGAAAAAATATTCTTGGAACAGGCCGCGTGCATCGCATGTGATCCTCACTAACAATAATAGTTAAAAAATAAACACAAATATGAACAAACAAACAATATAATAAATAGTTAACAATATTTTTACAAACATTAATTAACACATACTGG
Organism: Catonia carolina; assembly: GCA_035578175.1. Classification (NCBI taxonomy): domain Eukaryota; kingdom Metazoa; phylum Arthropoda; class Insecta; order Hemiptera; family Achilidae; genus Catonia; species Catonia carolina. The sequence continues at coordinate 247,173,438 of JAQMRL010000001.1, read as the reverse complement.
GTGCCCCATGGAATTTGTACCATAGGGAAATTGATTTTCCTTAGTATGTTAATATTTTCTCCCCACGAATAAATTAAGACTTGTTATAGTCAGGAATAATTAGAAATGTTTAGACCTTTTAAAGAATATCAATTTTTATATACTTTAAGCTGTATTTTAGCTTAACTATAGAAATTTGTAACCGTGTTCCATTTAAGTATTGTAAATTTTATCAATTTTTCGCACTGTTATGTTTGGAGTAAAGATAACAATCTGGTCCAGAGATGTAAAGATAGGTGGGTCAAATCCATCAGTGTTTAACATTTTTTGTTGTTTAAAAAATATTTGAATTTTAAAAAAATTAGTTATTTATTTTTTAATTTTGACAATTGCTTTATCATCAACAATCTCTGAAAATTAAATTTTGCTGAAGGAAATATTTAGGTATTTTATTTTGTTTTTTGGAAGCAATTTGCTTCCAAAAAACAAATTTTTAAGTACATAATTTTAGATGATAAAACAAATTGTCAAAATTTAAAAAATATACAAATAATTAATTTTTTCTAATATTTCCAATATTTTTCGAACAATAAAAAAGTTTTACTGTTGATGGATTCGACCCACCTATCTTTACATCTCCAGACCAGAACGATACCATTACTCCAAACATAACAATTCGAAAAGTTGGAAAAATGTACAATACTTAAATGGAAAATTGTTACAAATTTATGTATTTCTGTATTCAAGCTAAAATACATCTTAAAATGTATCAAAATTCATATTTTTTGAGAGGTTTAAACATTTTCTAATGATTCCCGACTATAAAACAAGTCTTCATTTATTCGTGGGAAGAAAATATAAACAAACTAATGAAATCAATGCTATTTCCCTATAGTTCAAGTTCCATGGGACACCTGATATAATCACTAACGAAGATGAAAACAACATTACAATACAAATAAACATAACCAAAGTATCAATGGATTTAGTTTTTGTGTAATACTAACTAATTTTGTGGCGCCCAAATGGTGCCTGTGTACAGATGTATTTTATACTCTAGTTCTAATAGCCCTGCAACAGATTCAATGTATTCTTTGGAGGCCTACAAAAGTTATGATGAAAGAATCACAATGGCATCTGAGAACCAGCATGGTTTCTCACGGCCTTTGCAGACAAACCCGTAAGAATCACCAGCCATCCTCACGGCCTGTATTGATGAACACTCTGAGGATCTCATGTGTATCTCACAGCAGCCAACCTGTTAATACCATCCATAATTTTAATTTAAACTGTTTTAAGAACCTAATATTACTGAAAATAGAAGAGCATATCCAATTAAATACAGTGTAATTTGAATTACTTGAGAAAAAATCTTTTAAATTATGGAGAAGAACGAGATAAATAGAAAAAGTTCAAGACGCCAAGATTTATTAAATACAGTAAAACCTCACTAATTCGGAATTCGCGATATTTTGGACTACTCCAAGATGAGCAGCTTTTTTAATTTTTTTAGAAGTTTTTTAGTTAAAAATTAATAAAGTGCTACTTCAAAAAATAATAGCTTTTAACTGTCTAATAAAAATTGTTTCATCCTGTAATACATTAATGGTTACTCAGTGAAGAAAACGTTCCACAATTTAAGCTAGTGAAATGAGAAACCACATAGATGAACTTATTGAATTTGCAGACTTCAATCCGGAATTCAATGACTATTATCTTGTCCTAAGAGAGACATGCCAAAAAGTTATAAGAAAACAGTGTATCAAAGAATCACAAAAAAAAAATAACAAGTTTTCTATCTAAGCAACCTCAAATGATCCCTGAGGATATTTGTCAACCCTCTACTTCAACAAATGCCAAATAATCGGTACGTAAGTACAGTGTTTTAATTAAATATCATTTTACACTGGACATTTATTATTTAACAATATTTTTACTGTCGTAAATATTTTTATTTCTATACTTTTAACTTTGCTGTTCTTCAATATACTGTACTGTAAATTCATTGAACATCGATATTTCAGACAAGTAATGTTTATTTTTTAATTTTAATTGCCTTAATTATTCAATTTTTAGATGTAAACAAATATTCGCGATAATTTTGACTTCACTTCCCCCGAATTAGTCCGAATTAGTGAGGATTTACTGTATATACTTTTAACTGACATACCCCAGGAGATTGCCTACTATCAACTGATGGAGCTGACGGGCTATTATCCTCAGAAACAGGTTGACTATTATCATTTCTTCTATTGCTATGGATTGGTCCATCTGATAAAAAATCTGGTAAACTTTTTGATGCTCCAACTTCCCCTGATGCAACAGGAAGATCAAATGGAAACGATTCCGGTAAATCTAATGGTAACGCAGCTGGAGGGTCATTAACCCTTTCTCTTCGACTTGCTGTCAAATCAAATGGTAAGTCTCCAGGCTGTCTGTTGGTACCCCACTGGTCATTATTAGGCCTGCAAAAGTGAAATTAAAAACTTAATCTATTAATTGGAAATTAGCCCAATAAACACAACATATTGAAAAATCAGATCTGTGGAATCTAGATTGAATCAGTAGAGCAAAGAGATCAAAAACAACTTTTTCTGCATGCATAATGCAATCGTAACATAATTTTTTTGACATAGGAAAAGTATGTAGGCAACCCAACCCCTCTGCAAAGGTTGGCAACTCGCGTAGATTTTATTTTAAACCAATTTACCTCCATCATTACATAAGTTACGAGCAAGCAACAGTACTTTATTTTGTTAGGGAAACAGATTTATCATTTGTTGCTATTTTCAATTATGTAGGTCTAATAATGATATACCAAGGAGAGATTTGTAATGTAAACAAATTTTTATTTCTCTCTACCACCCCCTCTCAATTAATAATGTATAGGTAATTTACCAATATTGAAAAAAAATAACAAAAAATCCCTCATCTATACATTTCTTCTGTAAACAGATACACATTCCTGTTCTTTTTACATATCTGTGATTGCACCAAAGTAAGCAACCTAAGTCTTTCCCATACTCTAAGCTCCTTGATAAACATGTAATAGCAACATCCATCATGACTTACATGTATATTCAGTAGCTGGAGAAAAATGCAAGAGGCTCTAAAAATAAATAATGTATTTCTGATCAAAATGCTGATGAAGCACTTTAACTGTACAGACACAGGTGTGACAGTTCAAAGCCTGAAAAGGACTAACCCAGTATATTAAGTTAGTTCATAAAAAAAGGAAAAAATGTAACCACATTAAAGAATATAATAGCGCCAGTGACAGTTAACAAAAGTGTGAGAATAGAGGAAAATATAGTTAAAGACTGCTCATTTGTCAAAAATCTGGTTTCAGTATACTTAAAATGAAAAATATTTAACGGTTGTACAATAATCTCAGAGATAAAATCAAATCAATATGACAAAATACATGCAAGTTACGAGTAGAACCAGGTTTATGTACTCAATAACTTTTAGGCAAATAAATGAAAGAATGAAAAGATGGCTTTTCAAAACAGCTTTGAGCGTTGAAATTGTACTCACTAACTGTATCCAACCAAGCTAGTGTGTTGACCGGCTGTCTTTGCTCGTCACTATTAACTAATTAGTCACATCACTTCTAGTTATTTCTTGTAAACAAAAATATTTCAGCATTCATGAATATTTTCACAGTTCAGTTAAATTAAATTGCTAATCTAAAAGTAGGCAATTCATTCAATCAGTTTTGTAGAATGGACCCCAAATAAGCTTGCTGAATTTCTGAAGTGCGCAGACGGTATATTTTGGTAATGACGTGCTCGGTTGCCTCAGCGAATGGTGGGGGTCAGTTCTGTACTAGCTGTAATCAGTCACATCGCTCTCGTAATGTTATATATCAGCTAGCCTGGAAACATTCATGTCTATAATGTGTTGTATGTCATAGGCGTTAATTGTTGTATATAATGCTTACAATAGAATGTCACACGCAGCTACACCGGGAAGTTTATTTGGTGTCCACTCTAACCACAGTTTCACTCATTATACGTCAAGATATGAGTGACCAGTAAATTGATTTATTTTATTCGATTCAGCCCAATACTAAAATATATGTAGAAAAGAGAACAGTAGAGCGATGAAATACTACAAGAATATAGAACAAAGTATGCCACTGAATTTAATTTATCACTTAGAATAAAAATCTGTAAAACTTACACAGGTGCAAAATCAGGTAGATTATCTAGATCAACAGCAAGATGAGGAGGACCTTGACTATTATTTGATAAATAACATTGTTCAATAACTAAATGATCTTGAACAAAATCAGGTAAGCCTGAAGTTAATTCAGGGTTTGACATAAGACGAGGTGTTGGAGATGGGCTAGAATGATTTGTAGAAGGTGAGACTGGAGCTGCCGTTGAGAATACTTTGGGTCGAGCTCCTCCTGATGATGATAAACTACTAGAATCTCTGTTAAGAAAATGTTTAAATGAAAATGGATTTTCATCTCTTCGTGGTAATGTTTCATTGGAAGAACCTAAAAAAAAACAAACAAAATTTATAAACTTAATTATATAAAAAATGATACAACTAAGTGAAATTCAAAAATAAATCCTTATAATGCATTCTGCAGCTTCAAATTAATTCTACTTCATATAATAAAATTTCACTAACATTTTAATGCTGCCTTGATTTTTGCTATTTGTTACTTACACGTGTTTTGGTGGATCCACGGTCATCAGAGTTCACAATATCATTTGAAACTATTTTTACTTTCTCTTACCTATCTCTTCTCTTGCCTATATGAATATATAGGAAGGAAAGTATTGTTTTCATGTTGATTTTGCTAAATCGAGTTTTCACCGGATCTACACGTTTTCAGACCCCCTGAACCCAAAAAAACATGTTTTTAGTGATTGGTCTGTGTGTGAACAGAATATCTCAAGAACGGAACATTGTACAAACTTGAAAATTAAGTTACATACCACTACCGGACCCGACACGAACAATTTCATCAAAATCGGTCAACCAGAAGTAGTAGTTTATTCATGTAATTTTTCACTTTTTTCGATTTTCTCAAAAACTGGTGCTACGATTTTTTTAAAAATTGCCTCATTTACTACATTTTTTATGCTCTTCAAGATAGGGTAGGCGCCATGTTTCCTGAAATTCTCGGTGAGGCTGTTTTCACATAAAAAAATTGTTTATTTAAGATTGCGGCTTTATTATGCATTTTAGCGCAAAAGTTTATATAATAAAAAATGTAGAGAATTTAAAATCCTATAAATTTTATTTCAAACATTTTTTTTGTATAACGCTTAGTTTAGCGGTAATTCGCAATTTTCTGTTTTTCTCATCACGAAAACGTGTGAAAATTCGATATTTTTTTAAGATTTTGGCCTTAGTGTGCATTTTACGACAAAAGTGTATATAATCAAATTTATAGGAAATTAAACGATCTACAACTTTTGTTCAAAGCATTTTTCTATACAGAGCCTAGTTTAGCGTGAATAAGTGATTTTTTCGTATTTTAAAGCCCCATTAAGGTCGATTTTAATTTTGCATCTTTCACCCATGATTACGAAAAGATTATGTTTATTTAGGTTAGTTTTTTGTTTATTTCTAATGTCTTATTACTAATGTTAGGTTTATTGGTAATTATTTGCATTGGCAAGAGAAAGTTGTGTGAGTGTTTCACACCAGATTTTTTTTTCATCTTCAGTCATCTATATAAAAAAAATTTAGTTTCAAATGATATTGTGTACTTTGATGATGGTGAATCCACCGAAACACGTGTAAGTAACAATAATAGCAAAAATCAAGGCAGCTTAAAAAGGTTAGTGAAATTTATTGTATAAATTTATAATATGAAATAGAACGAAATTTAATTAATTAAAACTAACATAACCGGCTCTATACTATTTTTCAAAGTTGATGAGGTGAAAACGTAAGCATTGCCCCTACCCACTTCATAGCTAGCCAACGACTTCCTGCAAAGTTCCCAATACTTCCTATCATAGCTCTGTTATATACTTCGTCAGCCATTTTTTTGGTCTTTCAATAACAATTATAACCTATGAACATACAACCAGTTGATTTATATAATAAAGTATTGCATGTTAATGCGCTCTATAATTGTTGTGTTCAGTACAAAACGCAAGACACGAGTGAACTACTGTGGCTCTTATACACAAATGCGTAATGTTTGTCAGGCTGATACAATTGTACAATCTGACAATGCTGGCAAACGATCTGATTGGTTTAAACACATGGAACAGCAGAGCTCATCAACTGTGAAAAGCATCATAGAAGTCATTTATACTTCCAGTTGTAATGATTTTTAACATCTGGTAATCATAAACAAACAATAGCAAGCCCACAAATTGTACACACAAACTTAGGGATTGGCCTAAATTATCATAACAGACCATATACCAAATATTATTACAAACAATAATGGTTCAAGGAAACTTAAACATTCAATTATAAAATTGAATGCACAGATATGTGTCAGTTGGTATTTTGGCAAGGCATATATACATTTAGACTACTCAGTATAGTATTCAGGTGAACTAATATCCCCTAGCCATGGGAGTGAGAGAATGCATAACGCTCTCACTCGCACAAGCCATACGCGCCGTCCAATAACATTGTCTTTAATTTTACTCACTGTTGTGAGCAAGCGTTTATGCATGCAGTAATTTAACAAGCAAGATAACAACTGTAGTATGTTTTCAAATTTGGATTATAACGGTAAAGACCTTTGAGCGCATGCGTAGTTATGCCATATATCTCCCGCTCACTCGCTCGGCTATGGGACATTAGTTCGTCTGATACCTATATCTTGTTAATTCTGACTTGTAATATTTAGTTAGGTTGGATTTACCATACATGAGTTGTACTCTCAATTTTTACTTCAAAATCTTATAAAATTACAACTCCAGTTTTATACTTTTACGATGAAATGTAAAGCAACAAATAATAATTTGTACACCTAGTCTTTAATTGCAAACTAGAGAACTAAATATAATAACTTAATTTGCTACAATTCAACCACGACAAAAACGTTTTTTTCAGACCTTGTCAATGAGAGTTTAGATGTGCAATATCACAAATTTTTCATAACTACAGAGCATCAAATATAAATAACAAAATCCTATTTTCATGGTCGATTTCTTAAAATGTAGGTTATTTAGAATATTACCACTTTGCAGTTTATCATTTACATTTTCAGGAAATGCTGAAATTTTCAGGAATAACATAATACGATACAATGCAAAATTTTGGTAAAATCTTAAAAAAAAAAAGAAATATTTCTATTACTGTGATTATAAATACCAAAAAATGACAGAGAAAAGGCCAAAGAAAAATATGATTTGAATAATAAAGAAATATACAAAAAAAAAAATATAAAGAGATTATACGTTAAGAATTAGTAAATAAATACATGGGAATGGAAAAAATAAAATATCTGAAAAAATGAAAACTTCAGTTTTATGGCCATATTTCAGAATGGACTATAAAAGACTTATGAAGCAGTTATTTAATACATGCAGCAGTTAGAAAATACAGAATAGATGGTTCCTAAAAACTGAACAAGATAAGAAGGTATGTAGAGGATGTAAATGAACTTATAAAAAAGGTTAAAGCCTTTGAGGGGTTCAAAGTGAAAAAGATGATAACCAATGACAACAAAAAAATGGTCAGAAGAGTTCAGTGAGAAAATGAAAAAAGGCCGGGGAAAGACGAGAAATAGCAATAAAAGACAAAACAAACATCAGGCGTGTGAAAAAATCATTTAACATTATCGTTAGTAGGCCGAAACGATAAAAGAAGAAGAAGATCACAAACAAAAATTCAAACAAGTTAACCCTTTCAAATTTTAAAAAATTAGCACAGTAATTTACATAACACAAGTTATCTTAAAATATAAAATTATACACTTAAAAACGTCGAAAAATAAAACAAGTAGCTTGAATCTTTGTAAAAGCAATAAAATTCAGGAAAAACTACAAATTACAATTCACATTTAAAACTTGTATAACCTGCTATCGAAGAAATGTCCAAAATTTTTCTTCCCGAAATGCGTCGATTGTTTGATCCCAAACCAATATCAGGTTTAGGATTTGAATTGTCACCCTCCACATCAGAATCATCTAATCCACTTTGGTTTCTTTTTGAATTTTGAAAATGCCTATTTTCATCATTACTTTCTTCGTTACCATCCGCCATAACTACAAATACAAACGATGTACGCCTTTCATTGTACAGCTGATCAAAACAATCACAGCTGTTTGAAATGAAATGCACTTCGAGTAAGGTTTGGCGCTAATTTTAAATTATTATCTGTCGAAGGTCAACTTCATTCTCTCCTCCAACCACAGCAATGAAATTTAATGACCCTCATTCCTTATCGTATACTTATTCTCCAAGATAAAATATATAATATGAATTAGTAGTCAGACGAAATTATTTATGCCTTTGAGATTCAAACAAACCAATACTTCACAGTTAACTATTACAGCTGTAGCATCCTTGTCTTAACAAATATTAATACTGTCTGTAGCAATGAAACGAATAACAAGACTACTTAACGGTAATGCATTCTATTCCACTTTTCTAGAAATAATATTAGTTTTAATAAATATTTATTTTTATCTTTATTACAAACAGATTGACATAACAGTAACAGATGAAAGCTAATTAATATTATAATGAATACTCTGTATTAGGTAAAATATAATTTAACTTTAAACAGTTAATGACTTCTGTTTTTAATTATGATCTATTTTCATTCATCAACTAAAAAAGGACTGTCGCATGCATTTTATTCTTATAGTTCATTTATATTTATTACAATAATTTTAAGGGCTGATTACAATGGTAGTCGATCCCAAGAAAACTAAGAAGCCTATAATTTTATTTTCTTACTGGCACATAATCTTTAATAAATCATTTATATAGGTAAACATTAATGTATTTTAATAAATTTAAACACATTTTTAGATGGCTATTACATATCTCCATGTTATGAAAACATTAATACTGTATAACCAATTTTTTCCTTAATCTTTTAAATTTGCTGTGTATTACTTTACACCCATTCAGGATTAGATTGTCGTTATAACTGACAAATCGAAGTTATAGTGATAAATAATATTGTTACTCTTTATCTTTTAAGAGTACTTTCTGTTTTTAAATAAAAATAAATAACTCAAATTGTAAAACTATATACTGTAATATTATATAAAAAGCTTAATTGAATGCTTACTTATTATAAATCTTTTGCAATAGGTATTGCAGAAGATATAATATTAATGTCAAAAATATAATTTTTATAATTTATTGTTTATAGTCTCATGACTTTTATTGCACTAAAGAAAATATTAAAATTTACTAAAACAAATTACTTTGATTAATGGATGTGAGTTTTAATTTTATCTTTCTTTCAACAAAATACATTCAAAACTTAATAAATTTAATAACTCCAATTTTTAATACAATTGGTTTTCTCTGAATTTCTATTAAAAAATTGTTATAAATTTACTCTTTAATAATATTCTTGACATTATTATTTACCAAAATTTTAGATTTTTGTAGCTTATTTGTTTTATATTTTCCAATATTTTAAATAAATATTATAAGCGATTCTGAATAAAATTTAGAAAGAACTTTCAGATCAGCATTTTAGACAAAATTACCAAACAAATTATTTTATTAATTTGATCGATATATCAATTACAAACATTCAGTTAGAATTGAGCCTTTTTCTTTATTGTATAATCTTATTAATACTTAGTTTCTGTGAAGATACTGTGTCCATTGAGTCAGAGGTAGTTTCTCTAAGTCCTATAGATAAAAAAATACATCATAGGATAAATATATGTATTTTTTATACTTTCATCTCACGAGTGTTTATATTTATCACTCTATTTTACAATATATTTCTGAAAGAGAAACAAAACATTGTAATGTTTCCAGCTTCTTCATTTTATCACTCATGGTTCATTTTTATGAACTTTAGACAGTAGATTAAACAATCTGTATGTTGTTTACCTACCTCAGTTTTCAACTAAATATCACATTGGTATACAAAATATATATTTTTTAAAAATAAGTGTTACTTTAATATTGATTTACCTTTAAGTAAAGTAATATGTATGCTTTATGTATCTAAATCTTTTTACATTTAATCTTTAGACAATGTTTTGTCATTTTATACTAAAATTATACAAAATGTCCCTAATACGAGGTAGGGTCAAAAAGTTCCCGGAATTGGTTATTAAAAATTTATTAAAAATATTTATAACATTCTTACATTATTTCCCTTCAAAATACTCTCCTCCTGCATCTACACATTTATTCCACCGTTCATATAATTGTTGGAAACACTCTTGAAAGCCGTTTTTTGAAAGTTCCTTCAGCCGCTCCGTCGCATTTTCAATCACCTCTGACGAATCAGCAAAACGATGTCCCTTCAATGCCATTTTTAACCTTGGAAACAGGTAGAAATCTGGTGGTGCGAGATCGGGAGAATATGGAGGATGTTCCAGAGTGGTAACATTATTCTTGGCAAGGTATTGTTTCACCATTAGGGATCGATGTGCTGGGGCATTGTCGTGCAACAAATACCAGTCATTCTCTGCCCATTTTTAAGGTCGTTTTCGTCGAATTGCATCTCGTAGCCGTTTTAAGATCTCTGTGTACAATTCTTTATTTACTGTTCTCCCTTCAGGAATAAATTCATAATGAATCACTCCACGGTAATCAAAAAACACCTCCAACATCACCTTACCCCGGCTTCTGTCCAAGCGAAATTTTTGTTTTCTTGGTGAAGTTTTTGACTTCCATTCAGCGGACTGCCGTTTTGTCTGAGGGTCGTAAAGAAAGCACCATGTCTCATCACCTGTAACAATTTTGCGCAGGAAGCTGTCATCTGCATCAGCCATTTCAATCAAGTCCCTGGACATGGTCACTCTCATTTCCTTTTGCTCAGGGGATAACATTTTTGGAACAATGTGCAAGCAAACACGGTGCATGTTCAAGTCATTATGAAGAATGCTGTGAACACTCCCATGTGAAATACCAACTTCAGAGGCAATAGTATTGATGGTTGTTCGCCTGTCCGCACGCACAATTTGTCGAACGCGCTCAACATTGTCGTCTGTAGTGGAAGTGGAAGGCCGCCCAGTCCGAACGTCATCTTCAATTGTTGTGCGACCGTCGCGAAAACGCTTATGCCACTCGTAAACTGCTGTTTTCTTCATCGCAGAATTTCCGTATGCTTTTTTCAGCATCTCAAGAGTCTCCGAAAGTGATTTCTCCAGCAACACACAGAATTTAATATTGCCACGCTGCTCTAATGACGACATTGCACAATCCGACGAAAGACAGAAACTACGATCTACAATATTAAACACCGAACGCACGGAACCAACTACAACTGCCTGCTAACCTCAAAAGCACATTCACTACCAGTTATGCCAACCTCACAAACAAAAATTTCCCTTTCAGCTTACAAATACGTGACTGTAAGCGACCATTCCGGGAAATTTTTGACCCTACCTCGTAGTAAAAGTGAAATCTCTGAATTAATTTTGTATACCTATGTAAGTTTAAGTAGTATAATTGTTTACAAACAATTTCAACTACAAGCCACAGGTTTTCTGTAGTTGTATTTAGTAAACTGTAATATATGATAGCATTTAGACTTAATAAAATTGAATTTGGCAGAAGGACTAGCACGCCAACCAACAAAGCAGATGGTCCTGGGTTCGATTCCCAGCTTGGGTGTAGAAATTTTAACACATTAAAACCCACCATTACAGTACCAAAATCCACAGTAGTTGTTAATTTCCAAGCTGTTGATGTGACAAAATAAACTAAAAAAAAAAATTGAAATTGTATAATATCAATAATAAATTATTTGTATTTACAATAATATACTAATTATTATTTAAGTACAATTGTGTTTGTATTGTTTGTTACACACGTTGTAGTAAAAGAACTAATAGATTTCTCTGTGATGTCAAAGTGTCATCAAGCAGTAACCATGAAAAGATAATTTTCATTTAATAACTATGAATAGATAACCGGTTTCTACCCTAAGTTATGAAGTATTATAGACCTACTCCTTAACAGTTCATTATTTTGTTAAAATATTTAGCATTATTATTTTTACTATTAATATTATTTAAAGATAACAAAATTTATCATTCAATGTTATTTGTTTTGAAGTTTTTAATTACGACAGTTTTTTATTTACTGGACATTACTTTATTAGACTTGAAATAGTTTATTGGTGTCAGAGTTGTTTTTAATTAATGACACTTTATCAAGACTAGTTGACTGCATTATTGTACTATACTAATCTTATTTTATTATAAAGATGTCATCAAATGATTAAAATGCAAGCTAAAAATAACTGTTATGGTTAAATAAAGTAATAACATAATATTATTGCCCTTCTGCTTCAACAGAGTACATCAGTAAATCTTGTCCAGACATTAACTTGTATATCTTTCCTTGGCCTGCGCATTCCTGATTTCCGATGGCAATTAGTTTAAAAACAATTTTTTATAATTTTGTACTACATACTGTAAATTAGTTTTTTCTTTTTGTAAACGGATGGCAACAATAATTAACCGTAGTTCCAATTTAACCAATTTATTTAGCTAAATAAATAACCTGATTAATTAATGAATCAGTTAAGTGACAAACTGCCATGATGGGAAGGTGTGCCAATGCCATGTTACTGTGACTTCACATTGGAAAATTTTTCCAAAGTGTTATCATTGCTTAGGTCTTTAAAATGTTATTTCTTTACTATTCCAATTGCAGATAACATAGTGTTCATTAGCAGTTACTGAAGCTGCCCTAAAAATGCTTGTATTCGGTTGAAACATGATTAGCAAAAGTAGACAAACGAACATGAAAGGACTCCATTCTACACGAGTAATGAAGTTGCACAAATCAGACTGAATTGAACTGCAGGAACAGTACACCTATGTAGTCTTTCCGCCACGCAAATCTGCAATTGCGGAAAGCTTGCATTTCTGTGATTTATGTCGTAGTACATAATATTTATCACTATTTCTTCATTTGTTTTTTTTAGATGTAAATCAATCAAAAATCTTTGAAAAGCATTTAAGAAGTGCTAGTCATTGTTACCCCTGTTCCTCAATTACCAGCTACAAATATCAAACCTACTCCATATAATGTAAGTAAAAATCTATTTATAATGTTTTTCGGGTAATTTCAGTTTCAAATAAACAAAAAACCCCTGTTTGAACTTCAAAAAACTTTTTTAGGGGAATATGTCCATTAATTCAATTTATATTTTCTTTGAGAATTGCAAGCAGGAATATGTAGCGTAGAGGATCAAAGGAATAGTGATACGTTAATTATCTTCTTATGTTAAATAAAACACAATCATGTATTGATTTATTTATTTACTGTGTTTTAGAATAATAGCTAATTGTAAGTTGACCAGTTTAATTTAATTTTGGATTAGGTACTAAAAACAAAAATCAAAATTTAAAGGTTCAAAAATTATATAAAAATTAAAATTAATGGATAAAGCATAACTTTTAAAAAGAGAATTTGTTGAAACCTTTAGTCATACTAAAATGTTGAGAAAAGAAGTACATTTTAGCATAAACTTACAAAAATTATTTAAGATATGTTCATACATAATGTATGATAAATTGAATTTAAATATTAATAGAATAAAAAGAAAACTGTATTATTTGATTTTGAGGAAAAGAAATAAACTAATGTATAGTACCTATTTAACAACTTTATAAAAAAAAGTTTAGTATTTTCTAAAATAAATGAATAAAGTTTTATTACTTATAATAAAAGAAACTGAATGCTATTTAATCATAAAAAAGTCATACTAATTTAAATATTTGAAGAAGAAAGAATTTATACATCCTGGCATAATCTACATTAACTCCTTAGTTAATGTAACTACTGCATAGCAAACTTTTTATTTCAATTTATCATATAATAGGTTTTGCAATTTCTTTTTTATCAAATTAAAATTCACTGTTTTTCATCTGTATTTAATTAAAAACTAACTGCAGTATTAGTATTATTTCTTCAGTGAATATTAATAGAAGTGTGAATTTATAGAGGCAATATTAAAATAAATCACGCATAAAAACTAATTTTGCTAAAAGAAATTACTTTAAAAACTTGCGATATGTACAAGCACAGTACATGCATAAGCAAAAGTAGTTTAAGCCTGATAATAAAAACAGAGTATGTAGCTGATTAATTTTTCCAGTCATTACTTGTTCCGTACTTGCAATTAAATTTTCATAGTAAATAAACTTGTACGAGATAAGAATAATTAGAGTTGATTATGCTTACAAATTTTTTTAAAGAAATTGGAAGCGTAATTAATACATTTTGCACACATCAAAGGAATTAAATAACTGCATAAAATTTGAAGATTTTGTTACACATATGAACAATACTTCATTTAAATAAATTAAAATTTTATTAGTTATGTAATTATGTCAGTACAAATTGTACAAAGTATGTAAATTTATAAGGAACAAAATAAAAATTAAGTAAGTAATGATTTACCACAATTTATTGTAAGTTTTAATTAGCTTATTACAAACCATAAAATTTTTATAGATTTGTATACCTTATTTTTGGGTTGAGTGATAAACTTCAATCCACCGTATTAAAATTAAATCTACTTTATTTGCTTATTTACAGCTTTTTAATGAAATATTTTATTCTAATGCAAAATGAAATAGATAATCTGGGGGTTTGTGTACTGTATTTTTCTATCTGTATTTTTTTATCTGTGGGTTTGTATTGTGTTATTTTTGGGGAAAATATTAAACATTATCTAAACAGATTAGTAAGAGATAATTACTTTAATATAGATTTGAATACTAGAAAGTGGTTACCGGTTTACTTTAATGGTTAGGGTTTAATTAACTATACACTCTAAGTAATAGTCTACCTGAGTCTGTCAAGACTACACCTCATTTACATGTCATACATATCATCCTCATCTCATTGGGTCATGGGGTTGCCTATTGTTCTTAAATTGATCAGATTGCAATGTACATAATAGGGATAAAAAAACAAATGAAAAAAAACAACTGGCAGGAAAGGATTGAATAGAGGTTAGAATGTGAGATGTAGTCCACTTGGAAAATATAAGTATACAAACAGATCAGAAGTAGATTAAATATGAAAGGAAGAATTAGAGAGTGTTTATGATCTGGTTTAGAATATAAAAGGAAGACGGTAGACATTTTGAAACATAGCGGATCATTTGTACATGTGTTTTAAATGGATATGTTTAAAGATTAAAGTTAATTTACATGTAGATTATTATTATTATTTTAGTAGCATACACAATAAAAATACAAGAAATAGGTACCATTTAATGTATGTTTTTTTTGCACATATGGCAGGCCCTTTACACATGACATAGGTGTTTTAAATTTTTAAGATTTCATGGAGTTCCTTAGAGCGCAGATATACTCGTATTTTGTTTTAAACTGTCAAAAGCCGTTACACCCTTCACAATAGGGCAGTTGACTGCGTATTTTTTAACTGATGATAGAATAGCCGATAAAATTTGACTGAAGTTAAAAACACTGGTTTTTCTGGTCACAGTAAGTTTGTTGGTGAAATTTTTAACAGAATTTTGATGAGGGCTACTGACCATGGCAGTTAATGCCATGATTTGGGCTTTGATTGTCTAACTTGGATCAGTTAAAATACAAACATTTTTAAAACATTGTGAATTGCTTTATGTGCAATATAAACAGTACCAAACTCTTAATTCAGTAATTTTTTTTGTTTTGTTTAACGTCCGACTGTTTTGCATTTACTGCTAATGCAGACGGTGAATGATGAAATGATTTTTTGTTAAGTATGAAAAAATGCCGTGCCTGAATGGGATTCGAACCCAAGACCGCATGATGAGAGGTGAGCACGTTACCAACTTCGCCAATGCGGCCGGCAATTCAGTAATGTTTATAAATAGATTAGGATAACAAAACTGTGTTAACACTTTTAACGTTTCTATTTAAGATTAAAGTTCAATTTCTAAATTATTTTCAAAGAAATATCTTATGTTGTCTGTTTCCTTAAATGTAGTGTAAACAAGAATTTGTCTGTAGAAGTTAATTCAAAACTGTAGGGCTTTGATTTGGGCAATGTTTTGCTTTAAATCTCAGTTCATCTTATAATTACATTTTTGTACTTTTGTTACGCATGGTGCGCTCACATACATAGTTTATAATTTCTACTATATAATAAAATGCTGAAATTAAAAATGGTTTTTCTGTACTGAGAAATTTTATTTTGTTATATTAGCCAAATTTTAAGAAAAATCACTCTGTTTTAATATCATAAAAAGAATTTGGTCTGGTAAAAGTTACAACTATTGTAACTGTTGTCTATTTAGCTCTAAATAGATTTTCTCTAATTTTTATGGGTCAATCAAGTCAATTTGTAGAGAGTAAATTTAAAAATTTCCAACAGTTAAATGACTAACTTGGTAATGTGCTAAACTAGTAAACATCCATAATAGATAATTTAATGTTCAATTCAATACACAAAACAAAAGGTTAGCTTAAAATGATCAAAACATTAAATTATCTTTTACAAGTTATTTTCATGAGATGACATATCTCATGGCTCGTGGCAGTTTTTATAAAGGCTTACCTTTGACTTATGGGAAAAACATTTGTAATTTCTGTATCTGCTCTTTAAGGGAAATCGAAGAACACTACTTTTGTTTCCAAATTCCGAATTTGATTTCTTGACTTCAGGTTTCGAGCCACTTCCAGTAGAAACTGAAACTTCAAACCCAATGACTTCTCTATCTATTCTTTCAGAGGAATTGAATGATACTTTTTGTTTTCAAATTCCAACTTTGATTTCTTGACTTTGGGTTTTGGGTAAGTTCCGGTTGAAATTGGAACTTCAAACACAACCCAGGTCAATTAAATGTTTGTGTAGATTACCGAAAACTGTTTGTTGCTATATCTTATAGTTTCTGACTTTGATTTCTTGACTTCTGGTCAAAACTGGAACTTTAAACCCAATTTAGACCCACTGCCTTTTTGTGTAGTTATGAATCAGAAAGCCATTTGTTGCTATCTTTTGTAGTTTGCGACATCTGGGTGTGACGGACATACGGACAAAGGAAAATGATAGAAGTCAATTTTAAAAATTGCCACCAAAAAGCAATAACAAATAAATTAAAAAATATGAGTACACGCTACTTGACCTACTGGGCGTGGTAAAAAAGCAAAGTTTAACAAATTTAAATTAATTTATTTGTCAATAGGAATATGGATTTCTTTATTAGTTTATTTATTGATTTAAATAAAATTTAGGCTGCCTCCGTAGTGTAGTGGTAGCGTGCTAGCCTACAATGTGTAGGTCCCAGGTTAGATTCCCAGCTAGGGTCTAAAAATTTTCACAAGTTATAACCCACTGTAGCCTCCAATAACCGAGTTGTTAATTCAACTTTAAACTAAAAAATCCGGTATGAAACACTCACACAACTTTCTCTTGCCAATGCAAATAATGACCAATATACCCTAACATTAGTAATAAAACATTAGAAATAAACAACGAAACTAACCTCAATAAACATAACCTAATTTTAATCATGAGTGAAAGACGCAAAATGAAAATCGAACTCAGTTTGGCTTAAAAATACGGAAAATCACTCTTTCAAGCTAAACTAGGCTCTGTAGAGAAAAATGTTTTAAATAAAAGTTGGAGATCTTTTAATTTTCTATAAATTTGATTATATACACTTTTATTATAAAATGCATACTAAGGCCGAAATCTTAAAAAAATCGATTTTTCTCACGTTTTCGTGAGAAAAAACAGAAAATTGCTAATTACTGCTAAACTAAGCATTATACAAAAAAAATGTTCGAAATAAAAGTTGTAGGTTTTTAAATTCTCTACAACTTTTATTATATAATTTTTTTCGCTAAATTGCATATTAAAGCCGTAATCTTAAGAAAACTTTGTTTTTACGTGAAAACAGCCTCACCAAGAATTTCAGCAAACATGGCGCCTACCCTATCTTGTAGAGAATTAAAAATTGACTAAACCAGGCGATTTTAAAAAAAATCGTAGGACCAGTTTTTGAGAAAATCGCAAAAAAGTAAAAAATTATACGAATAAACTACTACTTCCGGTTGACAGATTTTGATGAAAATGTTCGTGTCGGGTCCGGTAGTGGTATGTAACTTAAGTTTCAAGTTTCAAGTTCGTAGGATGTGTCGTTCTTGAGATATTTTGTACACACACACACACACACGTGCGCGCGCGCGCGCGCACGCGCGCACACACACGCACGCACGCGCACACACGCACGCACACACGCACACACACACACGCACACGCACACACACGCACGCACACATACACACACACTCGCGCGCGCACACACATGCGCGCGCGCGCGCACACACACACACACACACACACACAGACCAATCGTTAAAAACATGTTTTTTGGGTTCAGGAGGTCTGAAAACGTATAGATCCGGTGAAAACTCGATTTCGAAAAATCGACATGAAAACAATACTTTCCTTCCTATAGGCAATCTCATATAGGCAAGAGAAAGTAAAAATAATATTTAATTGAGTTTGATTTTAAGTTCAATTTCAGTTTGGTAAGCATAATAGCCACAAAGCTGAAATCCTGGGATCAATTTCCGCCTAGGTTCGGAGAGTTATCACACACTTCAAACCCACCGTTCCTTAAGTCCTTAATCCGAAGTAGTTGATAATGACCAAGAAGTTGATGTGGCTTCCATTCTAAGCCATTAAAGGCCTGAGAAAACTAGCGTATTTTAATATGTATAAGTTAATTAATAAAAACCACTTCACCTGCATTAATATATAAAGTACAATTGAATTCCTAATTATAATAAAAATTTGCTGCGTTATTACATAAAATACATTTAGTCTTCTGTTTAAAATATAATAAATTACTAACGAGATTAGAGTACAAATATAATATATTCTTGAAGTCCCTTTAAAAACAACACAAATTTAAGTGTTTTTATCAGTGAGGTAATATTTTTCTAGTAGATTTATTACATAAAAAGTACAAGGAAAATTTGTAGGTTAAAAGCAGGTAGACATATCTTTATTACATAAGGTTAAAAACTGTAAAGATTTAAACAAAATATGATAAAAGCAGAACATTTTAGTCTTATTAAAAAAGAGGTATTGTATAATAAAAACACTACAATATGTTTAACAATATGAACAATTCTATACACCAAAGCAAGACTTACTTTTCCCAATTTGTGTACAACATCTGTTTTATTTTTTTAATTAACAAAAACACTACTTTTTACAATAAAAACTATAATCTTTGTTCAAAAGTTTTACCAATAATGTTATTACTTATTTTTAATTAATGTAAAATACACAAATATTTTATTTCCTGTGATTCTGGGAAGCTGTAAAATTATGGTATATATTTTTCTAGGGTCCTGCTTTTGATAAACTACAAAAAATAAAAGAAAACCATGTGGTACCGTGCATTCTATTGTATTATAAAACACCATTGATTATCCATGAAGGTAAAATGCAATGGTTGTTTGACCAAAACGGAAAACGTTACTTAGATATGTTTGGAGGAATTGTAACCGTCAGTGTTGGTCATTGTCATCCGTAAGTATATATTTAAGTAAATTAAATCCTTTTCAGTTGTATAAACTTTATATTAGATCTTCTTCTTCATCAATGTTATCTGCTTTGATTGTTGGCTACCATCATGGTATGTTCATTATCTGTTCATTATCACTCAAAGTTCTACAAAGGTGATGCCAAACCATTTCCTAAGGTTTGTGAGGCAGTAAATACTCCTCCTTTCCAGATTACATCCTCCCTCAACCGACCTCTAAACGATGACCTGAAGGAGTCACATATCCTCGTTCCTCATGATGCGCCTGAGGTGTTACTTCAGCTTCCATTTTTAATCATTACCTGTTGTATTTGAATGTTTCTGTGTCTTGATTTAGCAGTGATGGCATGCAATATACTGTTATAGATACTATTTCTTTGGTAGCCTATCCTAATTAAAAGCAGATTTTTAGATGTTAGTCCATGGTGTTAAAATTTTTCAGCACTATCAAAAGGTTTCTCTAGTTTGCATAAAACATTGGTTTTCCATACATTTTTACATGATTTTTAACTCTAATATTTAGGTAACATTCTTTTTCTTATAGTGTTGACTCCGCTACTGTAGTTTAGCCACAACACTGTCAAATCACTCTCTATCATGAACCACCCTTCAAAAAACGTGCGTACTCATGTTTGGCATGATACTAATGTTTCTCAACCTTGAGCATTTCCTTCACCCAGTCCTGTGCTTGTCCTCAATGTTACCCTTAAGAACCAGTCTGAAAAACTCATACTTATACCCCTGTATAAATGATCAAGGTACCTACCTTATTTAACATTAACCGTAGTAAGTAATCTTCTCTTGTAGAGATCAATACATATATTTTAAAAATAATCATAGTAGTTTCTTGTTTATGAAGACTGATTACTTAAATCTTTGTAATATAATAAATATCATATCAATTAAATAATATTACTAAATAGTAAATGTAAATTATTAATGTAACAACTATTTCAATATTTTTTTTTAGGGAAGTGAATGAAGCAGCTAAAAAACAACTGGATAAATTGTGGCACACAACCAATATTTATATGAACCCAAACCTATATGAGTATGCTGAAAAATTAACTTCAACTTTACCTGGTGATTTAAAGGTAATAATTTTTTTTATAATATCTGCAAGATAATAATTTTACAAAAAAAAAAAAAGAAATAGAAGCATGAAAATGTGAAAAACCTTTGTTTATAAACCATTTTTCTATTATTTTGTTTAGCAGCAAACAATAGTGAGTAGTTTTGCAAGTTAATGCCTCAATATTGCTTTAAGTAAGTATAAATGTAATATTTTATTTTTCATAATTTTTTTAATGTTTTTTATCTACAATTCCCCTCCACCAGTTTTTCATTTACATGGTCCTACTGTGAATGTCCTTATATTTGACTTTCCACCATTTCTTGGTCGGCCTCATTTTCTTTTTCCAACCCCTCCAGACTCAAAATTTTGTCTACTACCTTTGAGAGAATAAAACCACAACTATCTACCACAATAGTGCACATAGTATATGTGAGTCGGAATACCGAAAGGGATCTCTAGTAATTGTTTTTTATTTTGAGTTAAATTTGACACTAAATTCTGAATAATTTCATAGCAATCAGACTTTTATCTTGGAGGTTATGTAAGTTATGGCTGCTTGGCTATTTTCGATAGAAAATTGGTGTTTAGAATAAAATGGTTTTTAAACTCTTACAATAGCACCCTCTTTTAATTTTTAAGAAAAAAATTATACGTGTTATGTCCAGAAAATAAATTCCATTTTTATGTGTTGCTTCTCCAGCATCGCTGCCATCGCTGTTCAGTGCATATGCTGTAGTCGCTCTGAGTCAAGAAAAAAGAGATGATGCCGTTTTGAGTTTGCTGTCTGCTGTATGTTTTATAGTGCTTGGTTAGAATGGCGAAGTTGATTGAAAATCCCGCTGCATGCAAGATTAGATCTGTTATTCGTTCTCTAAATGCGAAGAACACTAAACCAGTCGAAATCCATTGACAGATTGGGAAGGTTTACAAAGAAAATGTGATGAGTGATTTAATTGTAAGGAGATGGGTTGGACAGTTCAATGAAGGACATGATCATGATAATGAACTACGCCAGACCTCATACTGTGAATATGATATTCACTGTAATACGGAATATGCGAAATTGGTATTTACCTATAAATTATTTTTTAAACTAAAAAATTTATTTAGAAAGGAAATCTTGTAAACTGTATATTGATTCCACTCTACACAACTATGTGTTTTTATTTTTGGATATAAGGGAAGAGTCTACCCAAAAAAAAACTTTTTTATTTTAAGGAGAGGAAGCTCATTTTTAAAATAATTATTGGGGACACAAAGGAGAATGCATTGCTAAATTTTCATAATTCTATGAGAACCACAACCCCTCCCTGAGGGGGAGAAGTGAAAATTCAGTACTTCAGAAAAAAAATCATATCTATGTTTATATTTCCCCAATCAACTTCATTCAAAAACAGAAAAACAAGCATAAAATTATCTAAAGAACCCGTTATTGACTATAAGATATGTTTACACTGAAAATTTTTATTCATTTTTTCATAAGACTTTTTTGCTTTTTTAACTTTTAAATTCCATAAAAAATGTACTGCCAAGACTTATTTAATAATAATACCCATGTCCCTAGAGCAGAATATGCTGAATCAGTGGAAAAAATTATTCATTTATCTTACTTATAACTAAAGTTATGATTTTTTTAGTGTTTACACAACAAAGTTTCAATTGTCAGAAATAAGCAATTAAATATATACTAAGGTTTTTACAGACAACGTGGTCTGCACTGCACCATTCCAACTCATTTTGTACATAAACAGTGGTGTAACCTAACGTCAAAAAGGCGAACTCTATAGGAAAATGAACAAGCTTCAATCTGGTGAAAAAATCGAGGTTTTATCTTTTTTCATTTGGAAGATATGTGTAACGGAAATGTGTTGTTTATTTTGTACGAAAGCAAGTCTTGTCTTGGAAAAACTGATCACAATTATGGTTTTTATTAATTTTCCGTATAACCTTGCAATATAAAGAAATACACCATTAAAAAGAGCACATTTCAGAAAACCAGAAACACCAAACAAAAATATATATTTTGTTCTATATAAATATAAATTTAATTCCTTAATGAAATAAGCGATGGAATTCAGTTATAATTTTAATTATCTGTAGTTCATTTTTAAAATTTCAGGTAGTTTATTTTGTAAACAGTGGATCAGAAGCCAATGATTTAGCACTGATGTTAGCCAGAGCTTACACAAAAAATTATGATATTATATCATTCCGAAATGCATACCATGGTGCTAGTCCATATGTAATGGGTATTACTGCTATTTCCACATGGCGTTTTGATATTCCAATAGCTCTTGGAATTCATCATGTAAGTATTGCAGAATTCAAAATAAATTCATACAAGATATTTATGGTGACAATTTAAGTTACTTAGGCACTGAACTGAAAAGAATTTAGAAAATTTGTTTATGTTTATTTTGTATTGTTTCAGTCATATATAAGATTGAAACAACATCTGTAAATAGTAGGCCTACTATCTTTGTACGTCTGAATATTTCAACATTTGAAATATACCTGTACAGTATCTCATACTCGATTGAAGCCGCGAATGATTAGCATTTGGGAGGTCCAACTGAATCTTCTGGATTATAATAAATAATTGATTTTACCATTTGGAGTAGGTATTACTATAAAGAGAATAAAGAAAAAAATTACTCATCGGCATTATTTTTTATCTGAATCTATTATTAACTCTTTTGTCTAATTTTTATGTACAGTCAACTTATGGGTGTGAAATCAAGAACCATTTCTTTACAGATTTTTTTAGTGTACATAAATACATACCCACTCTCCACTAGATATTTGAATTGTTTCCCTTTCGATGACTCATATATATAAATTTTGATGATACATATGTTAACATTCTCATAATGTGCTTCAAATAGATAATGAATTGTTAAACAATTATCTTTTTTTACAATAAATATTGTTAACAACATTCTGCTCAATGTGTATTAATTGATGTATTACGTATCGATGCATGGTTATGCACGTGGAAGTATGTATTACTTTTCATACGTGTACATAAGGAGAGGTTCAAAATCAATGGTTAATAATGATGTGGTGGGATAGGAATGGTAGTAGTACCATAACTAGATGTCTTAAAAGTCTCTAATTTTATAGTTCTGACTCTATCATTTTAATATAGCAAGAGATTTTCCTAAATTTGTTTCATAGTTATCTTAAATTTTAATATTTTAATGCAAAATATTTATTAAAAATATATTTTTAGAGAAAAATAAACATATTTAATGTCAGGTTATTCATTAAATTTATTTCAAAATAACTGGAAACTATATAGGGAACTTTCCTACAAATTCTATAATTTTGTCCATAGGGTAATACAATAGCGCTTTTAAAGTGAATTTTTTGGGTAAGTTTTTAAGTTATTCCTTCTTTTGTTGAAATAGGCAATGTATCCTGATGTATACAAAGGTCTTTGGGGAGGTAAGAATTGTCGAGATTCTCCTGTACAAACAACAAATGATTGTACTTGCAGTAAAGGATATTGTAAAGCTGGCGATAATTATTATGAACAATTGGAAGAAGTATTTAAATATTCATTACCAAGAGGAAAAGTTGCAGGAATAATTGCTGAATCAATACAGGTAGATAAAAGATAATCAGTGGAGGTAAAATACAGTTTCTTACTCCATACTTACTACAATAATTTATAATACTCACAATCATCATCTGTCAAGGATTAGGCTCAATGGTCTATTCCGGCATCCATCTCTTTTTAGGTCTTCCCAAGCCTCTCTTCGCACTAGGTTTTTATTTCCATGCTCGCAGAGGAAGTCTGTGAGCTGGTATGCAATGTAAATGGTTGGACCAGTTTCTTTTATATATTCATAACATTTTCCAACAGTGACTGGACATTTAACTCGATGCGGATAACTTTGTTACATACTCTATGTAACTGGGTACAACTTTTGACTCCCCGTAAAAATCTCATTTCAGCAGCCTGGATACGAGATTCATTCCTCTGTAATGACACCCATGTTTCACTCCCATAAGTTATGAGTGGTACAGCCATTGCTCCATAAAATTTCATTCGGGTGTCCTTTCTTGTTTTCTTTCCTATTGTCCTGCGAATAGAACTGCAGACAGCGCTAAATTTTGTCAGTTTTTCACTCACATCATCATCTTATTTAATTTATAATATTATCATCATAATTCATTCTCAGTCAATGATGGATCCAGCAGGGTTCCCCCTACAGCATAATACAAATTATATCTATACAAAACTTAGAAATCAAAACCAAATTAAAAAATAAAATCATTATCCATATTCTATGATACTCTTCTTCTTCTACCCTTCAAGGATTAGGCATTCCTGCCTGTTCTGAACCTCTGAAATCTGCCCATATTTTTCTCAGGCGTCCTCGGTCTCTCTGTCCCTCCGGTTTGTAACCCAGCGCCTATGATTGCATAAAAATTATGCTATGACATAATGTAACAATTTTATAAAATATTACCTATAAGAATCCATCAAAAAATTAAGAACATTGAATGTAAATATTGTAAGTATGAAAATATTGTGATGTTTATTCTGAGTTCTTTCAGAATAGTTATTTCTAAATAACAAGACCTCAGTTTAAATTTTTAACAAATATTTATTTACAGATTAATTAGGTTTCTACTTAAATTAATTGTAACAATTATAACTACTATAAATTACACCCAATTTAAAAAAATCTAAGAATTAAACAAGACTTAAATGAAACTAAAAAGAAATATGGCTGTTTACATTTAAATAATTAATTGATTCCTATTTACAACATGATAAAAATTCATGCTAACTTTGGTCACAAAGAATTGCTTCATTATGAACAAACACAACCAAACAAACTTGTTTCACCAGTGTTCTAACACTAACTCACTGTGATAGAAAACAATGGTAGAACTTTCTTGATGAATGAAGAATATAACAGAATAAACCATATAAATAAATAAACAATAGAACATTCTACTGTATATTATAAAAACAGCTAGGCAATTAATTACAGAGTTAATGCATGAAGACCATTCACACAGTGCTGCTTAGTCAAAACACAACTGTCCAACTGGTGTGTGTCACAATAATTTAATGTGAAAATATAAATATAAACCTATTTTATTCTATTCTGTAAAAATTGCGTAAAACCTGTCTAACAGCGTAATTTATAAGTACTGTATTGCAACCATGTGTAAACTCATTAAAATACTGAAACGTTAAAGTCATATCAGTAAATCAAATACAGTATTATAAAATCACAGGAATTTTAATGAAAAAAACATAAAATAAATACAATGTATTTCTTCATTGTTTATACAGGGAGTTGGAGGAACTATACAATTTCCAAAAGGATATTTGAGAAAAGCATTTGATTTAGTAAGAAGTAATGGAGGGTTATGCATAATTGATGAGGTCAGTAAGAAAATCTAACAATTTAATTATATTTACATTGCATGTGTAGCTACTCGAATTTATCATATATTTTCCAAAATTGTTAAAAAAGTTATTAGGAACAAGAATAGTATTCTAAAAGATTTTGGGAATGAAATTTTTTTAAATATTTTTGAATAATTTATTTAGTTTGGGAATAATAATTTTTTATTTACTGTTTTCTAACAACAAAAAAACATTTGATGCTGGAACAGGCTTAGTGGCCTATGCTGTGAAGAAAAGAAGATATTTTTGACAAGGTAGATGAATTCTTCGATAAATAATCTTCACTAATTATTTGAAATGTAGCTTGAAACACATAAAAATTTTTTATCAATAGTCACTAAAGAAGTTGTTATTAATAGAAATTGTTTCAAACTTACTTGAGTAATGGATCTAGTATGATGGGATGTAGAGTTACGTACATTCTTTTATGGAGACTATAATAGGTATATCTCATCTTAAGATAAATTTTGCGCAATTTGATTACCTACCTATTATTTAATTAAAAATTCAGTAATATATTATTCAGTAATATATATCAAAGAATATTTTGATTTTGCGTAGAGGTTTTTGTGAAACGACTATATTTGGTTTAATTGTCCTGGGATAGCATCTATTTTTACTCCATTTGATGGGATTTTTCATGAGTGGATAACATCTGATGATGAAACAATTATTTCATCATCAAACATGCTAAGAATATTTTTCTCTCGTATAGGGGCAATTTTAGATCACATGAGGTGACTCTAGATATTTCTGAAAGCTCTTTGTAGCTTACATTCTCATCATTTGCTCACTGTAGGCTTTTCTCCTTTCTTCTGTCCACCCGATGTTCTGCTTTTACTCTTCATGGAAGCCATTACAGTCCGAAATTAGTTGTTTAATATTTGTTTGGTTCATTAAGTTTTCTTGGTTTATTCCGGTGTTCTCAATATCCTTTCTGACTTATTTAAACCATTTATCTGACACTTTAGGTCTATTGTTTAGTATCTTAAAAATTTGTTTTGTCAACTGGTTGTCATCCACTCTAGTATATATGTGTCCGTAAAATTTTAGCCTTCTTTTTTTAATAGTTTCCATTAATCATTCTTTTTTTTTTGTACAGTTCTTCTCAACCTCATAACTTATATTATCTGCCTACTATCTTTGGGCCCATTATCTTGCAGAGGATCTTTCTCTCAAATTTCTCTGCTTCTCTTAGCCTAGCTTCCTGGTCATTCTAAGGCACTTACTGATGTACAACACAAAGGTTACATGCTAAAAATATAAAATTAAAGGGTAAATAAAATCTTATTTTTTTCTACATGACACAATTTTGCGAGTATGAAGTTTTTAATTAAATATGAAATTGCTTCTTTTAATATATATTTTCCTTTTTAGGTTCAAACTGGATTTGGTAGAACTGGTGAACATTTTTGGGCTTTTGAATCTCATGGTGTGGTTCCAGATATTGTTACAATGGCAAAAGGTATTGGTAATGGATTTCCATTAGCTGCTGTAGTAACAACTCCTAAAATTGCAGAAGTTTTAAAAGATACATTACATTTCAATACTTTTGGAGGTAATCCAGTTGCTTCAGCTGTTGGGCATGCTGTATTAGAGGTAAATTTAATGTTATTTAATGTTTCATATTTTACTAGCATGGTGGATCCGTGCGAATAATGCACAATGCTCTTGGGTTTCAAACCCCTATCATTAAATAAATGATTTAAGTTAATAACAAACTTAACCGTTCTTAGAAGAACGGTGAGTAACGACAAAAGCAACTTAGGGGAGTCTACGTAAAATAACCCTAATCTATACTAATATTATAAAGACAAAGCGAGTTTTTTTGTGCAGGCTAATTTCCAAAACTACAGAACGGATTTTCATGAAATTTTGACACCATATTTTAGGATAAATTGAGAGTGAATTAATTTTACAATACCATCTTAATAATTGATCATCTAACTTGGTTATTACAATTGACCTATGTATTGTTCAAGTATTTTCTTTCCTCTACATTGTTATTTTATACTCTGCATTGTTATTCAATTTTACTTAATACTTTAAGAACAATGGATAAGATATCAATTGTTGGTGTACTCATCAGTAATTTTTTTTACAGGTAATATTTTACATTTCATAGGTGTCTATAGAAACATCTTACCAGAAGAACGGATTTGCTAGTGAGGCATTTCTTAAGACATCCAGGTATTGGTCTATCAATAATGGAGGGTAATTTTGAGGGAGTGAATTGTAGGGAGAGGCAAAGATTAGAATATACAAAAAAAATTACAAAAGATGTATGGTGTTACAAGTATGTAGATATGAAACAACTCGAACAAGATAGAACAGCTTGGATAACTGCATCAACCAGTCGAGAGACTAATGACAAAAAAAAGGTGACATCTAATTTTCTAATCCCCAAGAAAGAAAATATTAAGACAAGTGGAGATAATAAAATGTACTATATGTGATGGTAACATGTTTCATGAGACTGTTATTTTTTACAGGTCATACAAAAAGAAAAGTTACAACAGAATAGTGAAAATGTAGGGACGTATCTTCTTTTGGAATTGGCTAAATTACGTGATGAATTTGAAATAGTAGGTGATGTTAGAGGTAAAGGTTTAATGATTGGTGTCGAATTAGTAGCTGACAAATCATCAAGACTGCCACTTCCTGCTAAAGATTTTGGAGATATTTGGGAAGATTGTAAAGATATGGGAATTCTATTAGGCCGTGGAGGATTAAATAGAAATGTAAGGAATATTTATTTTTATATCATTTATTAATAATAATTTATAGACAGGAAACATCTGGTAAACATAAATTGTTTTAACCATTTTATGTCACAATCATGTTGGTAATCTTTAAAGAGTCTTCATTGAGGGTGTAGTAAATTACTTTATGACTTATATGTTGTACAGCCAATGGATATCATACGTGTGGTGTAGGAAGTATTTTCTGATTATTTCAATATTTTGTGTAATATAGATATTAAAATTCTAAACAAATACAAATAGAATGTAAAGTGTAAAGATGTCAGATGAATTGAAGTCCCATAGTCGAGTGAATGAGAGTGAGAAATGTGGCATAACTACACATGCACTTTACTGTCATAATCTAGATCAGAAAATATTCTACAGTCGTTATCTTGGCCCGTGCTACTGTGTGTGTATTTTTTCTTTTCATATTATACACTGTTCTCTCGCGAAAATATTCATTCGATCAGTATTTATTGTGGGATTCTGATTTCTTACTAGCCTACATATAATTTTAACTGAAATTGAGATTTCGCGGTGCATTTTAAGAGGTATAAAAAAAATGTCTACTGATGCAAGGGTTCGTAAACATGGGTAAACAATCCATAGCGGAGAAAGAAATTTGATATTACTTGTATTAAAGTGCTGTGAGGAGGAAGCTAATTTTAATAGACTTAATGTTCCTTTTAATAAAAAAGTTGAAAGAACTTCAAAATATTGTAAAACATCCCGAAAAACAATTCAACGGATAAAGAAAGCAGAATAAGACTGCTTTTTAGTTAACTGCATGCAGAGACACTTGCTTACAACAAATAATAAAATTATACAATGTTATTGTAATAGTGCATATGGTTTGTGCGAGGGAGAGCGTTATGCATTCTCTCACTCCCATGGCTAGGAGACTTTAATTCATCTGTATACTGTACACTGTTTTAATATTTAAAGGAATTTTGCATGAAATTCAATGAAAACACTTTTTACCACAGAGCATATTGCTTGCAGTCAATCAATGGTACTTTCAATGAACTCTTCTTTTTGGTAATAAACAAAAGAAGAGATTTGGGGGGGGCAGAATAACCCTTAACTGGTTATGAACACGAACGAAAATATCACTGATAAAAAATGCAAGACCATTACAAATAACAAACATATGATAATAACCTGATGTTGCCTAAGCAACATGAAGAAGATACTGTGTAATATAGGTGGTTCTCAAGAGTATTTAGATCTTAAAAATGCAAAAATCATAAGAATGGATTTAGTAGACAATATTTAATATGGTATCCGTGAGTATAACAAAGGACAATGTCACAAAATGGTAAAAATGAGATAAGTCAGTATTCTGAGTACAATTTTTTTTTTAAAATAATATAGAGTTGGTGCGTGTTTTTGTGCACTGAAAACAGTTTGAAGTAATCAGAATTGGCAGAAGCCTCTGCTGAAGGTGGTCAGTAGGCCCAGATTTTGAGGTACACTATCCATGTCTTGAGTAGATGGAGTATCTGCTCTACAGAACTAAAGACAAAACCTCTATGGGTTATAACCATAGTTCTAAAATTGGATGGAGTAATCTGTCCCACCTTTGTTACATTTAAGTAACTTTTCCATATATGATGTTTCTTAGAATTCTGTACCAACATGTATGAAGGTATTAAAGCCTTGGGAAAACAAATAAAATGACAAGAATGGACAGAAGAAAGGAGAAAAGTTTACAATCTTAGAATGCTTAGAGTGTGGGCTCCAAAAAAGCTTCCAGAAATGTTAAACGTGTTCACATGATCTTAAATGGGCTATCAAAAAATAATAATAGAGATTTTCGTATCAAAACTTGATGAAAATTTATAGTTAAAAAAATGTATTATACATTCATTTAAATATGTAAAATTACACAACAGTTTTTCATTCCCTGCAAAATTGATTCGTTTTTACTTCTTTTTCCCTACCTACAATACCTATTAATCTTTGGTTAAAAAAGTATGACAAGATTTTTTTCACAAACCTCTTTCAAATACCAAATACTCTTTGCTTACTATTACAGTTAATTACACAAACCTGTAAAGAATAATCATTCTGCCCAAAGTTTGCTAAATTAAAAATTACGGCTTATAATCACATTATAAATTGTGTGTGATAGTTTCCTTTTAAATTTATATAATTTACCTTGAAATTTTATATTTGTTTTTTTATATGTTACAGGTAATACGAATCGCACCACCCATGTGTATAACAAAAGAGGACGCTGATTTTACAGTTTCTGTTCTTAAAACAGCATTTCAAAAACATTATGATAAGACTTTGTAAAACTCAGTATTAACAGGATATGTAATTTTGGATATTATTTAGACCATGTTACAATGACACTCTCGTTGCTAGTTCTCTCACTCCCCGATCACTTAGAGATCTGTAATTCCACAAATTTGTTTCTTAGCGTTTGAAAAGAAAAACCTAAAGCATTTAAATTTCAATCATTGGCCCTAGGTAGTAAACATTAGTAATAACTCTAAACAATTAAATATTTTTGAACCTTCCCATAAAACTGCAGTTCTGAAAATTGGCAGGTGTATTCTGTAAGTGATACGTATAGGAAACATTTTAATGAAGACCATTTGTTCCTGAGGGATAAAACTAAGGTAACTAGGCCCTAAAAAATTAATATTTCTTTATTATCCAAAAAATACACTTATAAAATTCTACATTCCATTAATTAATAATAGCAATTTTTATTCACTCACGGCTGTCGGCAAACCCAAGTTTAACAAGCCCTTTAAAGGTAACCATAACTTTTTTTGTAACAAAAAAAATTTTTTGTTTCCAATATAAAAATATCAGGCTGGGTATAGTTGTTTCATTCATCTAGTTTGTTTCTAATGTAATTAAAATTAGATTAATCATGACCAAAAGTGCTGGTGAACATTTTTTTAGGAAATTGTTGCGTGAATTTTGTAATTTTGGTTCAGTGAATTGATATTGCATTCTTAGCCATTTTATTTATCTGCTTTTTTCTAATCTAATTAAAATGGGAACAGTAAAGGCTCCAGTCAGGATCAAAGGTATATTTGTGTAGCAACAAACTTGTAATTACAGAGAACATATCATAGAGTACACACAGTCTACACTGTGTAGTCAGCCAATTATATGACTGAAGCATTTATAGTGTTTTGAATGGAGAACACTGTATGAATCTTATGCCATTTTTGATGCTCTACTTAATCAAATATGTCAATGTAAACTATTCAATAATTATTTAAAATATAATTTTTTATAACAATCTAAATACTGTATACCTACAGGTACTATTAGTATTTACTTGTGTTTTGTGCCATACATGGTTAACCTTGCCTCACAAAGTGAGGCATGCTACATTATCTATAGTGAGTTTAAAGTATCAAAGTCGTTCAGAATTTCGTAGCACATTATCATCTTTGCCTCTTTCAACCAATTAGAAAATTAAAATAAATTTAAGGTATAAGCATATCTACACTGTGTAATGATTTTATATTACTTTAGTTTTTTTGGGTATTAATTATTGCTATAATAATTTTCCAGCTTGACTTATAATAGCTTTGCCATAAGAAATTCTTGAATACTCATGGTACTTTTTTAATAAACATTAATAATTTATACGAAAGTTTAGATTGAGTCAGATCTACATTATAAAGCTTTCAAAAATTTCAACAACAATCAATTTCTAATTATTATCATCGTAATCTTTGCCCGTAACAGGCAGGTGGAGTGTTAAATTATTTGCACTCGATCTGCTAGTTCCAGGGGTATAAAAAGTAGTTCTCTTTCTTATCACAGGGTTAGTCAATTATATGACTGAATCATTAAAGAACAGAAGAAGTAGAGGTGTAAAAGACACTAGTCACAGTTAACTCCTCTGAGAGTTATGAATTTCATTATACAGGTAGACCCTGTGGTGAATGAAGTGAAGGTGTCATTTGTGGGGTGGAAAGTAGGTGCTTTTCAGAGGGCCCGGTATGCTGATAAATGTACTTTTCCACTCAGCGAGGAAGGGAGTCGTAAACCACTTCAATCCTTGTTTTACTTAGTTAAGCCTCTAGAGGTTCAAACCAGCCTTTCGGCTGATGACCTAAACAACAAACAGTGATCTAACAGACAAATGATATTCAACTGGACTTCCTTTAAACAGTTTTTGTATTGTGGTCAAGATGAAATTTGGGTAAGCACTGTTGGTTAAAACAGTCTTGATGTGTGGAAAGGAAAGACTGGATAGCTAGATCAGCGTTAAGGGCATTGCAGGAGTATGGAAGACTAAGTGAGAGAGCTAGTAGATATTGTAAGGACACAATGAATTCATTTTTAATATTTCAGTAATACTCGTAAATTATAAATGGGTGTGGTAGAATGGTTTAATTTTTTTGTTAAAAGTTGAATATTTTTGATCACAAAGTAAACAAATATACAAAATTACTTTTGTTTGGTGTAAAACATGCAACAAACTAATGTTACATTATTAATATTATTATTATTATTATTACGATTTTATTTACGTACAGTACAGTATTTTATTAAAATAATGTTGTACAAGACTGAGTTTATTAATTTTAGTTATTTTAAGCAATTATTTTTAATTTAATATATTTTATAATAACCTAAAAATATACTTATATATGCTATTGGTATTTACTTTGTGTTTTATTTTGTGCCATACACGGTTAACCTTGTATAAACTAATATTATAGTTTAAGTTTCTTGTAGCCAACATTCCTATCCATTTTACACAACTTTACATTTATATAAAAAGTGAAGTAAAACAAAGAGTACTACTTACAGAATAAAATACTTGACAAGCCGCATTAACTTCCAAGCAAATACAGTAAGAACCTATCAACTTATAAATTGAATCTGAACGATGTGTTATAATATATACAAAGTAATTTATTACAAAATTTTTATAGCATACTGTCAAATTTATATTGTTATTACATGAATGAACTCATTTTGATGCAGAGGGTTTCATACCAGATTTTCTCTGTAGTTTCAATTATTTAAATTTTTTGTATCAATAAGTCCCAATTCTTATAAGAATTTCATTATGATAAATTATGTGTAAGGTTTTTAATAAATAATACTCAAAACAAGAAATTAAAAAATTATCACATTTTATTACTTAAAATTACAAATTAAATACAAATAAATCACAATAAAACGACAATTGATTATAAGTCAGGTACTTTGTAAATTCATTTGAAGAATTACCTTTAAATTCTACAGCATAATTCAGTTTTTACTAATTACACTACCTATAAAAATTGTCAGAGTACTTAAAAAACATTTTTAAATTGAATAATAAATTTCTTTCGTACTTTTGTAGGTAAGAGAGATGCTCAACAATTAACAGGATAAATTATGAATGTAGTGAAAAAAATGGTTTATTCAATGACAATGAAACTATTTAAGGGTCAAGTTAGCAACCTTTGGAACAATGTGTGTTGGCCATTTGATCATAATTTTAGTATAAACAAGATCTTTATTGTTCATTTCAAAATAGCAGCTTCATTCTGTGTTGTATCTCTATTTCCATTGCATCTTTGCCTATAATAATGTAATGTGGTCGCTAATTTCATAGTCAGTACTGTGTGGCAAAGATTTGATTGCCCCTTGCGAATAGGAATCAGCCCGCTACTAGCCTTCTCAATAACATTTCATTATGTATCAAGTCCAGCGTAGTATTTAGTAGTAGTTATGTGTTATATTAATTGTTAAACGTTAGACATAAAACAAAATCATATATATTATTACTACATCATATTATATTGTAATATTTTAGTAACTTATACTTATTTCATTTATATACATATCTACAAACTGTGAATACACTAATCTACAATCAGTAACATTTTTAAACGCCAATAATTATTGGCGTTTAAAAATGTAATCTCTGATTATAATCAGAGATTCTTAACTTTTAAAGGGTCATCAAAATTGCATGATTCTTTTACTAAAATAAGTTCAAATTTTAAACTACATTTCGTATGCTGCATGTGTATAGAAATAATTATAAGCCGAAAATTTTCTCGATACAAGACTTTTTTAAATCAGGGCATACTTTAATAAAATATTTTTACAAAATATTTTATTTTAAAAAATCATACTATTTCACGGCATGTTATTTTTTTTTCTTAAAATCACTAATAACTTTTAACCGTTTCATTTATTGTAAAAAATAATAGGACAAAAACGGTGTGTATCATGATTTTACATAAGATTAGGGCATTTTAGTGTTATAAAAATATTTTTTTAAAAATGAAATTTTATTGAGAAGGCTAGTAGCGGGCTGATTCTGCTCCTCTCCGCAAGGGGCAATCAAATCTTTTCCACACAGTAGTCCTACGGTATTAAAAGAATATTTTTAATTATTGTAGAGACAGAAATGATATGTCATTTTAAAGAGGGAATTTCAAATTATAATTTAGGCTAAAAAATAAACAGGTACCAATTAGTTATTTAATCGGGACTCCTTTGCAGAAGATTCAGAATTCTGTTCTCTGCATACTCAACTCAAATAATAGCAGATCGAGCATATAGTTGAACTAATATCTGATCAACTGATTGGAAAACACTTTCCACAACATGGAACTGTAAAAGGATTCAACTTATTTGCCAAAGGTTTGCCCCTTATGAGCCATAAAGTCCAGCAAATCATTAAAATAACGTTGGTCCAATACATTTGTGCCATTCTCAATGACAGTTACACAATATAGTCTGGAATTATATCATCAGTTACAGTAGTACAAACATTATTTTTGATTTTGCATGCCCTGTCTCTCAGTCCTTAAGAAGTCATTCATTCATTCAGGTCAAGTCATTCAGTCCTTAAGAACAGGGCCAAAACTTCAACTAAAGCATCATATATCTACTATTTTTGTAAATGTTGGGGTGAATTTTTTAAAACAGTCACGTATAATATTTGATTGTCTGGAACTGTCCAGCTAATAGGATCGGCATCTCTGGGTTGCTATCATCATACGGGAATGCACCTTTAGGTCATGTAGGTCGAATCAGAAAGGAGTATGGCAGCATAATTGTTTTTACTTAGGCCTAAGAGTAAGTGATTCTAAACCCACTGCCTAAAAAATTAATCAGGGTTTTGTCTGAACACTAAGAATATTTACAGTATGAAGAGTCAAGGACATAATTTATCTTCATAATGTGAAAATTAATAATTCTAATCCAAGGGCTCAAAAAGGTGAATAATCTCTTATTTAAGCAACCATCAATCTCACCCTTATAATCCCATTCAAAGACTATAAAAAATGAATATTAATGGTATTTTAAAGCAGTGGTGTAAATAAAATAAACGATATTTCACACTATACTATACTCTATTTATCGTAAGAAAGATATGTCGAGTAAACACACTGCATGTGTAGTAGTGTGTGTGTAGATACAACTTACCGAGCCAGGTTATCCCCAACTATCGGAAGATTATAAATCAGATACGTCGAATAGTGGTGAACAACTCATTTGTTTTCTTCTTTAATAACACATGATCACAAATACGTTTACTATATTTTCAGTTGTTCGTTAATATTGTCTGAACGTCGACCTTAGTTGTTCCGTATATGGTAGTCTATTGTTCATTTTTTGTGGAGTGCAAATGCGTGTGTGCTTTCATTTTACTTAAGGTCATATAAAATCTTTTTTGTGGAATTGTAATGGTTGATAAATCAGAATATTCTGTTACCAAGCACCAAAAATGAAAATATTTAAGAAGTGGCGAAAAGGTAATCAAGTTAAATGTGTTTAATTAATTATTAGAAAAAATCCAACACTT
This sequence comes from Catonia carolina, assembly GCA_035578175.1. Taxonomy (NCBI): domain Eukaryota; kingdom Metazoa; phylum Arthropoda; class Insecta; order Hemiptera; family Achilidae; genus Catonia; species Catonia carolina. Next base: position 247,136,724 of record JAQMRL010000001.1, on the reverse strand, counting down.
TTCGTAGCGGAAGTGATAAAACTTACTTCTGAACTATGCGGGGTATCAGTGAATTGTATAAATAAAATGAGAACTGAGAAGAAAAGAACTGGAAAATTACAAAAGCCTTTTAAAATTTTGTATAAAAACATCTGATGTAGTATAAATCTGTATATATGGTAAAAGCGCGTATAAGTTATCATTGTGATGTTTTCATTAAAAGTATCACATATTTTTTGTGAGTCACCTGCTGTACCAGCTGATTCGATAACCGCTGTTTATTTACTCTACGGCCGACCCGTTGGCGTAGTGGTCAGCGCAACAGGTTTCTATACAAGGGTCCCGGGTTTGATTCCCGGTCAGGTCTGGCATTTTTTCATTTTTTTTTATATATCATCATTCTCCACTGTCTGCATTAGCAGAAATTGCAAAAAATTCAGAAATTGTATAAAATTTTTGCAATTGTTTCTCTACATATCAAATGTTTACAAATGTTTCTCTACTTATCTTTCTTACAATAAACCGAGTAGGCTATATACTGTTCTGCATTCATGTGAAGAAGTATGTACTATAAGCATACACATTTATAACTACTATATGTCAAACAGGTACCGTCAAACACACTGGCCTTCATTTTGATAACACCATTCAGGAGTAATTGCCTCGGCATCAAATCCACGTCTTACTAAACGTTCTCTATGTTCAAACATCCTGTATTGTGCTGATGAGCTAGTTCCAGTTGGATCTGACCACACTCGTTCAGCCATAGCTGATGCTCTTGGCCATAATTTTGAATCTAATGAGTATTCATCTACAAGTTCACCCCACATAGCAACTTCACCACCTAATACTCCTTTGTCTCTGAAAAAAACAAAAAATTATAATTAGAATATTAGGCTAAACAAGTATAACAAGTAACTAAATAAAAATCATAATGAATCAGAAGCTACCCTAGTTTCTAGTATTTTAAACACAAATCTAGGAAAATGTTTTTACTTTCTCTTGCCTATATGAATATATAGGAAAAAAGTCTTGTTTTTATGTCAATTTTCGAAATTGAGTTTTAACCAGATCTACACGTTTTCAGACCCCCTGAACCCAAAAAACATGTTTTTAGTGATTGGTGTATGTGTGTGTGTGGGTGTGTGTGTGTGTGTGTGAAAAAAATCGATTTTTTTAAGATTTCCGCCTTAGTATGCATTTTATGATAAAAATGTTGTATATAATCAAATTTATAGGAAATTACTAGATCTACAACTTTTATTTAGAGCATTTTTCTCTTCAGAACCTAGTTTAGCATGAAAGAGTGATTTTCCATATTTTTAAGCCAAACAGGTTAATTTTAATTTTGCGTCTTTCACTCATGATTAAAATAAGGTTGTTTTTTGAGGTTAGTTTTTTGTTTATTTCTAATGTTTCATTACTAATGTTAGGTTATATTGGTCATTATTTGCATTGGCAAGAGAAAGTCATGTGAAAAAATACACACCAGATTTTTGGATAGTAATAATTACATGCCTGTCTCATGATTGTTCGTAGGAAACAGACTTTATCTTTACTCAAGCCATAAGTAAGGTTATGAGTGTTTCTTACAGAGAATTAATGCTGAAACAATGAATTTTTTAATTGTTATTTATAAAAAAAGTTACAGAATTTTAAAAATGAAGTTTAACAGGATGACTCCCATGATACACTTTTTCGTCCTCACCAGATCTGTAAAATTTACTTTTGAGAGACTGATCTGTCTCTCACATAACAGTGTTTTTATTAGAATCGTGAGAAAGATTGGGTGCTCATTTGCACTGAATCATATACTGAGCTGTTAGAAATGAGGGGTCTTTTCCATTATCTGTATACCACTATCAAATCCGAATTCCCTGAAGGGTTGTACACGTGTTCATTTCTCCCACTCCCAGCCTTACTGAATACTTATACTGAGACAGACACACTCACACATGCATACACGTCCTTCCCAGTCCCAGTATATAGAGTACTATGTTACAGTTCTGTTGTTTTATTTCTTATTTTGAGTTTTTTATTATTTAATATATTTTTATTTACAAGTTACTTATAACTTATTCTAATTGTTTACATTCTATTTTAAATTTAATTATTATTAAATAACTATTACATTATATTTTTTTAATTATTTACATAGGGAAGAGAAAGTTGTGTGAGTGTTTCACACATACTTTTTTGGTTGTCACATCTTCTGGGATTATGCAATAATCCTTTCCTAAATGAACTCTGCAGCATCTTCCTCCGTCTGAATATTATAAAGTAACTTAACAAAATTCATAGTAGACTGTGTATAAATAGAATTACTGTAATGTATAAATACTGTAATATAATATAGTCTATTACTGTATGTGTATAAATAGTATAAAATTACAAAATTTTTAATGTTTTAGCCGAATTCATAACTTACTCAGATGGTAATCTGTTATCATAAACTGTACTCCACTTGTGGTATGAAGTTTGTCCCCAAAATCCATGATCCAGATACCAAGCATTTTTTGTTGCAAATATCACTTTGTAACCTTTAGAAAGAAGTTTTTCAGGTAAATTATCAGATTTTTCTACCCATGTTTCAATAATATACCTGAAATATAATTTTATTTTGTTATAATGACAATACAAATAATTTTATTTTGTTACAAAGACAATTTGCCCATAACAGGCAGGTGGAGTGTCAAATTATTTACCACTCGATCTGCTAGTTCCCAGGGCTACAAAAAATAGTTCTGTTTCTTTTCACATGATTAGCCAATTGTATGAATGAAGCATTAAAAACAGAAGAGGTAGAGCGGATGGCAAATAAGCTTACTGGTGTAGCCGCACAAACAGTTCGGATTCAGTCGGTAGATTTCGTATCTTAGTACCGAACTGCCAACAAAAGCACAGGCGCTGAACGATGTAAATTATCATCTATTAGCGATGTTAAAAACATTCAATTGTAAACAATAATTAACACCTACTACATACAACATATTACAGACTAATGTTTTCAGGTCAGCAGATATTTAACATTGCAAGAGCGACGTGATTCTGATCACAGCTAATTCAGCTCTGACCTCTACCACTCGCTGAGGAAATCGAGTGCACCATTACCAAAATAAAACTTCTATGCACTTCAGAAAACCGGCAAGCTTATTTGGTGTCCACTATAGAAATGTAAAAGACACTAATCAGAGTTATCTCCTCTGAGAGTATTGAATTTCATTATACAGCCAGACCCTGTGGTGAATGAAGTGAAGTGTCATTTGCAGTGTGGAAAGTAGATGGTTTTCAGAGGGCCAGGCATGCTGATAAACAAACTTTTTCACTCAGCGAGGAAGGGAGTCGTAAACCACCTCAATCCTTGTTTTACATAGTAAAGCCTCTAGAGGTTCAAACCAGCCTTTCGGCTGATGACCTAAAGAACAAACAACAAGTTGGCAAGACTGTTTTAAACATAGATTTAAGAATAGATTAATAATCGACTCAATCCTTATCTACCATGGTGAAAGTAGGATGTTTTAAATTTTAAAAGGAAAGAAATCTGAAGATGTGCATTTTTACGCGAAAGCGCTATAATTGGTAAGTCTTTACTTGTTTACCGTATTACTGGTGGTTTAAAGATATAATATTATATTTGAATATTACTATAATGTTGTTATTAGTTCATAGTTAATAAGTGACTATGCACAGAAGTATAAATAATAAAAATAAAAACTGATTAACAGATCCGTCAGAAGGATACAACACCATTTGGTGATGTGCTGCTAGAAACATTTTCCACTTCAGTTGGTGGTGCTAATGTTTGTTACCAGTCACACATATTTGCGAGAACATTTGCCACGCTACACTGGAATGCCTGTCTTACATTTATGAGAATAAATTGATGTGTAACAAACCTGTCTTTATCAAGATAACTTTCAATAATTGCAGGATCTGTTAAATGGCTTGACCAGAGAATGATTGGTGTTCGAAAATTTCCAACTTGTTCATCCCATAACTTCAGTAAATTTTCCTGATATTGTCCCCAAACATGGAGAAAATCATTTTGAGTTTGACCTAATCCTTGTCTTTGCATCCATTCAACAATTTTTGTTGATGAATTCCAACAGGGGAAAAATACCTAAAATATTAATGTTACATAAATTTATTTCATAAATTAAAGTTACTTCTAATTAATAACTATGAATATTTCTCTTACAAAATCAAGATGGCGAATTATGATTGACGGAAATTTTAAAAATTGCCATCCATCATTTTCCTTCGTCTGTTTGTCCGTCACACCCAGATGTTGAAAACTACAAAAGATAACAACAAAAAGTTTTCGGATTCGTAAACTACACAAAAAGTTAGTGGTCTTTAATAGAATTTGAAGTTCCGGTTTTAACCGAAAGTGGCCTAAAACTGAAAGTCAAGAAATCAAAATAAGAAACTACTAGAGATAGCAACAAACAGTTTTTGGATTCATAATCTCCAGAAATAGAGTGGGCCTGGATTAGTTTTGAAGTTACAGTTTCGACCAGAAATGGCATAAAACCAGAAGTCAAGATATGAATGTCGGAATTTGGAAACAAAGTAGTGTCATTCGATTCCTCTTAAAGAGTAGATACAGAAATCATTGGGTTTGAAGTTCTGGTTTCGATCGGAAGTGGCCCAAAAACGAAAGTCAAGAAATCAAAGTCAGAAACTATGAGATAGAAACAAATGGTTTTCGAATTCGTAATCTACACAATAAGAGAGTGGGCCTGAATTGGGTTTGAAATTCAGTCTCGACTGGAAGTGGCCCAAAACCAAAAGTCAAGAAATGAATGTCAGAATTTGGAAACAAAAATAGTGTCATTCGGTTCCTTTTAAAGAATATTTATAGAAATCACTATTGGTTTTTGCTATAGGTCAACGGTAAGCCTTTTTACAAAATACCACCAGCCATGATACTCATTAAAGGGATTTAAAAAAATTTTAATTACCACTAAATCTATGAAAACATAAACGCCCAGAAGAAACAATAGGAAATGTCATGTCAATTATATTACACTTTTCTACTGTATGTGACGTGTCATGTCTCCATAATGTTGGTTAGCATAATGTTGGCCTGTAGCATTTTTATCCTGTTTAACATATATATTTGTTTCTTCTTAAACACTACTAAAAATAAATAAAAAACAGCAGGAAATGGTCAGAAGAAAGAAAGAAAGAGTTTAGTGAAACATGAAAAAGGTGTGAGAAAGATGAACGATAGCAATGAAGAAAAGAAAACATCAGGTATGAAAAAAATAATTTAACATGGTACTTAGTAGGTCAAACCAATAAAAGAAGAAAGAAGACGATTAATGACTATGGCTAGGAATTTGTGAGATCAACAAAATTCAGATACCATAACATCAGATTATTCAGAGCTCATAAATACGAGAATTTTTGCCCATAACAGGCATTTGGAGTGCTTTAAATTATTTGCATTCATTCTGTTAATTCCAGGGCTACAAAAAATAGTTCTGTTTCTTATAACATCGTCCGCCATATTGTATGACTAAAACATTTAAGAACAGAAGAGTTAGAGGTGAAAAAGACACTAGTCAGAGTTATTGCCTATGAGAGTAATGAATTTCATTATACAGCCAGACCCTGTGGTGAATGAAGTAAGGTTTGTGAGGTGGAAAGTTGATACTTTTCTGAAGGCCTGGCATGCTGATTTGCATACTTTTCCACTCAGTGAGGAAGGCTTGTAAACCACCTCACTCCTCGTTTTGCTTAGTAAAGTCTCTAGAGGTTCAAACCAGCCTTTCATTTGGCGCCCAGAACAACAACAATATGAGAATTATGGGTCATAAAGAGTCAGTTATAAAAAACTGTATTGGTTTTGCTAGAGTAAAAAATTTACCTCATCACCGCCCATATGCAAGACACTTCCATGAGGAAACATATCAATAATATCTCTAAATAAATCTCTCATAACTTTAAATAAGTTAGGATTTGAAGGATTTAACTGGCCACATGGTGGTTGAATACAATATTCACGCCAAGGTTGTTGATTCACACAAACTGCTAAATCACCAAGTCCTAAATCTGAACCCCATTGCCAACCAAAACCGGCATGTGCTGGACCATCCAGCTCAAGAATAACCTGAACTCCACGTTGTTGTGCATATACGAGTAATTCGTTGATGTCTGATGGATGATAAACTTCTTTTGCTGAATAAGCACCATACCTAAAAATACAGACCAATATAAAAAAATATTTGTACACAATATTGTTTCAATAATACATTTACCTAAGATGAAAATTTAATGTTAAGGATTTAATCTGCTACAAACTGGCAAGAAAACATGACAACTTGAAACTTATATAAATTGAAGATGAAACCACATTACAAGTATTGCGAAATACAGTAATGTTTTGTATACATCTTTATACTAATTTTAAAGCTAAGTACCGTTCATTTAGAATGGAGTGTTTTTTTCATTTTAAGTTTTGTGTGATAAAAGAAAATCATTATCCACATTCCATATTATGATTATGAAAATTAACCACTAAGGATCTTGGTTATATAGTTTGTATTTCTTTCTTTACTATAACTCCTTCTTTTGTTCACTCTGTTGTTTCTTCCTTTCTTCTATTTTTGAGATACATAGGCTCTTTTCTCTTCTCAGGAAATCAAATTCCTAAAATTTTCCCTGTTTTTGGTCAGTTCTTTTGAAATATTCTATACTTTTAAGTTCTTTTCATTTCCTTAAATTTTATTTTGTTATTATATTTACAATAAATAAAATCAAATAAATTTTAATGAAATTAAATATTTTCTTCTGTAATATTTTTTCATTCATTCTGTAGACATGTCTGAAAATGTTTCTTTTCTTTTCCTGATTATGTTTTTTCTTAATATTTCATATACTCCTTTTAGGTACTTGGTAAAAATAGGCAAATAAAATTTTATTTTTAGTTTATTTAAAATCGCATCAACAGCTTGGTCATTAGTGACTAAAGTGGGTTACAGAACTGGAACGGTGGGTTTTAGGTACACAATAATTTCCAAACCATAGCTTGGAATCAAACCCGGAACCTCCATACAGTAGGCTAGTGCACATAACTATGCCATGGAGGTGGCCACTTAAAATTTTATTTTCTACTTTACTTACTCCTTTCTTTAAAAATGTTTGCACACATTCTACAACATAAAGAGATCTGAAAGATCTACTGTAATTTAGAATTTTTAAAAAAGACCTATTTTCTATTTTTTGCCTTTAAATACGTATATTGGACATTGACTGCTATCTTTCTTTTTCTTTGGTTTTATGTCTGACTGTTCTGCAATTTCTGCTAATGCAGACGGTGGATAATGAAAATGAGTGATGAAAAAATGCCAGACCTGACCAGTAATTGAACCTGGGACCCCAGCGTAGAAGCCAGTTGTGCTAACCACTACACCAACGGGCCAGCCATCAACTGCTATGGTCATTAGCCCTAAGCTATTTTATTACAAATATCTTTAGTCAGGCATGTAGCTAGTAATTTGATTCGGGTATAGGGATCCTGGAGATTTTTTTGGGAGGGTGTTTGAGTGTAGTGAATCAACCCAGGGACCAGCAGCATATTAGTCTGGTTGAAATTTGAATTTTCTGTTCAGGGGAGGGGATGAAGCTGCCCCCTTGGTACGTGCCTGTCTTAAGTGTGACGACATGCAAAATTAAAATTTTTAGCATTTTGTTTTTCATACCTACTAAATTTTTCTAGTTTATTCTTCTAAATATTTAAATTTCAGTACTACTCGATTTTTAAGATTTTAGTCATTTGTGATTTATTTTTTTTTTTTGTTCAAGCATAATTTTATTTTCCATAAGATTCATAATCTAATTTTATTTGCTCACTCTCCCAATTTTTATCTGTTGCAAAACTTTCAGTATCATTTGCAAAGGTCATTAGATTCATGATAAAAAATTGTTTTTAGAGTTCCCATTTTTCATTTTTATGAATATTTAATTTTTCAAATCTTTTATTCCATTATCTTACAATTTTTTTTAGCTTCGAAGGATTCTGAAAGTCCCCTAAAAACTTAACTTTTGTTGTATCTGTAAATGTATTTTTTTATAATTTCTATGGTTTTAAAATCTATTTTAAAATCTTCAAGGTTTTAAATTAATTAAATACAAAGTGAAATAAAAGGTTGTGAGGCCTACCTTGACAATTGTGGTACTCTAGGCGATTCTATAGGAAAACTATGTGAATCAGTAGCATGCCAGTGAAATACATTAAGTTTTGATGCAGCCATTGCATCGATAGTATGTTTTAATGTTTTTAAAGGTAGAAAATGGCGTGATGTATCCAGTAATAATCCTCGATGTGGATACATTGGTTTATCAGATATTCTTGCACCCGATACAATGACTAATCCATGATATCCATTCAGTTCATATCCTGTAATTAGCTGACTAAGTGTTTCTAAACCATGACGAGCACCATATACTGTGATAGCTTCAATTTCCACAGTAACACGATTACCTGCGGACAACTTTTAAGTGAACAAATTGCTTAACATATCACTACACTATCGAAAAAATGATTTTATTGTTAAGAAGAACTTAAATGTCCTGTAGCTAAGAGTTCTTGAGAGATAATGATAGCTAAATAGGCTTACATGAAATTTAAAATATCACATATATCTCATAGTCTTTTACTGACAACTATGCATAAAGGAGAAAAACCACGATCAAAGGTGACTTCTGAAAGACAAAGTTTCAAGTATGAGTTTGAAAGTGATTTTCAAGTAAGTTTAGCTCTCTGAAAACTGTGTTTAGAAAGACTAAACTAATACAATCACAGGTAACAATATCAACAAATAATTCCACATAAATGTAAAGTTAACAAATATATAAAAAACTATTTTTTGTTCATAGGTAGTTATAATCCTTCCTACCTATTAAAAACAAATGCTTAACAATTTTAAAAGCTATCCATTTTTTAGGTATCACTTTCGGAATGCGCAAGACAATATTTAGAATGAGTAGTTGGTTTTTGGGAAGGTATTGTAATGAAATGTTTTTATTTAGTGTAGTCACCTTGTTTTTACCCCTTACACTCAAGTGATCAAAGTACAGATTCCTTAGTTTTTCTGTTCGATGAAGGAGCAAAGGTGCAGAATTTTAGTTTTCTGGGTGATTAGGAAGTTAAAAAATTAGTGGTGTCAGACTTTACATATATTATGTAGAGAGATGTCTAGACCATATTTTTATTTTAAAATAATTTTATTTATTCCCAATAGTACTCTAATAATTTTATTGAAATATATATTTTGTAATAATTGGGAACTATGCATTACAGACAACTGAACGATTTCTCAGAGCTTCTTCTGCTTTATTTTTGACTTGAAGATATGAATTTGAATAGTCACTCTCAGTAGAGTTTGTTCATGTGTGGCTGTAAAGAAGTAACCATAGAACATTGTTCACACAACCAATCTAACAGCAACTTTCTTTTAGAAATTAATCGACTCGGCTGGCTTGAAGTCCGATAAAAATCCAACAAAAATTTTTGATTATCTCCAATGATTTTTAATTATAATATTTTGTTTGTATAGACTCCACCGAAATGATATTGCATTGTACAGTAAAAATAACCTTCATTAACTGTTTTCAAGGAAAAGATAAAAATTAAGGAAACGACTAAAATAATATTATTTGAGCAGTTATATTTCATTTTAATAATACTGTAATGGTAAAAATAACTAAGTAAAATAAAATAAGTAATAATAGATTAAAACTAATATATCATAAATAAAAATAAAGACTTTTTAAATTATATATTATTACAAACTGACAAGCAATACTAAGCTTAAGAGTATTGATAACTACAATTAACCATGATAAAAAACAATAAATCAAGAAATGTACAGTTAAATTTTTTAAACCAATAAATACGTACATGTAGGTAATTCGTATTTAGTGTAATTTATTATTATTAATATACTATATTAATAAGTATAATAATTATTATTATTACTCTACAAAATAATTTTTTTAGGGGACGGAGGATGGTAAAATGCATTTATTCACAACAGTAAATACAGCTCTGAAGTGTCAGACTACTAAATAAGTGTTGTGGTTTACAAAAATAAAAATAAAAACGAAAAAGATAATCTGCCAAGGAGATGTGGACTCACGGGGCAGAATTTTGGCAAATTAGCAGGAAGAATAAGAATAAGGTGAGTGCAGTGAAAGTGGATTATTTGAGAAGAGCTTGTAGGATCTCTTGGCTGGAACATGAGAGAAATGAAGAAGTAAGGACGTGAGCAGAGGTGTGGCGATACAATTATGGAATTTTTTTTTTTGGGTTTACGTCTGTTTTGCAATTGCTGCTAATGCAGATGGTGAGAAGGATGATAGATGAAGATGAGTGATGAAAAAATGCCAGACCTGACTGGGAATCGAACCCGGGACCCCGACGTAGAAGCCAATTGTGCTAACCACTATCCCAACGAGCCGGCCAAAATTGTGGAAAAGATAGGAGAAAGACAATTGGTTTTGTGTGGTCATGTACGTCAAATGGAAAAGGAAAGGTGGCCAAAAAGGATATTTAACTACCAGCCAGCCACTAAGAGGAAGAGAGGTAGATCTTGTGGAACTTGGGAAGAAGAGGTGAGAGAGGTTATGCAGCAGAGAGGGCTGGAGAAGGAGGACTGGTGAAACAGACTGAGGCGGAGATTAAGGTGCGGGATGTGGCAGCAGCTAGCTTAGGATTCCAGCTTAAAGTAAAAGTAGAAAAGTAAAGTAAAAGTAGAAAAAGTAAAGTAAAAGTAAGTGTTGGACTCCCATTACAGACTATTAACTAAATTATTGTCTCGAATCAAACACCATGTTTCAAAAGCCAACCAGTGAAGGGAAATCAGCGGAACAGTAAAAGCCTTAATGTGCTGAAATTATAATTATTTTAATAAAATATCAAGTATAATAATCAAATGTCAAAAAAATTATAGGTTAATTGCATTGTTTTAATTAAAGAAATTTAAAAAAAATTAATTAATAATAATAATGTGAAACTTTTCCTTACAGACAGAAGCATGCCTTTAAACATTTCTTTTCCTTTAGTTTTATAATCTTTGTAGCTTAGCCAAATTGATAATAGACCTAATCAATCTGGTCCTAAAACTGATCGTAGCTGCTGTACATCTGATAACTCAGTTATCGGTAATGAAACCTATTCTAAAAAAATAGAAAGAATAGTACCACTTTTTTGTAGCTTACCAAATTAATTTTGAAAATTTCTCTCAGTTCTTTGATCTCTCAGATTTTGAAGGTTTGACCATCTTAAGATTTTTAATATATCAACAAAAAAAATTTATAGAACTCAAATTTTCTTTGGGTATTCAATATTTAGTATATACAATGTTTCAATTTCAAAATTTTTTTCTATACCATAATGAGGGGCTGGATTTTGGGAGATTTTTCATGATGTATTTTGACTTAAGAACTCATGCATAGAGATGGCATAAAATGATAATATTACCTCTTGATGTTAACTCAATAGAATAGCCTTCATCTGTTCTCCAACTTAGTGATAAATCTGGAGATGATGTTGATATCTTGATATTAATTTCACTATCTGATAATATGGTGCAATTGCCTCCACATTCTGTTACAACATTGCTTAAAAATATATTTGTAGATGCTGTTACAAAATCAGAAGGAATTTTACCACCAGTTATATCGAGATAAAAATACATATTACTTGGATGAAATGTTACAATCCTTCGACTGGAAAACACAAAAAAAGTTTGAATAATCTATTCGTAGTTTACACATCTCAGTTATTTTACATTTTGTCAACCTCACAGCTCTTGATTGTCAAGTAATGTCATAAAAATACTTATATAACTGAAAACTCTTGAGTTCACTTCCAATTTCTAATTAGTTTGAATTTTCATTCAGTTTTGTATTATTTGCTCCAAAGTTATTCATATTATTTAACAAGACTTGTAACACCTAACTTTATTTAATGAATTTTGCAAAAAACCCATTATTTGGGAAGTATTGCTAGTACTTCAAAAAATTTCTAATACATTACGTTTGAAAGCCATTGAATGTTGCGATAAACTGAATTTCATTTTTTGCGATCCTTTTTTATAATTTTCATTACATTCAAATGTAGGTGTGGATTCCAATGTTTTCTACTGATTGCTCCTGGTTAGTCAAATTTAAATTCAGCATACAATTTCTTTGTGTGGTATTATCATGATATCTTCAGATAAATGTTACAGTTTTGACCAGAACTGAAATTAATCTTCAATTAATTGTCTGGTGGGCAGCAGGGTTGGACAGGATTCATTCAAAATGCACAGACCTTGGATCTGGAGATAAGAATTTTTTTCTGGGGGTTCTGGAATAATCCCAGGTAAAGAACAGAGTTAGAAGTTTAGGTTTATAAGTTTTGAAAAAACAAATTAAAAGAGAATTTTTGGGGGTTACTTAAAAATATAGAACAGAATACTTTCATTGACGGTAAAGATGTAGTCAGTTTGATAAAGACCCAAAGACTAAGGTGGTTGTGGTACATAGAGAGAATGGAGTTAACAAGATGGTTCCTCTGATTTGGAAGGAACGACTACAAGAGAAGAAGGAAGGACCATCCTAGGAAGAAGTGATGATATCACAAATTATTTGATTTTAATGAATGTCAGAGGATGGAGGGTACCAGCACATAGGATTGAAGAAGGATTATGGAGGAAGGCAAAGCCGACTTAAGGCTGAAGAGCGATAAGATGATGAAAAAATGGGAGCTCTCCTACGTAACACTAAAAAAAGTTGAGTTTTGATGGTTTCTCAACTTAAAACTTGAGGGAGTGATTAATCAATTAATGAAAGCAGAAAAATGTGAGGTGTGAAACAAAACTATTTAAGACAAATTTAAAATATATCTGTAGGCCTACATCCTTAAAAAGTTAAAACTGATCTACAATTTTATTTTCACTGGTTTTGCTTCAGCAGTTATGAGTTTTAACTGTATTTTAACAAATAAAAAGGATCCATGTGTGTGCAACACAACAGTGAAAAAGTGAACCCATCTTTTAAAAATACTCAAGAAAACTGTTGTTATTGGGTTTAAACCGCGCATTTTGCTGGCATCAACATTATTTGCACTACACATCTATGTATAACATGGCCATGGTAACAGATATACTCTTGTATACTCACAACATAATTTACAACTTCCTGATCACATCACAGCTGAATTTATACAACACTCTTTTCCCAATATGTAAGGCATAGATCTACTTTTGTATCAGAGTTCTTGAAGGTGGTTCTTAAATTATTATAACATTCTTATTTCTTACATTTTGAAAATTATCATTATCATTGTTTATCCAAGAACTTATTTTTCCCTCTGCCTTCTTCTATGAGGGCATTTTCCTTTTCAGTGAGAGGACGCACCAGCCATGTGGTTAGTAGGCCAGTCTGAGCCTGGTTGTTAGCTAGTAACCTTATTACGTAACTCTTTAGAGTAATTTATATTCCTAAAGTAATTTTATTACCAGTTGACTGCGTTGTTCTGGAGACCAATAATAAAATTAAAAGGAATTCATTTACCACGTAATTAATAAAATATTTTTTTAACAGATATTAATTTTTATTATACAATATAATAAAATGTCTGAAAAACAATTACCTTATAGCAGTGTGTCCTGTTGGTTTTGGCCACAAGGCTCCATAACGGCTACAAGTCATTCGACAGATGTTAAGTAAATTTTGAATATTAGGCGTAGAATTTACAAGTGGATCTTTACTTCTTACGCATTGACCATTGATGCAGGAATATCCCCATAACCAACTAAAAATGAAGTTCACAAATTACAAGAAAAAATATTCATAATTTTAAATTTTATGGGAACTTTAGGTTTTTTTAAATTGAGTGAAAACTGGAATCTATTCTTACTATGAATCATAAACAGTTGAATTTGCTTTCTTCATGGCATGACCGAAGAAAACCCCCCAATGGAGGACTTGAGAAATTTATTCCATGTGTTGTATAGTTGTTTTCAAATAAGTCAGTAGGGTGTCTTTGTCTCAATCGGCGAGTGTCGTTTGAATTATCTAAAAGTGAGATGATTTGTGTGATTGAAGTCTTCTTTGGTATTTTGACTGAATGTTTGTATTTCTTGTTTAATTATAAGAATATTTAAATTTCTGTGTAGTATGTTGTTCGGTATATACCAGGGTGATGCTATGATTGTTGTAACCACTTTAGACTGAAACATTTGTAAGATTTCTATATTGGAGTGGCTTGCCTTCCTAAGCATTAAGTATTAGGTTAAATTAATATTACAAAATAATATGCTAAAACGCTATAATAATAACACTTCAATACAAATTGTGTTGTTGATTTGAACTTCGCAGTATTACCACAGGGATACTTTTACCATTTGTTTGTTTTGTTTTTGTTAATTCTGTCCAGGAGCGTCCTGAGAAAGTATGGGACATGTCAAGAACAAATTAAATTTAGCGAAAACTGCAATCTATTCTTACACCGAATAATAAACAGCTTAGTTTGCTTAATTAAACTCTTTTTTTATTTTTTAAAAATATTTTTATTTGATATTATTAAATAATCGTAAGTAGTTTTGAGTTTAGGTTAATATAATAATACCTGGATATACATATTATTTTAATAACAAATCACCTTCTACTTCAAGCTTACTAACTACACAATAAAAGTGTCATCTTGTGTATAATATTTACACAATAGTAGCCTACACAGTTTTCTTAGCGTTTGCTTCAATGTTTTGGGTGTTTATTTATTTGTGTTATTTCTTTTTTTAATAAAATATTATTTAGAAATAAATTCTTGTACACAGTAAAAAGTCTCATCAATCACTTACTTTTTCAGATTTTTTTTAATGAATGCAAATTAGTACAACATTTTAAACATTGTAGTGATATATTGATGTATTTTCTCTCCCCCCCCCCAGTAAGTTTTTAAAAATTTATTTGTTTAAAGTCGCATCAGCTGCCTGGTTATTAGTGACTATGGTGGAATATATGATTGTAACTGTGGGATTTGACTCGTGAAAATTTCCAGACCCCAGCTGGGAATCGAACCTGGGACCTCTGCGTGGTAGGCTAATGCCCTAATCACTATGCTACTGAGGCGGCCATAAGTAGGTTTTAGTTCAAGCAATTTAGTGTTGTGGTTTCCTAAGAATGTGTAAATTTACTAAGAATAGGTAGTTCATTAAAATACTTGTGCTTGTATTTCAGGACAATTTTTGCAAAGTCATTTTATAGAAATAAGATTAATGAAAAGGTTTATTACTTACTCTGTCCTGCTGTACTCAGCACTGATACAAAATCCATAAATTATAAGAAATATCCATATTCTCTGCGACCAAGTTCTTCTGGAAAATAAATATCTAATAAATTTACTTCATTAAGAAAATCAATTTATAAAAAAAAAATTCAACTTTAGAGTAGTTAATATTTTAACCAGCAGATTAATTTACTTATTTTCACAGAATATTTCTTACTAAAAAAAAATTAATTAATAAACATTAAATTCAACAGATTAAATACAATTCCATAATATCGGCATTAAAATTTATTTTTGTTAAAACAGTGTAAGGGACTGGCCGGGTGAAATAACTACACAGGTTATCAACTAATATTATGTTTAATAATTAAAAAAAACTAATTACATTGCTAATACTTAATTGTTTACCTATTGATCTTATTACTAGCCTATAACTACCCCTTAAACCTACGTTGGTTGGCCGTCCCCGCCTATACCAGCCCAAACTGCCTTCGCCCTCAGTTCGGGGCTTTCCCGAACTTTTGCAAGTCGGGTAGCGCTTCACGAACGGGCTCGGTATCTGTTGGAGCTGGCAGACCACGGAGAGGATCGTACAACCAATCACTAAATCTAATTTATACACTACTTTTAGCCTACGTGGTTTCTGTCCATTACCAAATTTAAACACTAAGTTATAATATATAATTGTATAGAATATAGTACCTCGATATGGTCCTGTCCACCGGTCTTTAATTACGCACTACACACTTAATCTAAACCTTAACACTAAAAAGTCACACACCCGTACACACGATTGTTCTAAACACTACTCGACTAGAATAACTAACTGTTCACCCACTTTACCGCCCAACGCTTGTCCACACCCGTACTATACAATGTCCGTTCCTCACTGCATACTCGGTAGGCCTACTACACACACCTGGAAGGGTTGAATAGCAGACCCGTTATACGATTGTTCTCTTTTTGCCTGCTATCAACCCTAACACCCACATTCCACAGAGTTCACTTACCCGTCCACTTCTCACTTCGCTTATATCCTAAAAGTAAACCTATTTTAACTATAACTATTACTAACCTAATGTACCGTATTAATGGTACCTTACAACAGTATGCCTAATACTTTCCAGATAAAAAAGTATTGTACTTACAAAAAAAAAACTTAGTATATGAGTAATAGAAAGGAAAGTCCACAACACCTTTTAGAAGATCAAAAAATTAAAAGAGTTAAGAAATTTAAATACCTAATTTATGTAAGCTAATCCAAGAGAATGGCAATGCACATTAAGAAATTAAAAATGAATAGAGAAATGGAGAGATCATAATAAACTGAAGAAAATGATAAAGAAACAGTATCATTAAACTGTAAATAAATGTAGGGTTACTACATTACAGCTTTAAAAACTCAAACTTTGTATGGACCAGGAGATATCTTCCACCAGAAGGAGAGTTTTAGGAAGAAAGTAGAATTAGAAGATAGGAAAGCCCTAAGGAAAATACTTATATAGTCTGAAGATAAAATAATAATGGAAAATACAGATTGTTGTTTAGGTTATCAACCGAAAGGCTGTTTGAGCCTCTAGAGGCATTACTAAGTAAAACCAAGGAGTAGGGTGGTTTACCATTGCTTTTCTTACTAAGTGGAAAAGTATGCTTATCACTATGCCCAGCCCTCTGAAAACCCAGCAAAGGACACCTCCATTTCATTCACCACAAGGTCTGGCTGTATAATGAAATTCATTACTCTCAGAGGAGTTAACTCTGACTAGTTTTTAACACCTCTACCTCTTCTTTTCTTAAATGTTTTAGTCATATAATTGGCTGAGCATATAATAAGAAACATAACTACTTTTTGTAGCCGTGGAACTAGCAGATTGAGTGCAAATAATTTAACACTCCATCTGCCTGTTATGGGCAAAAATACAGATTAATATGTAATAAAGACACTATAGGAATTGATAAAAAAACCTGATAATAGACCATGAAAAAAATAAAAATTCAGTTTACGGACATATCTTTAGAATGTATTTATGAACATATTTATTTGCTAGATGTAAAAATTACGAAAAACAGAATAGATGGTTTACAGAAACTAAAAAAGTTAGGCTTTGAAAAAGATTAAGGTATAAAATAGGACAGAAAACAGAAGTGCATAGGAAAACAGGTTAAAAAGAACACATAAACTTGGGTTCTGCTCAACTAATTTGACGAAGTACGTAACAGCAGAGATGTCTTCTATTAAATCAACATGACTGACTCGATGAATTGATTGATACCTGCTGTTGACAGGAGCGATCAACAAGTTCTATCACCCACACCAACATTATGCCAATAAATATCAGTGAGAAATATGGTATCAAATTAGGGTGTCCCTTTTTGAAGCACACGATTCAAATTTAGGTACTGAAAATCAATTTTGAAATAGTAGGTATGGCAATCGTATGATTTAACTGCCTTAATGCCAACATATTGAAATAAAAAGGCTGTTATTTTATCTCATGTCCAGTTTAATAATTTATTACTTTTGCGTACATTAATAACACATTATTTGCAAAAGTACCAGCTTTATTATCTGTTTGTCAGAAATTAATGACCTTTAAATAATATAGAAGCTTGTGTTAAATTATATTATATGTAATTTACTATATAACAAGACTTATTGCATAGTCTAAAAACATAATCAGTAAAGTTACCTTGAATCCGTGTGGGTTTTTAAGTTTTCTTTATTACATGATCAATAACAAAAGTTCTGTAATATCTCATAAAACAAAAGCTGTAGTCGACCTTAACATATTTTGAATAACAAAATTATTAAAAAAGTAAAAATTAGGTTGCCTCCATGACGTAGTGGTTAAAGCGTTTGTTGTCATTACAAAGTGGAAGGTCCCTGATTCGATTACAAGCTAGGTTATGGTAATTTAACGAGTTAAGGGGACCAAAATTCCTATACTGGAATGGTAATATGTAAGGAACATTTTCTCTTCATACAGGCAACCTATTAAAACCAGTTTTTCTAAGGAGCTTCACTAAACATTAACATTGAACATGAGTTCAATTAGGTACTTGTAATTTTGACAAAAGTTGACATACAGAGTAGAATTTTTTTGTGAGTAGACTACAGTTAAAAAATTTAAAAAAAACTGAACTTGTGGTACAACTGTGTTATACCTATGAAAATGTTCATTGATTAAAATTTTAATAAGGATTATTTTAATCAAAATAGATTTTATAATATTTTAAATTATATTTTAAATAATCATTGATAAAAATGTTGATTTTTGAAGAAAAATAATTTATATGGTGACTTTAAATCTACAGCTCAAAGAGCGAAGTTTAATCATTGTGTGTAAATGGCCAAAGGCCTAAATTAATGTAATTATTATATTAATTTAGGAATGTACGAGGGTAGGCTGATAAGTAATGCACACATGCTTGTAGAAGACGAACAAAAAGAAATAGCAAGATGGGGTAAATAACAAATTAAAGTACAAATCTTAACCTACCAAATTATCTATTTATTTTTCAATATAGTCACCGTTAAGCATTACACATTTCTCCCAACGTTTAACAAGTTTTTTCATTCCGTCACTGAAAAATTCTTCCGACTTTCCTCGAACCCAGGACGCAATAGCTGCCTTCACCTCATTGTCCGAGCTGTAATGATTACCCTTAAGGTCTCTCTTCAGTAGAGGAAAAAAATAAAAATCGCAAGGCGCAAGATCGGGAGAATACGGAGGGTGTAAAATTGGTTGAAACTTCAGGTTTCTCAGAGCCTCTCCAGTTGCACGCGAAGTGTGTGGACGAGCATTGTCGTGTTGCAAAATTATTGGCGCCAGGTTGCCTCTAACACGACAAACTCGACGTCGGAGGTGTTTCAGAGTCTGTATATACTGAGCAGAATTTACCGTTGCCCCTCGTTCCAGATAATCAGTCACATAAACTCGGCGAGCATCCCAAAACACAGTCAAAAGAATTTTTTTTGCGGACGGTTGTGTTTTGAACTTTTTCACAACAGGAGAATGTGGATGACGATATTCAGCGCTCTGCCTTTTTTCTTCGGGATCGTAATGATGAACCCATGACTCGTCCCCCGTCACAATATTCAAAAGAAAGTCGTCTCCTTCGTCACGGTAGCGCTTCAAAAGTTGTTCACAGCATTCCAATCGACGCTGTTTATTCTCGTCTGTCAGACGGCGTGGTACCCATCGTGCACAGATTTTACGGTATCCCAATTGTTCAATAATGAAGCCAACACGTTCCTTAGATATTCCAATTTGGTTTGCGATACGC
This sequence comes from Catonia carolina, assembly GCA_035578175.1. Lineage (NCBI taxonomy): Eukaryota > Metazoa > Arthropoda > Insecta > Hemiptera > Achilidae > Catonia > Catonia carolina. The sequence goes on along the minus strand of JAQMRL010000001.1, from coordinate 247,117,172 downwards.
TGTTGAGTGATTCGCCGGTCATTTTGAATCAAATCATCGATGAGTTTGCGACGATTATCGTCTGAGGCAGTGATTGGTCGTCCACTGCGTGTTTTGTCAACAATTAAGGCTTTTCCAGGTTGGCAATCACGAAATTTTATTACCCAACGATTCACAGTAGACCTATCAACAGTATCGTCACAATAAACAGCCTTTAAACGACGATAAATCTCACTAGGATTCACTTTCTCAGCAGTTAAAAATTCGATAACAGCGCGTTGTTTAATTCTCGTTGACATAGCACCAGAACACGACGCCATACTTCCACTACTCAAAACAAACTGAATGAAAGCAACGCCTTCAAACTGCGCAGGCTTGTAGAGGAGAAATAGTACTTCCACATGCCACCAGGCGCGCTACTGAAGTTTATTTAGTTGTCTTCTACAAGCATGTGTGCATTACTTATCAGCCTACCCTCGTATTAATTAACATATTTACATTAAATAGTTGGATTTCATTAAACAAAGTTAAGTATTAATTCATAGTTAGAGTTTATTTTTTTTTAGCATTTACGACCTCATACGACCACTTCAGTCCAATTTCTGGGCCAGTCCATTTTGTAATCAATTATTATTATTCCCGAAGCAAGTAAGTTGTTTTATTCTTGCTTCTTTCTTTTTCACCCACATCTTTTTGAGGTATTCCGACCTTTGGCGCCCGTCCTCAAGAATTTCAGCAAACATGGCGCTTACCCTATCTTGCAGAGTTTAAAAACTGTAGTAAATGAGACGATTTTTAAAAAACTCGAAGGAGCCGTTTTCGAGAAAATAGCAAAAAAGATAAAAATGATACGAATAAACTACTACTTCTGGTTAACCGTATTTAATGAAAATGTTCGTGTCGGGTTTGGTAGTAGTATCGAACTTAAGTTTCAAGTTTCAAGTTCTACGATGTTCCGTTCTTGAGATATTCTGTACACACACACACACACACACACACACACACACACACACCAATCGCTAAAAACATGTTTTTTGGGGTTCAGGGGGTCTGAAAACGTGTAGATCCGGTGTAAACTTGATTTCGAAAAATTGACATGAAAACAATACTTTCCTCCCATACCTTATTCATATAGGCAAGAGAAAGTTAAAATCAACGGTCAACAAGATTTTAGACTTTATATTTCTTATCCATCACAATCAGTAGTTCAGCCGCGCGTTTTGAAATTATATGGCGTTAATGACAACACAATACCAACTAATTGTACGTCAATATTATGACATTTCTAACAAACGGTTAACTAACTAACCTATAGGAAAATTTAAAAAAAAACAGAAATTTTAAACGGATACTTAATTAAACCAATTGAAAATAGCTTATGGAAACGTATCTTTAAAATGTTAACGTACCTTTAAAATTGTGTTTAAGTAATAATTAACATCTTCAAGGCCGCAGTGTGGTAAATAAATATACCTATGTATTTTCTTCACATAATTGGCCAGATTTTTTGCTTTGGTCCTTCAAATCAGACTTGAACATTGTTATTAATCGTAACAGGGAGTATTATTTTGTCAAGAAATTTTTTAACTTTTCTTTGTTTTTCTTGATTATAAACAAGGTAATTTAAAAACTATAAAAAAGTCCAATGACCCTGTTTCTTATTAATGTAAATTACATTAAGAAATCTTGTAAAATAATATATTTAAAATTTCTTCCGCGTCGTAGTGGTTAGATAGTTGTTGATTGTAAGGCCTACTATTTAGGTCCTTCAGAGAACGATTTGATTAAATTTTTTGGATAATAGGTAAAGAATTTCATTGCAGATTAGGCTTATGTTGAATTTAAGAATAACTTTAGGCCTAAGTAGGAAGGTGAGATAAATATATAAAACCCTTTCGTATTCAAAAATTCTAAATTTTTACTTTCTCTTGCCTATATGAATAGCCTATATAGGAAGGAAAGTATTGTTTTCATGTCGATTTTTCGAAACCGAGTTTTCACCAAATCTAGGTACACATTTTCAGACCCCCTAAGCACAAAAAACTTGTTTTTAGCGATTGGTTTGTGTGTGCGTGTGTGTGAAGAAAATGTCTCAAGAACAAACCATCGTATGAAGTTAAAACTTGAAACTTAAGTTAGATACTTTTACCGGACCCAACACGATCAAAACCCAATCGGTCAACCGGAAGTAGAAGTTTATTCGTGTCATTTTTCACTTTTTGCGATTTTCTCAAAAACAGCTTCTACGATTTTTTTTATAAATCGTCTCATTTACTACATTTTTTATGCTCTACAAGATAGGGTAGGTGGCACTTCTGCTGACGCAAAATGAAAATCAACCTCAGCTTGACTAAAAAACGGAAAAATCACTCTTTCACGCTAAACTAGGCTCTGTAGAGAAAATTGATTTAAATAAAAGTTGTAGATCTTTTAATTTTATATAAATTTTATTGCATACACTTTTGTCGTAAAATGCATACTAAGGCTAAAATTTAAAAAAAAATTGATTTTTTTACACGTTTTCGTGACGAAAAAAACAGCAAATCTTTAATTACCGCTAAACTAAGCGTTATACAAAAAATGTTTAAGCTGAAAGTTGTAGGATTTTAAATTCTCTAAACATTTTATTATAAACATTTTTACGCTAAATGCATATTAAAAGTCGCAATCTTAAGAAAACAATTTGTTTACGAGAAAACAACCTCCCCAAGAATTTCAGCAGAGATAGCGCCTATACTATCTTGTAGTGCATAAAAAATGTTAAATGAGGCGATTTAAAAAAAGTCGTATTAGCCGTTTTTGAGAAAATCGCAAAAAAGTGAAAAATGACACGAATAAACTAGGTACTACTTCTGGTTGACCGATTTGAATGAAAATGTTCCTGTCGGGTCCTCTAGTAGTATTTAAGTTAAGTTTCAAGTTCGTAGGATCTTCCGTTCTTGAGATATTCTGTTAACACACACACACACACACACACACACACACAGACCAATCGCTAAAAACATGTTTTTTGGGTTCAGGGGGTCTGAAAACGTGTAGATCCGGTGAAAACTCGATTTCGGAAAACCGACATGAAAACAATACCTTCCTTCCTTTCCGGATCATAAGTAAGAAACCACGTTTCATCACATTTTATTATCTTCTACCTGTTCCCTAAGGTGAAATCTGCATTAAAAGAGGCAAGATTTGAGTCTGTGGAAGCTGTAAAAGAGAAAGGGGCACGTGTCCTGAAGGAGCTGACAGAAGATGACTTCCAGCACTGTTTCCAACAATGGAAAATTCGCATAGAGCGTTGTAGGGATAGAGAAGGAGTGTATATTGAAGATGACAATAAGTGATTATGTAAAAAGTAAAAATAACATTTTTTACAACGTCAGTCTCGTTATTTAATAGCCACACCTCGTATACATAACATAATCATATTCATTGGTTTCCTGACAAAAAATAATATACTATAGGTATCATTTAAACGGAAGTAATGTAGTTGATTAACGGTAAAATTAGATTCGATAAATAAGTTGAAATTTTTATTGTGGTTTCTGTATAAGTTAAGTTGATAGAATTACACTTACAACGCCCACAATCTGTTTTAAAAATCCTGTCGAATTACTTTATCTTATATAAATATTAGACTAACTTCTCGAGGCGATTTACTCATGCGTCCTTGTCTATCACTGGTTATTTTTTACAATTTATATGTATTTAATTTTTTGTAGTCATAATTTCGCGAACAAAGCAGAGCTTAATTACATTTTTCTCTACTTTTTTTGTCACATAAGCAGTTATAAAATTACAATCAGTAATTTTATACAAGAATAAGATCCAATAAGCAACAAAGTTAACACAGAGCACACAAAATAGGCTACATTATTATTAACTATTAATAAAAAAAATCTGGTGTGAAACACTCACACGACTTTCTCTTGTCATTGCAAATAATTAACAATAAACCTAACAATAGTAATAAAACATTAGAAATAAATAAAAAACTAACCTCAATTAACATTACCTAATTTTAATCATATATGAAAGACGCAAAATGAAAATCAACCTCGGTTTGGCTTAAAAATACGGGAAATCACTCTTTCACACTAAACTACTCTCTGTAGAGAAAAATGCTCTAAATAAAAGTTGTACATCTTTTAATTTTCTATAAATTTGATTATAAACACTTTTGTCATAAAATGAATACTAAGGCCGAAATTTTAAAAAATCGATTTTTCACACGTTTTCGTGAGAAAAAACAAAAAATCGCTAATTACCGCTAAACTAAGCGTTATACAAAAAATGTTTAAATTACAAGTTGTAGAATTTTAAATTCTCTACATTTTTTTATAAAAAATTTTGCGCTATAATACATATTAAAGCCGTAATCTTAAAAAAAACTATGTTTTTACGTGAAAAAAGCCTTACCAAGAATTTCAGCAAACATAACGCCTACTCTATCTTGTAGAGAATAAAAAATTGAGTAAACCAGGCGATTTTTAAAAAAAATCGTAGGACCAGTTTTTGAGAAAATCGCAAAAAATAAAAAAATTACACGAATAAACTACTACTTCCGGTTGACCGATTTTGATGAAAATGTTCGCGACGAATTCTCTAGTGGTATCTAACTTAATTTTCAAGTTTTAACTTCGTCCCTGCTCAAAAATCATGCTTTATTCACGTCAATATAACAGCAAAAATCAGCAATCAAATTAGGTAGTTATCAATAATGTACAGTTCCCGATAACAAATAAAAGATTAAAAAACATTAAGACGGTCTGATAAAGGTGTCAGAACAATGAACTCTGCATTGAGTTGTGCACAGCGGAGCTTCTGTATCACAAACATCCGAGGATTATTGCTATTCAGTTTATTAAAAGTATTCTGTCAGCTTCAGTTAAATAACATGAGAACAAAACATTCAGAAATAACAATCAGGTAAATAACAAAAGAACAAAATTCAGTTTAAGCCGGCCGCATTGGCGCAGTTGGTAACGTGCTCGCCTCTCATCATGCGGTCCTGGGTTCGAATCCCACTCAGGCATGGCATATTTTCATACGTTACAAAAAATCATTTCATCTTCCATTGTAAACAGTTACACCCCAACGTCGTCGCTAATGACCGTTGTAGTTGATGCGACGTTAAATAAATAAATAAATAAAATAATAAAATTCAGTTTAATACTTTTTTTTTAAATTCCTAATGTGGTGTACGTTGCAATCTCTTCAATTCAGAACAAAATTTTTTTTTTCTTTTTTGTTTAACGTCCGACTGTTCTGCAATTACTGCTAATGCAGACGGTGAATGATAAAATGATTTTTTGTAACGTATGAAAAAATGCCGTGCCTTAATGGGATTCGAACCCAAGACCGCATGATGAGAGGCGAGCACGTTACCAACTTCGCCAATGCGGCCGGCATTAGAATCAGAATAAAAAGCAACCCCATGACCCAATGAGATGAAGATGATTTGCATGACGTGTAAATTAGGTGTAGTATTGCACAGACCCAGGCCGACTATTCCTGAGAGAGTATGGTTAATTGAACCCCAACCATCAAAGTATACCGGTAAAAACTATCTAGTATTAAAATCCGTATAAAAGTAACTACCTTTACTAGGATTTGAACCAGGAACCTTCGTCTCCGACAATTAGCTGTTAAACAGCTGACTCGCGGCAACGCTTTAGCTCTAGACCTACCCGGTGGGTCCAGTGTGATACATTAAAATAATTAATATGCAATAACGCGCAGTATTAACTGTATGCTAATAAATTTCATATATGATGTAATTAGACTAATACGCGATGATTCGTAATGTAATTCGCGATGGTTCATAATTCACTTCTTAATAATTTATTCGTAATGTTCTAAAATTATTTTAGAATGTTGTCCTGGTAAATGCGTTTAGTTTTTCTGTTCAGTGCATGCGGGTTTGTGATGGTAAATTTGATGAAAAATGTCTTCTTACAATTTTAAATGAATTAAATTTTATCAGTTGGAAGCAAGTTAATAAAAGTGAAGAAAAGGAAAGATTTCTAGACTTTTTACTTTCTCTTGACTATATGAATATATAGGAAGGAAAGTATTGTTTTCATGTCGGTTTTTCGAAATCGAGTTTTCACCGGATCTACACGTTTTCAGACCCCCTGAAACCAAAAAACATGTTTTTAGCGATTGGTGTGTGTGTGTGTGTGTGTGTGTGTGTGTGTGTGTTTGTGTGTGTGTGTGTGTGTGTGTGTGTGTGTGTGTGTGTGTGTGAACAGAATGTCTCAAGAACGGAACATCAGGTTATATTGTTCAATATTTGCATTGGCAAGAGAAAGTTGTGTGAAAAAGTGAAAAATCACAAGAATAAACTACTACTTCCGGTTGACCGACTTTGATGAAAATGTTCGTATCGGGTATTATCTAACTTGAGTTACAAGTTTCAACTTCGTTTGATGTTCCGTTCTTGAGATATTTTGTTCACACACACGCGCGCGCAGACCAATCGGTAAAAACGTGTTTTTTTTTGGGTTCACGGGTATATCTGGTGAAAACTGAATTTCGAAAAATTGACATGAAAACAATACTTTCCTCCCTATATATTCATATAGGCAAGAGAAAGTAAAATCAGAAACGATGAATGGGTAAAATAAATAAAACTAAAGTAAATAAAACTTTTACAATATTAAAACACCGGATATTTTTAGTGATACATATGTTGTGATAAAACTACTTTACAGTCTGAACGAACGCAAAACAAAAATAGATAATGACGTTAGGGGGTAAAGGAAGAGAGATATGACAAAAGCAAATACAAAAAGTTATTGTGCCGGACTAAGCAAATACGTGATTTGATTAACAAAGAAAATACAATTCATGAATAAAACTGTCGTATTTGTTTAATATTACTGGTTTTTTCAGGATTTCTTTCTAGATGATCTGAATTGTCACCGGATGCAAGATTTAAAAAACAATTACTTCATTGAAAACGAAGATCTATAAGTTTTGTTTACACTAGTGTAACTAATGTTTAAATCCATAATCACAGTTTTGAATTAAAAATTACAATTTTTTTTATATATATTTTCCAAAATTACTTTACTTTTTTTGGGACCCTACAGATTTTTCCACTTCCACTATACCCTACATAAATTTTACTCAGTAAATTAGCTTTCTAAGATGTTTTGATCTCTGATAGATTTACAATATTTACAAAAATATTTCTGAAAAAATTATTTCTTTAGAAGTCTATTTTTTACTTTCTCTTGCCTATATGAATATATAGGAAGGCAATTATTGTTTTCATGTCGATTTTTCGAAATCGAGTTTTCACCGGATCTATACGTTTTCAGACCCCCTGAACCAAAAAAACATGTTTTTAGCGATTGGTCTGTGTGTGTGTGTGTGTGTGTGTGTGTGTGTGTGTGTGTGTGTGTGTGTGTGTGTGTGTGTGTGTGTAAAATATTTCAAGAACGGAACATCGTACGAACTTTAAACTTGAAACTTAAGTTACATACCACTACCGGACCCGACACAAACATTTTAATCAAAATCGGTCAACCGGAAGTAGTAGTTTATTCGTGTAATTTTTTTTACTTTTTGCTATTTTCTCAAAAACTGGTCCTACGATTTTTTTAAAAATCGTCTTATTTACTTAATTTTTTATACTCTACAAGATAGGGTAGGCGCCATGTTTGCTGAAATTCTTGGTGAGGCTGTTTTCACGTAAAAAAGTGTTTTTTTAAGATTACGGCTTTAATTAATATTTATTAGGCCTATAGCGCGAAAATGTATTATAATAAAAAATGTAGAGAATTTAAAATTCTATAACTTTTAATCAAAACATTTTTTTGTGTAACGCATAGTTTAGCGGTAATTAGCGATTTTCTGTTTTTTCTCACGAAAACGTGTGAAAAATCGATTTTTTAAGATTTCGGCCTTAGCATGCAGTTTACGACAAAAGTTTATTTAATCAAATTTATAGAAAATTAAAAGATCTACAACTTTTATTTAGATTATTTTTCTCTACAGAGCCTAGTTTAGCGTGAAAGAGTGATTTTCCGTATTTTTAAGCCAAACAGGTCGATTTTCACTTTGCGTCTTTCACTCATAATTAAAATAAGGTTATGTTTTTTGAGGTTAGTTTTTTGTTTATTACTAATGTTAGGTTATATTGGTCATTATTTGAATTGGCAAGAGAAAGTTGTGTGTTTCACACCAGATTTTTTAGTTTATCGCATCGACAGCTTTGTCATTAGCGAGTACAGGTTTTGGTACTATAACGATGTGTTTTTTTAACATGTTAAAATTTCCAGACTTAATAATCTATAATACCCCTAACCTCTTGTGTGTTTTATGCTAGAGGTACAGTTTCAGCGTAAGCTCTACAACGTGGGAGACGATTCGCGGCCAGAACGTAGAATTCACAAGTATGATTCTTATAACACTAACTAGGTGTTTCAGTTGTTTTTACTTTATGTTAAAAAAAGATCCTAAATTTATAAAAATTAAAATATTTATATTAATATGGGTGATAGGAAGATTACTGTTATTTATTTCATACGAAATAATCATAAATGAATAAACTGATTGTGGGTAATTAAATATTATCCGTTTAACTCATGAAGGATCTTTCATGGAATCCCCATTTCCTTTTCTGCAGCTCAATAAATCAATGCGAAAAGTCAGGTATTCACAGGCTAGTATCCACTAATAAGGTATACCACTTGGTCTGGGATTCCGGGGTTTGACTCACACCATTACCTGTACCAGTCTGCACTATAGGCCCTTACGGACTCGTTAGGGCGGCCGCACACAGGAAGGAGCGGTACAAAGTACGTAACAGGAGCAATGAACCATTTTGCTCCTTTGTTTTTGTCGCACCACAACTTTTATAAGCGATTAAATTTAACTACTACACAGAGGGTGCAAGTGCGTCGCAACACCACGCGGGATTCGGAGCATGCGCCCGACGTCAGCTCTGAATTTATGTTGCACGTCAATTGGTCGGGAGCGAACGTCAATTCGTTGAACTAACTGCCATAAAGGTATGGCAACATTGACTCGGCACTTATGTCTACTCTGTCAGTGTCAATCGCAAACTCAAAATTATCCTGTAGCCGCTCCATGATCCTCGCGTCGTATGTGAGCCTTTGCACCGCACACTGCAAGGAGCAAAGGATTTATATTACTCGGAGCAAAATGATTCATTGCTCCTGCTCCTTCCTGTATGCGGCCAGCCTTATAGCAATCATTGTATTACAGCCCGCACATCGCAGAACAGTTAAGCACTTCAATAACTAAACTTGGTTACAAAAAAATTCTTGGGGTTGCTAGAAAGAATTGAAAGCATCCCTTGCAGAGCTTCAGGACGTGAGATCGGTGTAGATGTTGGCCTGTGATTTTTTCCATTATCATCCCAATTCCGTCGTTGATAAATTTTTTCTAACCAAGTCTAAATTTGAAAGATAGGATAAGATAAGTTTAAATCTAAGATGAAACACTCCTAAAAGTTATTGATATGTTACATTTTTCGTTGGAGGAAGATGTGGAATTTTGAATCGTTTGGCTTGTATATGGTTATATCTATAATACCTAGCTACAATAAGTTACCATAAGCCTAGAACAAAATAATCATCTCCACAATTGTGTTCTGTAATACCTATTGTAAGTAGGTCCATAAATTTTATACAAAAAGTTTTTATTCCTAATTTGGTCCGATGTAATCTGTTCAATTCAGAATAATAAGCAACCCCATGACCCAGTGAGATGAGGATGATGTGCATGACGGATCTTGTACAGACCCAAGCCGATCATTCCTGAGAAGTATGGTTAATTTAATTCCGACTATCAAAGTACAGTGGTAACCACTGTCTAATATTCGAATCCGTAAAAAAGTAACTATCTTTACTAGGATTTGATTCAGGAACCTTCGTCTCCGAAAATCAGCTGTTAAACAGCTGACTCACAGCGACGACTTTACCTCTAGATCAACCCGGTAGGTCATAGTTATACAAAAATGAAGCAAACTGCTTATTCTTAAGTACAGAAAGTTTTATCCAATCTAATATTTATTTAATCATTTAGAATGAAGTAACATGTCAGAGAGATTAGATATCCTATTATAAACTACTCTCTTCTGTTTATTATACCTGCAAGACTGGCGGAGCCTGGGCCCTGCCTATTCTTGTTCCTTTACGAATAATTAAACTACCGTAGTAATGTATGGTTATAAGAGACGTTAAGATTTCTTACAATAAATTAAATAGCCATTAAATTAGTTCGGGTAGCCTATCTCTATGATAAAATTTTTAACATTTATTATATTTTTACAGGCATAACTAATTTTTTTTATATACTTTTGAGTGAAAATAAACATGACATTATTATCACATACTATTATAAAATTATGAAACAAATATTACTCGTAACTTTTAAAAAACAATAAAATATAATATTAACTAAATTGAAAACTTAACAGTGTGTATAAATTTGCGAAGTGATTTTTAAACAAGTTGCCTTTGCCATTGTATCTTCCAAAAATGTGAACAAATTAAGTTTTCAAGAAACGTACAATAGGTTTTTGTTTGTTGTTTTAAAGTCCGACTGTTTCGCACAATTAAACTAATGCAGACGGTGAAAAGTGTGATGAAAAAATCATTCAGACTTGACCGGAAATCGAACCCGGGATTCCTGGTATAGAAGTTATTTGCGTATTAACGTCATAAAAAATACAATTTTTGTTTATTTTACGTCTAACTGTTTTACAATTCTGCTGATGGAGACGGTGGAGAATGATGATATACGAAAATGAGTGATGAAATAATGCCAGACCTGACCGGGAATCAAACCCGGGACCTCGGCGCAGAAGCCAGTTGCGCTAACCACAATTTACTTTGTTCCATTAAACTCGCTTCACAGCTTTGGTTATTAGCGACAGCTTTGGGTTCAGAATCGATGGTATTAATGTGTAATAATTACCAGCCAGAAATCTTATCCAGGACCTTACGCTTTGCAGAACAGCGAAGTCTAACGAATTAACCATTGTACTACTTTATTATTATTATTGAACATACTAATTATATTACTTTTAAGTAAGTATCACTTTATGTATTCATAAATTAATATACACACAGTTTCTACCCACATTCATTAATATAAAGCATTCTAGGTAATCAGCTCCCTCAACCCGTTCATGTTATACTCGATACCATTCAGCAAATTTGTAGTTTATACTTGAAACGGGAAGAAATAAATATAAATATATTTAAAATTATTTAAATATTAACACCACCTCCGTAGCGAGTGGTGAGCGCGTTAACCTACCATGCGGAGGTCCCGGGTTCGATTCCGGGCCAGGGTCTGGAAATTTTCACAAGTCAAAAAACCCACAGTTACAGTCACTTAAACCACCGTAGTCGCTAATAACCAAGCAGTTTGATGCGACTTAAAATAAATAAATAAAAAATATGTAGGTCTATGTATTAAACTCATATATATTAAATAGGTCTACCAGGAGACCGATTCGGTAATAGAAACGATGAGGAAAAAGAGAATATCCTTCTTTGGACATATAATCAGAACACCCAAAGATATAGAATCGCAAACAAAATAATCAGAAAACTCTACCAGAAAAAAACAGAAGTACTAATATGGTTAAGAGAAATCAAGAAATATGTAGAAGAATTAGGCGTCACCTTCGAAGATCTAGAAAATAAAACCGAACAGCTGAAACTATTAAAAGATAAAATTAGATAAAAGAGGAAGCAGGAAAGTGATCTTTTCAGAAGCAGAAAGGCAAAGAAGATCTGCCAGAATGAAAGAACACTAGAGAGAAATCAAAGAAAAGAACCAGAAGAGTGTCTAGAAATTGACTCAAGTAATCCACTGCGGCTCAAAAATAAAAAAAAACTCTCATCAAACAGCTTCGTCAACATTGGGTAATGAACGGTGGGTTTCGAAAGTTATTATTTGCAGACTCTAGACGATAATTAAACCCAGCACTTTTTTAGGTACTCTTTGCATTCTAGCCTGCTAAGCGGTGCACCACGAAAAGAGTTAAATTAATTCTATAATACATACATACTAAAGTTCATACATTCAGTAGCTAAGAAATCTCTGATTTTAAATTCCTTCTCATTCAATTTTTTGAGTTTTTAAACTGTAATAAATCTCTAAATTTTTCCGTCAATTTAAAAAAATGTAAAATAGGTTTCTTTAATACTTACAAAATAATTCCAAACTGATACATCATTGCATTTGTTATAATATTTATTTTTTTAACACTGTAAAATGTTCAGTAGTAAACTATCACAGCTAAGATAAACAAAATAGAACACTTGACTGACTTGGACGGAGACACTACACCCACTGCTTATATTAGTTATACAACATGTTGTGGTGACTAGCCGTCTGCCGCTTGAAACAAGTATCCCAACGACTATTTTAAATTTATATCAGAGTTACCAATATACAAAATGAAAATATCTCTTACCGTTTTGCATTAGGGTAGTTTTTAGTATGGTATTACTTACGTACAAGTCTATCCATCCAGTTAGATAATTTTTTAAAAATTTTTCACATGTGTTTTTGTTCACAATTTTATTATAATTAATCTGTATTTAGTTAATTTATTAATAAAATAACAATTATTAAATTGAAACTGTAAAATAATTCAATTGTATAGACTTTTTGGTACTGATACTGCTACAGCAAACACACCTTGTCCCTTTGAAGAAGGTCTCTTGGTCATCGGTGCTTGAGCCTTTCTCCTACTACCTGGTCTATGTCGAGAATGGATCCGTGTATGCTCGGATTTGTGTGTATTTGAAATTGAGTACGATTATTATAATTGTGACCGACCAAAGAAAAGGGAACTTACCTTCACTAAGCAAAATTTGCAGGAGAGCCAAAAAATTGAAATTAGATCAAAAAATGACATTTTCTGGTTTTTTTGTTTAAAATATTACTTATTCTTTTCTGTGTGTAATAATAACCCTAATTTTTTATTTATTTAAAGTCGCATCAACAGCTTGATCATTAGCGACTGCAGTGGGTTACGGAACGTTGGGTTGTGACTTGTTATAATTTCTAGACCCTAGCCGGGAATCGAACCTGGGACCTCTGCGTGGTAGGCAAGCACACTACCACTACGCTAAGGAGGCGACCTCTATTTTATTTTATTTTGAATTTCAAACCTGATTAAATTCCCAAAAAGACAGTACGTCAAGTAGGGAAAACGGATCGTAGCTTCACCAATATATTTCTTACAAGTATTTCTTATTAATGAAATTAAGATCCCTTTTCTCTTGGGTACTTAAAAGAAAAAAGAAAAATTCTGGCTCAAAACACGAAAAAATTAAAAAAGCTCTGGAGAATACCCTCCATAAAAATAGTCAAGATTTGTGCCCCTACATTCAACAAGAAAATCAATTAAATTCTCAGAATGTTAATTTTTAGTTTAAGTTTATTTCCAGTATCATTATCTTTTTCTTTTTCTTTTAGTTAGATTAGTTTCCTAAGTATTATTTTAATTACTAATACAATTTGTTAAAAGAGAGAAAATTTTTTTGTAATGTTTTATCTTTGTTGTATGTTAATATTACAATAAAATATTTCAATTTCTTGTCTGTCCGTGAAATTTTACTTTTGACACGATCTCAGAAAATCTACTACAAGATTTTAACTACGAGTAATTTTAACTCGTATTTCAAATATGAATTATTTAAAGACATCACTGGATTCAGCATAAAATTTTACATAAGTAAGACATGACATCTGACAAAGACAAGGAAAGTAAATACCAATAGAAATACGTATATTAATTAAACAATATTATCACTAAAATGTAAATCAACTTTAATTGCAATTTCCCGAAAACAAGGTTTCTTAAAAGTCATTTTTAAATTCTGTAACTTTTTTATAAATAACGATAAAAAATGTGTTTTTAGGTCATCAGCCGAAAGGCTGGTTTGAACCTGTAGATGTTTTACTAAGTAAAACGAGGAGTGAGGTGGTTTACCATGCCTTTCTCATTGAATGGTAAAGTACGCTTATTAGCATGCCGGGCCCTCTGAAAAGCACATATTTTCCACTCTGCAAATGACACCTTAATTTCATTCACCACAGGGTCTGGCTGTATAATAAAATTCATTACTTCCAGAGGAATAACTCTGATTAGTGTCTATTACACCTCTACCTCTCCTGTTCTTAAATGACTCAGTCATTTAATTGGCTGACCATGTGATAAAAAACATAAATTTTTATTTTAGCTCTGCAACGAACAGATTGAGTGTAAATAATTTGACACTCCACCTGTCTGTTATGGGCAGGATAAAGAAATATCATTGTTTTTAGCATTAAATGCTCTTTAAGAAACACTCATAACCTCACTTTTGACTTATTTTATTAATTAATTAATTTTTGTTTATTTTTTTTGTTTAACGTCCGACTATTCTGCAATAACTGCTAATGCAGACGGTGAAGGATGAAATGATTTTTTTGTAACGTATGAAAATATCCCGTCCCTGAATAGGATTCGATTCCAAGACCACATGATGAGAGGCGAGCACGTTACCAACTACACCAATGCGGCCGGCACTTTTGACTTTTGACTTGGGTGAAGATAAGTTTCCTTTTCCTATGGACGGTGAAAATTGTTTAAAAGATAAAATTCGCAGCTAGTATCGGCGTAAAAGTGATGTTTCTGCTTTTAAAATAATTCTGTTGTAGCGAAAATAATAACTAGCAACGTGAGATCAGAATATTCGTATGTACTTTCTACTTTTTTCCAGTAAATAAGCACAGATGCTAAAAAATAAAAAAGTTGTTTAAGCGTTGCTGCTGGATTGTATTTCCTGAATTGATTGAGTGAAGAAGAGGAAGTAATTTGGAGGTTGTCTTGATAAACTGTAAGATATAAATATATTTCTATATGCGATAAGGAATTCAAAATAGATGTTAAAAGAACGAGGAAGAAGTATCATCAGGCGCAAAAATCTTGCTCAGGAATTCTAGAGAATGATTTGAATTTTATTGTTATGATGATCACCAATCTCCGATATTAGATGGGACGTCTAGATCAGCGATCTTAAACTCGTGGCCTTCAGAGGGTCACTTAAAAATTTTACAAACACTTGGTGGGCCGCATAATTATGAACATCATTTAAACAGAGTTACCACTATCTACAGGATAGGCAGTTCAAAGAGAAATTTATTTTTTCGCAAACTTAATAACATCTTTCTGTTCTACAGGGTTATAATTTATTAAAAAATGATGTTTACTATTTGATCATGACTACTCAATCATCTACTATTTTGTATTAGATGTTGTTTAGGTCATCAGCGTATGGTTTGAACCTTTAGAGGCTTTACTAAGTTCAACGAGGAATGAGGTGGTTTACAATGGCCTTTCTCATACAGTGGAAAAGTACACTTATCAGCATGCCAGGCCCTCTGAAAAGCATCTACTTTATTCCCTGCAAATGACAATTCACTTCATTCACCAGAGTCTGGCTGTATAATAGAATTCATTACTCTCAGAGGAGATAACTCTGACTAGTGTCTTGTACACCTCTACCTCTTCTGTTCTTAAATGCTTCAGTCAATAATGTGACTTTAATAATATGACTGTAACAATAATAACAATATCAAAATAAAAAAATAATAATAAAATATAATTATATAATATAATAATAATGAATAAATGAATAGATATCTGAGATACTGAAACCTGGAGAGGCCACAAAGGCTCAGATAAAGAGAGGCCAGAGATAGACTTTTCAGGAGGTGACAGGAGAGATGGGATGAAGAGGTGTCGGTCGATGGACACATAGATTAATTCCGGATCTAAAAACATGGCTGAATAGGGGGCACGGCGAGGTTGGTTATTACCTTACGCAGGCATTGACGGGGCGAGGCGAGACGGGGGGAGACATGGTTGCTTTCGGGCGTATCTCCGCCGTTTCAGACGATCAGATGAAGCAAGCTGTCTGGATTGTGAGGCGAAAGAGGACAGTGCAGAACATGCAATTTTCGACTGCAGAAGATGAATACCAGAGAGGGAGGATCTGGGGACCAAGCTACTATAATTGCAGAAGAAGCCCCAAAAGAAATCACTCAAAAAGGGGGAAAATGGGTGATAAGAAGAAAAATTATCCAGTTAACAAAGAACCTCCGGCTTGTTGTGAAGTTATGCCTAACGGTGATCCCGCGGCAAGTGATGGGTTAGAAAGGAACTGAGGGGTTTTGGAGGATAGTTGCCTTCTGCAGAGTTCCGCATACCTCACGTAAAGACCTACCTGGGTACCGGTAAATTCGGTTTCCTCTGGTAAAAAATAAATAAAAATACATGTATAATTGGCTGATCATGTGATAAGAAACAGAACAATTTTTTTGCAGCCTTTTGTAGTAGATATAACAACTAAATTTTTATTATTGAAATTATGAGGATTCATCGCTGGCCGCAAAACATCAGTTACTGGGCCGCGTGTTTGAGACCGCAGGTCTAGTTCGTATGCATTTATGAAACTGAGTAGTGATGAGACGAAAAAATACACTATAATATAGAAGGCAACTGTTATTTACGTCATGCATTTATAATGGCAAAAATAAATGAAATTATTTTTTATACAAATACGTTATTTAAAAAAAATCTGCTATAAGGAAGTTAAAATTTAGAACTAATATTATTTGACTTTTATAACTACCTAAAAACATCCATAGAATAATGAATACTATAATACAATAAATTATTTAAAACATAGGATTTCTTTCTGTTGTGACATAAAATAATTTAATGTCATCTCATTTTTGCTTCCAAATGTCTGCTTTTTGTGTCACTGCATTTAAATATAACCGTTTAGTTAGTTGTACACTTTTGTTTGTATTCCCAACTCTTTACAATAATAAGAGTAGGCCTATAATGTGCGTAAAATCAAGGTCTTATCAAGGCCGTTCTATCAATTCTTCACAGGTTCATAACCGGTTTTAATAAAATCATAATAATTGTTAAATAACCCAATAATAATTATTGTTTTTTTATTATTATTATAACGTTGCCTATAAATTAACTAAACTGATATTTTATTAATAGAAGGTATCTTTGTGTTAACGGTATGTCTGTTGTAATTTCCCGGATTAATACAAGGAAAAACCAAATTGTTATTAACTCAAATCTCAAATATTATTTCTACCGTTACTTTTTATAACAATTAGCAGGTTTCTATCAAAATCAAATTCTTCAAAATTTTAGGTGATATGTACGTCTCGACATGTAGGTAAGTTAATAATTTCTTTGAGAAAATCGTGTCACAGATAATTTTTCTGTACGAATTTATCTGAAATGCTTTACGTAAGGAGGCGAAAATAAAAATTATTTATTGCTCATCGTGAAGTGTTTTGCAAGGGGATTGACAGGAATACCTCGTGTTACCAATTCTGTTTAATTTAAATAGGAGTATATTATATGACATTGTAAAATAGAAAAAAATGCATGCCACAAAAAGGTTTTGGAAGTTCGAATATTTCAATAATTTTGAATTTCGCTAAAGTTTTAGTGTTGTTTGCGGATTTTGAAGATGATTTACAGAGGTTATTGTATATATTTAGTTAATTCCTAAACTATATAATCTCATAATTCCATTAGGAAAACAAATGTGATGAGTTTCAGGAAAAGAATTAGGTTGTACTATTACTTCAGAGGCAATATAGTTTTGAATAACAAACCCTTAGAATAGATACATTAATTTATTTACTTGGAGTGTAATATATTTTACGTGCAAACAACAGACGCAGAAATAAAATTGTAAAACTTTTAAATGCTTATACACTTGGAGGAAATCGCTTGTCGGAAACGTTTTAATGTTTCACACCTTGGTTGTGTCAGTTTTGATGTATGGCATAGAGTGTTGGACCTTGGCTCCTTAGTTCATCATCATCATCATCATCTTCTTCTTCTTCTTCTGTCAAGGATTAGGCTCAATGGCCTGTTTCGGCATCCATCTCTTTTTAGGTCTTCCCAAGTCTCTCTTCCCTCTAGGTTTATATTTCCATGCTCGCAAAGGAAGTCTGTGAGCTGGCATGCGAAGTAAATGGTTGGACCAGTTTGTCTTATATATTCTTAACGTTTCCAACAGTGACTGAACATTTAACTCGGAACGGATAGCTTCGTTACATACTCTTCCTAACCGGGTACAACCTTTGACTCCCCGCAAAAATCTCATTTCAGCAGCGTGGATATGAGATTCATTCCTCTGTAATGACACCCATGTTTCACTCCCATATGTTACAACTGGTACAGCCATTGCTCAATAAAATTTTATTTGGGTGTCCTTTCTCGTTTTCTTTCCTATTGTCCTGCGAATAGAACAGCATATAACGCTGAATTTTGCCAGTTTTTCACTCACATCATCATCTTTGTCATAAGAAACCTAGCATCCTAAATATTTAAAAATATTTTTGCTCCTCAGTTTAAGTCAAAAATATAGGCTGCAGATATGAGATTGTTAAGACCTGTAGTAGGATACAGATTGCTGGACCATGAAAAAATGAAGATATTAGTCGTATTTAATGTTCCCGGGGTGATGACAACCATTTGGATATACAGACAAGAGAGATATTGAAATTTGTTGTAGATGCCAGACAATCGAACACCCAATAAGTATCTACCAACAAGCCAAATGGACAACGTGATATTGGACGACCTTGGGAGAGATGAGCAATCAAACTTCTTTAAGAAATGAATGATTAGAAAGTTTGAAGTTGCAAGAAGCCAGGAGGCTTAATCCGTATTATTTATAATGTTAATATTCTTCACAATCTCATAACATCAGACTTTTTAAAGGATACGTAAATTGTCTTGATTTTACAAAGTACTTGTTTTTTTATTTTGTTACAAATTGAAAAAAACTTTTTATTGCGCCAATTCTTGTGTCTACATTTATGATTGTATGTCATTTGGTGGATGCAGTAAGATATGAAGTACATAGTTACCCATTAGTTTGTTTTAAGTTAAGATCGTCGAATCATATATATTTCAATTGCCGAAGGAAGAGTAGAATGGAATTGATCTAACGAGTCAAGAATTGTTATCGTACCCTGTTAATGGAGCCAGTTTGAAGCAGTTACTGTCCACACATGAATCTGTATCAATCAACATTACACAAAAATAAATCAGAATCGCCAGTTTTCAAATGTTAAATAAGCTAATCACCACACCAGGGTAAATATACAGATTTTTGAACGAAACTGTTTTAGCCCCATAAATAAATATTATATTATAATATTTAATATTTGACTAAATATTATTTTTAGGCCTTAATTTTTGTATTTTTAAGTAATAGAGCCACACATAAGAGGTGGTGGAGTGTTAAATTATTTACACTCGATCTGCTAGTTCCATGGTTACAAAAAGTAATTCTATTTCTTATCAATGGCCAGCCAATAATATGACTGACACATTTAAGAACAGAAGAGGTAGAAGTGTAAACGACATTAGTCAGCGTTATCTTTTCTGAAAGTAATGAATTTAATTATACACATTGTATATTCTTGTGTTGAATGTGTCATTTGCAGGGTGGAAAGTAGATGTTTTTCAGAGGGCCTGTGACATGCTGATAAGCATACTTTTCCACTCAGTAAGGGAAGGAATCGAAAACCACCTCACTCCTCGTTTTACTTAGTAAAACCTCCAGAGGTTTAAACCAGCCTTTTGGCTGATGACCTAAACAACAACATAACTACACATTCTAAACATCCAAAAATAAAAAAATTATCTTTGTATAAAGATTTATACAGAATAGATCAAGCAAGATTAACAATTTTGGACGAAAGTAAATTGATAATTAGGTCTGACACAATCTAAATATAGATTTTATGAAAATATTATTTAGCCAGAGGAAATATTTAACAGTAATCTTACACATTGTAACTGTTAGATGCCTAAGGAGATATATCAAGAAATTTATATTATTGTAAATATACAAAGATCGAAACGAAGATAAATCATAGGAGTGTGTAATAATGTTGGCATTATCTGTCTCTCATATCAATTATAATAGGAATATTGTTTGTGAACATCATCTTTTCAGTAAAGATATTCTTGTAATCTAGAAGGCAAAGGACGTTGGGTTTCCCAGACATTATTACCCGTTGAAACGGAGAAATTTAATTACATGCAAGCAGGTTCGTAATGGGAACTAAATCTATTTTAAAAGATGATATTATTTAATACTATAATAAATGTTATGTATTTAAGGATTACTTTTTTCTAAGGAAATTACAAAAAACATTGTTTAAAATGTACATATTCGGGTAGCATGAAACTTGCCTCACTTTAATTTATGGTTTTTACCTCAAAAGTGTTAACCTGATCTCATTGATACCAACCTCTAAGTCAATGTTATGCGTAAAATAATGTTACCTTGTCTGAATTATTGTTACCATGTTATATTAGACAATACAACCTCAAAAAATTATATTGGTAGTTAAAACAAACTTTGTAATTATCGCTTACGCTATAAAAAAAAAACAAATTTGGAACTAGAAATTCATATAGGCCTATACCCTCTCTCAGGGATGATGGTAAAACGATAACCCAAATAATTTTGTAATTACATACGTTCAAAAATGTAGTACCTAACGAATTTTACCTGCACGCATGTTACTTTCAAATTACATACAAATGGCCGGAGGACATTTTAATCTACTAGCAAACTTACAAATAGCCTCGGAAATGGGGCAGGTTTATCGGCAATCAGAATCGGAGTAAACCTATGAAGGATTTCGGGATAATGGATGAAATTTTTTTGGCAACGTGGAATGTTAGGGGTTTATCAACTAAGGAATTGGAGATGTGTAGGGTGTTGAATGGGCAGAAAGTGGATATTGCTGTGATAACGGAAACGAAAAGAAATTAACAGGGATTTGCAAGAAAATAATTACTTAGAAATTAATAGTAAAACAATGCATTTCAGTAGAAAAATAATTAATAAATAAAAAAAAATATGTTGTTTGTTATTTACTAAACAACAGCCCCTTTCAAAAAAAAATTTCGGAATTGGAGTCCAAAAATTATGGTAAGCCTAGTTAATCGGTAATTTAAAAAAATAATAATTATCAATTGGTGATGTCAAACTGTACGTGGAGAGCTTAGTTTTAAAATGAAGGTTGACTGGAATCGTTTAGTTGCAGTTAAAAACAATCTGTGAAAATAATTTTTCCTTTGAAATTTTTAAATTTCCTTTTTGAAGATTTAGGGGCAAAATGGTTGAAATTTAGATATTTTATTTTAATTTACAAATTTAAGTTTATCTGAATCTTCATGTATCCGGTTAAAAGTTTTACTACTTCACTTATTTTTATTTTTACAGTCCAGTTTTATTTAATATTATAAATACAGTATAAAATCAAAATATATTTATAATTGAGCATATTTAATTTAACGATAGTTAACCTTGAGAACATTTCTAACGACTTGTGTTATTGTTATTAAGATTATTAGATAGATCATTTTATATGAATCAAAATAAAATAACAATAAAATAAATAATAAGAAGTAATCATTAAAGTATTGATTGAAATAGTCATTGTATTGAAAGAATTTATTTTTAAATTAAAATATATAAATAATAAATTTTATTTGTAGTGCATTATTTCAAAATAATTTTATTTCTGATTAGATTGGTTTGATTTAAGCAGTATAATTTTTTATTTCTCATAAAAAGTTGTAATTTTTATTGCGTTTCTCTTATGTTATTATAACGATGTAGTATAATTATTATTATGTAATATATAATATCCGGTAAGATTATATTTTTGTAAATTATTTGTTTAATTTGTAGAATAGAAATTACAAAGTTTATTACAAAAGTTTATGGTAATGTTATTTATTGTATAGTTCATTGTGATTTTTTTCAGGATTAGCTTGTGTAATTGATTTTCGAATTCGGTATTGTATGTATAAGATTTAAAACCGTAGACCTATATCTTGATAGGTGGATAATATTGTTTTCTAAATTTTGAAAAATTTTGTAAGTTAAATTATTTTCATCTGTAAAGTGATTTGTTTTTCTTTAAGTTTCTTCTTCTAAATAAGGTTTCAGATCATCAGAGAAATCCGTACTTATTTTGCAGTAGTTCTGACAAATTGGTCGTCAGTTAAGCCAAATCACTCTCTTAATTTTTTAAGTCTGGATTTTCCACCCATTACGCCGTTTATATAAACAGCTTTAACAAGCTTAATTTAAGTGTTACTATAATGTAAATAAGGGTTGTTGTTGTAAGAGGTCATCAGCTGAAAGACAGGTTTTTAACCTCTAGAGCAGTGCTTCTCAACCTGGGGGTCGCGACCCCCATGGAGGTCGTGGTGATATTATAGGGGGGGTCGCGAAACAATAATGAAATCATTTAATCATTTTATGAGAAAAAATCATTTATTATAAAATTACTTAACGAAAGAACTACTTACTTAAAGAAAAGAAATTAATCATTAATTAATTATTAACCTGATGGTTGCATTTGTTTTCATTTAAAATTTTCTTCATACGTGGATCTTCGATAGAAACATATAAAAGTAAATTTGTATTCCATTTTTTTTTACTGTCTGTATTTTCTTTAAACACATAAAATTAGCGCAGTTTGTTTATATACTATTAAAAAAATATTTTACATTTATAATTACAGTCAAAATTTAATTATTAGTAGTAAGGCTTACTATTACTATCGGTGGGGGTGGGGGTCACGAAATATTAATTTTATTTATTTTTACTATTTGGGGGTAGCGGAGCAAAAAAGGTTGAGAATCACTGCTCTAGAGGCTTCACCAAGTAACAAGAAAAGTGAGGTAGTTAATTTACCTAAGCCTTCCTCACAGAGTGGAAAAGTGTGGTTGTCAGCATGCCAGGCCATTTGAAAGGCATCTAGCATCTACTTTCCACCCTGCAATGATACCTTCACTTCATTCACTACAGGGTCGGGCTGTATAATGAAATTCATTACTCTCAAAAGATATAACTCTGATTAGTGTCTTTTACACCTCTACCTCTTCTGTTCTTAAATGTTTCAGTCATATTATTAGCTGACCATGTGATAAGAAATAGAACTATTTTTAGTAAACCTAGAACTAGCAGATCGAGTGAAAATAATTTAACACTACCTCGCTGTTATGAGCAGAAATAAGCGTTACAGATTACGTTAAATTTTACATTATTTTGTTCTGTACCTGATATAATAGTAATAATTTTCACCTGAGAAATTCCTACCTCTTTACCAGTGGAATTTACGAATACACTGTTGTATTTTTGCATTCTGTGCTGTAGTTTAACCTCCCCATTTTCTAACTTTTTCTTATTTTTCTTTTTCAACTCCTCCTCCTTCTCAACCTTCTCCACTGCCACCTCTCCTCCTTCACTTCACCTTTCTTCAGTTGCCCTAGCCGCTCCGGACGGAAGTGATCAATATAAAAATCCACACTTGTTTTATTGCTGCTTGAAGAGTTCCACCGAGTTAACACCGAACCCCTTCTTCAGATTAGCAAGCCAGGATATTCTTCTTCTACCAGGTTCACGAATGCCATCTACATTACCTTGAGTAGCGATCTGAACGACTCTTTACATGCCTCGTGTATTAATATTTATTTGAGGAGGTTCGATTTATCTAATATTTATTTCGAATAATAATATTATCCGTAATAAATATTAAAATTTATAAATAAAGGTTCGATTTATTAATATTTATTTGAGGAGGTCCGGTAATCGTCAATCAGATCAGGATGACAGAACATTCTCCAAAGAACGTCTTTGTTGGTGACCTGATCAACCCAAGAGATTCTCAAAAATCCCTAAATATAACTACATTTAAAGAATACTTTTTCTTTTCAGAGTTTGATATGTGTTTTTTCAGTGGGTGATAGGTCCGCACATCAATATCATACATATCTTTGGACTCCGCACAGAAGGTACAGAAGTTGATCTTACGAATAATCAATAAAAGACAACCATGGTATCCATCGGAACAGCTTTTTCAAGAATTCAACGTACTTGACATCTGCCAAATATTTACAAGAGAAGCTCTTATTTTCGCGTATAAAAATATAAACTTTTTTACTACAAGAGCGCACCATTTAATTCCAGGAACAAGGATCTCTTACTTTTACACAAGGCCTCAAAAACTTTATACCAAAGGCATTTCTGCTATTTAGCGCCCAAACTGCTCAATCTGCTCCCCTTACAAAATAAAATATGCCGGACATCATAAGGTATAAAAAAGCAGTAACCATTTGGCTATTGGAAGTAGGGAGAAAAGCTATAGAAAAAATGGTTACTCCAGGAAACATATAGTTTGAAAGATCGTCTACTGGTTTCGATTTTAGTTTTCTATTTTTAAATAAATTCTTTTGTTTTGGATATTTTATTGTTTGTTTTGTTTTTCATTTTTACATGTAATTTTATTTTATAAAAGCATATTATTTTAATAAAAATGTCTTAGTAGTTTAATTAGTATTTAAGTAATTAACATGTAGTTGTAATTACTAACACACTAATAGATTACCGTAGTAGTTGCAGTACTTAATAAACAAAGAAGCACTGAATTGATCTACCCTTGAACACGGGAACCCATAGTTGGTTGGATTAATTTTCCCACCACGAATTAAAATAAATAGTTTTTAGATTTCCAAAGTATAATTAAGGAAATTAACATTTATATTGTAATTATATTTTCTTGTAAGCAATGGGATAATAACAAAATAAATATGGAGAAGACACTGGATGATGTTTAAGTCCAGGCTAAGGATCTCTTTTCTTTTTCTGCAGTAAAAGAAAAATTTCAAATATGTAAATCTCCTAACTAGTAACTAAATTTTACCTCGTAATATAATAAAATGTAGCTATATTATTTTACGCGTTAATAAAGTTTGTTTATTGATATTTTTTATTTTTTGATAATTTTTTTTTTGTGTAGCTTTAAGAACAAGTTTTTGTGTTTTTAAACACAGCAACCTACATAAATTTGCAACGAATAAATAATCCGAAGTTATTTTAGTATTTTATGCTAATAGAAACCCAGGAATACCCCAACAAAAATAAAACAAGTTGCAATGAGAACTTATATCCAATGTTATTACGATTCTTATCAGATAATCCAAAACTTGTTTACTAATTTATAAAAAACGAACCACCTAATAATTTAAGAAATAGTATCTAAGCAATAAATTGAGATTACTACAAATTCATATTGTAAAAAGATCTGGATTTGTATTTGAGACAAATAGGCTATAACTATTTTATTTTAACAAATACTTAATAATGAATTCACAAGAACGGGAAATCCGGAATACGAGAAATATATTTTATCTAACAGTTACACCATAAAGAATGTACGGATGTTACTTACTGAATACTGCTATAAAGTTACCGAATGAAATTTGAGATGAATGTTACCATCCACATTTTAAATCTTGTTTCTCAGATATGTAAGAAGTTTTATAACTTAAACAAAATCAAGATAATTTCAAAAATTATGTAATATTTTGTTAAGTTGCATGTTAGTCAACTTCTTACAGGGGCTTTCCAACCGCTAGAGTACATGGGATGACATTAATGTAATCGACCGTTTATTTATGACAGCAATTATTTTACCTGGTAGTTACTCCGTAAGACTTTTTATTTTAAAAAAGCTATAAATAAATATCATAATTTCTAAAAATGAATGAGAAACCTGTCTTGACCGATTCAGTGGCACAGTCGGTAGCATACTCGATCCTTGTCTGAAGGTGGGAGGTTCGATTACTACACCAGGTTAGCTCTAGAAAATACTCAAATTAATTTTGTAAAAGTTTCTCATAGTGGATACTGCCAACCGCTTGTACGATAAATTCTATAAAAATTTACATAATGTTCTTCTTCTTCTGCCTTTCAAGGATTAGGCATCTCTGCCTCTTCCGAACCTCTCAAATCTCCCTATCTCTTTCTCGGACGTCCTCGTTCTCTCCTGCCCTCCGGCTTGTAGCCCAGTGTCTGCTTAGGTATCCTATCCTCCCGCATTCTGTTTACATGCTCTAACCACTGCATTCTGTTCTGGGATACCTTGGTGTTTATAGAGAAGATGTTGAGTTCTTTCCTTATCTCGGTATTCCTGTAACAATCTTCTCTACTACACCCATACTTATGTCGAAGAAATTTCATTTCAGATGCTTGCAATCTACTCTCCTCTCGCTTTGATAGCACTTAAGTTTAGCCGACTCTACTCTATGGCAATGAAACTTGGGTGCAATTTACTTAATCAAGATCTGTAAATTCAAGACATTTTATGTAAAAGGATTAAGGGGACTCGTAACCGGTAAGGAGTAACAAATCAATTTTTGGTTTTTCATCTAATTTTATTCTTCAATATTTTCTAAATAATTTAAGATATCATTCATAACTATGTGTATTAACAAATAATTTAAAAAAAATTAGTTTAAAGAAGTTGCGACGTAGATGATTTGAAAAAAACCATTTTGCAAGTTTTTAGATCTGCCGTATTCAGAGATCGTAATTCATAACGATTTCAAACTTTTGCAGCATGGTAGGGTTTTTTTGGTTTATATTATACGGATATTTCTGTTT
Organism: Catonia carolina; assembly: GCA_035578175.1. Classification (NCBI taxonomy): domain Eukaryota; kingdom Metazoa; phylum Arthropoda; class Insecta; order Hemiptera; family Achilidae; genus Catonia; species Catonia carolina. The sequence continues at coordinate 247,090,620 of JAQMRL010000001.1, read as the reverse complement.
TTCTCTACAACTGTTCTGTTGTAAGCTATGTTGTTTGTGTTTTGTTAGCGCCAGGAGTGATTTTGAGGTTATCCTCATAAACTGTTTGTAACATTTAATTAGCGTTTTCCGAAAAATTGTATTTTTTATATCTGTGACTCGTTATCTTAGGAACCATTAAAGATAATTACTTTGATTTTTTTTTTTAGATTATTTAGTATGTGTATGTCTTTCAAATCATCTAAAATTACAACGATATGTGCATAATTATCAGTTATAAAAATTAGTGCTACTATAGTACGTGGTCTACCGCGTTATGTTTAGTGAAATTTGTATTTCTTGATGTGGTAGCACTGTCCAGTAGCACTTTTGACACGTAAATATTCACATATTTTACAGGTTATGTGACTACATAAAATTATGTGAACATTAGGTTTTAAAAAATATTTACATATTTTACAGGTTATGTGAACTACATTAGGTTACCTGCATTCAACGGTTAACCATCAGCGAAATTATGTAGATCCACAAACAGGAGCCAATACACAAGCAATGATCGTGGTTGGACGCAATAGTAAACATTCTTAAACAAAAAAGAGGCGTTCCGAAAGATTTATTTCATTCCCACATCGACCATATATCATGGAAAATTATAAGAAAAGTAGAACCTGATTTGTTTGTTGATTTTCTCAATGACATTCACAGGGTGTACCGTATGCAACTGACTGAAAATAACTGGGTGAATCCTTATCGTATTATTAAATTATAGTATTATTTGTTATTGTAAATTTTTTTATGTAATATCATAATAATTAAAAAAGTATATTATTATAATTATCGTACGTAATTTGTCCTTTTTTCTTAATAGCATATAACCTGTAGAATATGTGAATATTTACGCGCCAAAAGTGCTAGTGGACAGTGCTACCACATCAAGAAGTACAAATTTCACTAAACATAACGCGGTAGGCCACGCACTGTAGTAGCACCTAAAAATTGAAATTCCTTTTAGTTTTAATAAAAAATTATATAAAATAATTAAAATTTGATATTTAATGTGTAAATGGGTAAATTGTTACAATTCTAGATGTATTTAATCTACATAGTATCCCAAATAACCGGCAAAAATTTTAAGTCTGTAGCTTTACTTGGTTCCTGAGATAATGGGTCTTCTATACACCTTAAATTATTATTATTTTTTTTTTGTTTTACGTCCGACTGTTTTGCAAATTGCTGCTAATGCAGACGGTGAAGGATGAAATAAATTTTTTGTAACGTATGAAAAAATGCCATGCCCGAGTGGGATTCGAACCCAAGACCTTAAATTAAGACACCTTAAATTAACATGGTAAAGTACAGACCTTAAATTAAGACACCTTAAATTAACATGGTAAAGTACAGACGGTTACGAGTCTCCTTAATACACCGAATACTAAAACGAATGTGGAGTAGAGATCTTTTAATGAGACAAGACTAAAAAAATATTCTCAAAACTTTGTATTCATATATTTTCAATTTATAACGTCATATTCAATGATTTTTAAAATAATACAGTAGTACTTTCTTCACAAAAGTATTTGTTTTTAAATACTACTAATTTTATTTTATTTAGTTTTGTAAATAGTAAAACTGTGTCAATAGACTCTACTTTAAATTTATCAAAATCATGTTATTTATTTTCTGTTCATTGTTTCTTAAACAATAGTCGTTGAGACACTTTATTGAACTGTTGCAAATAAAGAATGAAAGTTAAAAAAAAAGTTCTGAATACAGGGTGTTTCAAACAGAACGACTTGTTTTTAGATGGAATTAAAAGTAGTACAAAAATATTAAATTAATGTTTAATATTAAATTAATTATTATAATCCAATTATATTCAAATTACAACAAAACTTACTATATGTTTTTTTTAATTAATTTATTTAACGTCACATCAACTACAACGGTCATTAGCGACGACGTTGGGGTGTAACTATTGTAAAATAGAGGATGAAATGATTTTTTGTAACGTATGAAAATATGCCGTGCCTGAGTGGGATTCGAACCCAGGACCGCATGATGAGAGGCGAGCACGTTACCAACTGAGCCAATGTGGCCGGCTACTATATGTTTTGGTTAGATTAATAACATTGTAATAGATGTTGAAAATAAATTGCTGTTACCCAAATACAGGTTCGTACACGTTTCGTAATATTTGTAGACACTTTTCGTACAGGTAAAGTATTTGCTAAGTGTCAGATGCTTAACAGCGGTTTTTTAGGAGACAAAGGTTTTGAGGGTCAAATCCGAATAAAGGTAATTTCTCATGGCTGGTGGAAATTTAAAAAGAGGCTTACCTTTGACTGGCCAAAACCTTTAGTGATTTGTATATCTACTCTTTAAGAGGAATAGAATGACACTATTTTTGTTTCCAAATTTCGACTTTAATTTCTTGATTTCCGGTTTTGGGTCACTTCTGATCGAACAGGAACTTCAAACCAAATTCAGGACTAATTTTTTCTGTAGATTACGAATCTGAAAACCATTTGTTACTATCTCTTGTAGTTTCTGACTTTGATTTCTTAACTTCCGGTTTTTGGCCACTTCCGGTCAAAACCGGAACTTCAAACCCAATTTAGTCTACTAACATTTTGTGCAGACTACGAATCCGAAAACCGTTTGTAGCTATCCCTTGTAGTTTCTGACATCTGGGTGTGACGGACGAACAAAGGAAAATTATGATAATTTTAAAAATTGCCAACAATAATATATGTTATAATATAAATAATAATATATATATGTTGCACTATAAAATGTTTTCAAGATGAAAGTAGATACGTCATTTATAACCGAAATAGCCTACATATTGTTAAGTTTTAAGTGCTACGGTTGAACTAATTCAAGTAAATAAATAAGTGAAGTAAATAAAATACTTTTTATTAGATTAGTTTCTTTTAAACCGGTTCACTTCGCTAATATCATTTAAATTAAATTTTGCCAAGTTGTATTTAATTAATGTAAAGAATTATGCATTTGCTACAAATTTGCTATAGAGAAACTACCGCACTTAATATATAAATAATAATTGTAAGGTTATAAAATAAGAAGTAGTTCTGATACGTTTTAAATACAAAGAGAAAATAAAATTACCAGATAAACTGGTTAAGAAACACTTTCCCTCTCATAAACATTGATAAAATGTAGGCCAATAAAAACACAGTCTTTAAAATTATATTTTTTATTATTGTCGCGCTCGGTTGTCTGAACATTCAATAGTCCACCACTTCGGTAATTCGACGGAGACGATGTTAAAACCCAATTGGAATGGCTGGAGAGGGCTTGAGAGCTAACCGTAGGCGCTACGTTGACCTTCCACTGTGATGACAAATAACTATCTAACCAATCGAGAAGAAAATGCTTTGAACATGTTTTGTAGAAAATTCTCTACATCTATATTTTTTTCAAATTTAAGTTAGATTGACCGTTTCGCCACTGCGAATAAAAATGTTATTGAACACGAATTTCCCAATACGGTGGACGAACCTCAAGTCCTGCAGTCGGAAACTTCTGATATGTTATATAGATAGGAGTGTGTGTACTAAATTTTTAAATAGTAAATGAACCTTTTTTCAAAAAAACTAAATAATGGTTTAGGTTATTTGGCTAAGTCGTGTCGGTTGTCAAAAGCTACTGGGGTGACTTTAATGGAGAGTCATTATATTTCAAGACTTTAGCTTCCATAATAAATTCAGATGCCCATAACGGGCAGTTGGAGTGTTAAATTAATTGCACTCAATCTGTTGGTTCCAGGGCTACAAAAAATAGTTCTGTTTCTTATCACATAGTCAGCAATTATAAGACTGAACTATTTAAGAACAGAAGAGGTAAAGGTGTAAAAGACACTAGGTAGTCAGAGTTATCTCCTCTGAGAGTAATGAATTTCACTATACAGCTAGACCCTGTGGTGAATGAAGTGAAGGTGTCATTTGCAGAGTGGAACGTGGGTGCTTTTCGGAGGGCCTAGCATGCTGATATTCATATTAATCTTTCAACTCAGTGAGGAAGGCAAAGTAAACTACCTCTTCCTCTTTTTTACTTAGTAAACCCTGTAAAATTTCAAACCAGCCTTTTGGCTGATGACCTAAACAACAACAACAACAATAAATTCAAAAAAGGATTGATTTTTAGACCGAAAAGTTATAAAATACTAAAGATTATTTGCTGTACAATTTTTAATATATTTTACTTTTAAGCTATATAATATTTTTTAACGGTAAATTCAGTTGGTCACCATAAATACGGTTGCCTAATCGACTAAACGTTTCTTAACGACTAAAAACCACTTATTTATTTTATACAAAGCCACATTAATTGCTTAGTCATTGGCAAGTACGGTAGGTTATGGTAATTGGTTTGCTGGCATTTCTCCCGCCATCTCCCTCCTGATAGGTCACCTAAAGGCCGAAAGACCCGGAGGCCGTTATTAAGAACACTTAATTATAATATTGTTTCGGTTACTGTAACATAAATAAAATTTAAAACTAAGTTAAATAGTATGTAGAATTTTGAGGACGAGCTTGAGCCAGGTCGGCTGATCTTGGGAGTACGAACTTCATCGCCCTCTTGTCCCAGGAAAGCCTCTTGATGTTCAAAGGCACATATTATCAGAAATATAAAAATCTGGTGTGAAACACTCACACAACTTTCTCTTGCCAATGCAAATAATTAATAATAAACCTAACATTAGAAATAAAACATTAAAAATAAACAAAAAAGTAACCTCAAAAAACATTAGTGAAATACGCAAAATTAAAATCGACCTCAGTTTGGCTTAAAAATACGGAAAATCGCTCATTCACGCTAAACTAGGCACTGTACTAAAAATGCTTATTATAAAAGTTGTAGATCTTTTAATTTCCTATAAATTTGATTATATACACTTTTGTCGTAAAATGCGTACTAAAGCCGAAATCTTAAAAAAAATCGATTTTTTACACGTTTTCGTGAGAAAAAATCAGAAAATCGCTAATTACTGCTAAACTAAGCGTTATAAAAAAAATGTTTGAAATAAAAGTTGTAGGTTTTTAAATTCTCTACAACTTTTGTTATATAAATTTTTGCGGTAAAATGCATATTAAAGCCGTAATGTTAAAAAAACAACGTTTTTACGTGAAAACAGCCTCACCAAGAATTTCAGCAAAAATGGCGCCTACCCTATCTTGTAGAGAATAAAAAACTGAATAAACCAGGCGATTTTTAAAAAAATCGTAGGACCAGTTTTTGAGAAAATCACAAAAAAGTGAAAAATTACACGAATAAACTACTACTTCCGGTTGACCGATTTTGATGAAAATGTTCGTGTCGGGTCCGGTATTGGTATGCAACTTAAGTTTTAAGTTTCAAGTTCGTACGATGTTCCGTTTTTGAGATATTTTGTATACACACACACACACACACACACACACACACACACACACACACACACACACACACACACACACACAGACACAGACACACACTGACCAATCGCTTAAAACATGTTTTTTTGGGTTCAGGGGGTCTGAAAACGTATAGATCCGGTGAAAACTCGATTTCAAAAAATCTACGTGAAAACAATACTTTCCTTCCTATATATTCATATAGGCAAGAGAAAGTAAAGATAAAATTAATAGTTAGGACCTAAAGTCGCCATTTTTATGCCCAGGAAGTGCTTGTACACCGAAATAATTTAGAATACATTTGTCCTATTAAGTAAGCTATTGGGACAATTTTCCTTAAATCAAACTACATGACGTCGGTAAAACGAAGTGACCTCGTCAAGGAAAGGTTATGGCAAATTATTCTATGGTTCAGTTTTAACATATAATAATTTTTTAGATCCATGTCGGGAATCGAAACCTACCGTACTGTAATTCATTCACCAGGAGTTTACGGCTTTAGAAACTACTGTACCATACTACGGAGTGAATAAACTTTATTTAGAAATAAAAACGTTTTTAATATTGAGCTTTTCATAAAGTTTAAGTTCTCGTAAAAAACTGTATACGAAATAAGAAAAATTCATTTCTTTTTTATTAAATATTTGTAAATATTTTTTATATCAATAGAAATATATGTATTATATCTACACGTAACAGGCAGGTAGAGTGTTAAAACCCTTTAGTGCATACAGTTACCAAATGGCAACAAGTTTTATTTACGATGTATTAAATTATTTAGACTCGATCTGCTAGTTCCAGGGCTACAAAAATTAATTCTATTTCTTATCACAAGGTCAGCCAATTATTATGACTGAAGCATTTATGAACAGAAGAGGTAGAGGTGTAAAAGTCAGAGTTATCTACTCTGAGAGTTATGAATTTCATCTTTATATAGCCAGACCCTGTGGTGAATGAAGTGAACGTGTCATTTATAGGGTGGAAAGTAGGTGCTTTTCAGATGGCCTAGCATGCTGATAAGCATACTTTACCACTCAGTGAGGAAAGCAAAGTAAACCACCTCACTCCGTGTTTTACTTAGTAAATCCTCGAGTTTTACTTCCTCTGAAACGACCGGTTTCTTCCTGCTTGGGTTTGTTCTTCCATCTGATGTTGTTTCAAATCTACTTTCCTTATTTCTTAAGATTTTTGATATTTCTGTTTTGTAACTTAATTATCATCGAACGTTAATCCGAGTTCGAATGTCAGTAGTTTACATAAACTAAAAATAAACTATTTTGGAATTAATTTTTAACAGGACATTTTATTTTTCTGTAACGTTGAAATTTCGGTCGGCGATGGCAGGCTTACGCCTGCAAGTTTTCGAAATAAGGGGCTGGTACTTTTTGTACACCCTTATTCAAATTAAATGGCTCTTAAGATCAAACTTTTAAATATTGATTCGGCGCTGAAAGGGTTAATTATTGCATACTGTAATATGTTATGTAAACAGAAAGTGTAAGAAAGATTTTATGAAAAATTTTGCTTACTAAATATTTTAGAAAGATTTTAAGTTAAACGATTTCTTTGGGAAATAATAAAAAATTGTACAGACAAAATCTTCTTTTCTTCTGTTTCAAACAGTACGATATTATGTAAAACTAAGTGATGTAGAGTTCTTCCGGATGTTTTCAGTATTAGTCCTGTCCTTTTTTAATCCGATGTTTCCTGATACAAAATGATCTCATTGATCTGTTGTCTCTTTAGTCGAAACTGCTGATTTAATTTTTAAAAGTTTCCACTCTGTCATCATTTTGGTTCACTCATTGTTCATCACTTCTCATTAAATTTTTAACTAATTTTCTCTTATTTGATGCTCTCGTAACATGTACTTAATGAGAACCTAGTAGTTTTCAAATACATGAGAAATCAGTGGGCTTTAAATAAAATTTGAAACGTAAAAACATAAAACTTATAACTTATTTTTATTGAAAATTTTATCTCCCATAGAAAACAAAAAAATGTTAACGATTATAATAAAAAAAAACTAGGCTTCAAATAAAATGACTAGAACGTTAGAAAAAATTATAAATTAATGAAAAATGGTAAAATTATATAGTCATATTTTTGTGCATGATGTTTCTTATTTTTAATGATAAGTTCATGGTTGCAATGAGTGATCAGTATTTGTGGTAGATGTGGCAGTAGTGTGGTTAGGTCTTTTCATACTTAAATCCTGCGATGACATTGATAGATCATGTGTTGAACTTAAAGGGCTTCCTCTGTCACTAGAACTTGAAGGGCTATCTCGACTAACTCCCAGATAATCTGTAAAAATATTAATATCTGTTTTATAAAAACATTTTATGATCTATACTTTTTCAAAAATTAGTTTTAAAGTTAAAAAACTACCTGACCCGTACAAATTAACTAGCATAATAATCTTCTAATTTACTAGCTACATTTCGGATTTCATAGCAACACTTAAAGTCATATTTCACACGATGTTTTGTATCAGTTTTATTCATGAAATAAGATTGCACCTAAATAAATCATTCCCATCACCATAACGACCCTTTAAAGCAACTTAAACTTTACAACGTACCCGCCAGAATAGTAGAACCATCGAAACTTTAATTTAATTATTTTCTTACTTACTTAAAATTTTGTCACGGCTTTTACCAGTTTTTGTCAAATCTTGGAAAGTGCCCCCTTTACACTACTTTTTTTAAATCCGTTCAATAAAACATTGTATTTGAGGACAAACCGAATCTCCATTTTAAAAGGAACTGGATCAGATTTTGTCGTTTTAATTAAGTTATAATTTATAACAGTTTAAATTTTAAATGTAAAGTTAGGTACAAAAAAGTTTTAGTTATTTTGACAATATTAAAACTTTTTGTAGCATACAAACTGAAAATATTTCCCATAATTCAACTAACTTTATCTGATTTATAAGGTCCAAAAGTTTATTATACGATTCTTAAAAACTACACGTCCAAACAAATGACGTTCATTACTCGAAAATTAAACGCATTGGGTCTCGCAAGACCCAAATATTATTTAAAGTACTTATAAAATGGATCTAATATTACTTTTCTCCATTACGGGATGGTGTACCTTCAAGTACCCAAGCAATCAGATTAATTAGTTTTTAAGGGGAGCAATAAACCTCATATCTAACCCATGTTAAATTGACTGTTTTTAGGTACACATTTCTAAGAAACCGCAAGAGTTAGGGCTTACATTTTTTGTGTGCCTTTTCTATGACATTTTTTAAGCTCTGGTACTAGAATTATTAATATTGAGTTAGCGATACCATTTTGAGAATTTTTTTGAAAAATGCAAAAACAATGTATTTTTTAAATTTTATTTCGAACTTAGTAATAATACTGCAATGATTCTAGTAACATATATAACAATTATACTTGGAAACATGCTCAAAAAATTTTAACCTTTTAAGTCAAATAGTTTTTGAGGAAATTGTACCTTATAGAAAAAAGCGAATTTGCGGGAAATGAGCTGTAAAGTTTTACTTATCCTAAAATCAGCCTGAACCACAGTATTGATACTCATCAGACTGTTATTTTCCTCAAATAATTTCCTACTTGTCTTTCTTGCTTCTTTTGACACACTTTCCATTGCCTTCTCAGCTTTCTGTATTCTTTGAATATCGCAACTCTTAAATGTTTCCACTGATTTGGTCAAGTAAAAAACATTCTGGCCATGACATTACTTAACAAAAATCAACATAATTTCTGTAATTTTTATCGTACCATTATAATTTTTGTATGTAATGTCACAGAAAAAGATACAGAAGGCAATGGCGCTAAAATTCAAAAATCGATTTTCTTTCGATTTTCGATCCCCTTAAATAAACCGCCAGATTATATTGGAATCTAGAATAATACTGTTATTAGTAACGATGCATATGAAACTTACAATTCCTTTTATTGTAACGGTATCTCATCATGGAATTCAGATTAGAGTTCATAAACGAATTAACTGAGTTCATTTGAGTTTCAAATATAATGATGCATGTTTTCCGTTGCATTAGTTTTACATAATCCTGAGTATGTGACAAACATTCATCGCCGTAAACTTGTTTCAACAAATTATGGGGTTCTGTTACGGTCTTCTCAAGTTTCACCAAGGATTTTAAATTGACATGTTGTTCTTTCAAAACACTCAGCATTTTTCCAACGAACGGCAAATAGACTATCAGACATGCACGGCGGCCAACACCCAACTGAGCGACCGGCAGATGATTACGGAATGGCGAGGGGGATGTCACGTTACTCGGAAATGTGTCGCGCACGCGTTGATTGTCCGTTATACATTCAGCCGCACCTCGTATGAAAATGAGAAGAAATTTGAATTAATTAAAAACAAAATAAATTTACCAGGAGTTGGATGGGATGGCAGCGATGGTGGATGCGGCACTGTTGGTGGCGTAAGTCGACTAACAGTTGATGTCGCTATATTGGTAACGGTTGAACATGGACATAATGAACTTGGAATTACTGTGGATGTATGTTTGTCTGCAAGTGGGACACTGAAACATTACAGGATATTATTTTGCATTACCTATGTATATTAGTTTACTAAGTGTCTGTAAAGTACAATCTTTTATCTGTTAAACAAACACAAAGAAAAGAAATGGCATCATCAGTATCTAAAAAAATCTGGTGTGAAACACTCACACAACTTTTGCTTACCAATGAAAATAATTAACAATATAACCTAACATTAGTAATAAAACATTAGAAATAAACAAAAAAATTAACCTCAAAAAACATAAGTTAATATGAGTGAAAAAACATAGTTGAAGTCAAAAAACATAAGTTCATGAGTGAACGACGCAAAATAAAAATCAACCTGCTTGGCTTGAAAATGCGGAAAATCACTTGTTCACGCTCTGTAGATAAAAATGCTTAAAATAAAAGTCGTAGATCTTTGATTTCCTATAAATTTGAATATATACACGTTTGTCGTAAAATGCATATTTATTTAGCGTATGGCTTTTCAAGACATTTAAAAAATCAGCATCATAATTGTTATATATTGGGATCAAATATGACCCTCTGTCTAATCTATCTGTCTAAATATGTACATACAGTACGTAATTCTAAAAACATGCTTAAGTCTATATACAGACATCCAGTCTGTCCAAGTAGGCTATTGATTCTGGAGTTGCCATCAGGAAATCCTCTTTAAGAGGAATATAATAACATTATTTTTGTTTCCATATTCCGACTTTACTTTTTTGACTTCCAGTTTTTGGCTGTTTCTGGTAAAAACCGGATCTTCAAATCCAATTTGGCCCCACTAACTTTTTGTGTAGATTACTAATCCGAAAACCGTTTGTTGCTATCTCTTGTCGTTTCTGACTTTAATTTTTTGATTTCCGGTTTTGGGTCACTTTCAGTAAAAATCGGAACTTCAGAACAAATTTAGACCCATTAACTGTTTGTGTAGTTTACAAAATTTTAAAAATTGCCGGTTAGATAAAAGAAAAATGCGCGGTGGAATATTGTCCTGTACAATACCCGGTGAATATGAAACGGGGTATATGAGTAAGCGGGCTGTAACCCACGTTAAAGGCGTTTCTCTTCTTGATTTTAAGACGAAGAAATTCTTCAATATTTTCAATAATTTAAAAAATTTCCACTTAGATAAAAAAATAATGCGTGGGGGAATATTGTCCTGTATAATACCCGAGTGAACATGAAACTGGGTATATGGGTAAGCGGGCTGTAACCCATGTTAAAGGCATTTCTCTTCTTGATTTTAAAACGAAACAATTCTCCAATATTTACAAAAATTATATTTTTATTGGATACAGTATGCCTATATTCTTCCAGTGCAGTGAACTAATTTTAAAATGTACAAATTCTTCTTTAACAAATAGAAGATACAGGAAAAAATATTTAGTGAAGAAAAGTAACGAAAAAATTGAAAATTTCATAAAACACCTTAGCCTTGATGATAAATTAGATCTAATACACTTATCAGCTTAACTGCTACCGTTTATAAGGGCTGTCATAAAAACCAATGTCATGTCAATGTCATAAAAGCAAGGGCTGTCAAAAAAGCCAATTATGCAGAAATTCTACTTGGTGAATGTAATTGTTATAATTTTTTTTTTTGGTGAAATTCCGATCAATAACTCTTATATCAAATGAAGGAATTAGGTGGAAAATTAAAAAAATATATTCGAATATTTTGTAAATAAATGCCTCCTGTAGTTGAACACTTTAGCGTCGTATCTTCAGCAGAAATTCACCATGTTTGTCTTTTGTACACTAAAATGTCCCACTAAGCAATTAAACATCAAGGTGACTAAAAATACTTTGACTGAATAAGCCTACTTTGGCCAAATATTGACAATACGTTTCCCGGATTAGAGCTTGTGCTAAATAGATCTTATCCTTAATCCTGTATTCCAGAAATAGTAATTTCTCACGTGCATCCGTTGGGGGGGGGATGACCGTTGTTTATGTTTAACAATTTCTTTTTATTGTTATTTAAGACGTAATTTTGTTTATTTGAATCTACTTTGTCATAATACATTAGTGATTTTATTTTCCAAAAAAATAAAATAAAATAACATCTATTCTGTTAAAACAATTGAAAATTAGAAAAATATGACCTATGCTGATTTGTCAAAACTATATAAAGCATATTGTGGAAACTATTGTTCTTTAAATTAATGGTAATTAATTTATATATATTTTTTTGTTCATTAAAATTATTAAAATATGTAACGTATAAATTAAAACCAGAGGCGGACCCGCTAAACTAGGAAAATTACTAAGGAAATACTTAAAAATAACTAAAACCGGATTACTAGGGAAAACCTCAAAAAAAAGTTGATTAAAACCGAGGAAATCTGTTGGCCTTCAGCAGTGATCATCGATGAGGCAATGTTGCCAGACACACTGAAAAAAAATTGTTGCTGTTGAAGTGACAATAAGACGCACTAAAATTTCAATAAACGTTTAAATTTAAGTAACAAAAAATAAAATCTAAGGATTGCAACTAAAACTCCGTTTTTTGTATCAAAATGAAATATTGGATAATGATCTGAAAATTTAACTTGTAAAGGATTTAGTCAAAGATATATACAATCAACTAGTTGAAAAATTTTACAGATACCCAAATGAACTTGTTTAAAATTAATTCTGTTTTATTTGTAATTTTAAATGTAAAAGTCTGTACTTGGCACGATAGTGTTGTAAAAATGCATGGTTTAGTTGAAAAATCATTTTTACCAATCTTCACATGGAGCCAAAATAACACATTTTTTTTAAATGGTCGCCATATTAAAATGGAAGAACGGATTTTACTTTTTAAATATCTACTTTATAAAAAAAAACTGTGATCTTTAACATGCTGAATTACTGCATCTCCGACAAATTTTTAAATAAAAAATTAAATCAAACGAATCCGCGCACGAAAGAAAAGTCTTTCATTTGGTGTAGCGTTAAAAATTTTCCCTTGGGTCGTATTTGAAATAGAGCTCTTCAAACACAACGGACTTCTTTCGTGGCGGGCACTATGAAAATTTACAGTCCCCGTCAATAAATGAAAGCGAAACGAAATCACAATAAAATGATGTAATCGTAACATAACTTTTTTTCTCTTAAATGGACGAAAAACATCAAAATTTTACAAACTGTTTCATTTTTCTTACCATGAAAGCATTCGATAGTTGAGTGGTTCTGTTGTAGTGGGATGTTGGGGGGTTGTGGGCTGCGATAATGGCGGGGATAATTTAAGCCCCCCGCTGTTATCGGATTGATCAGATGACGGTCCAGTTAGTGATCCACTCTGACTCCTTCCTAAAACAATCACAACTATTATATTAGAAAGTCCAAAATAGCTTATAATTTTCTGCAGTAGCGTTAGAAAGCATTGAGAGTTTGTGATAGTACTGATTAAATTTCATTTAAGTTTATAACGTTCAGAGTAATCATTATAGAGGTTTCCATTTAAGGGTTTATATTTTAAGGGTATTCTAAAATGTGAATAAAAACTGAATTTTAGATATGTAATACCGAAATAAAAACTTGTTTGTTGGAAAATACATTTTTGAGGTAACGTGTTATCAAGTTAACATTATTTTCGTAGTACCTATCTGATTGAATACTGTTCATAATAAATATTATGTTATATCGAAACAAAAAGTTGTAAGTCGGAAAATGCATCTGTTCAAGTAACGTATTATTCAAATTAAGATTATTTTCAGAGTATCTTAGTAAATACTGTTTATAGTATTTATGTAGCAATATAAATTGATTAATGAAAATTTCAAATTTTATTCAAACCCACTTTTTAACCCTTTCAGTGCCGAACCAATATTTAAAGGTTTGATCTAAGTGCCATTTAATTTGAATAAGGGTTTACAAAAAGTACCTGCCCTTATTTCGAAAACTTGCAGGTGTAATCCTGCCATTGCCGATCGAAATTTCAACGTTACAGAAAAATAAAATTTCCTGTTAAAAATTAATTTTTATTGAGTTCATATAAAAATAAATCGTTCTAACACTAAAAATATTCAAAATATTTTTTTTTTTAGTTTATTTAAAGTCGCATTGACTGCTTGGTCATTAGCAACTACTGTGGGTTTTGGTACCTTAATGGTGTTTAAACGTGTTATAATTTCCAGACCTTAGTCGGTAATCGAACCCGGGACCTTTCGCTTTGTAGACTAGCGCGCTAGTCACTACGCCACGGAGGCGGTTTCAAAATACATTATTCCATTTTTTGTTAAAAAGTTTTTTTTTGGAATGTTCGGTTATCCGGACGTTGGCACTTAATGCATAACTTACGGGCGTCTGGTAAACCGGATGTTATAACTACGTAAAATATATCGACGTCCTGTTTTCCGGACGTTGGTAACGAAAGGATTAAATTACGTACTTAGTAAGAATTTAAAAAAAATTAAAGTAGCTGAGATTAAAACAAAAATTTAATAAGTTAAAAAAGTTGAAAGATTATTATTAGCTTTATATTACAGCTATTGTAATAAATGATGAGCCATTATTAATGAAATACTTTAAAATTAGAATACAAGGGTCATTCGAAAAGTAAAGAATGTTTTTCTTTATTTTGAAAGTTTTTTATTGCAGCCAAACAAAACGTTTTTAACAACATACCTGATACTTAAGGCCAACATGAAAAATTTTCGAAAAACTTGCGTTATTCAAAATTTAGACTATCTGATCGTAGCTCCATAAGGTGGCGAATGGAACTGTATAGCGATATTCGGTTTATTTAACTGCGTGGAACCATACTAATTGTGTAATATATAAATATTTGTTTAATTGTTTGAAATCTGGTATGTTTAATACTTAATGTTTCTTTGATATAACAAAGTTGAAATATGACCTGTTCTTTTTTACTCTCTGTCGGAATTCAAAGTAGTAGCTATATTTCAAGTAAAATAAAATATTGTTACAACTCGTTATAGTAAAGTAAAATTGTAAACTTTAATTTAATTAATTCACATATGTTTATTTAACAAAATTATTTGACAACTAAAAAAACTAACATTTACTAACGACAACAACGAATATAATGAGTTTATGAAAATAAGTTCTTAAACAATTAAAACAATGAAATTCACGCAATTTATTAGCAATAAAACAAAATGAAATAATATCCCTTACCAAATTAAACATAAAATACAATGTCTCATGACAAAATAACAAACTTCACCGCAACGAAGAATCCCGTACAATTTAGACCACTAACACGTCAGCCATTCAAACCGCGGCCGCGTCCCAACAATGGAAACCTTCGTTTTTATATTTAACCAGTCAGCTGTTCATGAGAAGCTGATTTTATTTGACCAGCTGATTTTATTTTCGCCACTTCATTATAACAATATTATAAAGTATATATTTAAAAATAAAATATTCACAAGGAGGAGCGTTGTTTCAAAATGCAACAAGTCCAAAATGCTTCATTTTCTGCTTAATTGAAAATGTTCTTAGCACATATTATGTAGCTTTCCTAACTTATTCGTAATATACAAGAAAAAAGAAAATATCTTCATACTTAATTTTTTTATTTTAATGTGTTTGAAAAAACACATTAAAATTTTGAAAATTTATGGGCTTGTTGCGTTTTGAAACAACGCTCCTCGTATATTAATAAATTATTTTAATACCAAAATACGAGGGTCATTCGGAAAGTAAAGAACATTTTTCTTTATTTTGAAAGTTTTTTTATTATAGCCAAAAAAACGTTTTTTATAACATACCTAATACGCAAACTATTTTCCTACGTAATCGCCGTACAAATTTAGACCTTGTTCCGTTTCACCAATTTTGCTATGCTCTCTGCCTACTCAGTTTCCACCAAGTTGGTTAACCACTCGCTTCCGTCAAAATTCGAGGGACGCACCTTGCGCACAATTTTTTGTAACCCAAATCACCACGAAAAATTTCATAAAGATCAGTTCGTAAAATTTTATGAAAGAACGAACTTAGTCTATTTATCGTGAAACGTCTGTCCTGTTGAATTTTTTCCTCAATCCTTAATTTGAGTTCAGTCACAACTGAAGGTCGAGCCGAACGCACTTAATGCACCATTTTTTTTTAACTGAAGCTTTGTTCAGTTATCCATAAACCTCAATTATTTGTATGTAAATTACGACAGGACGCAATCATTTAGCATTCAAAAAGCGTATAACACTGCGAACCTCACACTTGGCAGGATCGTTAATTTTGTCACGCATTTTAATTACTTACAAATAATCAATATACGACAGTATCGGATCGCTGTTAGCGCTATACTGGTCCAAGGTGAGTGGAAGGTCAATAACTCAGCAGAAAAGGTGGTAGAGGAACTGGGCGCGGCTTGTCAGATCAAAACGTTCTTTACTTTCCGAATGACCCTAGTAATATGTAGCTATATTTTTATTACACAATGATTTATTTAGGTTTACTCTAGATTTATTCAAGTTACTCAGTGATTTTGAAGGTTCGAACCACTGACAATATTTCTATCTATGATTTTTTATAGATGAGAATGTAATTGCCAAAAATTTACGTAATGGACTGAACTCATTAAATATGTAAAAACGCATTATATTTTTTTGTAAGTACTTTCCACAGCATTTTATTTTGGTGTTTAACACCAATCCACGACAAGACTATAATACTTAATTACAAATTGAGTAAGAATGAAGGATACGAGGTATTTATTAAGTAATTACTTACTAAATTTTTTAATATAACTGAATATAACAACTTTTCCTAATTAATATTATTATTTTCGATATGTAACCTCACGTTACATAAGTTTTCACCATTAATTTTATGTGTAACCTCCTGGTTAGAAAGTTTTTTCTCGCAATTAAAAAAAATGTAACTACACGTTACAAGTTTTAAAAAAATGTATTAAATTTAGTCTTAATAGGTTAATTAATTAAGTATAATTTCTAGTTATATCAACAGCAACAATTAATTTAAGAAAATCATTTGTAAATAAGATATGTGTTATAAATTTAAAGGAAGTTCTGGTTTTTAAAAATAACCAGATGCTGAAAAACCTTCAGAATAAACCTCACAATACTAAGTAGCTTCTGATTGGAATGATCTACTTTCGATGAGTAACCAGCCACAAAATCTCTTGAAACATTAGAAAACTGCGTTGGTATTGGCTCTGCTGTTTTGGGGAACTTGGTACAGAAAAGTGCATAAATTAATAATTAACTATTACAGACTGAAATTTCCCCGTCACTTTGAATATAAAAATAAAATATTTTCCTCGATATTCTAAATGGAAAGGTGAATGGAAGATAATTATACTTTTCAACGTTAGAACCTTGATGCTAGAAATTATATAAGATGACAGTAGATACTTATTTTTCAACTTTGGAACCTTGGTGCTAGAAATTATAAGAGATTACAGCATATAGGCCTACTTATTTTTCAACGTTAGAAACTTGATGCTAAAAATTATAAGAGATGACAGTATATATACTTATTTTTCAACGTTAGAACATTGGTGCTAGAAATTATAAGAGATTATAGCATATAGGCCTACTTATTTTTCAACGTTAGAACCTTGGTGCTAGAAATTATAAGACGTGACAGCATATACTTATTTTTCAACGTTAGAACTTTAGTGCTCCAAATTATAATTAAGCTCACAATATAAATTTAAATTACAACAAAGAAACTATTTTTTTACCAAGAAGAAGAGGTGGGGCTGTAAGACCTAAACAACGTATCCTCCAAGCATCTTGTAAAAGTTGTAATCTCGCCTGCTTTCTCCACTTCGCTCTTCTATTTTGGAACCAAACCTGGAAAAGGAATTATTCAACTACTGCAGTTCAATCAACATTATTTTCTAATGTTTATTGGCACAAACTATTTTTTTAAAATTACGTTTAGTTTCACAATAAGCTAATTTGGTTTATCAATCATAGAAAACAATAGAATTATTGCTTCTTGCACAATCAGTTATATTATGACATATACAATATGAAAAAATTAATGTGATGGATTATAGTAATTAAATATAAAACAAACGTCATTAAAAATGAGTAACATTATATTTCATCTTCAGGAAAGAAAACAATTCTATTCATATGAATCGTAAGAAAATCATTTAATCTTTCCTTTAGATGTTTGATAATTTCTGAGGTAAAAATACTGTACAATATCTGAACCAATGTTTACCAGTCTTGGTCAGTTACATCCGCTGCTATCTGAGTTCCTTTTGAAAACCGGTCAATTGCGTTTCCGTTGCTGCTAACAATAAGAAGGTGTACCACCCCTATGGATTCCCTCCTTTCATCTCCCACCTGTTTTTGCATTTCAATCCTTCACTCCTCATTTAGTTCTTATCTGTAAATTTATTTGTGTAGTGCATTGACCATGGAAGTGATGAAAAGTAGGTAAGTCACTATTCAACTATTGTGGTGGTTACAAACTCAGATTCTACAAACATCTGACTGATGGAATTCAGCGATGGGCGTGCACCACAAAGACTTGTAAGTGTTACTTGAAAATTGTTTGAAAAATAAAATTACAGACAGTTTTCAAGAACACAATCATGCACGTTCAGAAGAAAATGTAATGTACGAAAGATGCAACTGACCGAGCTCTTTACCTGGTGGATGCAACCGATCGCCGTCAATTTCAAAATATGAGGGATGCAATTGACTGGTTTTTTTTCTGGCGGATGCAACTGAAAGACGTCCATTTTTAATACCCGGAACGGAAAAGGAAATTAATAAGTTGATCATTAATTTATTTATTGACGTTTAGTACAAATGACTAGGCCTACTTATAGATACTGAAGTCACGAGATTGCCTTTTGCGTATGGATGGGCTTTGAGGAAGGGAAGTGAAAATTTGACAATGCTGCCAACCTCAACAATGAGACACTACTCGTACATTTCACTACCGTGTAGTTTCTACATACATTTTGTAAGCTGTGGTTTATTCCGAGAAAATGTTTTCTTCATACGCCTTATAAGAAATAAATCTGACATGTAACATTGCCTATAACTTAATTACATGACTAGAAATGTTTGATTTATTGTAATTACCAGCTACCTTATTCCATTGGAACAAAATTTTACGAATGAATCGCCTTCTTTCCTATCGTTGTCACCGGCGTTTTCACATCAGTCTTACTAGTATCTAAATAACCGTTTCCTTTTTTTTACCAGGTGTCGAAAAATCTGTTGAAGAATAGCTTCTTCACGTCTTTAATTTCCTTCTCTATTTTTCGAATTGTGGAAAGAGAAACATCACAGTAGTTAGCCACTTGCTTATGGCTTTTGTTGAGAGGCAGGAAAAGGCTTTTCTAACCTTCAACTTCACAAAATTATTACACTGCGTATTAGATTTCGTTCAGTACTGTGAATAGTCTGCCCACGTTTTTGAGAAACTGACATTTCTGTTTACCGTAACAAACATTTATATTCGTACAGTTGACCTACAAAATGTTCTGTGATATACTGTATATGCTCTGTGTATAGTATAAGTTGTTGTGTTTGTTGTACTGAAATTAAAGCAGTCACGCATGCGCACTGATGATTTTCCCCCTTCACCCCTCGTTGCAAACAAAGGCAAACTCGTGAGTCAAGTAACTATTCCAACCCTAGATAAAATTTACTCAGAGCAATCTACATTCTTTGTTTTTGAAAGTATATTTGCTTATTTCATAATAACGTAAAGTTGCAAGTTTCCTTTATTAATAAAATCATTTTACAATCTCAAGTTTTGATATGAGCGTAAACTACCTTGAACTCAAACTTTTACAATATCAGCCTTGAAACTACTACTTGGGAACTTGTCTCTCTCAAAACAGCAACAAGTTTATTAGTTAACTTTCTCACTATGTTATCTAAGTGTCTTCGTACCTAAGTTTCACACATATTTTTAAATCAATATTTTACAAAATATTCGATTTATTAATGTTAATGCAACAATAAAATTGTTTTTATTGGTCTTTATTGGTATATGGTTTGAGGAAGAAGGACATTGTGAACTCTTGCGAATCATTGAAGCCTAGAAATCTTTGTATTAGAAAGAAAACATAAGACTAAATATTTTCGCATTTTCTATGTACGACAAAAGCGCCCATGCTAAAATTTGTGTCATAAGCGCCCAAACTATCCCTTCCCACCCCTATGTTTTCATATCAACTTTTCGTAGTCGAGTTTTCACCGGATATACACGTTTTCAAACATCCTAAACCCAAAAGCGTGTTTTTAGCGATTGGTGTGTGTGTGAACAAAATATCTCAAGAACGGAATACAGTATGAAGTTGAAACTTAAACTTAAGTTAGGAACCTTAAGAGAACCCAACAAGAAGATTTTCATAAAAATCGGTCAACCGGAAGTACTATTTTATTCAGGCAAATTTTTAATTCTTCGCGATTTTCTCAAAAATGGCTCCTACGATTTTCTTTAAAATCGCCTCATTTACAACATTTTTTATGCTCTACAAGATGAAATAACCATATTTACTGAAATTCTTGGAGAGACTGTGTTTTCCAAGAGTTAAAAATTTGGTCCGAAATTTGAAAATGGAGACCGAAAACTCAGCTGTGATGTTCATGAGAACCTGGATGGAAAGCGAAAAATCTGAAATTTAAGAAACTGGACAAGAGCGTCGAAAAAACAATCAAGCTGTATGAAGAAACTGGCAATATAAGGTAATTTCTTCGCACGCTGTCATACCTTCAAAAGTTGAAAGTTTTAAGTTAAAATGTTAAGTAAAAAAGTACAAAATGACGAAGCTTTCTTCAAGCTGATTTTAAACACGCTTAAGTGAAAGAACTCATAACACATTGGTTTCTCTCATTTAGCCAGTCCTAAGCCTGGATAAAGTGCGATGGAAATCAGTAATCAATATTAAAATACTATAAATTGGACGCTTATGTCACTGGGCACTTTTGTCGCGATTCCATTAATCTTGATAATGAATCAGCCGTTTCAGAAAGCCTATAAGTCAAAATCTTTCTTTTTTACTTTCTCTTGCCCATATGAATATAGGAAGGAAAGTATTGCTTTCATGTCAATTTTTCGAAATCGAGTTTACACCGGATCTACACGTTTTCAGACCCCCTGAACCCAAAAAACATGTTTTTAGTGATTGGTCTGTGTGTGTGTGTGCAGAATATCTCAAGAACGGAACATCGTACGAACTTGAAACTTGAAGCTTAAGTTAGATACCACTAGAGGACCCGACACAAACATTTTCATCAAAATCGGTCAACTGGAAGTAGTAGTTTATTCGTGTCATTTTTCACTTTTTTTGCGATTTTCTCAAAAACGGGTCCTACGATTGTTTTTAAAATCGCCTCATTTACAAAATTTTTTATGCTTTACAAGATAGGGTAGGCGCCATGTCTGCTGAAATTCTTCGGAAGGTTTTTTCTCGTAAAAAAATGTTTTTTTAAGATTGCGACTTTAATATATTGTAGCGCAAAAATGTATATAATAAAAGTTGTAGATAATTTAAATTCCTACAACTTATAATCAAACATGTGTTTGTATAACGCTTAGTTTAGCGGTAATTAGCGATTTTCTGTTTTTTCTCACGAAATTGTGTAAAAAATGGATTTTTTAAGATATCGGCCTTAGTAGGCCTACGCATTTTAAGACAAAAGTGTATGTAATCAAATTTATAGGAAATTAAAAGATCTACAACTTTTATCTAGAGCATTTTCTCTTCAGAGCCTAGTTTAGCGTGTAAGAGTGATTTTCCGTATTATTAAGCCAAACTGTGGTTGATTTTCATTTTGCGTCTTTCACTCATGATTAGGTTATGTTTATTGAGGTTAGATTTTTATTTATTTCTAATGTTTTATTGCTTATGTTAGTTTATATTGTTAAATATTTGCATTGGCAAGAGAAAGTTGTGTGAGTGTTTCACACTAGATTTTTTGCTTTATTTCAGTTTTGGAGTAATTGAATGTAAAAGTACATTCTCTACAAAAGTCGCATAATTTCCTCAACTAATATAATACAGAGAAAATTCTTATTTAAAGATTTCTTTCAATTTAAGAAAAAAGAATGTTATTTTGACGCTTAATATTTTGACATTCCAGAGGAAAAGGATACTGAACGTTTTTATGCAAAAATATTTTTTTGTAGGAGATAACCTCTGTTGGTAACGATGACAAAACCTGAAAGTTTTTGAAACCCATCATTTTTCTAGAAAGTCAAGATTTCAATTTTTATTTTTGTGAAAAGAATCCTAAGTCATTCATGTAAACAAGTACGATAAATTTAATTAATAACGATAATTTAATTAATTTTTATTGTACAATATAATTTTTGTGACTATTTTACAACGCATTTTGTACAGAAATATCATAAATTATCAATTGGATTTTCTTTTACTTTAGAAACACCAATAGTCAAAATTTTCAATGGTTTTTACTTATGTAGCTTATTTAGAAGAAAAACTAAAGCAGTATCTAGACTATATTACAGGGAACACCCCTCTACACAAATTATATATTTTTAATGATGTGTTTAGTAAAAAAAGTAAATAAGTTGTTTCTAAGGCCCAAAACGTCTTTTTTGACTTATGGGCTTTCTGAAATGACTAGTTCAACTAACACCATAATTCTTAGAATTTTGAGTTTCCTAAAAAAATTGGTTTCATTGATAACTAAAATTGTTGAAATCTTCTCAATAACTTTATTAACCATAATTTGTAAAGAAATTTCGTCAGTAAGCAATCTAAAATAGCAAAATATTTAGATCAAAATATTTTTAACAATTTTATATTTACCTGAACTCTAGCTTCTGATAAATTTATCCTGAGTGCGACTTCTTCTCTCAAGAACACATCAGGATAATGCGTCTTTTGGAATAAACTCTCTAGCTCTTGTAATTGTTGTGGTGTAAATGTTGTTCTATTTCTTCGCTGCATGAATAAAAAAACGTATGTCGATTATTTATGTTTATTTACTTCCTCATTCAGTTTCCCATTATTTTTAGGAAACCAATCAGGTATTTTTACAGAAACCACACTATTAGTCTTTTTTGAAACACCACTAAGTGTGGTTTATATTTTAATTATAAGGACATCATTCAGATTTTCTCGTCTTTGCTTAAAATTTATAATAATATTTTCATTAAAAAAACTGATAAAGAAACACACAGTTAAAAAAAATCTGGATATCTTGGTTGGGGAACTTCCTTGTTCTTTTGAGCATTTACGAAAAGTTGACTAAGTTGACAGTTTTAGATTTACTTGTTCCTGTATTCCTTTAACCGTTTACCCAGTACAACCTTGAATAGAATTTGAAATTTTAATAGCCATATAATTTCATGGATTTTTGAATACAGTTTAATATACTTTAATAAATAAGGCTGTGAAGGAAAATATATATTAAAAAAATATATAATATAAATTTCAGAAACTAAGGTAGTACCAAATTATTTTCTGTTTTTGTTGAAGAAGAAGAAGAAGAAGAAGAAGAAGAAGAAGAAAGGGAGGAAGAAGAAGAAATATCTGATATATTTTGGTTTATCCTAAGTTTAGTTTAATTCTCGTAAGGACACATAAAAAAGTATTTACCTATTGTTTGTATTTGAACAGAAATGTATTACTCCAATTTATTTTCCAATAAAAACCATATTCAAGAATTATCTTAGTTTTTATGTAGCTCAAAGAATAATCCAATTAGTAATTGAGAATAAAATTGTTTACTTCAAATAGATTAACTTACGTTCTGTCAACTTAATAAAAATATTCAAGAAGCGTATAAAATTGATACATTTATTAAATACGAAGATTAATAAAAAAGTGATAAAATAACGGTGATAAGTAATAATATAATTTCATTAAAACTGATCTAATATTTTATAAGTAACTCTTTCAACAGATCCTATTTTTTAAATAGATTTCATGGTTTGATTTACGGATCGCCAAGAAATGTAAAGTGGAAAAATACTTACAAAATACGGGAGGTAAATGTTTATTACACATAAACAATTACCATAAATACCTATATAAATAATTTTCACTGACCTGTTACAGGTGCTATATCACTTATTTTTTTAACTTTTTTTATATGGCTCTACTTTCTACTGACATGTTTCAGTTAATTCACCATCATCAGAGTACATCAAATTGAAACTAAACTTTTTAAAATTTATTAAATTTTTAAAAAATTGCTGCATCTTCATTCTTCCGTATAAAAATTACCATGAAATTGTATTACTTATAAAAACTATCAAATATGTGCATAAGGAAACAAATTTACTTAACAGGCAACTTTTTTTGAAATATTGAGATAACAAATGAGATACATGAGATAACAAACTATTTTTTGTAGCCTAATCAATATTTTTTTTAAGAAAATTTTTTCTTGGAAATTGTGAAAAGATCTTTTTTAGTTTATTTAAAGTCGCATCAACAAGTTGGTCATTACCGTCAACTGTGGTTTAAGGAAGTGGAACGGTGGGTTTTAGCACGTAATAATTTCCAGACCATATTTGGGAATTGAACTAGGGACCTCCGCTTAGAAGCTTAGCGCGCTCACCACAACTCCAAGGAGTGAAGAAAATTTTGTTACTTCTAACCTAAAAAGTAAAAATTCAGATCAAAACAACGAGATTAGGTTGTTTTTTTTATTTATATTTCATTTACTACAGCATTTAGGATTTTCGAATATACAACTGAAATAATGAGGGTCAAAACCACTAGAAGTAGTCCTAATAGACGATAAAATTACAGATTTTCACCGTAAAAATCCACAAAACTTACGCTCCTATCCAATTGGTATTCAATTGGTATCGTAGTCTTCAATCTTCAATACAATCTTACCTCTTATTCCAAATACGAATAACAATGTTATTTAATATCTTTACACGAAGAACGTAAAATTGAAGAAACCCTTTGAAGTATAGAAACTTATTTGTGAAAGTTTCTAATAGTTACAGCAAAATTTATGTCATATTTAAATGTTAACTGTCGTAGCTGAGAGATAAAAATTAGCCATATGTTAGAGTACATTTGTACTGCAAGATTTACAGAATTAACTTTTCAAATCCTTATATAATCATCTCTGCTTTGAACATTTTCATATATAAAAAATAAAACAATTCAATACTTCATACGTAACAAAAAAATTAATTTGGTTTAAATTGAAATTTCAAATTAATTAAAGGAATCATTATTTAGTTCAGTTTTACCTGCCTTCGACGACCGAACATGTATTCCGAAAGAAGATCACCGGGTAGAGGGGACAGGAAAGGTCCCGCCATGGTGTTTCAGCGTCCCAACGTCCAGACTGTTAGTGATGAGCTCACCGCGACGCTCTAAGTATTACCCCGGCGCTCCGCCTTCCACCCCTATTGGCCTAACGTTACCCAATCACACAATAGCTAACTCACCCCTATTTGTTATCACTGTATAAGCACACTTAAGTCCTTTTCAATGCGACTACCACTGCCACAAGTTGAGATTAGTATTTAACGATTATACTTAGAATAACGAAATTATTTAGCACTAATTTCTTCTATTATGTTTAACTTTTATATGCATTAATAAATAAAAGCAACATACGAGGACGAGTGTAGGAATAGTTGAAAAATTTAAATACCTAGGTGAATACATTCATCATAGACTTAATGAAAAGATATGCTGGGATGACCGGATCGCTAAACTTAGAAGTGGACAAGTGTTAACACGGAATACATACAATAAAAAAATCACTATCAGTAAACACAAAAATTAAACATTATAAAACGTCTTAAGAACCAAAATCTTATACTGCAGCGAAACCCTAGCGTGGATATACGGGGGAGGAATCAAGGAAACCTGCAAAAAAGTAGAACGCAGGATACTCAGAACTTGCGTAAAAAAGAGGCACAAGGTAGGCAATCACTACAGAATTTTGCCTAACGATCAAGTCTACAGAGACATAGAACCAATAACTGTGCCCATGCGCAAGAAACTGTTGCCGTACTTTGGACATATACTAAGACCACCTAACACTAGACTTTTACGCAGAATAATTGACTATGCAATGAGACGATAAACGGACGCTGGTTACGCATATATGTGGCACAAAGAAGTCAAAAGGGAATTACTAGAACTTGGACTAACTCACGAAGATCTGACGGAAAAATCACCCAAATACAAACAGGTCATCAAGGACCACAACAATCGGCTTACAACATAGAAAAGAGAGTATAAGGAGTGGGAATTTTCAGAAGCAGCCAAACAGAAGCGTGCTTAGAACATGAGAGAATATCACGCCAAAAGGAGACTGAAAGCTTCCAAATTGACTAAAGTGGTTCACTGTGGCTAAACAAGCACTAAAAAAAACAAACAATGTATTCATAATACTCTATAATACATCTGTTTGTAAAGGCTTAGGCCTATGTCTTAATTTCTCAAGCATTTCTGAGTACATGAGATCCAATTCTTCGAAGATTTTTAAAAATATTTCTAACTGTAGAAATGTTCCACTCAATTGTATTTTTGAAGGGCACATTAATTATTTTACTAATAATTTATATTGTTGTTAAGGTCATCAGCCGAAAGGCTGGTTTGAATCTGTAGAGGTTTTACTAAGTAAAACGAGAAGTGAGGTGGTTTATCATGCCTCCCTCAATGAGTGGAAAAGTACGCTTATCAGCATGCCGGGCACTCTGAAAAGCACATATTTTCCACTCTGCAAATGACACCTTCGCTTCATTCACCACAGGATCTGACTGTATAATGAAATCCATTACTTTCAGAGGAGATAACTCTGATTACTGTCTTTTACACCTCTTCCTCTTCTGTTCTAAAATCATTCAGTCATTTAATTGGCTGACCATGAGATAAGAAACAGAACTAATTTTTTTAGCCCTGCAACGGACAGATTGAGTGTAAATAATTTGACACTCCACCTGTCTGTAATGGGTTTTAATAATTTATATGGATATAATATAAACTTATCGCAATTTCAATTTGATTGTACCCTAACTAATTTCTCTTGAATTTTTAAATGAAAAAGTAAGAAGAAATTTGTAATACGTATGTGTATTGTACAAAACAATTATAATTTTATTGTAAAATTATACTCCGAGTCGTTAGACCCAAATATTTAATTGTTACTTTGGGAGTTTTACCTCAAAATAAGTAAAATATTTATATACTCTTAATATACCTATTAGTATTTTTTATTAATTACTTACTAGGTAACTTACTAGGTATGCAAGTGAAACCCTGTTTGGTCCAACAAGAATAGGCGAAAAGGACAAAATCGAGAAAGTGGAGAGGCAAATAGCAAGAAAGTGTATTGGAAAATGGTCCCTTCAAGATGGTAGTTTCTATATTGTACCAAACAAGGAAGTATATGAAGCAATTGAGCCTTTAACCAGTATCATCAGGAAAAAAAGGATATCCTTCCTGGGACATATATTGAGAATGGAGGATACAAGATTACTAAGAAGGATGACTGAGTTTTTCTGGCAAAAGAAGATGACACCAAACTGGATAAAGGAAGTCAAAAAGGATATGGAGGAACTAAACATCACAATAGCTGACCTCAAAACTAAGTCAGGGAGCTACAGGACATACAAACAGCGATCGGTTATATTTAGGGAACAAATGAGGGTCAGGAAAGCCATGGTGATTTCGGACGCTGAGAGACTGAGAAGATCCGAAACATTGAAGAATTATTGGCGAAGAAGAGGAGAAGTACGGGAACGACAACTGCGGAGGCGTTTGGGTGGAACATCTGAAAGAGCTAGACGTTGAAAGATTGAACTTAAGTGGTCCTTTGTGGCCGTAAAAAAAAAATAATAATAATAATTATTATTATTATACTGTAAACGTACATTTATCACCAAATTCCATATTTCTCTCTATGGACTCCTTACATTGTATATCTCAAAAATCTATCATTTACACATGTTACTTAGGTCATCAGCCGACTGGTTTGAACCTCTAGAGGCTTTACTAGGCAAAACGAGGAGTTAGATGGTTTACCATGCCTTCCTCCCGAGTGGTAAAGTATGCTTATCAGCATGCCAGGCCCTCTGAAAAGCATTTTAGTTTCCACCGTATAATATTGACACCTTCACTTCATTCACCACAAGATTTGGCTGTGTAATGAAATGCATTACTCTCAGATGAGATAACTCTGACTAGTGTATTTTACACCTTTACGTCTTCTATTCTTAAATGCTTCAGTCATATAATTGGCCGACCATGTGTTAAGAAAGCTACCTTTTTTGGTAGCCCTGGAATT
This sequence comes from Catonia carolina, assembly GCA_035578175.1. Taxonomy (NCBI): domain Eukaryota; kingdom Metazoa; phylum Arthropoda; class Insecta; order Hemiptera; family Achilidae; genus Catonia; species Catonia carolina. The sequence continues at coordinate 247,062,501 of JAQMRL010000001.1, read as the reverse complement.
AGCAGATTGAGTGCAAATAATTTAATACTCCACCAGCCTGTTATGGGCATTTGCACATAGTATAAAAATATGTGTAAACCTGTATGTTTATAAACCTCTTATGGATATTTTACACGTAACGTAAAAAATTACTCACAATTTTGGCCTAAGCGTTCATTTTGGATCAGCTATCTTTTGTAAAAATTTGATGATTTCCTTGATCTTTTTCTAACTTTGATGGTTTATTTTTATGATTTATTTCAGTGGTTATTTATTAAAATAAAATTTATTACCTTATTAGTATTTTCCAAAATATAATCCAAAATAGGAAACCTATTTTGCTGTAACTTTTATTATAACAATTTATATTTTGGATCGATAATTGCTCTTTTAAGCAGGTGAAAAATACTACATTTCTGTGGAGACAATCATAGAACCAGATTGAAATTTGATCGAATTGTGGTTTTTTGAGGAGGCAGACTAGGGCCTATATATCTTTACTTTTTTAAAGAATTTGCATGGTGAACGAATTTGTTTTTAAAACCCAAGAGGTGTGGTATAGTATGATGTAGTAAAATTTGGTTTGTTGTTTACTTTTAACTCCATTCTACGGTTTTCTACGTTAATTATTTCCACGGAAGTCAGGTTAATCAAAAGCATAGTTGTTTCAAAAATCATTATTAGGCTATAACAAAAGAAAAAGTCTGTTTGATTAATTTTTATTTTAAAATTTATAAGTTCTACTTTGTTGATTAGTAGACCCTTTTACGAAAGTACCTTGTTGATTACGGGTTGGCCTACTGCGTAAACATTATAAAATGTGATGCAGCCTATGAAACCATGCCATAAGTCGCTGAGCGTAATTTCACAGGAGAGACTAAAACAGCGAAATATGTCAAAACTATCAAATTTTAGATTCTTACGCTATCTGTTAGTTCAATCTATTAAATACCTTTTAAATACAAAATAATTATTACCAACATAACAGAAACCAGAGAAAAATATTCATAAAGAAAGGACTGCGCAAAAACAGAAACCATGCCATAAGTCGACCATAGTAAATTTCCATTGCGACTTATGGCATGTTTTCATTTTAGGCTGGTTTTCTTTAAAAAAGGCTTAATTGCCTTCATAAAAATGAAATATTATCATTTTGTTTAGCATTTTATTTATTTAAAAATATTTTTTTTTAAATTTTTAATACTGTAAAAAATTAAAAACTATTTGTTTCACTGTTGGTAGTAGTAACAGCTGATCAAGCTATACCTATGTGTTTGCTGTTAGGAATAAGCGATTTGTAATACGTTATTATACTATAATAATTGTTATTTTAAATATGATTTAAGTGGTTTAAGATGGAAAAGTACAGCAGTGAAACATGCGTATTAGATATTCTTAATACGTGCCCTTTAGGTGGCAATTTAAGTGGTGAACTGCAAGCAGTTTTCTGCTTGCAGTTGCAATTTAACAGCCGTTTTCCGAAAACTAGTGTTTTTACTTAACTAAGTTTAAAAATTCATTTTTCTATGTAGAAAGTTGATTTTTATTTTAAAATATTCATAACTTTATGTAGTTTTAAGATCAGTAATAAACAGAAAAATGATTTTTCCAACTGATGGCATGGTTTCATAGGCCGCATCTGATACACTCACGTCATTTTGTAAGTTTGATGTAATAGCCTACAAAACCAACAAAATCACAGACACAGATGTACAAATTAGGATACGTAGTGTATTCATTCTGTAAAATGGCATTTTTGTTTCTTGTTTTTTTTTTAAAGATAAGAGTAATAATAGGAATAATTGTTTTATTTGTTGACATTGAAAGTTTAAATATGGGAATCCAAAAAGAAATAAGAAAAATATTTACTACCAAGTACTTTTCCCGGATACAGTTCTTGATTAATTCAGAAATTTCCTATTGAAAGAATTCTGTAAAATAAATTTATTAATCATTAAACAAATTGTAATTAAAAGCTTCATGTCTCTAGAATACGTAATCTTAAAGTAAATATTATTTAAATATGTGGTGTTTTAATAAAAAATTATTATATTTAAAAAAAATTTTAACAGTTTTTGTTAGTTGTTTTATTACCCACCCAAACCAGACCCAGACCTTTGGTTAAGTAAATTATACTTCTATAAGAATAAATTTTGGTGTATTTTCTTCGTAGGCTCAGAAGTCAAATACCTCGCTCTTATGAGAAACCTTGAATTTTTGAAGTTCTTGAAGTTGATCCACTGATGACCTAGGATGGATTGAATGGCTACAAAATAATTTTGATCAAATTTTCGTTGAAAGTACTTACTGGGTGGAGAACGAAAAAGGGTTAATTTTTATGTTGACAACAATACGTAAATGTTGTTTAGGTCATCAACCGAAAGGCTGGTTTGAACCTCTAGAGGTATTACTAAGTAAAATAAAGAGTACGGTGATTTACCATTTGGAAAAGTATGCTTATCAGCATGCCAGGCCTTCTGAAAAGCATTTATTTTCCACCCTGCAAATGACACCTTCGCTTTAATCATCCCATGGTCTGGCTGTATATATAATGAAATTCATTACTCTCAAAAACGATAACTCTGACTAGTGTCTTTTACTCCTCTACCTCTTTTGTTCTTAAATGTTTCAGTCATATAATTGGCTGACCATGTGAGAACCATTTGTTGTAGCTTTGGAACTAGCAGATCGAGTCCAAATAATTTAATACTCCACCTCCCTGTTATGGGCAAACGTAAATATCAGGAATTTAGACACTTATTCGTAAGCTGATCAATAATGATTTTATATTGATGATTTACTACACAATGAATCAGTATAAGATGAAGCTAAGTGTTTTTATATAGAATAATTTATTGACCCTAAATCTGTAATTGTTGTTCAAAGTCCGTTTAATAAATTTGGTATAAATTAAAGAGGAGTTCAATCGTACAATATAGGTTCTGAGTGACTGAAAAACTAGAGCGATACAGAATCTTTACAGAACATTTTAAAGGAGTATTATCACGGAGTGGTAACAACAGGATTTTTTTCACTACGCTCAAATCGGAAAATGTTGAACAAGTTAGGGTTGCTTTTTGGTAAGTCTGAATCTTTTCGCTTGAAGTCACGCAGGACATTCCCTGACTTCCCGTGGTTACGTCGGAGAGGATATATTACGGAGTAGGTATTTTCGAATAATATAAAATCATAGTTGGATTTAAAGTCATAATTAAATGTGACATGAAAACTACACATTCTGTAATATCATATGACAGAAATTAACGAGCACGTCTTGACCAATGCGTTTCAAGAAATTGACATCACTATTAAACAAAATAAATAAATAAAAAAATATATAGAAAAAAATTCTTTAACTTTTAATTTTTGATTTGGAAATATTCTTTATGGTTTTCAAAAGAAAAACATTCACTAAATCAGATCCTAATGTGTATGGATTATTGTTTCTAAACCAAACAAATTCACATTGTTTCCATGAAGTCTTTAATTATTTATCATTTAAAACAATCATCTTCACACTTTTCAATCTTCGTTTCTAACGCTTCTTTGCTTATTAATACGTAACAGATGATTTGTTTTGTTCGGTTTCAAAACGGTTGTCGAACCTTTCTGAATATGTCAAAATTTCTCATTTTTATCTATTCACGCTCATCATTTGCATTTATAGCGGTAATATGCAAAACGTAGCGTTTATAAATTTAATAACTTAAATTTCTTAAATTTTCGTTCTTTATTCTGAAACTATACAACACAGTATAACCATCAAAAAGATTGACAAATTCTTGAAAAATATAAATGGTATGAAAACAAACATAGAAATTTCTTTAAAGAATTTATCCCAGTGGATAATTCAAATATTGAACGCAAAAAAAATAAATTAATAAAATACAGGTCATGTGAATAAAAATAAGAAAATTGAACAATTAATAGTTACGTATTACAAGATTATATACAATAATACGAACGTAGTATAATTAAAACCAAACAGTATGGTAGACAGAAATGAAATAAGTATAAAAAAGTATTAAGAACGAGCGTTAACACATGAAAAAAATACAGGGTGGTATAAAAAAACTTAAACTAATTTCCGAAAAGTAAATAATTGACGTACAACAAAAATAAAAATATTTGGATAAGATACTATGTTCCAGTGAATGAATCGAAGAGTGAACACAAAAAAGTAAAATTAGTGAAACAAGAACATGGAGCAGAACGAACATTAGAAAAATTAAACAATATAGGCCATATATATTTACATATACATTTAATAAGAATACATAGAGGTATTAAGTATGGTAGATACATGAAAAAAATTGAACAAATATTTTATATGAATGAAATTAAATCTAGAAATAAAAATTGTTAACATGATTAACAAAAGATGACAATTTAAAATGTGATTAGGGAAAAATAAGTTAAGTTACAAAAGTTTAACATTGGTATTGAAAGTTTGACAAAATTCGTACAATAAAAAATATAGAATTTTCTTAAGTCATGTAATATTTTTTTTTCTATTACATCAGTAGATCTCTACTCCATCTTCGTAGACGGCGGTGTGTAAAGTTTTTATAAATTTGATGTGGTCTATTAATTTTATGTTAAATGACCTCAAAATTTCGTATGTAAACGATCTATTTTGTAAAGTTTACACAAGTTTCCTTAAGAAATTATCTCATCATATCAACGAACTTGTACGTAACCTATACATACCATACCTTCCCGGAGACTCCCGCAGACTTTTACGCCAGCAATGGAATAGAGACATTTTATAAAAAATAATTTCCGATAGTACACAAAATTGGCTGTGAAGCGTTTACAGAAAATTTACAGCTGGGGCAGTATTTTAGATATTGCCATTGTAGAGTGTTGATCCCCAAATCTTAAAGCACGTTTTTTATAATCATCTCATTGTTTTACGAACTGTTGTGAATTTTTCTAATTAAGTCAAAAAAATGGAATATCTGAGTTTCAGCAGTTTCTTTTTGTCACCAGTCTCTCGTCTGTTTGATGCAATTTTCCAAGTTGTTCTATCTTGCGCAAGTCGTTTAATATCTACGTACTACGTGCAACAACCTACATCTTTCATAATTTGCTTTAAATATTCTAACCTTTGCCTCCCCTACAATTCATTCCCTCAATATTACCTTTCATTATTGATGGAGCAATACCTGGATGTCTTAAGATATGTCCCACTAACCTATCCCGTCTTCTGGTAAGATGTTTCCGTATACACTTGTACTTTTACTTTCATGTCTTAGGTATTTTTAAGTCAGAATATAAGGTTAAATTTGTTACATAATGTCGGGCGTTAGTTATCATGCGTAGTATGTAAGATATTAATATCCATGATATTAAAAATGAAAGTGCATTCGTCAGGTGAATTAAAATAGGAATGTTGCATTATAAATTTAAAAAATCAAATCAACAACGTCAGATATTGTTTGGTTTTCCATTTACTGTTATCAGTGCATCCACTTGTGGTTATCCTGAACAAAAACAATAAACATGGACAGGTATTTTCCCGTATAATAAAAGGTAACAACATAAGCAAAAGAGTATTATACAACAAAAGTCCATTTCCCATTCTTTTGAGCGGAGAAGAATAAGTAAAATGGTTTGAGGGTTGAATTGATAGAGTAGATGGAGGCAGAGAAATTGGTTGATGCGAAAGGGGAGGTAGTTGATTTTGATTATGGCTTTGCATTGTATAATACATCCCTCGCGTTACGGACATCTTTATCAATGAACAAAGCATTAGCAGCTAAACACAACACACACGTTTACACCCGTCTCCCCTCACCTTCCTCTTCTCATTCACGATTCACAAAAACTGACTCGGTGGACAATGATTAAAAAGCTCACTCAGACAAAAACAGAATAATTATTATTCTGTCCGAATGAAAGATTCAATGGACTTTTAGTATAATGGTTTTGTTGTAATTTCTAGAATTGTAGGTTGGTTAAATTCAGAATATGATTTCTTGTTTGACTATTCAAAAGCAATAATGTTCCCACTACGGGCTGACCGTAACAAATTAATTTAAATGTATTTTTCTTTAAAAAATTTTTATAGGGTGTAGGGGAGTTTGGGACCCCCAAAAAAATTAATAACGTCAATAAAGTCAAAGAATATTGCCTTTCAGGACAGTCGATTTACAAAATGTCATATTAAGAAGTTAAGTTACCTAACGAAGTTCGTATAAAGTTATGAACCGGTAGAGTCTAATTTTGGGACTCTGGCCATTCAAAACAAAATATTTCATATTTCATACCACCACACAGCGCCCCACACGTATCTGATCTGGCCAAAAGTTCTACACCAATTTGTATACGAAACTAGACTTATACAAACAATGAACACAATGTACGCAGTCAACAATCTGTTGACTGCGTAAGGAGACTTAAACGTTAACGCCCACGAGACTTTCTCGCTGAAAATCAACGAGAAAGTAATGACTGTTACTTTCACCATGCAAAACATTTATTTGTGTATTTTAAATTCAGTTTGTCGTTTATTACTTTTTTTAGTTTTTTTAAAAAGTCAAACTATAAGTTGTAACTTATAAACCTATAAGTTGTATGGAATCAGTGGGTTTTCACTTCATAATTTTTAGATCCTAACCAATTATTGAACCCAGGAACTTCCCTTTGTAATGTACAGCGCAGTCTAGTGCTCTAACAACAAGAAAACGAAAGTGGTTACTGTCTTAAAAAATTGACCAGATTGTAAATTTCAAATAGAAAAATATAATAATGTAATATTTAAATACTAGTTACTATTTTTCCATCTTCAGTTCCAAGATTCCTTATTGAAAACCTTTTTGAAGACCTTGGTGCAAAAAGGGGACAGCTCCCATTTTAAAACATTTTCAGGAATTGGAAAATAGAAAAATACGTTTTTTGAGTCGTCACGGTTTTGCCTCAAAGTAAATATTGGTACACCTCCTTCACTTTAATATCTTATGGACTATAGCTTGGAGCTGTTCCGTTCTTGGACTATAGATTGTGAGTCACGAGAATGCCTTTTACGTATGGATTGACTGTAAGGAGTGAAGAGAAATCTGACTGTGCTGCCAACCTCAACAGTGAGACACTATATTTTACTACCGTGCAATTGCACCGTTTGTTAACCACATGTTGCCTTTTAATTATTTTACTTTGTTGTGACTGACACTTTTTCCACTTAAAACCCATTTCCTTTAAAAATTTTCTAAACGTACTAAGTTTCCAACTAAAATTTAGCCTTTCTTTCAAAACCGGTACATAAAGTTTCACATGTCGGCATCACTTTCTTATTGATATAACCGTTTCCTTTTTTACCAGTTGTCAAAAAAACTTCTGATGAAGAATTATTATCTTCTTCACTGTCTTTAACTTCCTTCTTTATATTTCTAATTGGGGAAAGAGAAACATCACCGTAGTTAGACGCTCGCCCACGAGTTTTGTTAAGAAACACCAAAAGGTATTTTTGTATAGCTTCAACTTCACAGCATTTTATTACATTGAATATTAGATTTCGTTCAGCACTGTGAATAGTTCTACCGCGTTTTCGAGAAACATACATACGGTAACAAACAGGTATATTAGAACAGTTAACCTTCAAAAGGTTCCGCGATATACTGTATGTTCTCTAAGTATAGTTAACGTTGTGGTAGTAGCGAACTGATACCTAAGCAGTCGCGCATGCGCACTGGTGCTTTTCCCCTTGACCCCTCGTTAAAACCAAAGGCAAACTCGTGACTCGAGTAACTATAAAAAATAATTTTTTCTTCATATGGAAACCTCAAAATGATAAAAAATTGAAGTCTCTTCCTTGCACCGAGGTCTTCAATTTAAGAGCAGTTGGAACTGAAAAATTCCCTCAATACGAGTAAAAGTTGAAAATTTAATATTATTTCTGAAATTATTAGTTAAAGTTTGTACTAAACAAAGCTATCTTTAACTGGATGAATACGGTACAGAAATGTAATCAGTGTCTATTACGTTGGTATAATTGAAGAGAATCATAATAATGGTGTATACAGGGTACATACATTAGTCAGTAGCACTACTATTCAATGATTATATCAGACAAAGACGTAGTTCAACTATAATACTCGAACCAACCCTCTGAAATCTAAATGTTACCCCTATCCCTCGACTAACATCGACTATTACTACTACAACAACTGCTAATACTAGTAGTAGATCACCCTTGATAATCTCTGGGCCTCTTCATTTCACACTCCGGAACCCTCATACCAGAATTCAATCACAAATTAATATAGGATTAATCAACTAAATCAAAATCTCTGTCTATTCCTAGTGCATTATATACTACTATAAACTGAACTACTGTTCTATCTAATCTATTGTTAAAAGCTACGATATTAATCCAGTAGACTTCTCTACCAAACAATTGGGTACAAAAACACACACATGTTCTCTATCTGCAATCTTTTATTTCTCTCCTTTTTGTTTATTGTTCTCTACCATAAGGTTTAATCATTCATTCATCAAATTTTCTTTTCACTTCAAAAAAATGTATGATTTAATAAAAAGAATGAATATTCTGTATAAATTAAAATTTCATTATAATTCACATAATTATAATGTATAAAATAAAAACTAACATAAAAAAAAATCTGGTGTGCAACACTCACTCGATTTTCTCTCTTGCTTGCCAATATAAATAATAAACCATAACTTGTTCAATAAATTAGTCTGTTCAACTTTTGAATTATCCACTGGGATGTATTCTTTCAAAATATTTTCTGTTTATTTCTCACGTCATTTGTTTATTCAAAATTTAGTTAAGCTTTTTGATGGTTATACTGTATTGTATAGTTTCTGAATAAAAATAAAAGTTGGCCGCCTCCGCAGCGTAGTGGTAGCACGCTGGCCTAACACGCGGGGGTCCCGGGTTCGATTCCCGGCTAGGGTCTGGAAATTATAAGTCACAATCCAACGTTCCATAACCCACTTCAGTCGCTACTGACCAAGATGTTATGTATATGTATTGTAGAGCTGTACTGTGTCGTACCTGATACCTGTGTAACACAAAAAATTTTATAAAATAAAATATATACATAAAAAAACTAACCATATATTAATCAAATAAAAGATGCCTTCATTTTACAAATCACAAAATTTAAAAATTATATAATACGATGTATACTTTATCACTTAGGAAGCTCCAAACTTTTTAACAATGAAAGAATTCTTGAAATCGGTTGGATATTTCTGAGATTACGTCGTACAAACAAACAAATTAAAAATACGTTTTTTTTATAATATTTGTCCCTGTAGATATTAATATCCACAACCACAACACGATAAACAAGAACGATTAACTATGTTTTTAACCACAACACTAAAATTGTTTTAACAAAAATTTACTTATTTATTTATTTATTATTGCTAAAAACAACTAGAATGAATCTTATTCTATCTAATTTCCTTATACCCGTATAGGTCTAGCCTGTGCGCGGGTATGAGTTGGTTTATTTTATTTATTATATTATAATAATAGCTTTTAATGTATTTACACTAAATTTACATAAAAGAAAGAAACAAACATTTGCAAAAAAAAACATACAATAAAATTTCCTTACGTAAATATACAAAAAAAAGATAATATTAGTATAAAAAATAAATTAAAAAAATAAAATGTCATGTAATGGCAAAGGATGAAGCAGACTTTCGATGACAATGTTAACAAAAAATGTTTAGCTGACACAAAAGGAAGAGCAATTAGTTTGAATACATAAAACTAATTAAATCCTCAGACTGCTCTCTCCCAAAATTAATCAGCCAGTTGGTTACTTTTCTTTTGTATCTTTGAGGAGTTACATCAGTATTTCGGATAGCCTCTGGTAAATTAAGGTATGAGATTGAGGCTATATAATGTGCTTATCTAGGGACAAAATACCTCAATAAATTACCACATCCTTTAAAAAGTTGTGTTAACTAGAATTTATAAAAAATATTATTATTAAAGTGGTAACTGGAAAAAATAAAGTGAAGAATGAACTCGTAAAAAACAATAAAATTAGTTTATATAATACCATTCTCTAATAAGGAGTCCTCGAGAGACGTACGTAGACAATTACAATAGACAATAGATAATATAATATATACAATAGACAATTTACAATCTAAAATTAAATTGCGATCAAATTCGGAACTTAATGTTGGTATTTACTCAAAAATGTTCATCAAAATCGGTCAACCTAAAACAGTAAATTATTCGTACAATTTTTCACGTATTTGCAATTTTATTTCATGGATAAACTCAGTTTGTTTTCCCATTATTTACATTGGCAATAGGAAGTCGTGTGAGTGTTTCACACAACATTATTTGTATTAAATTATTATAATTAAAAAATTATTTTATTATTGCTATATTTATTATCTTATATTATTCTAATTTATTGTTTTTAGTGTTATTAACATTGTTTTTACCCGATTTGTTTTTGATGGATGATTGAAGACATCACAAAAGGATGTAAATTACTGCAATTTTTTGACATTAAATTATAATGTTGTTGCTGGTTTGAACCTCTAGAGATTTTATTAAGTAAAATCAGGTGATTTACCATTGCCCTCCACATCGAGTTGAATAGTACGCTTATAAGCATGCCAAACCCTTTGAAAAGCACACATTTTCCGCCCTGCAAATGACACTTTCAATGAAATTCATTACTTTCAGAAGAGATAATTCTGACTAGTGTCTTTTACACTTTTACCTCTTCTATTCTTAAATGCTTTAGTCATTTAATTGGCTGACCATGTGGTAAGAAATAAAAGTATTTTTTGTAGCCCTGGAACTAACAGTTTCAGAAAATTATAATACAAAAGTGGTTTACATGTATGGTTAATTTACATTGGTGATATTTTTACTTTCTCTTGCCTATATGAATATATAGGAAGGAAAGTATTGTTTTCATGTCGATTTTTCGAAATCGAGTTTTCACCGGATCTATACGTTTTCAGACCCCCTGAACCCAAAAAACATGTTTTTAGCGATTGGTCTGTGTGTGTGTCTGTGTGTCTGTGTGTGTGTGTGTGTGCGTGTGTGTGTGTGTGTGTGTGTGTGTGTGTGTGTGTGTGTGTGTGTGTGTGTGTGTGTGTGTGTGTGTGTGTGTGTGTGTGTGTGTGTGTGTGTGTGTGTGTGTGTGTGTGTGTGAACAGAATATCTCAAGAACGGAACATCGTACGAACTTGAAACTTGAAACTTAAGTTACATACCACTACCGGACGCGACACGAACATTTTCATCAAAATCGGTCAACCGGAAGTAGTAGTTTATTCGTATAATTTTTCAGTTTTTTGCGATTTTCTCAAAAACTGGTCCTACGATTTTTTTTAAAATCGCCTATTTTACTCAATTTTTTATTCTCTACAAGATAGGGTAGGCGCCATGTTTGCTGAAATTCTCAGTGAGGCTGTTTTTACGTAAAAACGTTGTTTTTTTAAGATTACGGCTTTAATATAAATTTTAGCGCAAAAACTTATATAATAAAAGTTGTAGAGAATTTAAAAACCTACAACTTCTGCTTCAAACATTTTTTTTTATAACGCTTAGTTTAGCGGTAATTTGCGATTTTCTGTTTTTTTTCTCACGAAAACGTGAGAAAAATCGATTTTTTTAAGATTTCGGTCTTAGTATGCATTTTACGACAAAAGTGTATATAATTAAATTTATAGAAAATTAAAAGATCTACAACTTTTGTTTAGAGCATTTTTCTCTACAGAGCCTAGTTTAGCGTGAAAGCGTGATTTTCCGTATTTTTAAGCCAAACTGAGTTCGATTGTCATTTTTCGTCATTCACTCATGATTAAAATAAGGTTATGTTTTTGAGGTTAGTTTTTGTTCATTTCTAATGTTTTAATACTAATGTTAGGTTTATTGTTAATTATTTGCATTGGCAAGAGAAAGTTGTGTGAGTGTTTCACACCAGATTTTTGTTATAAAAATCATTGAATCAAAAAAGATAATGAGGGATTGTTTGACAGCTTGTTGCTCCAGGAGGACCATTGCTGTGATGTAGTGAAACATAGACTAAACTGAAAAGTCGGTAAGAAGGGGTTGTATGAGAGTTCTACTCTAACAGTACTAACGCCCTGTTTACTGCATAAAGGGATGACAGTGGAGGGTAGGTTTCATTCCGTTCCGACACATCATTTTATCTATGTCGTTAATTAGTGCAAAGTGGCTCTCTTTTTCTCAGAGTTTTTTTATGTATATATATATCTCCCTTTTTGTTGTTTCTAACGTTCTGTCTTTCTCCTACATAAATAACTCATAGAGTTATATAATCAGCCTTTCTCTGTCTTTTTTTCTTTGCATCACCACCCCTTCACCGTTGTTTTTTTTTTAATTAATCAACCGGCGCAAAACGCAAAAAATAACATGAGTTAGACAAAAAGATGAGTACAAAGCAACTCGCATAGAAATGAATGCAGAGACAAAAGACAGACTGCGGATGAAAACAAGAGGGATGAGTAATTAATAAATCTAGAGGTAAGTTAGAAAGGAAGTTAAACAGCAGGGACGATGTCGTTAGTCCTAAGAGCGAACCTGTCATAAAGTCCATAACATACTGTCTTTGCTAATTCATTGCCTCCAGGCTAGAGAAACCAAGTAACACTAAACCATACAAATACGTAGCTAACTTACATTCTTTCTCAGCCAAATCTAATTTGAATAAAATATAAAATAAAATAAAAAATCTGATGTGAAACACTCACACAACTTTTTCTTGCCAGTGCTATGATGAACAATATAACCTAACATTAGTAATAAAACATTACACATAGATAAAAAAGTAACCTCAATAAACATAACCTAATTTTAATCATGAGTGAAAGACGAAAAATAAAAATCAACTTCAGTTTGGCTTAAAAATACGTGAAATCACTCTTTCACGTTAAACTAGGCTCTGTAGAGAAAAATGCTGTAAGTAAAAGTTGTAGATCTTTTGATTTCCTATAAATGTAATTATATACACTTTTGTCGTAAAATGCATACTAAGGCTGAAGTATTAAAAAAATCGATTTTATACACGTTTTCGTGAGAAAAAAAAACAGGAAATTGCTAATTATCGCTAAACTAAGCGTTATACACAAAATGTTTTAATTAAAACTTGTAGGAATTTAAATTCTCTACAACTTTTATTATATACATTTTTGCGCTAAAATGCATATTGAAGTCCCAATCTTAACAAAACAATTTTTTTACGTGAAAACAATCTCCCCAAGAATTCAGCAGACATAGCGCCTACCTCTATCTTGTAGAGCATAAAAAATTTAGAAAATGAAGTGTTTTTAAAAAAAAATCGTAGAGCCGTTTTTGAGAAAATCGCAAAAATGTGAAAATGACACGAATAATCTACTACTTCCGGTAGACCGATTTTGATGAAAATGTTCGTGTTGGGTCCTCTAGTGGTATCTTACTTAAGTTTTAAGTTTCAAAAACGTATGATGTTCCGTTCTTGAGATATTTTGTTCACACACACACACACACACACACGCGCACGCACACACGCACACACACACACACACACACACACACACACACACACACACACACACACACACACACACACACACACACACACACACACACACACACACACATAGGCTACCAATCGGTAAAGATAAGAAACAGAACTATTTTTTTGTCCTGCATTAGCGGATCGAGTGCAAATAATTTAACACTACACCTGCTTGTAATGTGCAATTCTGAAACAACTACACTATTGAAAATCGGTAAGCGTATTTTCTACTCGATACCTAGGAAAGAAAAATCATTAAATTACGAGAACTTGCGCGTAATAAAAAAGGGATAACTATCGTTAAAAAACAAATATTATTTTTATATATTCAGAAAGAGGTATAGTTCTATAATAAACGTAACTAGAATTTGCGGATATTACGAGTAGAAGGAGGAGCGTACTGACCTAGAACACAGCACTTAGCCAATTGACTTTTGTCAACCGAATCCACATTGCCAAGTTATGGTACGCTGTAACATAACTCAGAGTTACTAAAATTCTGGATGAACTCTTCTTCTTGAACGGTTTCATAAAATATTAGAAATTTGTCAGTCCTTCATTAGAAGAATTAATTAGCAAACCTGGACGTAAAACTTTTTTAAATTAATTTTAATGATTTCAGAAAACCATTGGTATTATTCACATACGGGCACAGCCCGTGCATAACTGACAAGCAATTGATTGCAGCTCGTGCAGAGTTGTGTGTGACAAAGCGAAGCGGCAACTTCACACTCCACCTTGTCCTTTATTGTTTAGACCTGATCCCTAATCATCATTTCTGTGTAATAATCAGTATGTCAGTATGTAAAAAGCAAACAGACTAGTATTTTGAGTAGGTGCAAGTATCTTGGAGAAACTGTAACCTGGAATTCAAATGAGAAGGCATCAATAGAAAGCAGAACAACTAAATTGAATCAAGCATAATGAATTACCTGGCCAACCTACAAGTAGAAATCTCTCTTGATGAACGCCAAGTTCCAACATTACTACTCCGTGGTTAAACCTGAAACAGCTTAAGCTAGTGAAACACTTTTCAAATTGAACATGTACCATTGTAAAGTACCAACAATGGAAGTTATGATAATTCCTAATTACTGTAACTTCCAGAACTATGGTAAAACCCGTCAACTGGTGTAGGCTTTGGGAAACCCCCATTGTTAGAAGTAGTTACATTAGTATTGTAGTTAGACAATAAGTTGTGAATATAGCCAACTTTCAATCATTTGATTCGATATAGTGTTCATTAGGGGTTGTTTTTGCCCCCTCTGTGTTTTTGGCCTTTCTTCCACTCGCCAACTTACAGCCAATCATTAGGATGGTTCTCCTTTCTTTTGGCTCTCTAGGTTGGTTGAACGGTTGGTAGGAGAGGGAGGCTTGTCGACTAGATGTTTCTTGATTTTGGATATCGGAGACCGAAATCAGTGCTATTTGGAATTCAGCTAAGAACAGTTGTTTAAGAAGGAAAAAATACAAATTATTTGAAGAGGTGACCAGGAGAACGAGGAGAAAGAGGAGAGATATTAAGTTAAGACGTATTTAAAACATTTCATTTCGTGTATATTAAGGGTTTTTAAGGTTTTTTTTTAGTTAAAGTTGCGGGAAACAAAGGTTGACTATATTTAAAATAGGTTAGGGTAATTTTTAGAATAATTTTGACAACATTGATGTATTAAAATGTTTTAGTTTAATGCGAAAAGGCATAGTTTTGTTTTTCTCATGCTCTACTGCTAGAACTGGCGCCCAATATTTTTATTATCTTCTTTAAATCTGTATTAAGGTATTGGCCCAGCGATTATGATTTAAGGTGGTGCAAACACTAAGTCAACAACAGATAAGCTACAGAAGGCAGACAGAAGAATCATCAACAAAAAACACCAAGTGGATGGACAATGGAGACTGCTGCAAAACAGAATTGTATACCAGAAAAGTGAGTCAATTATAGATACAATGCGAAAACGATGAATAGCATCATTTTTTAGTCATATACCAAAATTTTTTTTAACCCACCGGGTTGGTCTAGGGGTAATGTCGTCGCCGCTAGTCAGCTGTCTAACAGCTGATTTTTGGAGACGAAAGTTCCTGGTTCAAATACTAGTAAAGTTAGTTACTTTTATACGGATTTGAATACTAGACACTGGTTACCGGTGTACTTTGATGGTTGGGTTTCAATTAATCATACTCTCTCAGGAATGGTTGGCCTGAGTCTGTACAAGACTACACCTCATTTACACGTCATACATATCATCCTCATCTCATTGGTTCATGGGGTCGCTTATTGTTCTAAATTGAACAGATTGCAACGTACAAACATAAGGAATATAAAAAAAAAAATTATCAAAATTACCCCATACCAGGCTAGTGAAACAGCTCTTCAACTACTTTTGGAAAAATACAACCAAGCCGGCCGCATTTGCGTAGTTGGTAACGTGCTCGCCTCTCATCATGCGGTCTTGGGTTCGAATCCTATTCAGACAAGGCATATTTTCATACGTTACAAAAAATCATTTCATCCTTCACCGTCTGCATTAGCAGTAATTGCATAACAGTCGGACGTTAAACGAAAAAACTAAGAACGATTGGTTTAAGGAGATCCAGGATGATTTGTTCAGAGTTGCGGTGTCCAAAGTCTGCCATCATGAGTGCCAACCTCCCACATGTTTAACATGCCTTCCTCACTAAGTGAAAAAGTATGTTTATCACTCTCTGAAAAGCATCTTCTTTCCACCCTGTAAATGACACCTTTACTTCATTCACCACAAGATCTGGCTGTATGTAATGAAATTTATTACTCTCAGAGGAGTTAACTCTGGTATCTTTTACACCTCTACGTCTTCTGTTCTTAAATGCTTCTGTCATATGATTGGCTGACTATGTGATAAGAAACAGTACTATATTTTATAGCCCTGAAACTGGCAGATCGAGTGCAAATAATTTAACACACCACCTGCCTGTTATGGGCAAAAGAACTCAGTATGAAATTGATATTCTATATGCAGTAATTGCATAACAGTCGGACGTTAAACCAAAAAAACCAAGAACGATTGGTTTCAGGTGATCCAGGATGATTTGTTTAGAGTGTCGGTGTCCAAAGTCTGCCATCATGATTGCCAATTTCCGATCGGAGAGGGCACGTTAAAAAGAAGGATGATTTACAGGAGTTAGGTATAACGATGCAACAAATTGCAGACAGAGAGGAGAAGGGATTCTGATGAACAAAGACATGAGACTAGATCTAAAAACATTTGAACGAAAACAATACACCATGAATGGTGAACAAAGCGCGGCCAGGTGTTGAGAATGAAGAAGTTTTAGGAGCAGAAGAAGCTGAAAGCCAAATCTCTAGCTCGTACTTTGAGGACTTAAATGTGTATGGACTGATTCAAGTACTCCAATGTGGGAGTAAATAAAAAAAAATCAGCTTGTATCTTTTAAACGGATAATTATATTTACCCAGTGATGTTTAAAAATTGAATATTAACGCATCTTCTTTGAGAAGCTTAAATTAAATTTTTTTTAAATATAGAAATTTTCTTCGAAACTTGTCTGGATACAAAACCCTACGAGACTTAAATGTTTGCCAACAAGTTTGTTTTTATACTAACAGGTTTGAATTGATATGGAGGGAGCATATAGAGAGAGGGTTGGTGTACACTTTATGTATCATTCAATCTAAAACCCACGAAATTTTTTTCTATCTCATCTCATTAATGTTAATACATTAGTGGTACAAAATGCTCTATAACCTCACAAACAATTCAAACCCTCATCTCACTTTAATACATATATATCCCTTACCACCATTACTCTTTGCCCATGTTAATAAACCTCTCAACATTCCATTTTGTAATTCGGCTTTTATTTAACACAAATAAACCAAATTCAATTGAAGCCAAACGTATATTCCGTACGCAAACCTATGTAAATAATTTTACCTTTTCAATTAATTTGAAAATTGTAAACCAAATAGAAACAATTTTTATTTACGATCTACACATATTATGAGTTTTAAAGAGCTTTGTAAAATCAAATTGGATCCCAGTTCATAGATTTTAATTTTCATAATATCCTGGAATATTAAGTATTAATTCTCTATAGGCATGATCAATTTTTAATAATATTTATCGATGTTTTAATCAACACACATTTTTCCCTTTATTTGTATATTTTTGTTTAAATATTTTAAACTGATTTTTTCATCAAAAACACGTAACATTAGGCTATAAATGGTTACGGTAGATTTTCGGGTGAGACGAGGTATGGTATGAAAAAAATGTACTAAGTTATGTGACTAGCATTACTACCTGGGAAGGGTGCAGTGATGGTGTCACCTTATTGTTATTTCTTGTATTCTTTTGTTATTAAGTTCTATTCATTATCTAGTGATTTTTAATTTTTGTATTTGTGTATACTCTTTTATGATTTATTTACAAGATTTCTGAGAATCTTTTCATGGCTTTATTTTTGATACAATCTACCAGTTTATTATTTACTGTTTATTATTGCTTCCAGAATTTTGAAGAAACAATTTGTACTTCTATTATGTGTTTACTACCTCGTCTTTCTATTCCCTTCTAGAAACCAAGTATGATATAAAAAGTGTTAGCTCCTTTTCCGAGTTCAGTTCAAGTTGCACACGGTTATGAATGCATGAGTGCTACTAGCAAATATTTGTTTACATTGTAACAAGACCGTGAAGAAAAAGGTCTTTACTGTAAACTTTTGTAAACATTGATTGTAGATAAGAACATTGTTAAGTGTAAAGTAATCTTTATTCTACGTTTAGTTAGTTTAAGCTTTAAGCTTTGTAACTAACTAAATTCAAGTAATTTAATTGTAGTTTGTTATTAGGTAGTATAATAATGCAATATAATTGATAATAATGTCAATAAATATTGTAAAGACTATATTACAAACAAGACAATATAACAAGACAATATTACAATATTAGATATTGTAATGTCAATTATATTGTAAATAAGTGTAAAGGAAGTTTGTTTATGAATTATTATAGGCCTACTCAGATCCCGAAGGAACCTAAACTTTGGTGTTACAATATTAATATAGACAAAAACCTTCTGTCTGTAAATACCCACTTTTTTGTCATCAGTCTCTCAACTGGTTTGATGCAGTTCTCCAAGATATTCTATTTTGCACAAGTTTCATATTTACATACACCCTACACCTACATCTTTGTTATTAGCTATATACGTCTAACCTTTACCTCCCCCTACAATTCACTCACTCAATATTACCCTCCATTATTGATAGACCTGGATGTTTCAAGATATGTTTCAACAACAAGTTTCGACAAGATATGTTTCAAGATATGTTTTTTTTTGTCATCAGTCTCTCGACTGGTTTGATGCAGTTCTTCAAGTTGTTCTATCTTGCGCAATTCGTTTCATATCTACATACCTGTAACACCCTACATCTTTCGTAATTTGCTTTATATATTCTAATCTTTGCCTCCCTCTACAATTTACTCCCTCAATATTACCCTCCATTATTGATAGCCCAATACCTGGATGTCTTAGGATATGCCCCACTAGCCTATCCCTTCTTTTGGTAAGATGCTTCCATATACTTCTTTTTTCATCCACTCGCCTAAGAACCTCTAAATTACTTATTTTGTCCACCCACCTAATCTTTAACATTTTCCTATAACACCACATTTCAAAAGCTTCTATCCTCTTCCGTTCTACAGCCCCTATCACCCACGTTTCACTTCCGTATAATGCTACACTCCAAACATAATGTTTTAAGAAATTTTTCCTAATCTGTAAATCAATGTTTGTAGTCAGTAAGCTGTTTTTCATTTCAAAGGCTTTTCTAGCTTGAGCAATTCTACTCTTGATATCACTTGTGCTTCTACCATCCTTTGTTATTTTACTCCCTAGATAGCAGAATTCCCCAACTTCCTGTATGTTTTCGTTGCCTACTTTTAAATTTCCCATCTCTTCTAAACCACTCTTGCTGCTGCACAACACTTTCGTTTTGTTCTTATTAATTTTCATGAAGTAATCCTTCCTCAAGATCTCATCCATTCCATTTAAGGCATCCTCTAGTTCATTCTTTGCCTCGGCTAATACTACTATATCATCGGCGAATCTCAGCATTTTTATTGTCTCTCCTTGAATTTTTATTCCTGCGTCAAATGTCTCCTTCTCTTCATTTATAGCCTCATCTGTATACAAGTTAAAAAGTAGTGGTGACAATGAACAACCTTGTCGTACACCTTTTCTTACAGCAGCTTCTTTTTCGTACCCCTCGATTCTCAAAACAGCCGTTTGATTCTTATACAGACTGTAGATAACTTTCCTTTCTTTGTATTTAATTCCTAGCCTTTTCAAAGTTTTAAACATTTTACTCCAGTCCAGATTGTCAAATGCTTTCTCTAAATCTACAAATGCCATAAAAGTAGTTTTATTTTTTTGTATCCTTTTCTCAATAATCAGTCTCAGAGCCAATATTGGATCTCGAGTTCCCATTCTCCTTCTAAATCCAAATTGGTCATCGTCCAATACTTCTTCTACTCGGTGTTCTATTCTCCTGTATATAATTCTTGTCAGTATCTTAGATGCATGGCATGTTAGGCTGATAGTTCTGTAATGTTCACACTTCTCCGCTCCTGACTTTTTTGGTATTGGATATGTTACCCTCAAGATATGTAACAAGATATGTTACCCTCCATTATTGATAGACCTGGATGTTTCAAGATGTTTTTCCCACTAGCCTATCCCTTCTTCTGGTAAGATGTTTCCATTGTTTGGACATACGCTAATCAAATCCATCCTCTTCAGGGTCTCATCATTTTGTGCGTGGTCCAACCTTGAAACTTAACAACTCCTTAGGAAATGCATCTGTGTACCTAATGCTATCATTTAATTTCTCTCCGTCAACTCCCATGTCTCAACTCCATAGAAAAGTACACTCTTCTGTATTGATTCTCAGATTCTTATTTTTTTCACCTTTCGGGCCACTTTACACCACAACACTGGATTAAACAGCTGTGTAACTCTTTCCCCCTGTGTACAATTCCGTACACTCACAATTTCTATACATGATATTTAAATGGTGCTGGGAAGTTTCGCTTTAAAGAGAAGAGGTACCCAATGGTACATTTTCCGTTTACAACTACGGATATTGTCCGTTATTTAGACCCAGAGGTCTCTGCTTCATATTCGCTTCAGACGTCATACGGATGGGCAGTTCCTTGGAGGTAGATCACGGGCTAGTCAAAAATCTAAACAAGATTTCATAACATTTCACAAACCCCAAATTCAGTGAAAGAGCAGGAAATCAATAAGATGTGCATATTATAGTAAAATTTACACAGCGTTAAGTTGATGAAAATTGAAGAAACTTGAATGTGTATTCGGAACTCTTTTAAAAGTTTACCAACAATATTTCTTTTAAAGCTTTCAGTTGGAACTGTCAAACCGTTTTTTAAATTTAATATTTTACGTTATTATAATAAAATCAATAAAATTTTAATTAAAGCATACAAAATATTAGTAATAGAAGTGAAATAAATTGTAATTAAAAATTCAATCGGAGAAAGAATATTCGTTTTAAAATTAAAATATTTGATCTGAAAATTATATTTTAGTTATTACAAAAAGTACATAATGAAAAAGAGAGGAATTTTTGAATTTTATCAATAATTTTATTTTACACAAAAGAGAATTAAAGCAGTACAAAATTATTTGTGTGTTCAGAATTTTCCTATTAACAATCATTCACCCAATATGAAAATGCTGTTTGGGGGAAAATGAATTGTACCCTACTGTTATAAAAAAATGGAATAAGGGATGAGGGCGTAAAGAGAATACGGTAGAATGAGAAAGAAAACACAAAAGAAGAGAGGGAAATATAGAAAAGAGAGAGGTTAGCAGTAAAATGAGAATTGAAAAGTGAAGAACAGAATATTTTAATATACTCTATAAAGGGAAAAATATTCAAATCCAACTACATTCCCCGGCATTACTTTGTTACTACAGGTCGCTCGCTTCCCATTCCATTTTGCCATGCCAGTCGACGGTTTAGTAATGAAAATTATACATTAGCCAGTATTGGATCAGATGTAGCAGACTCACCCGCCCTCCCATAGTCTTTAGGCTTGCTGAACTGTTCTCCTATAGTTTATCCCTGGCATAACATATCGCGGTAAATATTGTTATTTCATCAAAGATAAAAAGTACTGATAGAAGACTTTAAAGGAATATCAAAAATCATCCAAATATGAATATTCTGTTGCTGTTCATGTCATTATTACTTTTCAAATTTAGAATAGTTAAATTTTAAAATAATGTTTTAAACAAAACTTTATCGCGATTTTATTGTTCCTATTTTTACTTTCTCTTACCTATAGGCTTATAAATATATAGAAAGAAAAGTATTTTCGTGTCGATTTTTCGAAATCGAGTTTTCAGCGGATCTACACGTTTTCAGACCCCCTAAACCAAAAAACATTATTTTAGCGATTGTCTGAGTGCGTGCGTGCGCGCACGCGAGAGTGTTTATGTCTGTGTGAACAAAATATCTTAAGAACGGAACATTGTGCGAACTTAAAACTTAAGACTTAAGTTAGGTACTACTAGAGGACCCGACATGAACATTTACATGAAAACGGTCAATCGGAAGTAGTAGTTTATTCGTGTCATTTTTCACTTTTTTGCGATTTTCTCAAAAACAGACCATATGTTTTTTTTTTAAATCGCCTCAATTACTGTATTGTGTATACTCTACAAGATAGGGTAGGCGCCATGTCTGCTGAAATTCTTGGTGAGGCTGTTCTCCCGAAGAAAAAAATGTTTTTTTTTTTTAAATTGCGGCCTTAATTTATGCATTTTAGGGCAAAAGAATAACGATAAAAGTTGTAAAAAATTTTAAAATCTACAATACTTTAATTGTAACATTTTTTTTGTATAACGCTTAGTTTGCGGTAATTAGTGATTTTCTGTGTTTTTTTCATGAAAAACTGTAAAAATTGGATTTTTAAGATTTTGCCCTTAGTATGAATTTTGCGACAAAATAACCAAGTGTAGTCTATATAACCAAATTTGTAGGAAGTTTAAAGGTCTAAAACTTTCATTTCAAGCATTTTTCTCTACAGAGCCTAGTTTAACACGAAGGAGTGATTTTCCGTATTATTAAGTGAAACTGAGGTTGGTTTTCATTTAGCATCATTCCCTCATGATTAAAATTAGGTTATGTTTTTGAGGTTGGTTTTTTATTTATTTCTAATGTTAGGTTATATTGGTTATTATTTGCATTGGGAAGAGACAGTCGCGTGAGGGTTTCACACTAAATTTTTTAGCTTACAATCTGATACATTAATATCAAATAAATAATAATTATTTTAATTTTTTTGGTTTGTTTAAAGTCGCATCTACAGATTAAATATTGGTTTGTTTATTTGTTTGTACGAGAGATAATCTCAGAAACTACCCAACTTATTTTAAAAATTCTTTAATTATTGGAATCTTACAGCTTCGCGATGACATAGGCTTTATGACAATATGTAGGCCTAATTTTCAAATTTTTGGCAGAAATTTGTTGTAATCTTTTATTTTATTTATTTGAGGTAGGGCAGTTCTTTCCTTATACATCTGTCATATTGTATAA
Organism: Catonia carolina; assembly: GCA_035578175.1. NCBI lineage: Eukaryota > Metazoa > Arthropoda > Insecta > Hemiptera > Achilidae > Catonia > Catonia carolina. The sequence continues at coordinate 247,039,357 of JAQMRL010000001.1, read as the reverse complement.
AATGTATATTATATCATACAGTTATCAGTTACTCTTTCCTTTTTTCACAATTTTTGAAAATTATTTATGCAGCAGAAATCTAAAAAATTAAAATAATTAAAAATAAATAAATTAAAAAATAGTTATTAGTGACCATGGTGTAACACGAACTACAGCTTTTTTTGACAACTTCAATGTCGTCAAACTTCTTATCGCGCACAAAGTCTTTCAGCAGGCCGAACAAACGAAAATGCGTCGGGGAAGTCTCAGCTGTAAGAAGGATGTGACAAAACCTTCCAACAAACCTTCTCGAGCGATTTTCTTATTTTCAGAGAAGTGTTGGACGCGCGTCGTCATGCAATAGAATCACACTTTTTGAGGGAACTCCTTACGTTTTCGCCTTATCTCGGATCTCACTGTTAGAGCATGGTATTCACGGTACGTTGTTTTTCTAAATAGTCAAAAAATTTGACCTTGGTAGTCCCACAAAATCTTCAAAATCACTTTACCAACTGACGCGTAAGTTTTAAATAATATTTGGTAGGCGAATCCTAATGTTTCCATTCTGGGCACTCAATATTATACATTTTACTACGGTTTTAACATTTTTCACCATAGTACTGTTTCAACATTATTTTTTTAAACATGTAATCTATTTAATTTTATGTAGGTATTGTATTTGTCAGTAGGGTAAGTTTAATCAATAACTGTAATTATTATTTTGTTAATTAATAAATAAATTTTAAAGAAAATAGTGTAATTTTTCTCTAATAAAGTGGGAATATTAATATTGGTTTTTAGTCAATTTTATTTGGTTACAAATAGACTAAGTTTTATAATATTGTAAATTTTAATTATTTAGAATTGTAAATAATATGTAGATTAAGTTTCAGTACGCTGTGTAATTGTTAAAAATTGTTTAGTAATTAATTATCAATAAATCATACATAATAATGTACAACTCATTGGCCGGCCCGTTGGCGTAGTGGTTAGCGCAACTGGCTTCTACGCCGAGGTCCGGCGCGGTTCGATTACCGATTAGGTCCGGCATTTTTTCATCACTCATTTTCATCTATCATCCTTCTCGCCGTCTGCATTAGCAGAAATTGCAAAACAGTCAGACGCAAAACAAACAAAAAAATGTACAACTCATTCCCGCGCACAGGCTTGTCCTATGAGGGAATTAGTTAATATGTTAATGTATTTTGTATTTAATAAATAAATAAATAATTAAATTGAAAAAAATAGTTGTAATAAGTTGTCATAAGTTGTTTATTATTTATTTAACCCAGATCCTGAACGAACCTGGGCTAGGTGTTATAGTATGCAGGCCAATACACTTTAAAATACTCTCTGTGTTGTTTAGGTCATCAGCCGAAAGGCTGGTTTGAACCTGTAGAGGTTTTACTAAGTAAAACTAGGAGTGAGGTGGTTTACCTATGCCTTCCTCACTGAGTGGAAAAGAACGCTTATCAGCATGTCGGGCCCTCTGAAAAGCACATATTTTCCACTCTTCAAATGACACCTTCACTTCATTCACCACAGGGTGTGGCTGTATAATGAAATTCATTACATCAGAGGAAATAACTCTGATTAGTGTCTTTTACACCTCTACCTCTTCTGTTCTTAAATAATTCAGCCATTTAACTGGCTGACCATGTGATAAGAAACAGAACTATTTATTTTAGCCCTGCAACGAACAGATTGAGTATAAACAATTTGACTCACTCTGTTCGTTGCAGGGCTAAATTAAATAGTTCTGTTTCTTACTACAGTACTTTGGTCACAGTACTAGTGTTTCTTATCACATACTTTTTGTACGATTAGTAATCATTTTAATTATTCGTAATTTACAGTAACATAATTTTTCAGTTTATAAATGAAAAAATCTCAGTCGACATCAGATATAGCCTATATTAATTAAAGTAATATTATTCTTTACTGAAAAGAAATATTATTACTATTGCTATTATTGTGGATCTACCAGATATAATTTAAGTGACAGAAAATCCTTCTTACCGTTTTCTCTATTCCCTTGAAATTTTATCATTGTGCGTACTTCAAATAATAAGTTGATGAATAAAAGAAAAATGGATCTTGTGAAATGATTCAAAAGTCAGATTAGGAGGTAGGCGTAGTAGCGGAAGAGAGAGAGAGAGAGAGAGAGAGAGAGAGAGAGAGAGAGAGAGAGAGAATGAATAGTAAAATAAAGGGAAACAAAAGATAGAGCGAAAACGGGAGGTGGAAAGAGTTTTTAATGATAAATTGTAATGAAACAGGAGGAATATTATTTTATTGTAATTTCTCTGGTTTACAAAACAGGAATGCTTTTGTTTTCTAAATATATATACTTTGTATACTTACAGTTTAGTCCAAACAGTTTTTAGGGTGTACAAAGAAGTATCCAGAGTATTTTCTTCTTAATCAACGCGAATCTTGTATTTTAATGTACTACAGTGAGTTCCATGTTCATTTTTTCTCTAAACGATACAATACAAAGAGTTAATTATGTTTTCTTTCAAAAACTCACGTAATTCTCTTTGTCACAACTCTCGACAAATCCTAATAACAATAATAATAATAACCAGTGTTTTTGTCCGTCGTTCCTTTAAACGCCTCGTTCTGCTTCTTCATAATTTACTACAACGGGGAAATAAAATTTGGGTTTAATTACGAAACATCAAAGACATTAAAGATTTTTGATCTTATTTAGTCATATAAATCCTTTAATACTTAAGCAGACACTGGGCTGTAAGCCGGAGGGCAGGAGAGAACGAGGACGCCCGAGAAAGAGTTGGGCAGATTTGAGAGGTTTGGAACAGGCAGAGATGCCTAATCCTTGAAAGGCAGAAGAAGAATAATAAGAAGAAGAAAATCCTTTAAAAATTTTATGAATATTTAAGTTAAAGGGATTTCAACGGATTTTAGGTTAAAATTTAAATTTTTCGTTTTTTGCCCAATAGATACTTCATTTAGCTTTAAAATGAAGTATAGTTACCTAATTTATTACATTTTGAGTGCTAGAAAAATATTTGTCATTATATGATTTTTTTTCTTGTCATGTTGATACATTTTTTTACACGTGGGCTTCATTTTATAATTTTGTGGTTCGTGATTTTTCACATTTTTTTTGTAAATGAAGGTAAATTTTATTTTTAGTACTTTTGCAGCAACACTTTTATTACTCATTTATTTTTATCCCTAATGTGTGTACGTTGCAATCTGTTCAAATCAAGAACAATAAGCAACCCGATGAACCAATGAGATAAGAATGATATGTATGACGTGTAAATGAGGTTTAGTCTTGTACAGACCCAGGCCGACCATTCCTGAGAGAGTATGGTCGATTGAACCCTAACCATCAAAGTACACTGGTAACCACTGTCTAGTATTTACATCTGTATAAAAGTAACTACCTTTATTAGGATTTAAACCTTCGTCTCCGAAAATCACCTGTTAAGTTTATTACTAACTTAGACGATATTGTGTTTGCATTTGATTCTCTTTTGTAAGTTTGTAAAGAAAAGAACTGATATTTTACTGTTCAAAAACGTGAAATTTGTAATGTTTTTATTTTAACGTTCTTTTTCAGAACATGGTATTTTAGATATAGTAGGCCTACCCATTATTTCAAAAAACAAAAAACTGAAGCTATTGACTTAACCCTTCACGGATTTATCTTATTAACGGATATTTCCGCCATAAAATCTCCCCTCCCCCCAAGTCATTTTGCGGATATACCCGCACATTTAATAATTAAATCAGGAAAGATTTTGACTAAAATTTTCCCATATTTCCTGGATGCCACGAGGTCGGTGTTCCACATGAGTCGTGCTGCCTCTGTTCGTTAATACTGACGCGTGTTACGTTCAATTTAATCATAATATAGAAATATAGGATAATAAAAGATTTAAAAAAAAAATTAAACAATCTTTTTACTTGCGGATTGATTGTCTCCTTTTATTCTGCAATTCAACGTGCAAAAGTTTTTTCTGTTAGTTCTATTCATCTGCATAAGTCCTGCGAATCTGCAGGACTAAAGGCGGATATATACGCATCCACTGTTATTGAGAAAAAGTAAAGAGAAAAATGTGTGATGACATTTTCTGATCCTTTAAAAAACAGTTACTATTCAGCAAATCACATTTTTCTAAAAACTTTTTTTTACCCCCCCCCCCAAAGGTTAATTAAATGTGTCTGTGACGTTAAACTAATTCGGTCCAGGAAGGATTAAAAATTTTAGGAGATTCTCACAGTAGGTTACAATAATATTTACAAGTAATATTATTATTTACAAGTAATACAATAATATTTACTGATGAGATAACTTTTTAGTGAATAATTTTAAACTACTGTTATGGCTACTTTGGGTGGCTTCACGTCGGTAATGATGAAATTAATTTTTATCCATTAAAAGTAATTATTTTACAAAATTCTTTCGTCTACTGTTAACTGTTTAACTTGAGGTTAACTTCAAGAAATCATGTTACATCCAGTAACTTTAGTCTAAAAATTTAGAAATGTTTCTGAAAGAATTTCTGTGGGGTTTAGCACTTCATGCGCCTGAAACTAGAATATTTGATAATGAGTATAGAAAAGCTTGAATTCTCCAAAACTTAGTGTAATAGGAAAATCCTTAGTGGACTGAGAGAATTGCTAATAAAGACATATTTAGAAGAAATTTGTAATAAATTGATAAAACAGTGAAGAACTGTTAGGTCATATTTTCAGAGATGATCATCACAAAAACAATTGTAGAGATTAATATCGAATTTAGGCGGGGGGAGGGGTCACAGGGGTCATAAACCTTCTCCAATTTTGTTTAATATTTATTTTAATAGTTTTTTTTACCTTTGTAAAGGAATGAAGTAATAGGTCTTTTATTAAATTATACAATAGTAAATATATATAATTATGTTTATTGATACAGCAAAATAAGCACCCAACATAACATAATTCTTATTTAGTAAGCCCCTAACATAACAAATATTTTTTTGTAAGTATGTACTTATATTATTGTTAACCTTTAACAATAAATTATTTTTATATTTTCTTTGTTGTATGAGGCATTTATTTATTTATTTAATTCCACTGTATTAATTTTACAATAAGTAAAAAATCTTATCTATCTTACCAACCAAAAACCCGCCGCCTGGCCATTTGATCCGACATCAGAAAAGAACCCTCCTCCTCCCTCGGAACTATTTATATAACACTAAAAGGAAAATGTCGGGTTAAAAAATTTACGTACTGTCAGCGGGGCGTGAAAGGGAACCGTAGCTTAATTCCCTTCTCGCTGTCACTGACGAACACTCACTTTCTCACTTTCATTCATCTCTTTCATCACCAGCTCAGGAAATTAGTGTGCTTACCTTCTGAGATCGAGACAGGATTGATTTACTGTTGGAGAGGGTGATCCCGCTGATCTCCAGATGTCTCTTCCCTCCGCAGTCTCCCGACCACCCTCTCCGCAAACTGAGCGACCAACTTCCAGCTCTCCTCATCCCGCAGCATCGCTGCCCCTACTCTCTCTGGGATCCACTGTGCAACGGCTATCTTCTCAGATGTCTCCATTCTGCCGTTGGCAAAATAGGGACATCTTTCAAAAATATGCGCAATGGACTCCTCCTATTCACTGTTGCACAGTCTACATTTCGGTACTTCATGAAGTTTGAACCTCGTCAAATATGCCCCAAAGCAACCATGCCATGTTAGCAATTGCGTCAGCTCGTGGGTGGTATTACCAAATGTCCTCCTTGCCCACATCTCGACATTTGGAATGAACCTCCTTGTCCACTCCCCGACTCTAGTTTCTCTCCATCTCCTCTGCCACCTGCTGAGTAATCGACTCTAACATTCCTCTTTATCAGCACCAGCTCGCTGCTCTTCCCTCCTGCACGCCACTAGATCCCATGGAGGAATCCCCGAAATTACCAGGGATGCCTCCATGGATACAGTTCTACAAGCACTACATATTTTCAGAGCCAGTTTCCGCTACGTCTTTAGAAGCCTACCGGTGTAACTTTTAAATCTTAGGGCTCTGATCCACACAGGTACAGAGCCCTAAGATTTAAAAGTTACAGAGGTAGGCTTTTTATCTATTTGAACTAAATTACTTTCCTGAATAAGGCAAAGCCTGTGCTCAGAAAAGTACAGTGATGGAGTAATAACAATAACAATAATAAGTTAGTATTTACAAATTGTCAATACCTTATGAATTAATTAACAGATTACTGATTGCAATATTCTTGGCTATTCTTTTTTTTTACTTTTGAGACTTCATAGGATCACTTTAGTTCAAATTCAGGTTTGTTCCAGGGGTTCTGGGGGTGGACCCCAGAACCCCCGGTAGTAATCCCCTTCCAAACTTAATGCTAATTCCGCCAATGGTAGATTATTTTATTTTTTTGGTTTAACTTCCGACTGTTCTGCAATTACTGCTAATGCAGACGCTGAAGGATGAAATGATTTTTTGTAACGTATGAAAACATGCCTTGCCTGAATGGGATTCGAACCCAAGACCGCATGATGAGAGGCGAACACGTTACCAACTACGCCAATGCGGCCAATGGTACAGATTTTGTGGAAGGTGTAAGAGTGACGTGGAGAGCTGTTTCCAACCACTCGTGGATTGATAACTAAAGAAAATGAAGATGTCAGAGAATTAGAATTATTTACTGGTAAAATTTACGCGAACACTAGAAAAAGTTAACTACGGTAAAGAGTACTGAAAATTATGAAAAATTCTTTAAGGTCACTACAACCTTTATGTTATTTATATAGCAGCATGTTAACAATAGAAATTTTCCCCCTTATTTCTTTTTCTGTTTTTCATTTCTGTTACTTGTATACTCTTCTAGAATTGCCAGGCATATTTTATTTCGTCTTCATATTAATTAAAGCAATGCAATGCCGAGAAGAGAGAACAGAATTGTGTTTTTAACAAACACTGGTGCTTGGGTGGCAGAAGAGATGAGGAGGGTTTCCAAGAGGAGGAGAGAGGAAGTGATAAGGAGCGAGAGTCATTCTCTCCCCTGTTGCCCGGTTGCCATCTACTTTTACTACAACAAAAAATAATATAGCTATATATACAGATACAATTTTTAATATTACTTTTACAACATCTAGGATTTCATTTTCTCCTTTTCTCTTCAGAAATTCATTGTAGAAAAAAGAATACCTTGGGGGATTCAAGATTTTTTTGTTTCGCCTGTGCCCCATTAATGTAGTATACATTCAATTCTGTTACTGTTTTATTTTGTTTTTTTAATCTTTTCATATTTTCTTTTATTTTATTACAATATTATTCATGTAAAAAATTCTGTTACAAGAAATGTTTTTTATTATCCCTGGTTTTTATGTTTAGAAATACCATGACCTGAGGCTTTCGCCAATTTTTATGGGACTTGAGTTTTAATATATTTTGAATTATTTATTATTACGTTTTAAATTTAACAGTTGATATCCTATTTTAATATTTACCTAATGCAAAAATTCGTATAATTAGGTTTTATTTTGAATTTCTCCAATAATCCAAAATAATTTGGTATAATATTCAAAAAAAATTAGGAATAAAACAAGCCTAATTAAACAATTAGGCTTGTGTTAAAGATATATATTTTAAAACTTTAATTTTTACCCATAACGGGCAGGTGGAGAATTAAATTATTTGCGCTCAGTCTGCTAGTTCCAAGGTTTCAAAAAATAGTTCTGTTTCTTTTCACATGGTCAGCCAATACTGAAGCATTTAAGAGCAGAACAGGTAGAGTTGTTAAAGACACTAGTCACAGTTATCTCCTCTCAGAGTAATAAATTTCATTATACAGCCTGACCCTGCGGTGAATGAAGTCAAGGTGTAATTTGCAGGGTGGAAAGTAGATGTTTTTCAGAGGGCCCGGCATGCTGATGAACATACTTTTCCACCCAGTGAGGAAGACAACTGTAAACCACCTTGCTCCTCGTTTTACTTAGAAAATCCTCTAGAGGTTCAAACGAGCCTTTCGGCTGATGATCTAAAGAACAAATTGATTTTTAAAACTCATTAAATTTTGATTCAAAAATTGTGTATTTCAATAGAAACTAACGTTAAATTGTGATTTATGAATTTTCATAATTCAAAGTTAGTTTTTATTAGAGGTTATAAATTTTGTAATTCCGATATCTGGATTCAATTCACCTCCTGTTAGGAGTTACATGGTTATTCAGTACGAAACAATGAGAACACGTGTAGATAGCAGGTTTGCAAAAACGAAATTCCCTCCCCTTTCTTCACCATCGGGACTACAAGTCCCATTTAGTAACATAGCATTTGTCTGTGCAGTAAGAATTTAAGTTGCCTAGTTGAGTATCGGGACTTCTAAATTCCACCTTGCCTGATTTTTCTGTAAACAGTTAGGGCTCCAAAAATAGACCAGGCGTGTCACCTGTGTATTGAATGAACCCATCACATGTGGTACGTGTGCGTCTAACCTAGTGTTGTTAATTGTACTTCCGAGATTTTATTATCGTGTGGTCTAGAAAGGGTTAAATTATAAGTGTTTTGCAATTTTACTTTTTCTAAAAGAATTTTTTTTTGGATTTATGAATTTTGAATCGTATGTGACTAACATTTTTGACAGAATTCTTGTTTAGGCCATCAGCTGAAAGGCTGGTTTGAACCTCTAGAGGTTTTACTAAGTTAAACAAGGAGTGAGGTGGTTTATCATTGCTTTCCTCACTGAGTAGAAAAGTATGCTCACCGGCATGCCGGGCCCTCTGAAAAGCATCTACTTTCCCACCTGCAAATGACACCTTCACTTCATTCACCACACGGTACGGCTGTATAATGAAATTCATTACTCTCAGATACCTCTGACTAGTGTATTTTGCACCTTTACCTCTTCTTTTTTTAAATGCTTCAGTCATATAATAGCCCTGGAATTAGCAGATCGTGTGCAAATAATTTTACACTCCACCTGCCTATTATGGGAAATAAACAATATTCTAAAACAAAAATCTCAAAATTATTATTATTTTTTTTTTGAGTTATGTAGCCTAGTTTTATAATTAATGTGACCGTCTAGTTTACCTTTTTTAAAATTGTTTTTATACTTCAACAATAAATGGTATATTTAAAATCAGATTATTTATATTTTATTTGGATTTAAAGGCTCATAGATTATCCTTGAACAGTGATTCTATAATCAAAAAAATTTTAATTTAAAGGATTGTAATGCTCATTAAACGCAGAAGAAAAATTACAATCATAAAAAAGGATAAATATGTATTTCCTCAGGTGAGTCATACAATGTAGTGTGATAAGTCTACATATTTTTAATTGGGGTTTCATGCCCCAATGTCTTGCATTTAACTCCAAATTCCTTGAAAACTACTATAGGTATAGTTCTGAAACATATTTTATTAGCTTTTCCAGGTCAAAATACATAAGAAACCATAAATCTTTCCACTTTATTTACCTTTCCAAAAGTTCAGTATCTCTTTATTTCATTCTGCCCAGAAATCATGCCCAAATTCTTCGCTAGCTGTAACTCGCTAACGAAGCGTTTTTGGACCTATGTTTATATAAGATTTTTTCATTATTTTCAATAGTACAATGCGCTGTAGAAGTGGGGGAGGACTTCATGAATAACCCTGTATATTTTCTCAGGAGTCATAAAGTAAAGTGGGATGCATAGTTTTAATTAGGATAACATTTTAAATATTTTGATCCATAAGATTGCAATTTTACTTTTTAAATAAAGAATTTTTTTGCCGTGAGGAATAATAAATCTTAAAAAATAGCTTAAAGTTAAATACTTAGAACATAAAACTTATTACTAATTATTATTAATTACTAATTATACAAAAGTTTCCGAAGATATTATGGTAAATTTTACATTTGTGAAAATTTATATAATTACTGTAAATAATAAAATGATTGGGACTTTTAAATAAAGATAATTGAATAAATAAAGAAGTAGCTCATTAAAAAAAAAATCTGGTGTGAAACACTCACATACAAACTTTGATTTTGTTGTATGTTAATTGTGTTTTTATTATTATTACGCAAGTTGGTGAAGTTTGCTGAATCACTAATTCATCTCTGGTTTTCAGTTAAAAGGAGGAATCAATTATAATATTAATTTAAAGAAAGACAAAACATTAAAAAATTTTTTTTTTACAAAGTTCCGACGAGTAGGGCCTAGTACCTATTTGAACAATTCAAGAGGAAATACGAGTACTATATTTTTTTTTTTTTTTTTTTTTTTTGGTTTAACGTCCGACTGTTCTGCAGTTACTGCTAATGCAGACGGTGAAGGATGAAATGATATTTTGTAACGTATGAAAAAATGCCATGCCTGAATGGGATTTAGTACTATATGATATAGTGGAGGGCCTACATCGAGTACTAAATCGAACCATATAAAAATCACAGATACTGAAGTCACGAGATTACCTTTTGCGTATGGATGGGCTGTGAGGAAGGCAAGCGAAAATTTGAAATGCTGCCAACCTCAACAGTGAGACACTACTCGTACATTTCACTACTGTGCAGTTTCTACATACATTCTGTAAGCTGTGGTTTATTCCGAAAAAATGATTTCTTCATAAACGTTATAAGAAAAAAATCTGACATGTAATATTGCCTATAACTTAATTACATGACTAGAAATGTTTGATTTACTATAATTAAAAGCTACCTTATACCAATGGAACAAAGTTTTCTACGAATGAATCGCGTTCTTTACTATCGCTGTCACCGGCGTCTTCACTATCAGTCTCACTAGTATCTATTTAACCGTTTCCTTCTTTTACCATATGTCAACGAAACTCACTCACGCTTTTGTTAAGAGACAGGGAAAAGCATTTTTGTATAGTTTCAACTTCACAGCATTTTATTACCCTGCATATTAGATTTAATTTAGCACTGTGAATAGTTTGCCCAAGTTTTTGAAAAACTAACATTTCTTTTTACGGTAACAAACAGTTATATTCGTACAGTTAACTTACAAAAGGTTTCGCGATATACTGCACATGCTCTGGGTATAGTATAAGTTGTTGTGTTTGTTACACTGAAATTAAAGCAGTCGCGCATGTGCACTGATGCTTTTCCCCTTTCCCCTCGTTGCAAACATGGGAAAACTCGTGACTCAAAGAACTATACCATACTTGTTTTTGAACTTCACGTACATTTGTCAGGGATTTAGAGCAATTGACATCGATATCTAACCAACGATGTCGAAGAGTAGCAAAACAGCCAACCCAAAACATTAAGGAGGTCACCTAGAAATTTTGGAAACTAAAAGAAAACCGTGAGTAGTGTATTAAGAGGGGCGCACATCATTTCTGAAAATTAGACAAAATTTCAAAATATTATCGGAGTCACGATTTCTCGATTCATGAAAAAAATAAAAGTACGCTATAGTTTAATTGTTTAAATCAACGCAGGTTATTTTCCGGAAATGGAGATCCAAGAATAAAGAGCATCTGAAAATTGCAAAATTATTTGGATAACGGAAAAATGGAAATTTGAGGAATTATTTGATTAAAGAACTGAATAACAAGTCAGTTAATAATAAATATTCATCTTTTGTACAAAAATCTTCCTGTTCATTAAATACGTGTAACTAAAGAATAATGGAATTCAATAAGGTATCATAAATTATAGAAGGAGAGAGCATGGATGATGCTTGATTCTTTAAATGTCTGTTATACATCGATACATGGTACCAAAATCTGGATAGTAAACAATAAAATTTCTAGTAAGCTATTGATGCCGAAATGAGAATTCTGATGAAAGTAGTAGAGGTATAAAACCAAGCGTTTTAAAACAAGAACAACGACGAGAAACATCAAAGAACAAGCAGTTGAGATCATAAGGTTATGTCACTTGAATGCGTGATGAAAGGTTACCAGAAGAAGTTTTGAAGGTAACACCTGATGTAAAAAGGAATATCGAATGGCCCATATTTAACTGGGGAAAAATAATATAATAAATAAGTACAAAAAGGTAAGGAGCTATGGAAAGTGAAAAGAATGACTTCGGACAAGAAAGAGTTTGATACTTGGCCGGACACGCCGACGTTGTAAAGCACATAATGAAGACTGCGAAGAATTATTGTAAATGATCCTTAGCACATAATATAGTTGATTTTGCTATTTACAATTTAAAGAAATAGAAACAATTAACCTCATCACTACCACTGTGGTATGTAATGTATTGGGTTCGAATCTCATTCAGTTACGGCATATTTTTATTCGTTATAAAAAATCATTTCATCCTTCACAGTCTGCATTAGCAGTAATTGCAGAACAGTCGGATGTTACACCACAAAAAAAGCAAAAAAGGTATGTAATGTAATCAATCGTTTTTTATTTGTCTACTTACAACCCTGTTGAAATTATTAACTTGTTGGAATAATTGAATCGTATCTGGCAATTTCCTTTCACGGTATCAAAAATTGAGGAGTTGTAAATATTTGTATTTCACTTTGAGTAGTCAATCACCTCAAAACCATAACAGTGATATTTTTTAATAAATTACTTAACAGGTAATTTTTATAGCGTATGTACGGTATAATTTTTATAATCTGTTTAACAATAAATTTACAGTTAAACTTCTCTTACAAAATATCGTAGACGTAGACTTTACGTAAATTATTAGAAATAACATGAAGTAATATTAAAAATAAAACTATTTTTACAGAGGTAGATAAAATTACTGAGACCCTTTAACTTTTTCCAATAGACAGACGGTTTAGGATATCCACCAAGTAGTATTGAAAAACTGGCAGTTTACTTAGCCGCTCATTCCTGTTAAATCACGAATGAATACATAAATTTTTGAAAATCTGTTGATCTGTTCTCATGGGTTTTAATTCGTTTTTATATATCTGAAAATCTAGCTTCAATTTCCTTATGCAATGCTATGTAGATATGGGAAATGAGGAAAAGTGGTAGAACCCCGAGCATTGTTGCTATCTGGTGATATACGAGTATAATTCACCAAATTCGCAAATGGTACGTAATAGTTGTTGAGTATCTCTTTATCTCTTCAGTAAGTTTTTAGGAATACCTCCAAAAGTAACATAATATTTCATTAATTCTCTATTTGTTTAAAGGAAACTAAATTAAAATTAGGATATTGTGGTTATTAACAAATTTGAAATACGGATTTATTCGTATAGAATATAATTAAAAATCTGATGGGTTGTGTTTTACATATTTATATAGAATAGAAATTATTGTGTAGTTCTTATCACTGATTTTAAGAATCAATAAAATCTCAATTATTCCCTTCTGGTAATGATTCTGGATTTCTTTTTCAATCTTTCAAAGGAATTTCATTTTGCCGCATTTACAAATATTTAAAACGGTAAGATTGAAAAATATGTGAAGATAATAATTTTTTTGTAAGAGTGTCGGCTTTTCATACGCGAATACTCCTCAGGGCAATGTGGAAAACGGGAAAGACGAGGAAAAGCGGTAGAAGAAAAGGGTGAAAAGGGAGAATATGAAATATATAGAAGCAGATATCAACTACCGCCAACAACAACGAGCCTAACATGTTTTCCTCGGTTCCCCAGTGATCCGCGGTAGCCTGCCGCTGTACTTCAGCCTGCTGTACTCCCGCTGTATTTCTAATTTTCCTAGAGGACCGTGATAGAACAAAACAAAACACAGTCGGATATAACAAAAACTTGTCTAAACTCATCCCATTTACTGTGGTAGAACAAAGGCGCACTGGCATTGCAGCAAACCTCATCATGTTCCGATGTTAATAATCATAACACCGACCCATCTGCAAACCTACCCTCCTTTATCTCAACCCCTCCCCCCAGGACTTCTCGCAGCAAACGGGCAGACCCGCATACACGCCCACCAGCGCGCACAATCAAATAAAACCTCCGTTTCTATTATTTTACTCGTTTCTCTTCTCTGTATTAAGAAATCTTCTCATCACATCATCTCTTTAATTCATTCTTTTTTTATCTCTTCTCGACAACAATAAAGTTCATACCGTATTCACTGTAGCTTTGTTACATAAGGTAGGTTGCAGAAAGCACACCTCTTTTGCAAACGTTTTATCATACTGAAATATAAAATAAGAATTTTTATTTCTTTCTTATTTCGATCGATCATCAGGTTGGATATTACTACAAATAAATTGTTATTGTAGTTTTTACAAATTTTCATTGCATATCTTTTCGTAGAATAACAGCCGGTGAACTTTTAACACCCATCGAAACAGATCTAAGTAATTTTCTTGCTTGAATCCTATTCAAAATAATCTATATATTTAAACGAATAGAAAAAAAATTCTACCGGACGTATTTTTTTAATTTTTACATGGTTTTAAAGAGTATTCTTTCCTGATTTGCCCAAATGTTCTAAACTTGAAATTCATGCTAATATGAGCTTCATTTTACGAAATACAAAAGAGTACATTTCGTTTACAATGTAGCAATAATACAGCGTAATGTAATACAGTTCTCCCACATTTACCCCCTCCATAATATTATTCCATACACTCGTCGGTATTAGACATTGTGTTAACGTTGTTTTATTTAAAGTGTACGCTTAAAACCGTTCTTTTCAGGACGAAACTCGTACTACTGAATGATTTTATTAGAATTAGGGTTGTTTTACGTAACTCACCGTTCATCTAAGAACGGTTAAGTTTGTTATTAATTTAAATAAAAATTTAATTTAAAACGCCGGCTGCATTGGCGTAATTGGTAACGTGCTCGCGTCTTATCATGCGGTCTTGGGTTCGAATCCCATTCAGGTACGGCATATTTTCATACGTTACAAAAATCATTTCATTCTTCACCGTCTGCATTAGCAGAAATTGCGGAACAGTCGGACGTTAAACAAAAAAATTAAATAACTTATTTAATGATTGGGATTTGAAACCCAAGAACATTGTGCGAATTTATTCGCACGGGTCCACTATGTTAGTACTAATTAAATAATAATAATAATAATTCTGTATTTCTGTAGATAATTTCATTTATAAATATTAGTATTAATTCAGTTTAATTTATAATAATCTTAAAATATAATACAATAAAATTTTAAAAAATAATAAAATATTATACAACACTCACCATATTATTTCTAAAAAATAAATACTATACCAATTTTTTATAACTTCTCAATATTCGAAAAAAGACTTACTTCATGTGATTCCAAATTAAAATTAATTTAAAATTAAAATTTATTTCACCCAGAAATATTAAAATCAATTTTTATATTTTCATAAAAAACAAGTGTAGTTTTATAAATAATTTTAATAAATTTATTTATTTATTTACAATATATTTATTTAAATTTAAAATAACCTAATATTTTAATTTAAAATTCCTAATTAGTACCATATACAATGTTATTTATTAACGTTATTCAAAACTACATAAACGAAAAAATCAGGGACTTCTGATGATAACGTCAATTGTTCGGTACGTTTCATTTGTGTTTGGTTTTTCCTCGATTCATTTTTATGATAGTGATGATGATAAAGAAAAATGTAGTTCATTTTATGTTCCATGAACTCAAGTACTATAGATTTTCGTATATTGAGTATGGAATGTCTATAAAGATAAAAAAAGATTTGACTTAATCTCATAATTTTTAACCCAGTATCCCGAGTTTGATTACAGGTCACGTTTGGCATATTTCCATCACTCATTGTCATCTATCCCCCTCATCTTCTGCATTAGCATTAATTTTAAACAGTCGAAGAAAAAATTAAAAATATAAATTATAATAATGTTTAACATAATATATTCTGTATAAAATGCCCATAACAGACAGGTAGAGTATTAAATTATTTGCACTTGATTTGCTAGTTCCAGGGCTACAAAAAATAGTTCTATTTCTTATCACAAGGTCAGCCAATTATATGGTTGAAGTATTTTTAAGAACAGAATAAGTAGAGGTGTAAAAGACACTAGTCAGAGTTATCTCCTCTGAGAGTAATGAATTTCATAATTATACAGCGAGACCCTGTAGTGATTTTTTTTTTTTTTTTTTTTTACTATAGATTTACTGTAACTAGTTAGTTAAAACTAACGAACAGTTTTTCTAAAAACTAACGAACAATAATAATAACAACAATAATAAGTGCTAGCACTTATTTTCTAATGTTACATACAGTGTTCTATAAACACTAGAAATATTAATTTCTTAAATCTCTAACTTAAACCTATTGTTAATCTACAAACTTAGGTAAATATACGTATAACTATAACTTAAAAGTAGCATAACCATTAGTTTTAGTAATTTATATTATATACATGACTTAAAAGTATTTTACTCTTATTTACTTTTATTTATTTATAGTTTAACAGTACTTTTATTAGTCTTATCTTAACACACTATTACGCCGAACTATTACACTATTAATAATATTTTTTTAACAAACTAAATCTACAGGCTTAGTTCTTTTCAGTCGCCTAACTATTACACTACTATCCAACAGTTGAAGCGCTTCAACATTGACGTGATCGTGAAGACGATCTTCGTGTTTCTTGGCTCACTTACACACTTCTTCTTCCGCTACTGTGTTAACTTGTAAGTCACGATGGATGTTGCTGTTGCGGGCATACCATGGAGCGTTTACAATGTTTCTGAGCACTCTGTTCTGGAACCTTTGGATAGCATTTATGTTGCTTGCCGTTGTGCAGCCATAGATCTGCAAGCGTAGGTCCATACCGGTTTTAGCACTTGAAGAATAGAAGCAATTTATTGAAAGTTGACAGTTCAGAGGTCCTACCGAGCAGCCAATACATCTTTCTGAACTTAATTTGTAATTCTTCCTTTTTCTTTTTAACGTGGTCCTTCCACCTCAGCTTTGCATCCAGGGTCAACTGTAGTGAATGATGAAATGAAGTGCAGTGTCATATGTAGGTTGAAAAGTAGATGCTTTTCAGCGAGCCTGGCATGCTGATAAGCATACTTTCCCACTCAATGAGAAAGGCAATTGTAAACCACCTTAATCCTCGTTTTATTTAGTAAAACCTCTACATGTTCAAAAGTAGCCTTTCGGCTTATGACCTGAACAACAACATTCTTTATAAAAACAGGCAATATTTTCTATCGATATTATTTTATTTATTTATAAAAGAATAATATGTCTAATAATAGTATTCGTGTAAATAAATTTGTTGTAACGTCAAGTAATTTATTAGTTTGTAAGTATTAGATAGAGTATAACGTTTTACTTTGTGTTTTATATAGAATAAGATAGTCTTTGAGAATTTAAATAAACTGAGGTAAAAGGGAAAGGGAGATACGTTGTAGTAATTAACAAAATATTGGTGAATGTGTGTGTAAATATGAGTTTGTGTATAAGGTTTTGGGATTGGGGATCGGTGAGTTAAAATGGGAAGACAGATTGTGTAGAAGGTTGAACAGTACATTGAGTTGTGAGAGGAGAGTTTCGTAACGTAGGTAAGCTAATTTTAAGTGTAGAATCAAGCCCCGTTCCGAGGCCGTTTTGAATACATCAAACATCATGTGAGGCCGTGCTAATGAGCCTTGTTTTTACCTCTGATAAGTTAGATTTACCCTACCAATGAATAGACGAGACCACCAACCAGATTTTCATTAACTCTCCACTAGTCTACTGACGGATGAACTGACGGTTAGATTTAAGGGTGGAGGGTTGGGGAATAGGGCCTTGTGAAGGCGCTTTAGTTGTTTGTTTATTTGGTCTGGGTACTAATTAACTGAGGGTAAGGGGTTTAACAAGTAAGGCACAACCAGGAATCGGAGCAGAGAAAGGGACGAAAGCACACTCAGTTTAGCTGTTGAAGGCCGTGTTCTAAACTCCCCGAAGTTGCTCGCTCGTTAATCCTCGTTTTGTAAACCCTTGTACAAACACCCTTACCAGTCTCTCCCTACAACCCCCCCTCAAATCCCGATTTATCTCCCTCAAACCATTTTCCATGCCCGTATTATTTTAAACTCTAGCCTACAATCTCGCAACTTTAAACTTCCATTTGCTACATGAGTATACTTTCCTTTTTGTTGCTAAACCGTCTATAAATATAATAGAAAACGAACACGGGATACAATTTCTATCCCTGGAATCGTGAAAATTGAATCCTTTATCTCCTTTTCTTTTCGAATCCATTATCAACCTATCGTATCATTTTAAATTCTACTTGTAGAATTTAAACGCATACTATTTTCCCCAATTTCTTTTTTTGTCAATATTCATTTATTTTTTACTTTCTCATATATAGTACTTTTATGAGAAGGAAAGTATTGTTTACATCTCGATTTTTCGAAATCGAGTTCTCACCGGATAACCTACACACGTTTTCAGACCCCCTGAACCCAAAAAACATATTTTTAGCGATTAGTCTGTGCGTGCGTGTGCGCGCTTGCGCGTTTGTATGTGAACAAAATTTCTCAAGAACGGAACATCGTACAAAGTTGAAACTTGAAACTTAAGTAAAGAACCCGACATGAACATTTTTATCAAAATCGGTTAACCGGAAGTAGCTAGTAGTTTATTCGTGTCATTTTTCACTTTTTTACGATCTTCTCACAACGGCTCCTACGATTTTTTTTAAATCGCCTCATTCACTACATATTTTATGCTCTACATGCTAGGGTAAGCGCCAAGTCTGCCGAAATTCTTCGAGAGATTGCGCTATAAAAGAAATTTTTTTTTTAAGATTGCTGCCCTAATATACCTACATTTTAGGGCAAAAGTGTATGTAATCAAACTTGTAGAAAACTTAAAAAACTACAACTTTTATTCTAAAAATTCTGTGTAAAACGCTTAGTTTAGCGGTAATTAATAATTTTTTTTTCTATGAAAGTCTGTAAAAACATGAATTTTTTAAGATTTCGGCCTTGGTATGCATTTAACAACAAAAGTGTATGTAATCAAATTTATAGGAAATTAAAAGATCTACAACTTTTAAGCATTTTTCTCTACAGAGCCTAGTTTGGCGTCAAAGAGTGATTTTCCGTATTATTAAGCCAAACTAAGGTTGGTTTTCATTTTGCATCATTAACTCATTATTAAAATTAGGTTGTGTTTTTGAGGTTAGTTTTTTGTTTTATTTTTATAGCCTACTATTTCATTTTAAATTTAATTTATATTGAAATATAATAAAAGGAAGAAAATAACAAATTTTTATATATGACCTACAAAGTTGTTTGGGTTATAAGCCGAAAGGCTGGTTTGAACCTCTGGTGGCTTTACTAACCAAAACGAGGAGTGAGGTGGTTTACAAAATTGCCTCCCTCACTGAGTGGAAAAGTAGCCTAAGCTTATCAGAATGCCAGGCCCTCCAAAAATCATCTACTTTCCACCCTGCAAATGACACATTCACTTCATTCACCACAGGGTCAGGATGTTTAATGAAATTCATTACTCTCAGAGGAGATAACTCTTTTACACCTCTACTTCTTCTGTTCTTAAATGCTTCAGTCATATAATTGGCTGATCACATGATCAGAAGCAGAACTATTTTTTATAGCCCTGGAATTAGTAGATCGAGGGCACATTATTTATCACTCCACCTGCCTGTTATGGGGAAGACCTACAAAGAGTCAGAAAAATTTTTTTTAATAAAAAACCGTAGTAGGGCTATTTTTATTTTTCGATATTAATAATTAAGCCAATAATATTGTATACAGTATACCATATTTTTGTGCGTACATCAACTTCAAGGTAGTAATTTTGGAAAATCCGAACTTAATGCATTTCTTAACAGAAGAAGAACGTAAATTATCCACTGAAATAAGTTTTGCGTAAAAATGTAAGCTACTTAATTTCTAATACAGGTAGTGAATTTTTGGCCTAAAAATACCGTATAGTATAAATATTAAAAATAAAATATTTTTCTCCTCAGTATTAAAATTTCCTCTAATACTGCGCTTGAAAATCATTTTTCAAGCACCTGCAACAATTTTTTTCTTATCTTTTTTTTATCTATTTTATTTATTCTATTTGTGTTTTTTTTTTAATTTGTCGTAGCAAGAGCACCTACGACAACGGAATTTACGTATAGCTTATTAAAGTTTCCGGTCTTTATAGTTTTGGAGATTTCACGATGATTAAAAGTGAGTCAGGCAGACAGTGCATGTTTCGCCTTTAAATAAATAAACTTTTCTGATTAACTAAATAAACTTATACTTATCTTTTTTAGAGTTTCCTATGATTTCGGTGCCTCACCTCTCGAAACCTCTGTCTCCATTTAGCCCGATCCACCCAATCCTGGTCCCGAAGTCTTTTCCTTCTAATGGCCTCGACAACCTCATCTATTAAGACTAGGGATCTACCTTTCTTGCTTGCACCTCCTCATAGACTCTGTCCGTTACCCACGCTATCCTTCCTTCTCACATACCCATACCATATCAGCCTCTTTTCCTCAATATAACTCAAAACATCACTTTCCAACCCCATTTACCTTCATATTTTCTCTTTGATAACTGTCGAATCTTGACAGCTCACATATTCGACTCCAGAACTTCATCTCGATCGCATGAATTTTACCCATATGTCTTTTACCCACCATTCACCTTTTAGCTCCATAACACCTTATGCTGCATACTGTCGTGTTAAATATTCATATTTTGTTGTTGTGATTATCCCACCGTACTGATTTTAGTTGCTTTATTGATGTTTGGGGATTGCCTCAATTTATTCCTTATTTTATCCTTCGTGTTTCCGTTCTTTGAGATCGTAAATCACAAATAATATTTAAATGTTTGAGCTCCTTTTATGACCCCGTTCCAAGCTTTTCACTACTTCTTTTTCAGTGGTTGTACTTTTCTTACAACATTTAAACCTGTACTTTAGGTATTCTTCTTCCGATTTCCGCATCATAAAACTCATATTTTCACTATCTTGAACCATCACTATTTGGTTATTAGGGAAACAGAGAGTATATCGGAAACCGTCTCGTGTTAGGATATCCATTTCCTTACATGACATTTCCTTTTCCATAGTTTAGCTTTTCATCCAAAACTATTTTATAATGTGTAGCTAACGTAGAGCAGATTTTTAGTTGTCGTGAACTCCCTTATTAACTTGTTCCCCACTTTTATACTTTGTTTTCTTTATTTGCTTTACAGCAGCTATCATATTTCCAGTTATCATACACTCCCATAATTTCCTAGAGTCGTATGCTTTTTATAAATCAACAAATGCCAGACATATAGACTATGTTTTTATTTTTGGTAGTTTTCTCCCATAACTTGTTACTGTATATTTATGATCTATGCAGGATATTTTGGTTGTAATATTAGCCTGGTCCTCTCCAGTCTTGCCCTTGATCTGGCCTTACTTACTTAAATATGTGAAAATGAAAAGATATATAAAAATTTAAAGATATTAAGTGTCACAATTGCTCTTGCTAATTAAGCACGGTACTTCTTGGCGCTCTATATTACCATCTTGAGTAAAAATGCCCCGAAGAAGCGAAGCAGCTACGGACTCAGCGTCTTCCAGCTTCTTGCAGTCCACCAACATTGGTCAATCAGAGCTGTTATCTCCTAACAGAGGACGAGTTTTGACTCGATTCAATCAGTAGAAGAAAGTACTACTGTTTTCTTCATAGCATGAAAGCTAGCTCAACAACTATAAAGATTCGAGCGGGATTTCCTTGAGGTTCGGCCTGAACATTCCAAGCGTTAAGGAATTTCTCAACGTGTGTGGTGCTGTCCTTGGCAGTGGGCCGAAGAGACAGAAAAATTCCGAACGATAACCAATTGTTTTTTCACCTTGAGGCCGGATTTTACAAATGTCTCGCTGCGTGTATGTGTTGACAAGGGGGCACGCCCCAACCACACAGAGCGTGCCCATAGAACTACGGTTTAGTTACCCTATCCTTGCCTGCTTTCGAGGTAACGGACGCTGGCTGTAGCACCTCCGTGTGCTATTCATAGTACACGGTTGTGCGCAGAACATCCATGTGTGGCAGAGCCACGTGCAAAGCATTAGCTGCGTAACGAGGTCGACGGCGACTCGTCCAACGTTTACACGAGTACTGAGGGGAGTGGGGCGCCCTGTGGACGTGACCGCACCCACTCATTTGGGTTGGCCTCTCAGGGGTTGTGGGTTCCTAGGTAGCGCTTTGGAGCCACTAGGCTACTTAAATTCCTCCGGAATGGGCGTAGCTGACCGAGAGGTGTACAGATAAATACGCGTGTATGCGTTGACGACAGTTGGGCTTGAAGTTTTGTGAAGTGAGTGTCGTGTTGTGTACGTGATATATGTCACAATCCCTCGAGAATTTTTGTCAAAATTTATCCAAATGTACGAGTATGAGCCTTGTTTGTGGCAAGTGAGTTCAAAACACTACCATGATAGAAATAAAAAGGAGGTCGCGTACGCAAAATTGTTAGAAAAATTAAAAGAAGTGGACGCAGTCCTATGATAGCCCTATCAAACTACCTATTCCCGCTACAATATCATTCATTATGAAAATGATTTGTAAAACCACGAGAATAAACAACAACCACTACAGTCAACACAAAACTAGTATTTGTTTACCTGGACAAATTCCAAGGGTTTTCCCTACAGAAAAATTTTCTCCGTCGGTGGATATGTCGGTCCTCTCTGTCACTGGAGTTCGGTTGAGGAAATCCCGAAGGAAATCCCGGAAGCTTTCTCCTTGAGAATTTCCTGTACGTGTATCCTTAGAGGCTAGTACAATCGGAAAAAAATTAGTAGATAGGAGTTGATTATTTAATAAATCAACATAAAATTTCATTCGCCGTTTTAATTGAACATGTGTTCGGCTCCTGTCCACCGAAGACACATCGACAACTCCGCGAGAAAAGAAGAAGACGTCCCGCTGAATGAACAGCCATCGCCCAACCGTCATCGCCGCAGACACGCGCTACCCTTACGCTAGTGTGCTTGCCCCGCTCCAGCAGAAAAACAACGAACGACCCTTTTCAGGGCCACAAACTTAACAAGGCTTTCAAACGCCACTTCTTATTGTCCCTATCCGGTACCAAGACAGTAAAAAATTGCTTACGGACCGCCAGTTAAGATTACAAAGCAATTTAAAATATGAATGCATGTATTAACGAAGTCTACACAAATTAATTAATAAAAATCGATGATACAACCTTGGTGGACAGTCGGCAAGAACGTCGGCTGTTAAGCCAATGGTCCCAGTTTAATTCCCGACAAAGGTATTAAGAATATCCTATAGCATTTTTACACCATTCCATGAAATCCACTGTATTCGCTAAAGAGGAACCAATTTATGTAAAATTATAAATTAATAAATTATTATTATGTAAAATATTAAGCCTCTTTAGGAAGAAATGGAAAAAACTAGGGTTTACAGAAAATTACTATTATGATAAAACGAAATTTAAAAGTAAAGTATTTGGGTTGGAAATTCCTGTGGAACACAAGACAGAAAAGGCTAAAGGAATTTACACAACCTCTCAGAAGAAAGATGAAAAGCGATTTCTTAGAGAATGTTAAAGTATTGGGAAGAAAATAAAAATACTACATCCAAAAAAAGAAGAACTTATGAGTTATTTTCGAGTAATTTACTTTAGATTAAATTCTTGAAAAAATTTATATTAAAAATAAATTGAGGACATGTATAATATTAATCTTTTAAATACATTTAATGAAATTACACTTTAATAATATACAGTGTGGTAGTATTAATGTGGGAATAAATATTTATAACGAATGACGTAAAGGTCTGTTTAATTAAAACGGCAAATGATGTTTTCTGTTGAATTATAAAATAATCAACTCCATTCTATTAATTTTGTTCCGTTTGGTTGGCAAAAGTTGTTTTATTACATATCATTCGTTTTGACAACGTTGGTCGTGTACCCCGTACCCTTCTACGCCGTTGTGTTCAATTAAATTCAAAGGAAGAAATACTGTAGCGTATTAAACGAAATGAAATGTGTTAGTTTATTAATCTTGTATGTTTTAGGGTTAGTGAATTGTCGGAGAGGGGGTGATGATTTCATGGGCGTGGCTAGAACGGATTGAAGTTATAATGGTCGGGAGATTTGGTAAGGGGGTAACAAACGGATGAGGGTAGATTTTGGGGAAGGGGTTTTGAGAATAGGATGGGTTTACAATGGGGGAAGGGTGGAGGTTTAGAATGGGGATGTTTGGTTGATGAAGTTAATGAAACTGCTCTAGCAGCGGTTTAATTACCGTTGTATACCGCGTTGTGGCGGGCGCATACTAGCACTCGCAACTAGATGCCACTACCAGTTTCATTAGAGCCCTTAAACTTCTCTTCCCTCCCACCTCCTTAACCCTTCTCTTTTCAGCTCGTATACGTTTCTCTACCCGTTAGTCTTTGTCCTAAACAACCCTATTTCTAATTTTATCTCATACCGAAATAAAATAGAAAACTACATAAATGGAACTCACAAGAAAACAATGATTTTTACTAAAAATGAACTCATAGAACGACGGGAAACTAAAGAAATCTTCTCTCATTCAATTTAAGTTAGTATACGGTATAGCCTACAATTCGTGGATATTTAATCGGAAAAATCTGGTGTGAAACACTCACATGCCTTTCTCTTGCCACAGTGCCAATAATGAACAATATAACCTCTAGCCTTCTCTACACTATGGGCCAAGGCAGGCCAATGCATTGGTCACCAATATTGGCGTAATGGCGGCGATGGCCATACCTTGGCACCACATACTGGGCCAGAGGTTGGCTCAATATCTTGGCCAAACCTTGGACCAACACTCAGTTGCTACCCTACTTTTCTTTCATTAACAACTTCCGTATTAATATGGATATCGAGAAAATCGCTGCTGCAGCTTTTTGTTTGGCTAGAATATACAATTGTTACTTACATATTATTGACAAAAACAAGGTAAAAAGAAATGGAAACAAAGATGGTGGACTCTATCCATTCATCGTTTTGTAGACACTAAATAAAATTATTAACTAAGGGTTATAATAAAAAAAACAAATAACAAAACAAAACTATAAGAAAATTAAAATGACAACAACTATTTGTTGATAAGTTTAACTTATGATTAACAACTATTTGTTGACAAGCAAACCAGTACCAACGTTAGACAAGTGTGTGGACGCGTCACTTATCTACTGTGCACATGGTTCGCGCATTTTGGCCTTCTCTGATGTGTGCTGAAAAACCGCCGCCAACGCAACACAAGCCAAAGCCTGGCCCAACATGACCAACCCCTGTCCACACAGTGGCCCAGCAGGATTGGGCAACTGCCTGGCCGATAGTGTAGAGGAGGCATAATATTAGTAATAAAACAGAACAAACAAATTAACAAACCAACCTCAAAAAACATAACCTAATAACTCCAATTAACCGCCTAAATAAAAGGGCTGTAAAAGGAAAACAAGCCGGACTGTATGGTTATGGTAAAAAATAGGATATAGAAACAAATTAAAATTGGAATGACAGTACCTTGGTCTTCGGTGAACTGAATCCTGCGTTGACTGCTTGGGAAGGCCGCCCTGGAGAAGTGGTTGGTAGAACAGCTAGCGGCCCCGAAACGATGTTCCTTCGATAATCGTCATTAATCAACTGTACTGATTAGATGGTAGGAAGCACCGGTTGGGAAGGAGTTAATAGATAAGGTAATTAAAGAAAATAGAATTATACTGCAATACCAAACAATTGTCATCTCGAGGTACGACCTGTGTGAAATGGTGATATCCTCGTTGATTCGAGTCAGTGATCAGTCGTTGATTCACGCTCAGTGCAAAAGAGATTTGAGGCCGACCAACTTAGACACTCAATAAAATCGTGCACCACCTTTAACTATACCGGCGAGCAAATACTTTAACCCGTATAGCCGGCAATAACATTTTTCTAGACCGGCAGAGAATTTCTAGCATATGGGTCACCGAACCGTAAAACAATTATTAAAAATTTGCTATAAATTACAAACTTTACCAAGTGACGTATCAAAATAACAAGAAAACTTAAGAAAGTAGAATAAATAAATTATTGAAATTTTAACCTGACAGTTAGGGATGCTGAAGCTATTTGAAAATGATTTTTAGATAAATATTTTTCTTTTACAGATGACACTATTGTTTAAAACTTTCAAAATTCATTACATACGAATCGTTACTTATCATATCTATATCAAAATAAAACAAAAAACGATTCTATATTCAAACCTGAATAAAATATATACAAAAACACATCATATAAACAAGAAATAACCAATTTCAGGTTTAGGCTAGCGTGGTTTCATCAGTGAAATACAGGCAGAATATGCAACTAAAACTGAAGATGTCCACTAAAAAACCAGGCAAGTGCCAAAAATTTCAAAAATTACTTTTTCATTGAAAAACATGCTATGTTTAAAGGCTAATACTCCCATAAACAAGGCATGTGCCAAATGTTAACATTGTGTTTACAGAAGCTTCACAAATATTGCAGCACAGGCATGTCCAGCCACCATTTCATTGAAGAACCAGTTAAGTGCCAACCATTTTGTAAAGCATTCAACCATTTTACATGGAAATTACTAAGTAAAAAATTTGTTTTGTGAATATTTTTATTAATCAGTACTATCTGCTGTGTTTATTTTCTCAAATATTAATAGAATTCGACCCACCGGGTTGGTCTAGAGGTAAAGTCGTCGCCAAAATCAGCTGTTTAACAGCTGATTTTCGGAGACGAAGGTTCCTGGTTCAAATCCTAGTAAAGGTAGTTACTTTTATACGGATTTGAATATTAGACAGTGGTTACCGGTGTACTTTGATGGTTGAGGTTTAAATAACCATACTCTCTCAGGAATGGTCGGCCTGGGTCTGTACAAGACTACACTTCATTTACACGTCATACACATCATCCTCATCTCATTGGGTCATGGGGTTGCTTATTGTTCTAAACTGAACAGATTGCGACATACACAAATTAGGAATAAAAAAAAAGAATATTAATAGAATTTGTACAAGAACATATTTTAAAAACATGTATTAGAATTTATTTTAATATTTTACTGGTTTTTCATATTTTAACATTATTTTTTTCTGGATTAAGAGTGGAACTGTATTTTATCACACAAATTAATTATAATAATTAAATAAATAAATAATAGTACAGGATAATCACTGTGTATTTATTTTACTTTTACCATCATTGTATGTTTTCGCAACAGGTACTTAACTGGTTTATTGGTGAAATACCCCCCGGCACTTAACTACTTCTCAAAACATTACTATAAAAATAACAATAAATGAATGTTATTCCATTTCAATTGAAAAATTACTGAAAATCACTGTTTATATAGATGAACTTTTTAAACGCAATTATAAAGAACAGCATTTAATTACAAACTGACACTTATAAACAGTTTTTTCTGTTTTTCTCGAAATTATGATTTTGGCATTTGTCTGGTTTTTCAGTAGACGTCTTCCTATTGTATTATACAAAAAAATTTACTTTATACTCGTATATTACTAAACTATTGTACAAAACAGCAACGCTGCCTGCGACCATTTTGCGACGCGACCATTTCAAGAAGCGGTAACATCGTCTCAAAATCGACGATTGCCGGCTCTAGGGTTAATATGAACTAAAAAAAATAATTACAAAATTATGCGCCAGGTCTATCAACAGAGCATGAGAAAAATAAATAAATAAGGTGATTATACCTCCTTGCTTCAAACTAATGAATACTAATATGAAACATACTAACAAAACAATCCTTAACCTACTCAGTGGTTAGCGCAAGTGGCTTCTACGCTGGGGTCCCGGGTTCGATTCCCGATCAGGCCTGGCATTTTTCATCACTCATTTTCATCTATCATCCTTCTCACCGTCTGCATTAGCAGAAATTGCAAAACAGTCAGACGTAAAAAAATTAACCTATTTAAAAATATAGCCAACCTTTTTTCTGCCGCGACTTTAATACAAAAAAACTTAACAAACCCTTAATAAATATACGGATAAATTTACCTCCATTTAAATACGTTTTCCCTTACTTTTTCTTCTCCTCGTTTTCCTAGTCACTTTTTTAAACACTGTTCCTTCTTAATTAACCATTCTGTCCCACTCTTAAGTCCCAAGGGAAGTGATTTTAATTTCCTGGCTCCAAACCAGGAAACCTCTGGTTGACAAGCCTCCCTCTCCCACCAATCGTTGAACCAACCTGGAGGGCCAACGGGAAGGAGAACCATCCCAATGATTGGCTGTAAGTTGGTAGGCGGAAAAAAGGCCTAAAAACAAAGACTGAGAAATACTCCGGCCTAATGAACATAAGATGATTAACTGTTGGCTATATTTACAACCTATTGTCTAAACTATTCAAATGTAATTTATTCTAACAATGATGTTTTCCCTTACATTATTTATTTGGTTTTTACATTAGTAATGGAAGTTATGGTGATTAGGAATTACGATAACTTCCATTGTTTGGACAATTGTACTCTCACAACGGTACAAGTTTTTTTGTTGTTTTTTATTTGACAAAATTTACAATCAGTTATGTTTAACTTTTAGTAAATAGTTATCATAAACAACAATAACACTGGCATGAGTAGAGAAGTGTCCAGCCACCCTTCTCTGCAAACTAAACCCAAAAACAGTACTGATAACAGTAGTTATGAAAATGAAAGAAAACATAAAATTATTTACAGAGAATATAAAAAAAACTGGAATGATAATAGGAAACAAAACAAAAACTAACAAAATAATAAATTAATAATTAAACAACAACTTATTAACTAAACACTAAGATTATTTTCATTTTAATGATAACTAGAAAAAATGCCTACGTATAATTAATTGAAAAATTACGGCTTATGATGGTGTAGTTAACACATTATATTTATTATGTACAACTTGTATTACATACAACTTAGCTGTAAAAGTGTAAAAAAATCTCTTTCAACAAAATCTAAAACATGGACCCTCTGCAACCTCATTATAATAAATATTATAATAATATTATCAAATTGTACAACAAGTTTATAGCCAATGGATTTCTATGGTCGTAAAGACGATTTTGATAACTGTGGCTAAATCGTCTGATTTCTTTGTTAATCGTTGGCACATTTTTAGATAATCGTGAATATCCTTATCAGTAACAAACCAGTTGGGGGTTGCTAATTTTTCGCAAAACTTTATTTTGAAACCGCTGCAAGATTTCTAAGTTACTATTAGCCTACTACTGGTTCCCCATAATTGTATCCCGTAGCTCCAAACAGGTTTCAAAATAGCTTTATAAACTATAAGTTTATTTTCTGTTAATAACGGAGTCCTTCGCCCCACCAACCACTGCATCTTACTAAATCGGATATTTAACTCTTGTATTTTTATTTTGATATGATTTTTCCAACGGTACAAGTGCTATGAAAGTTTGAAACTAAAACCAATTTTGGATTTGAAATAGAGAATAATAAAATGATGCAAAGTAACCGTATTTAACATTTTTCCAACAATTATTTTGTTTTAGTATTTATAAATTTATATTTTTTCACCCTTATTGGAGTTATTAATAAGTCATAATGCCCATAACGGGTAGGTTGAGTGTTAAATTAATTGCACTCGGTCTGTTGGTTCCAGGGCTACAAAAAATAGTTCTGTTTCTTATCACATAGTCAGCCAATTACATGACTGAACTATTTAAGAGCCAAAGAGGTAGAGTTGTAAAAGATACTATAGTCGTTTGCACGTTCAGTTGACACAATGTATCTTATGGGAATCGTGTCTGCTACTAGCGTAACCAAAAACATCAATTAAAGGCATCTGGATGCGTATATAGGCCTAAATACATTTTTTAAACCTCTATACAACAGGTATTTAAAGGTAGAACTACAACTCAAGATTTGCTGAACAGAAAATATTATGCATTTTATAAAATGTTTAATAAATTGTAAAAAAATTAAAAAAACTGTAAAAAACATTTTCTACCTGGGGGGGGGGGTTAAAATGAATATCTTATCTATTTTATTGCAGATCTACTAATGCCTTCTCCATATTCCCTCACCAAACTTTCTAAACACCGAGTGATAAATGTAAACAAATGACGCAATCGGTTATTACAAGTCTAAAAAAAAATTTCACATTTGGAATCCACATATGAAGTTGAGTAAAAGCTTATAGCGTTAACTTAACTAATAGTCATACAGACTACTCTACATTATAAAGGAGGGGAATGTTATTGGTTATGATGACATTAATTGATCTACAAAGCCGATGTTTGTGTATGTGCTAGTAGAAGTCAGAGCCCCATAAGAAATACATTGTCCTATACTGTTCCGTTGTGTCAACTGAACGTGCAAACCACTATAGTCAGAGTTATCTCCTCTGAAAGTAATGAATTTCACTATACAGCCAGACCCTGTGGTGAATGAAGTGAAGATGTCGTTTGCAGGGTAGAAAGTGGATGCTTTTCGGAGGGCCTGGCATACTGATAAGCATACTCTTTCAACTCAGTGAGGAAGGCAATAGTAAACCAATTCCTCCTCATTTTTAATTAGTAAAACCTCTAGAGGTTCAAACCAGCCTTTCGGCTGTTGACCTAAACAACACAATAAGTCATAATAAGTTTAATCATTTTTATCTATTAATAATTGTTTTTTTTTATTCCTAATTTGTGTACGTTGCAATCTGTTCAATTTAGAACAATAAGCAACCCCATGACCCAATGAGATGAGGATGATGTGTATGACGTGTAAATGAGGTGTAGTCTTGTACAGACCCAGGCCGACCATTCCTGAGAGAGTATGGTAAATTAAACACCAACTATCAAAGTACACCGGTAACCACTGTCTAGTATTCAAATACGTATAAATACTAAAAGTAACTACCTTTACTAGGATTTGAACCAGGAACCTTCGTCTCCGAAAATCAGCTGTTAAACAGCTGATTTTGGCGACGACTTTACCTCTAGACCAACCCGGTGGGTAATAATTGTTAAAGTGGAAATATTTAAATAATTTAATGGGAATTAAAGCAATACTAATAATAATGATCAATATCAAAAACAAACAGGAAGATAAATTATTAGACAAATGATTTGAAGAATAGGAAAGTAAAATATCCGTAGAATTTAACAAGTAGTTGTAATAAATATTTAGTGGTATGGAAATAGATGGACTAATCAAGCAATTGTTTTCGTCATTTTAGGGTGAATGAGGAAACGAATGAGCAGTGAATGAATGAAATACTCATTCATCCTTTATATACAATAGCAATATCAGAATTATTATCTTTCTACCCACGAACGCACGCTAGCTAACCGCAACGTGGTCCAAATGATTAAGGTAGATGCTATAGATGGTTGTTGGCATGAACAGACCAAAACAATGCAATCTATTGTATGGTCTTCATTATCATAAATGGTAAATGGTTGGGCCCACATACCATTTCATCACTTCTTTATTTTACGGTTTCTCCCTCTGTTTTCATTATTTGAAGTCTATTGATCATTAGATACTTTTTATTGTAAAGGATTTTTAATACTTAAAACTATTAAAAATTACAGAGTTAACTTTATAATAACCGACAAAAAATTCCAAAGAAATCGAATTTTGTTTTTGTTTATACCTTTCAAACCATAAATAGCATTAGGCCTACAGTTGTTGTTTAGGTTAACAGTCGAAAGGCAGGTTTTAACCTCTAGAGGTTTTACTAAGTGAAAACGAGGAGTGAGGTGGTTTACTATTGCCTTCCTCATTGAATTGAAAGAGTATGCTTATCAGCATGCCAGGCCCTCTGAAAACCACCTACTTTCCACCCTTCAAATGACACCTTCACTTCATTCACTTCACCTACACTTCACCACAGGGTCCTGGCTGTGTAATGAAATTCATTACTTTCAGAGGAAAGAACTCTGGCTAGTATCTTTTACAACTCTACCTCTTCTGTTCTTAAATAGTTCAGCCATATAATTGGCTGACTGTGTGGTAAGAAACAGAACTATTTTTGTAGCCCTGGAACCAGCAGATCGAGTGCATTTAATTTAACACTCCACTTGCCCGTTATGGGCAAAGCCTTACAGTAAATGATTGCCTATTATCTGAATATAACACAGAGAACAAACATAATTCTAACCTATTTATGGTACAGCGCGGTAGATACTTATGGATGCATAAACGAAAGAAGCCAAGAAATTTTAGTTTTATAAAACCACAATATTTATACATATTTAATTAAAAGAAATAACGTAATTTCAGCAAAAATACCTTAATAAACTGTCAAAATAAATTAATTTTACAAATCCTACACATTTATCTTCATTCATGTTATCGCCGACGCCCCTACCATTATCAGCGTCTGCAGATGGTCCTAGAACTTGCCTGCCGAGGTTAGCGCAGCCAGCAATGCCTCCTCTCCACTATGAAGCTGACTCACCGGAGGGGTGGTATTTAAGCAGCCGCACTAGACCGCGAGTCGCTTCCGCGAGACAGCTTTCGAACGGAGAAAAAGAAGAAAGAAGAAGAGCCCAGCCAAGACCGGACGCACCATCCCTGGTCGATTGATGGAAGCCTGAGTGAAGATCGAGTTCAACGCGGGACCGGAGAGAACCGCCTCGGTCGCGCTATCGGCCGACGTTCTTCGACGACCCGACACTGTGGGGCTCTGGGGTCACCACTGTCACGCTGCAATGGGGACTCAACAACCGCTGAGGGATAGCTAGGCCTGAACCCGGTAGTCGAGTCACTCTTCGAGCTCCGCTCTCAACACGCCGGCTCACCGCTTCCTGCCATCTACAACGGCCCTTTTCAGGGCCACCAAAAAAACCCAAACGGTTCTCAGGACCCCCAACCAATTAAACGGCCACAAGCAAAGTTTCGCCACGTGTCTTTGGCCCCGTAGACAATGTAAAATAAAGTTTGTTTATAATTACGTGTCTCTTTTAAGAAAAATTATGAAATTTTTACGGACTGTTGCTGAAAATCGAAGCGATCTTTGAATTATAAGCATTCATGGAGGTGAGCCTATTTGTAATATAAAAATCATTATATTTTATTTATACATTATATTTTTCTTGCTTTGAACTTCCTCTTTCCATAACAATCCCATCGCCTTTTTAAAGATAGAAGAAGTTAGAAGGGAACAGATAGGATGGTTTGGTTCCACCCTCCCCTTTTAATGCAATATACAAGTTTTCTGGACTCACCACTCTCCCTTACATAAACCAATCCCTCACCTTTCACAATGGCTAACCTTCTTTCCACGCCATTTTTGATTCTTCTTAACAAATCATTCAAAGTGGATTTTTCAATATTTCTGATTACTTTAAGTTCTGTTCCGTTCCTCCCCTTCTACAGTTTGCAAAGGAGAGAGAGTGCCCTTTTGCATTCCAATCTTATTTGACTTCTCTTATTTTATTTTGATTTTTTTTTGTTCAATTCGGAAATTTTCTTTCCAAACTTGTTTAACAACAAACAATATAACTGAAGTTTATTGATTTTATTCTGTCTATTCAGTTTCTGAAACACAAAAAGTAATAAAAAGAGTTTTTACTTGAAAGAAAAGTAACAAGCGAGATTAAAATGATGGCGCGTATTTTATTTGAACAAATTCGATTGAAATTTTGGATTTATACTTTATACTATGTTTTTTCCATAATTATATGATTATAATATAAATTATCCATCCTTCTTCGTTTTAATTATTAATCATAACTAATGTGGATGCAATTGACTTATCTAATTACAATTTGTGTGACACTAGATTTGAATAAATTAATGTAGCCACCTGTCAAACGTCCTAAACTCTGTTAAGTCAATAAAAAGAAAACTGAATGTAATTTTAACGACAACCATCTTAGTTTTTGTTTTGAATGGAACAATGTAAGCGGCTATAGAATGAGTTAGGACAATTAACAACAAAACGGCTGCTATAAATTCTCCGCATATTATTATTTCAATAATCTATTTTTGTTTTGTTTTTTACTTTCTCTTGCCTATATGAATATATAGGAAGGAAAGTATTGTTTTCATGTCAATTTTTCGAAATCGAGTTTTCACCGGATCTATACGTTTTCAGACCCCCTGATCCCAAAAAAACATGTTTTTAGCGATTGGTCTGTGTGTGTGTGTCTGTGTGTGTGTCTGTGTGTGTGTGTGTGAACAGAATATCTCAAGAACGGAACATTGTACGAACTTGAAACTTGAAACTTAAGTTACGTACCACTACCGGACTCGACACGAACATTTTCATCAAAATCGGTCAACCGGAAGTGGTAGTTTATTCGTGTAATTTTTCACTTTTTTGCGATTTTCTCAAAAACTGGTCCTACGATTTTTTTAAAAATCGCCTGGTTTACTCAATTTTTTATTCTCTACAAGATAGGGTAGGCGTCATGTTTGCTGAAATTCTGGGTGAGGCTGTTTTCACGTAAAAACGTTGTTTTTTTAAGATTACAGCTTTAATATGCATTTTAGCGCAAAACTTTATATAATAAAAGTTGTAGAGAATTAAAAATTCTACAACTTTTAAATAAAAGTTGTAATTGTTTGAAGTCAAACAATTTTTTGTATAACGCTTAGTTTAGCGGTAATTTGCGATTTTCTGTTTTTTTCTCACGAAAATGTGTGAAAAATTGATTTTTTTAAGATTTCGGCCTTAGTATGCATTTTACGACAAAAGTGTATATAATTAAATTTATAGAAAATTAAAAGATCTACAACTTTTATTTAAAGCATTTTTCTCTACAGAGCCTAGTTTAGAGAGAAAGAGTGATTTTCCGTATTTTTAAGCCAAACTGAGTTCGATTGTCATTTTGCGTCATTCACTCATGATTAAAATAAGGTTATGTTTTTGAGGTTAGTTTTTTGTTTATTTCTAATATTTTATTAATAATGTTAGGTTTATTATTAATTATTTGCATTGGCAAGAGAAAGTTGTGTGAGTGTTTCACACCAGATTTTTAGTCTAAAAGTCGCATCGTTAGCTTGGTCATTAGCGACTACAGTCGGTTTTGGTACTTTAACGAGTTAACATTTCCAGACCGGGAATCGGACACTAGACCTATAGCTTTATATACTAGCGCGCCGCCATTACGCTACAGAGGCGGGCAATCTATTTTTTCTTTCTCTTTTTAATACGCATAAGCTACGGCATAAATCTCCATCTAGTACGCAAAATGGAACTAAATCTGATCAATGACTAAAATTAAATAGGTTGTGTAACATTTATTTTTCAATGTTACAAATTTTAATTTTTAAATTAATTTCCTTGCATTGTTCTAATAGTTTTAATTTTCGTTATCTACTAATTAACTATCTAATTAGTTATCTCTCAATTGTTTTCTCTTTTAGGCCTTAGCTTACCGTTCGCTGTCATCTGCTTTTCTGCCGTTTCATGTTTCCCTTTCTTGTTTCCCTTGTTGGAAGGGGGGGGGGACGTCAGGCCCGAGGTTTCCTTTTGGGTAATTTTGGCGTGTCTCGCTCTTCTTACAGCAAATGGTCATGACATCGGACGTGTTCTCTGGTTACTTATGCCGTATTTCTTTTTGAGTTTTTTTTCGGGGTGCGTTATGCCGCCTGGTTTTTGCTTGACCATTTTGCTTTCCCGTGTATCGGTAAGTTCATCACTTTTATTTTTGTAGTTAAAACCCATTGTAGCCGAGAATGATTTATTTTATAATTTTGTAAATTTTGTAAACCCTTTGGGTGATTTAAATTTTTAAATTTGAATTTAAGCTTTCCTTAAAGCGCACTGTTATATATTTTTTTTTAAATTTTTCTCTTGTTGTGCCGGTGGGCTTTAGCTACCTTTTTATTTTTGTGTTTTGCGGTTGCCCTCATTTTTCTTAGTCTTGGTTTTTTTTCTGCTCTTTGCAGGGACCAAGTTCAGGGAGCAATTTTAACCAAGTTTAGGATGCATTTAAGACCCAATTTGGGATGAATCTAATCAAGTTTGGGCGAACGTTAACATGTCTGAATTTTCCTATGTCACCCGATACTCTTTCTGGAAGGAATGCTTCTACTCGTCTTAAAAAATTTTAAAATCTACTTATGAAGCTTCCATTATTTTAATACTATTAAAATATACTTAAAATCCTTAATTATTTTGTAATTTGTTATGTAAATGATTTTCTAAAAATTTAATTAATTTTGTTAAATTATGCTGCGTAATAATATCAACTTACTTTTTATTTTTGTAAAACATAATTTGTGAAAAACAAGTTCTAAAATTTTTAAAAATGAAAATTGTGAACTTTGCTCTTGTCTAACCTGCTTTGGTTAAACGTTTTTAACCTGCTTTGGTTAAACGTGGAGAAAGATGATGTCGGATGATGTCGGACGGTGTCGGATGATGTCGGATGATAACGGACGGTGTCGGATTGATGTCGGATGATTTCGGATGATGTCGGATGGTGTCGGATAATGTCGGATGATGTCGGACGGTGTCGCATTGATGTCGGATGTTGTGGGATGAAGTCGGACGGTGTCGGATTGATGTTGGCAGTGTGTCGGATGATTTCGGGGTGTGTCGGATTGATGTCGGATGATGTCGGATGAAGTCGGACGGTGTCGGATTAATGTCGGATGGTGTCGGATTGATGTCGGATGGTGACGCATAATGTCGGACGGTGTCGGATTAATGTCGGATGATGTCGGATTGGTGTTGGATGATGTCGGATGGTGTCGGATGAAGTCGGACGGTGTCGGATTGATGTCGGATGGTGTCGGATTATGTCGGATGGTGTCGGATAATGTCGGACGGTGTCGGATTAATTAATGTCGGATGATGTCGGACGGGGTCGGATTGATGTCGGATGGTGTCGGATGATGTCGGATGAAGTCGGACGGTGTCGGATTGATGTCCGATGATGTCAGATGGGGTCAGATGATGTTGGACGGTATCGGATTGAAGTCGGATGTTGTCGGATTGATGTCGGCAGTGTGTGGGATAATGTCGGATGGTGTCGGATGATATCGGACGGTGTCGGATTGATGCCGGATGATGTCGGATGTTGTCGGATGGTGTCGGATGATGTCGGACGGTGTCGGATCGATGTCGGACGGTGTCGGAATGATGTCGGAAGATATCAGACGGTGTCGCATTGATGTCGGATGATGTCGGATGGTGCCGGACGGTGTCGGATTGATATCGGATGGTGTCGGATGATGTCGGATGGTGTCGGATTGATGTCGGCAGTGTGTCGGATGATGTCGGATGGTGTCGGATGATGTCGGATGGTGTCGGATGAAGTCGGACGGTGTCGGATTGATGTCGGATGATGTCGGATGGTGTCGGATTATGTCGGATGGTGTCGGATTGATGTCCGATGATGTCGGATGGTGTCAGATGATGTTGGACGGTGTCGGATCGATGTCGGACGGTGTCGGAATGATGTCGGATGATGTCGGATGGTGTCGGATTATGTCGGATGGTGTCGGATAATGTCGGATGATGTCGGACGGTGTCGCATTGATGTCGGATGTTGTGGGATGAAGTCGGACGGTGTCAGATTGATGTCGGATGATGTCGGATGGTGTCGGATGAAGTCGGATGAAGTCGGACGGTGTCGGATTAATGTCGGATGGTGTCGGATTGATGTCGGCAGTGTGTGGGATAATGTCGGATGGTGTCGGATGATATCGGACGGTGTCGGATTGATGCCGGATGATGTCGGATGTTGTCGGATGGTGTCGGATGATGTCGGACGGTGTCGGATCGATGTCGGACGGTGTCGGAATGATGTCGGATGGTGACGCATAATGTCGGACGGTGTCGGATTAATGTCGGATGATGTCGGATTGGTGTTGGATGATGTCGGATGGTGTCGGATGAAGTCGGACGGTGTCGGATGATGTCGGATGGTGTCGGATTATGTCGGATGGTGTCGGATAATGTCGGATGATGTCGGACGGTGTCGCATTGATGTCGGATGTTGTGGGATGAAGTCGGACGGTGTCGGATTGATGTTGGCAGTGTGTCGGATGATGTCGGGGTGTGTCGGATTGATGTCGGATGATGTCGGATGGTGTCGGATTGATGTCAGATGGTGACGCATAATGTCGGACGGTGTCGGATTAATGTCGGATGATGTCGGATTGGTGTTGGATGATGTCGGATGGTGTCGGATGAAGTCGGACGGTGTCGGATTGATGTCGGATGATGTCGGATGGTGTCGGATTATGTCGGATGGTGTCGGATGATATCGGACGGTGTCGGATTGATGTCGGATGATGTCGGATTGATGTCGGTAGTGTGTCGGATGATGTCGGTAGTGTGTCGGATGATGTCGGATGGTGTCGGACGGTGTCGGATTGATGTCGGATGGTGTCGGATGATGTCGGACGGTGTCGGATCGATGTCGGATGGTGTCGGATAATGTCGGATGATGTCGGACGGTGTCGCATTGATGTCGGATGTTGTGGGATGAAGTCGGACGGTGTCAGATTGATGTCGGATGATGTCGGATGGTGTCGGATGATGTCGGATGAAGTCGGACGGTGTCGGATTAATGTCGGATGGTGTCGGATTGATGTCGGCAGTGTGTGGGATAATGTCGGATGGTGTCGGATGATATCGGACGGTGTCGGATTGATGCCGGATGATGTCGGATGTTGTCGGATGGTGTCGGATGATGTCGGACGGTGTCGGATCGATGTCGGACGGTGTCGGAATGATGTCGGATGGTGACGCATAATGTCGGATTAATGTCGGATGATGTCGGATTGGTGTTGGATGATGTCGGATGGTGTCGGATGAAGTCGGACGGTGTCGGATTGATGTCGGATGATGTCGGATGGTGTCGGATTATGTCGGATGGTGTCGGATAATGTCGGATGATGTCGGACGGTGTCGCATTGATGTCGGATGTTGTGGGATGAAGTCGGACGGTGTCGGATTGATGTTGGCAGTGTGTCGGATGATGTCGGGGTGTGTCGGATTGATGTCGGATGATGTCGGATGGTGTCGGATGATGTCGGATGAAGTCGGACGGTGTCGGATTAATGTCGGATGATGTCGGACGGGGTCGGATTGATGTCGGATGGTGTCGGATGATGTCGGATGAAGTCGGACGGTGTCGGATTGATGTCCGATGATGTCGGATGGTGTCGGATGATGTTGGACGGTATCGGATTGAAGTCGGATTGATGTCGGATGGTGACGCATAATGTCGGACGGTGTCGGATTAATGTCGGATGATGTCGGATTGGTGTTGGATGATGTCGGATGGTGTCGGATGAAGTCGGACGGTGTCGGATTGATGTCGGATGATGTCGGATGGTGTCGGATTATGTCGGATGGTGTCGGATGATATCGGACGGTGTCGGATTGATGTCGGATGATGTCGGATTGATGTCGGTAGTGTGTCGGATGATGTCGGTAGTGTGTCGGATGATGTCGGTAGTGTGTCGGATGATGTCGGATGGTGTCGGACGGTGTCGGACGGTGTCGGATTGATGTCGGATGGTGTCGGATGATGTCGGATGGTGTCGGATTGATGTCGGCAGTGTGTCGGATGATGTCGGATGGTGTCGGATGATGTCGGATGGTGTCGGATGAAGTCGGTCGGTGTCGGATTGATGTCGGATGGTGTCGGATTATGTCAAATGGTGTCGGATTGATGTCCGATGATGTCGGATGGTGTCGGATGATGTTGGACGGTATCGGATTGAAGTCGGATGTTGTCGGATTGATGTCGGCAGTGTGTGGGATAATGTCGGATGGTGTCGGATGATATCGGACGGTGTCGGATTGATGCCGGATAATGTCGGATGTTGTCGGATGGTGTCGGATGATGTCGGACGGTGTCGGATCGATGTCGGACGGTGTCGGAATGATGTCGGATGGTGACGCATAATGTCGGACGATGTCGGATTAATGTCGGATGATGTCGGATTGGTGTTGGATGATGTCGGATGGTGTCGGATGAAGTCGGACGGTGTCGGATTGATGTCGGATGATGTCGGATGGTGTCGGATGATGTCGGACGGTGTCGGATCGATGTCGGACGGTGTCGGAATGATGTCGGATGGTGACGCATAATGTCGGACGGTGTCGGATTAATGTCGGATGATGTCGGATTGGTGTTGGATGATGTCGGATGGTGTCGGATTGATGTCGGATGATGTCGGATGGTGTCGGATTATGTCGGATGGTGTCGGATAATGTCGGATGATGTCGGACGGTGTCGCATTGATGTCGGATGTTGTGGGATGAAGTCGGACGGTGTCGGATTGATGTTGGCAGTGTGTCGGATGATGTCGGGGTGTGTCGGATTGATGTCGGATGATGTCGGATGAAGTCGGACGGTGTCGGATTAATGTCGGATGGTGTCGGATTGATGTCGGATGGTGACGCATAATGTCGGACGGTGTCGGATTAATGTCGGATGATGTCGGATTGGTGTTGGATGATGTCGGATGGTGTCGGATGAAGTCGGACGGTGTCGGATTGATGTCGGATGATGTCGGATGGTGTCGGATTATGTCGGATGGTGTCGGATAATGTCGGATGATGTCGGACGGTGTCGCATTGATGTCGGATGTTGTGGGATGAAGTCGGACGGTGTCGGATTGATGTTGGCAGTGTGTCGGATGATTTCGGGGTGTTTCGGATTGATGTCGGATGATGTCGGATGGTGTCGGATGATGTCGGATGAAGTCGGACGGTGTCGGATTAATGTCGGATGGTGTCGGATTGATGTCGGATGGTGACGCATAATGTCGGATGATGTCGGATTGGTGTTGGATGTGTCGGATGAAGTCGGACGGTGTCGGATTGATGTCGGATGATGTCGGATGGTGTCGGATTATGTCGGATGGTGTCGGATTATGTCGGATGGTGTCGGATAATGTCGGACGGTGTCGGATTAATGTCGGATGATGTCGGACGGGGTCGGATTGATGTCGGATGGTGTCGGATGATGTCGGATGAAGTCGGACGGTGTCGGATTGATGTCCGATGATGTCGGATGGTGTCGGATGATGTTGGACGGTATCGGATTGAAGTCGGATGTTGTCGGATTGATGTCGGCAGAGTGTGGGATAATGTCGGATGGTGTCGGATGATATCGGACGGTGTCGGATTGATGTCGGATGATGTCGGATTGATGTCGGTAGTGTGTCGGATGATGTCGGATGATATCGGATGTTATCGGACGGTGTTGGATTGATGTCGGATTGATGTCGGCAGTGTGTCGGTTGATGTCGGATGGTTTCGGATGATGTCGGATGATATCGGACGGTGTCGGTCGGGTGGTGTCCGGTGGAGTCGGATGATGTCCGATGATGTCGGACGGTGTCGGATTGATGCCGGATGATGTCGGATGTTGTCGGATGGTGTCGGATGATGTCGGACGGTGTCGGATCGATGTCGGACGGTGTCGGAATGATGTCGGAAGATATCGGACGGTGTCGCATTGATGTCGGATGATGTCGGATGGTGTCGGACGGTGTCGGACGGTGTCGGATTGATGTCGGATGGTGTCGGATGATGTCGGATGGTGTCGGATTGATGTCGGCAGTGTGTCGGATGATGTCGGATGGTGTCGGATGATGTCGGATGGTGTCGGATGAAGTCGGTCGGTGTCGGATTGATGTCGGATGGTGTCGGATTATGTCAAATGGTGTCGGATTGATGTCCGATGATGTCGGATGGTGTCGGATGATGTTGGACGGTATCGGATTGAAGTCGGATGTTGTCGGATTGATGTCGGCAGTGTGTGGGATAATGTCGGATGGTGTCGGATGATATCGGACGGTGTCGGATTGATGCCGGATAATGTCGGATGTTGTCGGATGGTGTCGGATTATGTCGGATGGTGTCGGATAATGTCGGATGATGTCGGACGGTGTCGCATTGATGTCGGATGTTGTGGGATGAAGTCGGACGGTGTCGGATTGATGTTGGCAGTGTGTCGGATGATGTCGGGGTGTGTCGGATTGATGTCGGATGATGTCGGATGATGTCGGATGAAGTCGGACGGTGTCGGATTAATGTCGGATGGTGTCGGATTGATGTCGGATGGTGACGCATAATGTCGGACGGTGTCGGATTAATGTCGGATGATGTCGGATTGGTGTTGGATGATGTCGGATGGTGTCGGATGAAGTCGGACGGTGTCGGATTGATGTCGGATGATGTCGGATGGTGTCGGATTATGTCGGATGGTGTCGGATAATGTCGGATGATGTCGGACGGTGTCGCATTGATGTCGGATGTTGTGGGATGAAGTCGGACGGTGTCGGATTGATGTTGGCAGTGTGTCGGATGATTTCGGGGTGTTTCGGATTGATGTCGGATGATGTCGGATGGTGTCGGATGATGTCGGATGAAGTCGGACGGTGTCGGATTAATGTCGGATGGTGTCGGATTGATGTCGGATGGTGACGCATAATGTCGGATGATGTCGGATTGGTGTTGGATGGTGTCGGATGAAGTCGGACGGTGTCGGATTGATGTCGGATGATGTCGGATGGTGTCGGATTATGTCGGATGGTGTCGGATTATGTCGGATGGTGTCGGATAATGTCGGACGGTGTCGGATTAATGTCGGATGATGTCGGACGGGGTCGGATTGATGTCAGATGGTGTCGGATGATGTCGGATGAAGTCGGACGGTGTCGGATTGATGTCCGATGATGTCGGATGGTGTCGGATGATGTTGGACGGTATCGGATTGAAGTCGGATGTTGTCGGATTGATGTCGGCAGAGTGTGGGATAATGTCGGATGGTGTCGGATGATATCGGACGGTGTCGGATTGATGTCGGATGATGTCGGATTGATGTCGGTAGTGTGTCGGATGATGTCGGATGATATCGGATGTTATCGGACGGTGTTGGATTGATGTCGGATTGATGTCGGCAGTGTGTCGGTTGATGTCGGATGGTTTCGGATGATGTCGGATGATATCGGACGGTGTCGGTCGGGTGGTGTCCGGTGGAGTCGGATGATGTCCGATGATGTCGGACGGTGTCGGATTGATGCCGGATGATGTCGGATGTTGTCGGATGGTGTCGGATGATGTCGGACGGTGTCGGATCGATGTCGGACGGTGTCGGAATGATGTCGGAAGATATCGGACGGTGTCGCATTGATGTCGGATGATGTCGGATGGTGTCGGACGGTGTCGGACGGTGTCGGATTGATGTCGGATGGTGTCGGATGATGTCGGATGGTGTCGGATTGATGTCGGCAGTGTGTCGGATGATGTCGGATGATATCGGACGGTGTTGGATTGATGTCGGATGATGTCGGATTGATGTCGGATTGATGTCGGCAGTGTGTCGGATGATTTCGGATGGTGTCGGATGATGTCGGATACTAAAGCTTTGACGTTGCACATCTTGG
The DNA here is from genome assembly GCA_035578175.1 of Catonia carolina. NCBI lineage: Eukaryota > Metazoa > Arthropoda > Insecta > Hemiptera > Achilidae > Catonia > Catonia carolina. The sequence goes on along the minus strand of JAQMRL010000001.1, from coordinate 246,996,146 downwards.
TTGTTATGTGGGCCTGCCTATCCTTTACTAGGATTTGAACCAGGAGCCTTCATCTCCGGAAATCAGCTGTTAAACAGCTGACTCACGGCGACGACTAAACCCACAGTTACTTTACTATACTATTTTTCACGGCTGATGAGCTCTGAACGTATGCATTGCCCCCTACCCGCTTTATAGCTAGCCAACGATATGCCAGCAACGTTATCAACGCTTGCTCTTGTAACTCTGTTGAATATTTTGTCGGCTAGTATTTTGGTCTTTCAATAACAGGTATTATAACCCGTAAACATACAATCAGCTGATTATATTATAAAGTATTGCATGTTAACGCGCTCTATAATCGATGTGTTCAGTACGAGATGCAAGACGAGAGTGAACTATTGCGGTTCTTATACGCATGCGCGCGTAATGTTTGGCAGGTACAATCTGACAACGCTGGCAAACGTTCTGATAGGTCTAAACGAGTGGAATAGCAGAGCTCATCAACCATGAAAAGCATAGTCTACAATATTAGATTCTATTATAGTAACCGTGATTTTACCTCTAGACCAACCCGGTGGGTTCAGCAATATATATTTTTTTAACAGTTTAACAAAAACTTACAGTAAATGTTTTAAAAATTTTCGAATATAGGGCGATCTTGAAGAAGACAGCATTCAGCAGCGTTGCTTCCGTGTGATCGTTTGGTTATAACTAATAATGGTTTCTTTTTGGGTCCTGGCAATGTACAACTTTTCATTATACGGAGAAAGACGTAGTTTTGTCGTTTTAAAATCAATGGACTAGGTGAATGAAGGTGTGAAAATGAGAGAATGAGACATGACACTAATGATCTGTTTACTGATGATTGAATAATAATTTGATGATTGAGTTTTTAGGTGAATGAGTGTTATTAAGATTAAGTTTGTTGAGATAAGAGTTGACCACAGTAATATTTGAAAAATATTGTGAAGAACAAATTTTATAATCGACATAGAAAAATTATCTTACAAAATTATGTAATTGCTAAATTGTACAAATTGTAAAAATTAATATATATTGCAATCTAACAGAGAATATCCAATTTAGATAAATTCATTTACAGCCGAGAGAAATTTGTACCACATTCCTCCCTTGATTCACCAATACAGTAAATGGAATGATCAATTAATTACTCCATTGAAATAATATAAGCCTAATACAGAATGGTAGTCTATTATATTAAATCACCATAGCTTACTATAACATCACAGTAATCTAATTTAATTGCAAACGGATCAATTTATGCCACTTAACTAATAGGGCTTGTAAAAGTTTTTTTTTATTTAGATCAGCTTCAAAAGGCCTCTTTATTCTTAGGCTACCCTTATTTTAAAACCCCTCTTGTTTCATCTCCAACAAAAACACTCAACACAACATCCCTTCACTTGCTTACTGTTGCTATCTACTTTGTATACAGCTTACACTTGTAAATCCAATCCCTCAGATATCCAAATAAACTCACAATTCTTTCCCAATTTCTTCCCTTTAAACCTAATTCCATTTATCTCTTTATTACATCTTTTAACTGGTCAAGGGAAATTCTAGATATCAACAAGTTCTTTTTCCTAAAAAAAAGGAAGAATTGGTTAGATCTACTGAAAGCCCATCCACAAAACAAATTTGCTAAAAGTTTATTTTAGTGTACTTAAAAGAAGTGATGACCGATACCAATATTTAAAATAATATCCAACAATCTTAACATATTTAGTTAGATCTTTTTTACTTTCTCTTGCCTATATGAATATTATAGGAAGGAAAGTATTGTTTTCATGTCGATTTTTCAAAATCGAGTTTTCATCGGATCTACACGTATTCAGACCCCCTGAACCCAAAAAACATGTTATTAGCGATTGGTCTGTGTGTGTGTGTACAAAATATCTCAAGAACGGAACATCGTACGAACTTGAAACTTAAGTTACATACCACTACCGGACCCGACACGAACATTTCCATCAAAATCGGTCAACCGGAAGTAGTAGTTTATTCGTGTAATTTTTCACTTTTTTGTGATTTTCTCAATAACTGGTCCTACGATTTTTTAAAAATCGCCTGGTTTACTCAATTTTTTATTCTCTACAAGATAAGGTAGGCGCCATAAGGAAGGTTTGCTGAAATTCTTGGTGAGGCTGTTTTTACGTAAAAAAAGTGCTTTTTAAGATTACGGCTTTAATATGTAGTATTATAGCGCAAAAATGTATAGGTATAATAAAAAATGTATAAAATTTAAAATTCTACAACTTTTATTTCGAACATTTTTTGTATAACGCTTAGTTTAGCGGTAATTAGCGATTTTCTGTTTTTTCTCACGAAAGCGTGTGAAAATCGATTTTTTAAGATTTCGGCCTTAGAATGCATTTTATGACAAAAGTGTGTACTAATCGAATTTATAGAAAATTAAAAGAACTACAACTTTTATATAGAGCATTTTTCTCTACAGAGCCTAGTTTAGCGTGAAGGGGTGATTTTCCGTATTTTTAAGGCAAACTGAGATCCATTTTCATTTTGCGTCTTTTTATATATGATTAAAATTAGGTTATGTTTATTGAGGTTAGTTTTTTGTTTATTTCTAATGTTTTATTACTAATGTTAGGTTATATTGGTCATTATTTGCACTGGCAAGAGAAAGTTGTGTGAGTGTTTTACACCAGATTTTTAAAAATTAAATAACACCTCCAAAACTTACGAGTGGAAATCTAGAATTCACTTCTAATTAAACTAAATTTAAAAGTGTATTTCATTATTTATTATTTGAAACAATGCCCATAACAGACAGGTGGAGTGTTAAATTATTTGCACTCGATCAGCTAGTGTAAAAGACACTAGTCAGAGTTATCTCCTTTGAGAGTAATAAATTTTATTATACAACCTGACCCTGTGGTGAATGAAGTGAAAGTGTCATTTACAGGGTGAAAAGTGGATGCTTTTTAGTGAGCCCGGCATGCTGATAAGCATACTTTTCTACTCAATGAAGAAGGCAATGCTAAACCACCTCACTCCTCGTTTTACTTAGTAAAGCCTCTAACGATTCAAACCAGCCTTTCGTCTGATGACCTAAACAACAATATGAAACAAGACAAGGCCAGATCGATGGCTCATTTGGTAAAGCGCTCGATGTTGAAGTTTCCAAAGAGGATTCCAGGCTAGGGTCCAGAAAATTAACAAAAAGTTTTATCCCACATCAAACTTCAATACAATGGCCGGCCCATTGTGTACTGGTCAGCGCATCTGACTTCTATGCTGGAGTTCCAGGTTCAATTCCCCGTCAGGTGTGGTATAAGTTCATCTGTATGTTACCTCATTACCTTAGCACAAGCCAAGGCTTATGTAGGCTTCATCACTCAATAAAATAAAATCGCCAAAGACCCAAATATTGATTTACTTGAAAACGACAAAGTAAAACTTTGGCATGAAATATCTCGATGAATTGGTTCTACACAAGTAAAGTTTTGAAATGCATCCTTCCAACCATTAATATAAATAATTATAAATGAAATTTATTACCTTACTTTGGTCGCTTTTTAAAAAGCAACCAAAGGTAAGGTAATAAATTCTTTTATACTGTAAGTTCTACACAAAATTTATAAACAACTGAAAAATGTTTCTGGTATTATTTTAATTATTCTAGATTTTCATTTAAAACAATCCTATGTAATAGTAAATTTAAAGCGCTAGTGCAGTTTCTCAACGTTTGCTACAAACTTGTCGTACTATAAACAAAAACAATCTGGTGTGAAACACTCACACTACTTTCTCTTGCCAATACAAATTATGAAGAATATAGCCTAACATTAGTAATAAAACATTAGATTTAAACAAAAACCTAACTTCAATAAACATAACCTAATTTTAATCATGAGTGAAAGATGCAAAATGAAAATCAACCTCAGTTTGGCTTTAAAATACGGAAAATTACTCTTTCATGCTAAACTAGGCTCTGTAGAGAAAAATGCTCTAAATAAAAGTTTGTTTAGGTCATCAGCTGAAAGGCTGGTTTGAACCTCTATTTTTTTTTTTTTTTTTTTTTGGTTTAACGTCCGACTGTTATGCAATTACTGCTAATGCAGACGGTGAAGGATGAAATGAATTTTTGTAACGTATGAAAATATGCCGTGCCTGAATGGGATTCGAACCCAAGACCGCATGATGAAAGGCGAGCACGTTACCAACTACGCCACTGCGGCCGGCGAACCTCTAGAGGTTTTACTAAGTAAAACAAGGAGTGAGGTGGTTTACCATTGCCTTTCTCACTGAGTGAAAAATTACATTTTTCAGCATGCCAGGCCCTCTGAAAAGCCCATATTTTCCACTCTGCAAATGACACCTTCACTTCATTCACCACAGGGTCTGGCTGTATAATGAAATTCATTACTTTCAGAGGAAATAAATTTGATTAGTGTGTTTCACAATTCTACCTCTTCTGTTCTTAAATGATTCAGTCATTTAATTGGCTGACCATGTGATAAGAAACAGAACTATTAATTTTAGCCCTGCAACTGGACAGATTGAGTGTAAATAAATTGACACCACCTGTCTGTTAAGGGTGGAAATAAAAGTTGTAGATCTATTAATTTCCTATAAATTTGATAGCGTACTCTCTGAGGTACAAAAACACAACTTTTGTATCTTTTGACCATTTTAATATAATGTGTTAAAAGTACTTGATCTTGTCTGTTAAGGTGGCTACACATGAGGAGGTAACATGCAAACCGTGTTTTGTCACAATAATGTCATTTTACACTAAGACCAAAAAACTGTTGTTTTGATTTTACTGCAGATTTAATACGGGGTTCAGCTACCAGCATTTAAAGGATGATAAAAAACGCTAAATAAACAATTTTTGAAAATATTGATGTGGGAAAAGTGTTCAAAAACATTATTTTAAATTTGGACAAAACACGTTCTGCATGAAAGTAATGGACATAACTTGGTTTGAGTGGAAATTATGTAGACAAAGTTTTTTTGTAATGGACTTATTTATTATTTTAAGACAGTATAAAAATTTAAAGTTACTTATAATTCATAAAAATTATAAGAAGACATATTGAAAGTAATTAATAATAAATATTAAAAAATGATACACTAAAAAAATGATATTATGTAATGAATTTTTATGATAATGTTTTATATGATATATTAAAAAATGATATACTGAATGTAGGCTACCTATTAAAAAATTATTAAACATATTATACGAAGTCTTATAATAAAAATAATAAAAGTAATAATGATTCAAAAGTTTAAATCCGAATATCACATCTTTCTTCTTCAAGACAGTCACAGAAGATGACCTGTGCTTCACACTTTGCTGACAGCTCTTCGAATATCAATGATGAATACCATTTAAGGCGGTGATCAGATGATGTTACCCAGTCATCACCAAACATCTTTTTCAATAATTAATCTATATAACTTTTTTTTCACTAAACAATTTAAGCAAAGTCTTGCCTTTAAATTCAACTGTTGAGAAATGGTTGTACAGTATGGATGATACCTCAACACTATTATGGAATGGTAAAAGTGTGAAATAATGAGAATGCATTCCACACAGCTGATTGGTAGACTGAAGCGCTCTTATTGGTCAGATGGACAAAACACTTTTTGACTGAATCTTGATGATGGACAAAACATGTTCTGCACAAAACAGTAATTTTTAATATGCTTTTAACATTGGACAAAATTTTATTTGATTGAAAACACAGCTAAATATAATGTATTTCATGCAGGAGAATGCAATGGCGGCCCTAACTCAATTTTTAATTTTTTGTGACAAAACACGTTTTGCATGTTACCTCCTCACATATAACTGCTATCGATGTCCAGTGGTGAAGTTCGTAAATGATATTTATAAACAAATAAATAAGTTTAACAACTTTCTTTCATTTTAAAATATATGTATATTTTAAAATTTCGATTAAAACCTTTTAAAAACAATTAAAACTTTTAAAATCTTAACTTGAAAACTTCCTTATTAAAATAATTGTATATTAATTATTTAGTCTTTTTTTTTATAAAAACTGTAAATGCTTCTCTCCTTTTTAAAGATTTAAAATAGACTCAACTTTCAACAATCCTTTTTTTTTAAAATTTTGGAATTTTTAAATTTTCTTTTTTCTTTTTTTTTGTTTTATTTATCTTACTTACATCTGGAAGCTGGAAATCATCTGTATTTATGTTGAGATGTAAATGTAACAAATGTAAATGTTGACATGTCTTGGTTATATCAGTTGTGTCAATTGTGTAGAGGGTATGTGTTTACGTGTGTGTTTATTGTAATTGTGTGTAAGGAATGATGTTTATATACTTGTCTCATAATCTATTACAATCTTCCCCCCCCCTGGGAAACATACACAAACAAAAGGAATAAGGGGTGGGTGTTTAAATGGCGAAAACAAAAAAAAGATGAGTACGGAGCAGTTGTCGGCCTGAGACGGTAAGTTACGATCATTCGGGGCCCCTTTCATAACACATTCACACATCAAGTAACATCGGATACACCTTTAATATCAACATCACAAGCTCGAGAGTCGCGACGTACCTCACCTAATAATATTACTAATCTTGGTAATTTATGATACCGTTTTAAGATTAGAGATATGTTCTTTGGATATTTCTCCCCCGACAGTCTTACGGAGTAAGGCTGTAACAGGTGTAGAGGATCCAATTATATAAAATGGTTCCGACCACCGGTATGCCATTTTTGCACAAATATTTTTCTTTTTCGAACTTACGGGATGAGTTTTAAGTAAAACTTTATCTCCCACCGAAAATGGATTTGGATGGCGTGTAGCATTATATCTACGTGCCATATCATGATGAGACTTAATTAGTTGCCGTCTAATTGTACTCATCATGTTGCTCGATCGTACGGGATTCCGATGAAGGATATCCTGAATATTCCACGCTCTATCCAAGGGCGTTTGGGCTTGAAAATTATGTAATATGTCAAAAGGACATGCACCGTGGGCGGTATGTTGTGCCATATTAAAGGCTAATTGAAACCAAAAGAGGGATTTATCCCATGTCGTTTGGGCCGTTGCGTGGTACGCGATAAGAATAGACCTAAGATTTCTATTCAGTCTTTCAGCATGAGATGGGCGTGGGTGGTAAGGAGATAGAGTGGTTCTTTTAATTCCTAAGGTAAAACAAAAGTTTTTAAACATTGTGGAGTTAAATGTTTTGGCATTATCCGTGACAATTAACCTCGGAATGGAGTAGTTCTGAAAGATACGTTTTAATTCATCTATAATAGAGGATGTATTAGTATTTTTTAATGGAGCTAACCAAGTAAATTTTGAAAAACTATCCACCACCACCAGAATATATTTATAACCTTGGTTAGTTTTTGGAAGACTACCAACGGTGTCAATAAATAACGTATCAAATGGTATTGTTGGAACTCTTGAACTAAGATTCCCCCATTTATAATTCATGCCAGGTTTGCTGCGTTGACAGATCATGCAAGCATTCACCTTTAAAGGAATTTCCTTATATATGTCAGGCCAATAAAAATGCTTTGTTATTTTATGTATAGTTTTGTCAATACCTAAATGTCCTCCTATTTCCGAATGATGAAAATATTTAAAGACTAAATCTTTTAAAGAATTGGGGAGAACAATTTTGGTCGGATTATGATTTTTGTCTTGTAAACAGAGGATCCCTTTTGATAAACAAAATTTATTGTTCATTTGTTGTTTTTGTTTAAGGATAAAGGTATCCTGTTTTTGATGTTGTTTTATATCTGTAAAGGAAAGGGGAAACTGTGATAATAAAGCATTGATATACGATATCTCTTTTGCTGTATCTTCATTATTTAATTCATACATTCTCGATAATGCATCAGCCACATTATTATTTGAACCACGAATGTGATTAATTTTAAATTTAAAGACGGATAAGCGTAATAACCATCTAGCCAACCGACCTAATTGTTTTGGTCGTGAAAGAAGCCAGGCTAAAGCTTGGTTATCCGTTTCTAAAAGAAATTCACGGTGCGTTAGATAAGTTCTAAAGTGATCTGTCGCGAAAACAACTGCCAGACATTCACGTTCATATGCAGAAAATTTTCTTTCTGCTTCTGTCAATGTTTTAGAGGCGTATGCTATAGCTCTTCTGGACCCTTCGTGTTCTTGGAGTAACACCGCCCCTATACCTGTATCTGACGCATCTGTTTGTAAAATGAATTCTTTAGAAAAGTCTGGTATGGAGAGAACTGGAGGATTAGCAATTGCTTGTTTAAGATCTTCGAACGCTTTTCTTTGTGAGTCTCCCCAAACAAACTGAGTATTTTTACGTCTTAATCTATTCAGGGGTTCGATCCTGTCAGCATAATTTTTAATAAATTTGGAAAAATAATTTATCATACCACAATACCGATGTACTTGTTTTACTGATGTAGGTTCCGGATATTCTAAAATTTTTTGTGTCCTCGTTGAATCTATAGAGACACCCTTGTATGACAACGTGTGCCCAAGAAATGGTATTTCATTTACAGCAAATGTCACCTTCTCAGGATTAATGGTGATACCAGCTTTTCTCAAGATCGACAACACTATTTTGATATGTTTTAAGTGTTCTGTAAAACTTTTGGAATATATTAAAATATCATCCATATAATTAAACACAAATTTATATTTAATATTTTTAAATATTTTATTCATAAGGCGAGTTAGAACTTGTGCTCCGGTCGACAAACCAAAAGGTAATCTTTCATATTCATACAATCCATCTGTAGTACAGAATGCAGTAATTTGACGAGATCTCTCAGTCAATGGGATTTGATGATACGCTTGTGCCAAATCTAATGTACTGAACCATCGTGCTTTGGAAAACCATTGGAAAGCGTGATTTATATTTGGTAAGGGTTGCGCTTCCGAGTCAATTATTAAGTTGACCGAACGATAATCTACAACCAAACGACTTGAACCATTTGGTGTCGGGATCAAAAAGGCCGGAGATGAATAAGGAGAAACACTCTCTCTAATTACCTTATCTTTTAATAGTTTATCGATTTGTTTTTTCATTTGGAATGTTTTTATTGGATTTAAAGGATAGGGCCTAGATTTTATAATTTCATTATTTTTAAGTTTGATATCATAGGTTAATTCATGAGTACAACCTAATTTAGCCGTAAGTACATCCGGAAATTCTTTACACAAATTATTTATTTTATTTTTAATGTATTCAGATTGCTCTATATTATTAATTTGATCTGGAAATATATTTATTAAATAAAATTTTTGATTCTTTAACCATTCAAAGGTTATTTCTGATTTTATAGCATTAAAAATAGCACGTGTTTTATGTAAAAAGTGCATACCAAGTATTATTTCATGGTGTATCTTTTTTAACACTTTGAAATTTATTTTCCATGATAGATTGTGTAGGTTAATTCGAACCCACACTTGTTTAGTAATTTCCAAAGGGAATTTATCAGCTGTGAGGCAGATTGCGTTAAGTTCTTCCTCTTTTATGATTGCATTGCTATTTTTCAAAAGTACATACATTTTTTGGTTAATAATATTATGTGTAGAACCTGAATCAATAAGCGCGTTAAATATATTATTTTTAATTTTTATTTTTAAACCTTTCAATGTATTTTTATAAGTCAACCTTTGTTTTCCTATCTTTAAAGATTTACCCATCTCATGTTTACAAACACGAACCATATGAGTATGCTGCGCGTGTTTGTATCCGTTTAGTTTTTTGACATGTTTTTATTGTTTTTCTGTTGCCAAAGTCTACAATTTCGTTTAATGTGACCTGGTTTATTACAATAAAAACATTTTAATATTGTTTTTGATATTTGTGACCCAATGTTATCGGATGTCGTATTTTGTGATATGATTTGTTTACCTTGAAGAGGCATTGTGTTATTTATAGAATTTAGTGCGCTTGTATCGTTCATTTTTGATGAACCTATCTCATGAAGAGTTCTAGCATAAACCCTCTCATATACATAAGCATCCAATTTATTAAAATCATGTAAGTTATTGGGTCTACCAATTATGCCTAAATGTGTAGCATATATTTCATTTAAACCAGTTAATATTATATTAATCAACTCACCTTCGGTGAGGTTAAGTCGTAATACATCATGATTTTCTAAGATTTCTCTTATGTATTCTGTCAAGATTTCCATTTGTGACTGATTTCTGTATAATAATTTTAATTTTAATATCTTTTTCATTTTTGGTGTGATCAGTTTATTCACCAAATCTCGATGAAACTGATCAAAATTGTGGTTATTTCTAATGGAATTTTCAAAAATTTGTTCCGTAAAACCGGTCATAAATGGAGTTAATAACACCAAGGGTAGATCTACTGCATAACGTTTCTGGATTTGTTTAATAATTTTGATATTTCTAACCAACGTATCAATATCACATCCATCTGTGATAGTTAATTGTTTTAACTCGTTTTCAATCGGGTTTGCGATTTTTGTCCAATTAAAATTTAATTCACGTTGGACACACACAGGGTTATTGTGACCTATCGCATTTGGTATTAATATATCATGAACATCATTCCTAAAAACGGGACTTTGTATTACTTGATGATGTATCAAGTTAATTTGATCATCATTAACAATTTCTTGCCTTTGGTTAGGTAATGGGTTGTTATTTAAACGTACCTCTTCGAAATTTAAATTTTGGTCAAGATTAGGTCTAATTTCGATATTGTGTAACTCATTAACCTTCCAATTATCAAATTCCTGTTTTAAATTTTGAAAATCTACAACCTTATCTGGTTTATTCGCTAATATAAACAGTAAGAGTTTATTAAGACGGTCGTCAAAAACTTCAGCATTATATTTCTCTAGATCGTTTAAATTTTCTGTGTTTTGTAACCGCACAAAATAATTTTGACACTCAGTTAATTGTTTATTGAGGTCAAATCTACGTATTGCATTAATGTCAGTTTGTCGTCCGTTATCTATCAATTTTTGTAATCGTTGTTTTCTCTGTCCTATATGTCCGGTTGTTACGCTTTTTCGTAGTCTCAGTTGAAAGTTAAGGTTGTTGTCATCCAGTCTATTAGGGTCAATAAGTGGTGTTACTTGTTGTTCCATAATTTATATTCTGTAATTGTGTGTTTGACGAATATGTGTAAGACGACTTACCAGATAACTGATGTATACCTTTTTCCAGATGTAAGGACGTTGTCTTTTTGGCCGAAATTGGAGTTGATTTGAAGTTGGAGGATTGTTGAAAGATTAGTGAAAGATAGGCGTTTACGATGATAATATTGTGTTCGGAAGTGTTATGTTGAAGTCTGTTTCTGCTGACGTTCTATGATGTCTTTGATTTCTGTTGTTGATTTCCTTTTAAATTTCTGATAATTTTTGTTAGATTTCTTCTTTCAGTTTTCCGTTTTTCCTTTCTCCTGTTGAAATTTCCCTTATATTTTTAGCTTTCCCGGTCGATGCACCATTTGCTATCGATGTCCAGTGGTGAAGTTCGTAAATGATATTTATAAACAAATAAATAAGTTTAACAACTTTCTTTCATTTTAAAATATATGTATATTTTAAAATTTCGATTAAAACCTTTTAAAAACAATTAAAACTTTTAAAATCTTAACTTGAAAAATTCCTTATTAAAATAATTGTATATTAATTATTTAGTCTTTTTTTTTTTAAAAAAACTGTAAATGCTTCTCTCCTTTTCAAAGATTTAAAATAGACTCAACTTTCAACAATCCTTTTTTTAAAATTTTGGAATTTTAAATTTTCTTTTTTCTTTTTTTTTTGTTTTATTTATCTTACTTACATCTGGAAGCTGGAAATCATCTGTATTTATGTTGAGATGTAAATATAACAAATGTAAATGTTGACATGTCTTGGTTATATCAGTTGTGTCAGTTGTGTGAAGGGTATGTTTTTACGTGTGTGTTTATTGTAATAGTGTGTAAGGAATTATGTTTATATACTTGTCTCATAATCTATTACAATCTTCCCCCCCCCTGGGAAACATACACAAGCAAAAGGAATAAGGGGTGGATGCTTAAATGTCGAAAACAAAAAAGATGGGTACGGAGCAGTTGTCGGCCTGAGACGGTAAGTTACGATCATTCGGGGCCCCTTTCATAACACATTCACACATCAAGTAACATCGGATACACCTTTAATACCAACATCACAAGCTCGAGAGTCGCGACGTACCTCACCTAATAATATTACTAATCTTGGTAATTTATGATACCGTTTTAAGATTAGAGATATGTTCTTTGGATATTTCTCCCCCGACAGTCTTACGGAGTAAGGCTGTAACAGGTGTAGAGGATCCAATTATATAAAATGGTTCCGACCACCGGTATGCCATTTTTGCACAAATATTTTTCTTTTTTGAACTTACGGGATGAGTTTTAAGTAAAACTTTATCTCCCACCGAAAATGGATTTGGATGGCGTGTAGCATTATATCTACGTGCCATATCATGATGAGACTTAATGAGTTGCCGTCTAATTGTACTCATCATGTTGCTCGATCGTACGGGATTCCGATGAAGGATATCCTGAATATTCCACGCTCTATCCAAGGGCGTTTGAGCTTGAAAATTATGTAATACATCAAAAGGACATGCACCGTGGGCGGTATGTTGTGCCATATTAAAGGCTAATTGAAACCAAAAGAGGGATTTATCCCATGTCGTTTGGGCAGTTGCATGGTACGCGATAAGAATAGACCTAAGATTTCTATTCAGTCTTTCAGCATGAGATGGGCGTGGGTGGTAAGGAGATAGAGTGGTTCTTTTAATTCCTAAGGTAAAACAAAAGTTTTTAAACATTGTGGAGTTAAATGTTTTGGCATTATCCGTGACAATTAACCTCGGAATGGAGTAGTTCTGAAAGATACGTTTTAATTCATCTATAATAGAGGATGTATTAGTATTTTTTAATGGAGCTAACCAAGTAAATTTTGAAAAACTATCCACCACCACCAGAATATATTTATAACCTTGGTTAGTTTTTGGAAGACTACCAACGGTGTCAATAAATAACGTATCAAATGGTATTGTTGGAACTCTTGAACTAAGATTCCCCCATTTATAATTCATGCCAGGTTTGCTGCGTTGACAGATCATGCAAGCATTCACCTTTAAAGGAATTTCCTTATATATGTCAGGCCAATAAAAATGCCTTGTTATTTTATGTATAGTTTTGTCAATACCTAAATGTCCTCCTATTTCCGAATGATAAAAATATTCAAAGACTAAATCTTTTAAAGAATTGGGGAGAACAATTTTGGTCGGATTATGATTTTTGTCTTGTAGACAGAGGATCCCTTTTGATAAACAAAATTTATTGTTCATTTGTTGTTTTTGTTTAAGGATAAAGGTATCCTGTTTTTGATGTTGTTTTATATCTGTAAAGGAAAGGGGAAACTGTGATAATAAAGCATTGATATACGATATCTCTTTTGCTGTATCTTCATTATTTAATTCATACATTCTCGATAATGCATCAGCCACATTATTATTTGAACCACGAATGTGATTAATTTTGAATTTAAAGACGGATAAGCGTAATAACCATCTAGCCAACCGACCTAATTGTTTTGGTCGTGAAAGAAGCCAGGCTAAAGCTTAGTTATCCGTTTCTAAAAGAAATTCACGGTGCGTTAGATAAGTTCTAAAGTGATCTGTCGCGAAAACAACTGCCAGACATTCACGTTCATATGCAGAAAATTTTCTTTCTGCTTCTGTCAATGTTTTAGAGGCGTATGCTATAGCTCTTCTGGACCCTTCATGTTCTTGGAGTAACACCGCCGCTATACCTGTATCTGACGCATCTGTTTGTAAAATGAATTCTTTAGAAAAGTCTGGTATGGAGAGAACTGGAGGATTAGCAATTGCTTGTTTAAGATCTTCGAACGCTTTTCTTTGTGAGTCTCCCCAAACAAACTGAGTATTTTTACGTCTTAATCTATTCAGGGGTTCAATCCTGTCAGCATAATTTTTAATAAATTTGGAAAAATAATTAATCATACCACAATACCGATGTACTTGTTTTACTGATGTAGGTTCCGGATATTCTAAAATTTTTTGTGTCCTAGTTGAATCTATAGAGACACCCTTGTATGACAACGTGTGTCCAAGAAATGGTATTTCATTTACAGCAAATGTCACCTTATCAGGATTAATGGTGATACCAGCTTTCCTCAAGATCGACAACACTATTTTGATATGTTTTAAATGTTCTGTAAAACTTTTGGAATATATTAAAATATCATCCATATAATTAAACACAAATTTATATTTAATATTTTTAAATATTTTATTCATAAGGCGAGTTAGAACTTGTGCGCCGGTCGACAAACCAAAAGGTAATCTTTCATATTCATACAATCCATCTGTAGTACAGAATGCAGTAATTTGACGAGATCTCTCTGTCAATGGGATTTGATGATACGCTTGTGCCAAATCTAATGTACTGAACCATCGGGCTTTGGAAAACCATTGGAAAGCGTGATTTATATTTGGTAAGGGTTGCGCTTCCGAGTCGATTATTAAGTTGACCGAACGATAATCTACAACCAAACGACTTGAACCATTTGGTTTCGGGATCAAAAAGGCCGGAGATGAATAAGGAGAAACACTCTCTCTAATCACTTTATCTTTTAATAGTTTATCGATTTGTTTTTTCATTTGGAATGTTTTTATTGGATTTAAAGGATAGGGCCTAGATTTTATAATTTCATTATTTTTAAGTTTGATATCATAGGTTAATTCATGAGTACAACCTAATTTAGCCGTAAGTACATCCGGAAATTCTTTACACAAATTATTTATTTTATTTTTAATGTATTCAGATTGCTCTATATTATTAATTTGATCTGGAAATATATTTATTAAATAAAATTTTTGATTCTTTAACCATTCAAAGGTTATTTCTGATTTTATAGCATTAAAAATAGCACGTGTTTTATGTAAAAAGTGCATACCAAGTATTATTTCATGGTGTATCTTTTTTAACACTTTGAAATTTATTTTCCATGATAAATTGTGTAGGTTAATTCGAACCCACACTTGTTTAGTAATTTCCAAAGGGAATTTGTCAGCTGTGAGGCAGATTGCATTAAGTTTTTCCTCTTTTATGATTGCATTGCTATTTTTCAAAAGTACATACATTTTTTGGTTAATAATATTATGTGTAGAACCTGAATCAATAAGCGCGTTAAATATATTATTTTTAATTTTTATTTTTAAACCTTTCAATGTATTTTTATAAGTCAACCTTTGTTTTCCTATCTTTAAAGATTTACCCATCTCATGTTTACAAACACGAACCATATGAGTATGCTGCGCGTGTTTGTATCCGTTTAGTTTTTTGACATGTTTTTATTGTTTTTCTGTTGCCAAAGTCTACAATTTCGTTTAATGTGACCTGGTTTATTACAATAAAAACATTTTAATATTGTTTTTGATATTTGTGACCCAATGTTATCGGATGTCTTATTTTGTGATATGATTTGTTTACCTTGAAGAGGCATTGTATTATTTATAGAGTTTAGTGCGCTTGTATCGTTCATTTTTGATGAACCCATCTCATGAAGAGTTCTAGCATAAACCCTCTCATATACATAAGCATCCAATTTATTAAAATCATGTAAGTTATTGGGTCTACCAATTATGCCTAAATGTGTAGCATATATTTCATTTAAACCAGTTAATATTATATTAATCAACTCACCTTCGGTGAGGTTAAGTCGTAATACATCATGATTTTCTAATATTTCTCTTATGTATTCTGTCAAGGTTTCCATTTGTGACTGATTTCTGTATAATAATTTTAATTTTAATATCTCTTTCATTTTTGGTGTGATCAGTTTATTCACCAAATCTCTATGAAACTGATCAAAATTGTGGTTATTTCTAATGGAATTTTCAAAAATTTGTTCCGTAAAACCGGTCATAAATGGAGTTAATAACACCAAGGGTAGATCTACTGCATAACGTTTTTGTATTTGTTTAATAATTTTGATATTTCTAACCAACGTATCAATATCACGTCCATCTGTGATAGTTAATTGTTTTAACTCGTTTTCAATTGGGTTTGCGATTTTTGTCCAATTAAAATTTAATTCACGTTGGACACACACAGGGTTATTGTGACCTATCGCATTTGGTATTAATATATCATGAACATCATTCCTAAAAACGGGACTTTGTATTACTCGATGATGTATCAAGCTAATTTGATCATCATTAACAATTTCTTGCCTTTGGTTAGGTAATGGGTTGTTATTTAAACGTACCTCTTCGAAATTTAAATTTTGATCAAGATTAGGTCTAATTTCGATATTGTGTAACTCATTAGCCTTCCAATTATCAAATTCCTGTTTTAAATTTTGAAAATCTACAACCTTATCTGGTTTATTCGCTAATATAAACAGTAAGAGTTTATTAAGACGGTCGTCAAAAACTTCAGCATTATATTTCTCTAGATCGTTTAAATTTTCTGTGTTTTGTAACCGCACAAAATAATTTTGACACTCAGTTAATTGTTTATTGAGGTCAAATCTACGTATTGAATTAATGTCAGTTTGTCGTCCGTTATCTATCAATTTTTGTAATCGTTGTTTTCTCTGTCCTATATGTCCGGTTGTTACGCTTTTTCGTAGTCTCAGTTGAAAGTTAAGGTTGTTGTCATCCAGTCTATTAGGGTCAATAAGTGGTGTTACTTGTTGTTCCATAATTTATATTCTGTAATTGTGTGTTTGACAAATGTGTGTAAGACGACTTACCAGATAACTGATGTATACCTTTTTCCAGATGTAAGGACGTTGTCTTTTTAGCCGAAATTGGGATTGATTTGAAGTTGGAGGATTGTTGAAAGATTAGTGAAAGATAGGCGTTTACGATGATAATATTGTGTTCGGAAGTTTTATGTTGAAGTCTGTTTCTGCTGACGCTCTATGATGTCTTTGATTTCTGTTGTTGATTTCCTTTTAAATTTCTGATAATTTTTGTTAGATTTCTTCTTTCAGTTTTCCGTTTTTCCTTTCTCCTGTTGAAATTTCTCCTATATTTTTAGCTTTCCCGGTCGATGCACCATTTGCTATCGATGTCCAGTGGTGAAGTTCGTAAATGATATTTATAAACAAATAAATAAGTTTAACAACTTTCTTTCATTTTAAAATATATGTATATTTTAAAATTTCGATTAAAACCTTTTAAAAACAATTAAAACTTTTAAAATCTTAACTTGAAAACTTCCTTATTAAAATAATTGTATATTAATTATTTAGTCTTTTTTTTTATAAAAACTGTAAATGCTTCTCTCCTTTTTAAAGATTTAAAATAGACTCAACTTTCAACAATCCTTTTTTTTAAAAATTTTGGAATTTTTAAATTTTCTTTTTTCTTTTTTTTTGTTTTATTTATCTTACTTACATCTGGAAGCTGGAAATCATCTGTATTTATGTTGAGATGTAAATGTAACAAATGTAAATGTTGACATGTCTTGGTTATATCAGTTGTGTCAATTGTGTAGAGGGTATGTGTTTACGTGTGTGTTTATTGTAATTGTGTGTAAGGAATGATGTTTATATACTTGTCTCATAATCTATTACATAACTACAAGCTTGACAAGCATCGGTCATCAATCTTTTCGTACAGACATTAAAAATTTTCCTTCGACACAACATGATACAATAACTAGCGTTGCGATGAGCTCGGATGATGATGCGCTTGCTTTGATGGTTTTGCCTTGTCCCGACGAAAATGCAAAAGAAGAAACGTGATGTTTGGTGTAAAGAATGGTTAATGAGAAGAAAAACCTATTCCGATATTAATTTACTGAATTGTATTGTAAGGCCAGTGGCGGATATTGATCCTTATACAATACTGTCCGCAAGGACTACAGTTGTTGGGTGGACCTCGAAGAAAATGGATAAAAGCTGGAACAGGCAATGTGCCTAATCCGTAAAAGAGGAGGAGGAGGAATAATAATTTACTGAAGAATTGAAGATTATATCTGTATGACTGGCATTATTACCTCAGAATGACGAAGAAACTTATCTGAACCTTTGTCACTTGAACACCTTTAATTAAAAAATCTGGTGTAAAACACACACAACTTTCTCTTGCCAATGCAAATAATTAACAATAAACCTAACATTATTAATAAAACATTACAAATAAACAAAAAACTAACCTCAAAAAAATAACCTTATTTTAATCATGAGTGAAAGACGTTACGTGAAAATCAACCTCAGTTTGGCTTAAAAATATGGGAAATCACTCTTTCACGCTAAACTAGGCTCTGTAGAGAAACATGCTATAAATAAAAGTTGTAGATCTTTTAATTTTCTATAAATTTGGTTATATACACTTTTGTTGTAAAATGAGTACTAAGGCCAAAATGTTAATAAAAATCGATTTTTCACACTTTTTTGTGAGAAAAAAACAGAAAATCGCTAATTACCGCTAAACTAAGCGTTAAACAAAAAAATGTTTGAATTAAAAGCTGTAGGACTTCAAATTTTCTATAAATTTTATTATATACATTTTTGCGCTGAAATGCATAATAAAGCCGCAATCTTAAAACAAAAGTTTTTTTACGTGAAAACAGCCTTACCAAGAATTTCAGCAAACATGGCGCCTTCCCTATCTTGTAGAGCATAAAAAATGTAGTAAATCAGGCGATTTTAGAAAAAATCGTAGGACCAGTTTTTGAGAAAATCGCAAAAAAGTGAAAAATTACATGAATAAACTACTACTTCCGGTTGACCGATTTTGATGAAAATGTTCATGTCGGGTCCGGTAGTGGTATGTAACTTAAGTTTCAAGTTTCAAGCTTGTACGATGTTCCGTTCTTGAGATATTTTGTATACACACACACACACACACACACAGACCAATCGCTAAAAACATGTTTTTTGCGTTCAGCGGGTCTGAAAACGTGTAGATCCGGTGAAAACTCGATTTTAAAAAATCGACATGAAAACAATACTTTCCTTCCTACATATTTATATACGCAAGAGAAAGTAAAAAAGAGGATAACAAGTGGTAGTTTTAACAAAGAACAACGTTCCAATTACTAATTTATTTATTTTTAATTAGAATGGTGTTGTACCAATTCCAGAGTGACGAGATACTCCAAAATTTTTTCTCTTCTGTAATTAGTCCTGAAAGAATTTATCTTCTTAACAACTGCACCCTTATTGAAATTGCTGACAATTAATCTATATTTACATAATAAGATATTGTATGCTCCATCCATCTTCACCCTCTCATGATTTAATTTGTCAAAGACATGTCTAGTTTTTGGTATTCACAAATAAACTCTTCCAGTAATTCTTGGTTGACCTTTCTCAGATCGCTAGACATGATGATACTTTGAGAGCTAATTGACGACTGGCTTTGCTTTTACAAGAAATCGGTGGTATATACTACATTCTATTTCACTTGTGCAAGCACAGCTTGTGGTTGCTTGTCCAGGCTTGGATGATTCAAATTTAATCCATCATCAAGCGGCTGGTAATGCGCAACATTTTCCTACAGCTGCTTAAGTCTGCTTGTACAAAAAAATTGATGGTGCATGCTTGTCACGCTTATTATTACATATGTAGCCACCTTTGTGATATTATTGGCTGTGCATTTTCTCAAAAATAAAAATTTTCCCAATAAAATAAAATTTTATTTATTTTCCTCAGTTTGAACAATTTCAAAATGTTTTAATTCTTTAGCCAACCACTTTAACCAATCTTTTGTCACATCTTTAGTAAGTGTTATTTCTTGAAACACATCACTTTCACTTTCCTAAAAGTAAAAACATAAAACAAAAATAAGATTAAAAAAAATCATAATAAGATTCAGAATTTTCTTGAGATAAAAAAATTATAGAACATTAAACAAGAGAGGATCTACTAATCAAAATATTTATTGAGTTTGTTCTTCTTATACTTCCTCCTCTGCCAAATGTTGGAAATCATCAAAACTTTTTGGAGGCTTCCCACTGCATTTCTGAAGAGATCTGTTGAACAGCAACTGAATCAAACCTCCGATATTTTAAATTAGGATATCTTCCTTAATCAAGCTGTGGTTTTAGGTCATCAGCCAAAAGGCTGCTTTGAACCTGTAGAGGTTTTACTAAGTAAAACAAGGAGTGAGGTGGTTTACCATTGCCTTTCTCACTGAGTGGAAAAGTACGCTTATCAGCATGCTGGGCTCTCTGAAAAGCACATATTTTCCACTCTGCAAATGACACCTTCACTTCATTCACCACAGGGTCTGGCTGTATAATGAAATTCATTACTTTCAGAGGAAATAAATCTGATTAGTGTGTTTCACAATTCTACCTCTTATGTTCTTAAATGATTCAGTCATTTAATTCGCTGACCATGTGATAAGAAACACAACTATTTATTTTAGCCCTGCAAGGAATAGATTAAGTGTAAATAATTTGACACTCCGTCTGTCTGTTATGGGTAGACTAATCATGTAACAACGACATAAAAAATAAAATTAGAAACAGGAGATATCTGATTAAAAATGAACTCAACCATTTCACATAAAAAAATATTGAATAAAAAATATGTAACCTGAATTATAAAAAAAATAGAGAAAATCCTTCCATCACTATCAAATGACAATTGGAGACTAATAAAAGTGCCTTTTGAATGGGGTTTGACAGGATGTTATTGAATTGCTGTCCCTTAGGTAGTTAAGTTTTTTATTATGTTGTAGTGCCAATTGTTCTACATTTTATTTTATTTATTCTTTATTCCTTAGATTGTTCTAGCCAAGTGTAGGAGTTACAATTTCGGTTCTTTTTTTTCTCAATGATTCCCAATTGAATCAGTCATTTCAGAAAGCCTGTAAGTCAAAAAAACTAACATTTGGAAAAATTAAAAAACTTATAATACATTGTTTCAATTAAATAAAATATTAAATAATATAAATTGTTCAAAGGGCTGTCCTCTTTAATATAAAATATAAGCTTTATATATAAGCTTAAACCTTAAAAGCCTAAAAACATAACCTTAAGCATGATATAAGCTTAAAATAAAATATAAGCTTCAAAAGAACAACCAATTACGTTTTTTAATTAGAAGAAAACACTTTATATTCTTAAGAATAAGCCTTTTCTTAGTGTTATATATATTACCTAAGGAAAGCCGGACTATGTTATTTTTGTAGGGATGGTGTGTTTACATTCAGTTAGTTCTAAAATGCACTAAAAACAAAATGTAAAATTTTGAATTATGGGCTTTCTGAAATCACTGATGATTCAATTATTCAGGAAATTGGATAACCAATTTATGTAAAAGAACCAAACCTTCTATTGATTCAGTTCAGTAGCAACTCGGACGTGAAACTAGTTCGATTATAGAGTGTTACTTTATTAAAACCAGTTTGTACTTTGTAACAAGTGCGCATTGGAAAAATAGGTTGCGTAAAGGAAATATTTGGTATAATTTGGTATTATAAATAAGATTAGGCTTAATTAATTATTCTGAGTGTAAAAGATCATCTTTCTTTTTAGTTAAGTATAGTTTTAAGTTTTAATAACATTTTGCAATGAATTTTGTCAACAATTACGTTAAAAAATTTAATTGTAACTTATTATATTGTTATAATGTGTGGCGAAAAGAGATCAGCTGAAAAAGAAGAAACTGTTGTGTTGGAGATGTTCATGTTTGGGTTAAATATGTTCATGTTTGGGTTAAATATGTTCATGTTTGTGTTAAATATGTTGTGTTGATATGTGAATGAATTAAATAAAAAAGTTTACAATTTTACTCTTTCTACAACGAGTGGTAACATTGGTGTCAGAAGTGGGATAAATTTTTAATAACTCGCTGTGAATAATTTTGGTAAACAAACCTTTGTTTTGATTTTTATGGAGACGCGAACAAAACTGAGAGAGATGGAAGAATTAAAAGCTCTTATTACCAGTTTAAACGAAAATTTAAATTTAAAAACGGACAAATTAAATTCTAAATTTGAAGAACAAAATATTAAATTTAAAAATTTTACGGACAGCTTAAATCAAAATTTTGATCGTTTAAAAGGAAAAATGGAACAGTTTGAAGGACGAATGGACAAAATAAGTGAAAAAATTGTAACAGTCGAAGAAGAATCTGGTAAGTTCAGGGAAAATATTAGAAAGGAAATAGATGAAGAATTTAGGAAGTTTAAGGAAGAGATTGGAAGGGATTTACGGAAAGAAATTCCGGAATTTAATGAAATAAATGCAACTGCTACGGATGTTGTTATGCCCGTAGATGTTACCGAGCGCAGTTTCGGAAATTCATCATCGTTCGAAAAATCGGTGCATAGAGTGAAAGTACCGATATTTGATGGGAGTGTGTCGTGGTGCGTTTATCAGTTGCAGTTTGAAGCAGCTGCAAAATTTAATAACTGGTCCGAGTCGGAGAAGGCGGCCAACCTTACGTTATCGTTACGGGGATCTGCAGCGGACTTGCTGCGAACTTTTCCCGCGGGAAATGCCAGCTACCAGTGTATTGTAACAGCTCTGGAGCAGCGGTATGGTGACAGTCATTTACAAAGCGTGTACCGCTGCCAACTGAAACATCGAATCCAGAAACCAGGCGAGTCTGTTCAAGAATTTGCTGCGGAAGTGGAAAGGTTAGGCCAGCTGGCTTATCACTCGGCACCGGTAGACATCCAACAACAACTTGCTACGCAGGCATTTGTGGACGGTCTACGGGATCAAGAGATGAAGAAACTGCTCCTGCTAGGTGATCATCGAACTGTGGCTGCAGCTATAGTGCAGGCTTTGACGCTGGAGGCGGCCACGATAGCGTCACGTTCGATACCAGTTCGCGAGCTTACTGTTCGACAGAAAGCGACCCGTGGAAGATCAGAAACTTGGAGCCAGGAAATTGAATGCTGGAATTGTGGAGAGGCCGGCCATGTAAGATCAACTTGTCCGAAAAGGAGCCCGAAAGCAGACTATAAGTGTTGGACCTGCGGCAAGTCTGGCCATTTAAGACGGGACTGCCGAGAGAAAAAGCCGGCTGAAGGAGGTCGTCAGGTTTCAGTAAGTACGCAGTCGGAACTAAGTCGAGCTGGCACGGCGGGGCGTATGTCGGCTGAAGTGAAACCAAATGCCCCAGACTCTGTTGTAAGCGTTACACTACTGAAAAGTGATGGTGATAGTCTTATGATGCCCGCCCGCGTGAACGAACGGTCATGTGTTTTAACTATCGACACCGGTGCGACATCATCCGTCATCAGGCCAGATATGGTGGCAGCAGATATTGTTAGACAAACAACGAGAAGTTTTGTCCTTCAGACAGCATGTGGGGAGACAGTCCCAGTACAAGGTGAAGCGGAGGTCGACATCGCTTTCGGCCGTCGTAGAATTAGGGCTGTGGTGTTTGTCGCACCGATCTCGGATGAATTTATTGTTGGGCTGGACATCATGAGAGTTTATAATTTTGTTATCAATGTTAAAAGACAGTTAATTAATATCGGAAACGAGAGTGTATGTATGCAACCTAATCGGCATGCTCGTGAGTTTACGAATAAACTGGTTCGGCTGTTGGTTAGAAGGGAAGAAGTAGTACCACCTATGACTGAGCGTATAATTGAAACGTTTCCGGAAGAGCAAGTCACGTCATCACTTCTTATCACGGAGCCAGATAATTTGGAAAAATGTGACGGATTGTTGGTTGGTCGAAGTCTCGTCCAGGAGACTGCCTGCATTCCGGTACGGGTCGCGAATGTGACTAGTGAAAGTAAAGTGATGAAGCCGGGGCAAGTAATAGGACGTTGCGAACCAGTTGAATGGATAGCCGAAAACGACGAGGGACCCGTTATTCAACCAAGACTGAACGAGGAGAAAAGAAAAATCCTTGATGTACTGCTGGAGGGAGCTGGTGAACTGACGGAAAAGGAACGACAGAAGGCTCGGCAGTTGTTGGTAAAGTATATGGACATCTTTTCTACAAGTGAAACGGATATAGGGAGAACCAATTATACTTATCACAAAATCGATACTGGCGAAGCACTACCTATTCGTCAGCGGCCAAGGAGAGTTCCTTTCGCAAAGCAACAGGAAGTTCGGAACCAGCTGGAAAACATGGAAAAGCAAGGAGTGATTGAGGAATCGAGTAGCCCGTGGTCATCGCCGGTAGTCTTGGTAAAGAAAAAAGATGGTTCGTTAAGATTCTGCGTCGATTACAGAAGACTAAATGACGTAACGAAGAAAGACAGCTACCCTTTGCCGAGGATCGATGATACTCTAGATACTGTAGCAGGATCGCAGTGGTTCTCAACACTGGATATGAAGAGCGGTTACTGGCAGGTGGAGGTCCACCCGGAGGACAAAGAGAAAACAGCGTTTTCTACTGGTGAAGGTTTGTGGCAATTTACAGTGATGCCGTTTGGTCTTACCAATGCACCTGCTACGTTTGAGAGATTAATGGAAATGGTTTTACATGGTCTTTCGTATGAGGTATGCCTGGTCTATCTTGATGACATCATCGTGATGGGTAAAACATTTTGTGAACATAAGGCGAATTTGGAGAAGGTGTTTGACCGGTTAAGAAAAGCAAACCTGAAATTGACTCCTAAAAAGTGCAATATTTTTAGGACTGAAGTGAAGTTTCTGGGCCACGTAGTATCCAGGGATGGCGTCAGCACGGATCCAGAGAAGTTGAATGCCGTTAAAGACTGGCCTGTACCAACTAGTAAAACCGAACTTCGGAGTTTCCTGGGACTATGCACGTATTACAGAAGATTCGTTCGTAATTACCACAATCTGTCAAAGCCGTTGACTGAGTTGACTGAGGAAAGAAGACATTTTCATTGGAGTGACCGAGCTACACAGGCATTTTGTGCTCTAAAGGAGGCATTATGTACGTCCCCAGTGTTAGCGTATCCACGGCTGGGCGAGCGATTTACCATCGATACAGACGCCAGTGATGTTGGTATTGGAGGAGTGCTGTCTCAGATGCAAGATGGTGAAGAGAAGGTCATTGCATATTTCAGCAGGACTCTATCACGAGCAGAACGAAATTATTGTGTCACTCGCAAGGAGTTACTGGCTATTGTGAAAACTGTTGAGCATTTTCATAAATACTTGTATGGCCAAGAATTTTCTATCAGAACGGACCACTCTGCTCTGCAGTGGTTGTTCGGTTTTAGGAACCTGGAAGGACAGACGGCACGCTGGATGCAGCGGTTGCAAGAGTATGATTTTAAAATTGAACATCGGAAAGGAAAAATGCATTCCAACGCTGACGCTCTATCCAGAAGACTGTGTCCAGAAGGCTGCAAGCATTGCATGAAGCTGGAGGGACATAAAAGTATTACCGTGAACCGAACACAGATTCAGTCATCCTGTGATTGGAACGACGACATTTTGCGCCGAGACCAGATAGCGGAAGAAGATCTTCGCCACATCCTAGAAGAAAAGGAGGGAGATTCTCGACCTGCCTGGAGTGAAATCTCGATGAGGAGTACGGCATATAAGAGTTACTGGGCTCAGTGGGACTCTTTGCTAGTGGTGAATGGAGTCTTAAGCCGGCGGTGGGAGTCAGCCGATGGCAAGAGTAGTATACTGCAGAAGATACTACCGAAGAACAGAGCGACCGAAGTTTTGGAAGAGATCCATGGTGGGGCATCCGGTGGTCATCTGGGCGTCAACAAGATGTTAGAGAAAATAAGAAAGCGGTTTTACTGGGTGAACTGTAGGGCGGATGTGGAGATGTGGTGTCGACGTTGTGATGCGTGCGCTGCAAGCAAGGGTCCGAAGACTCGTTCCAGGGGTCGACTACAGCTGTACACTGTGGGTGCACCATTTGAAAGGGTTGCCGTGGATATTCTTGGACCATTCCCTCGTTCTGCGGCCGGAAATCGTTATCTTCTTGTGGTAATGGACTACTTTACAAAATGGCCGGAGGTGTATCCAGTTCCAGACCAAGAAGCTGCTACAGTGACGGAGCACCTGGTAAAAGATTGGATCTGTCGTTTCGGTGTTCCTTTGGAGCTTCATAGTGACCAAGGTAGGAATTTTGAGTCAAAACTTCTTCAGGATATTTGTCAGTTGCTGGGGATGAGGAAGACCAGGACAACGCCGTTACATCCACAATCAGACGGTATGGTGGAGCGTTACAATCGTACTCTTGTAGAGTATCTGAAGAAAGTTGTATCAGAGAGCCAGGAGGACTGGGATACTAAAGTGCCTATATTCTTGTTGGCTTATCGTTCAGCAACCCATCAGGCGACTGGTTGGAGTCCAGCAGAAATGGTGTTCGGAAGAGATCTTAGACTGCCCTGTGATTTAGTGTTTGGTGCCCCTCCAGATCGACCAAATGCTCCAGTGGAATACGTCAGGGATATGGAAGAACGACTACGAACTATCCACCAACTTGCGCGAACTAGTTTGAATTTGTGCTACACAAAAATGAAGAGTCGCTACGATCTAGCAGCAACATCATCGGGATATTGCGTTGGAGACAAGGTGTGGTTATACAATCCTGCACGGAAGAAGGGAATTAGTCCGAAGTTAAAGGCTCCGTGGGAAGGCCCCTACGTCGTAGTGAAGCGGATTAATGATGTTGTGTATCGAGTGCAATGCGTTGGCAAACGCTCCAAGCCGAAGGTGGTTCATTTAGATCGCCTTACACCGTACAAAGGAGAGCTGGAAGGTGTTGGGGACCAACACCCTTGAGAGGGAGGTGGTGTTATAATGTGTGGCGAAAAGAGATCAGCTGAAAAAGAAGAAACTGTTGTGTTGGAGATGTTCATGTTTGGGTTAAATATGTTCATGTTTGGGTTAAATATGTTCATGTTTGTGTTAAATATGTTGTGTTGATATGTGAATGAATTAAATAAAAAAGTTTACAATTTTACTCTTTCTACAACGAGTGGTAACAATATGTTAAAAAATACTACTTATAAGTCTAAACGGAAATTTGTGAACCATTTACTAATAATCAGATCCAGAAAGAACCAGGAATAAGAGGTACAATATTATGCAACTAAGCAGACAAAAACTACAAAGTTAGATATAAAGCAGACTGATATTTAAGTTTTATTTCAATCCTGAAAAACATGAGCAATAGATGAAAGAACTATATATTCTTATA
Source organism: Catonia carolina (assembly GCA_035578175.1). NCBI lineage: Eukaryota > Metazoa > Arthropoda > Insecta > Hemiptera > Achilidae > Catonia > Catonia carolina. The sequence continues at coordinate 246,969,058 of JAQMRL010000001.1, read as the reverse complement.
AAATTAGTGATAGGTTTATCACATTAAGTTTTATTCCAACAAGATAACCCATCGGGTTGGTCTAGTGATAATGTCATTGCTGTTTCCCAACTGCTGATTTTCAAAGATAAAGGGTCTGTTGTCCAAATCCTAGTAAACGTAGTTACTTTTGTATGGATATTATTACACAGTAGTTACCAGTGTACTTCGATGGTTGGGGTTCAATTCACCATACTTTCTCAGGAATGGTCGGCCTGAGTCTGTACAAGACTACACCTTATTTACACATCATCCTCATCTCATTGGGTCCTCGGATTGCTTATTGTTTTAAATTGAACATATTGCAACGTAAACACATTACACACAAAAAATCCTAAATTTTATACACACATATGACTAAAAGTATAACAGAAATACAACTATGCACTTATTTTATTTAAGCGAGTGAGATTACTCAGGATGCAACATTCACAATGTGTGAATTTATAAAGAACAAAATACATGGCGATATATTTTACTCACCTTAATAAATCCAATTTTTTTGAACATGTCTATACTTCGTTCATTAGATTTGGAAATTTTAGCTATATATCTATTAATTTTAAGTTCATCAATCCCTAAAAATAAAATATTGACATACTACTTTTAATCATTTCTGTTAAAAAAATTGTATATACTAAAACATATTTTCAATACACAATAAAATAGAATATGAAAATTTCATTGTTACAAAAATTCAGATGTCATGCTCTAACAGAATTTACTTTTATTTATTCTACTTTTATTAAGGATTTATTTTCCTCTAATGGCTTATTCCCACTAGATGCTAGTTCCTACTACTAGCACGTTGGTGACGGTTCCCATGCAGCTAGCCAGTGCTTTGAAGAGATACGTGAGTTTTGTTGTGTATTGCTGTACAGCTTACAAGCAACTAGCAACGTTCACACCAAGCTAGTTTACTAGTGCTAGTCAATCTTGTGACCCTTTTCTCCCCTACTAGCGTTAGTAAAATTAAACATGTTCAAGTCACTAGCACGCTAGTGAATGCTCGCAGCACAGTTCCCATTAAGCTATTTTGCTAGCTGCTAGACAATAAAATTACCAGAATCAGTCAAGTGAAAGCAGAGACGGAACTACGCCAAATAAAACCTTAAAGCTCTTATGGTACTAACTGACTGACTGACTGACACAAATTCTAACCCATAAGGAGGTCTTGAAGAGCAAAAATGATTAGGACCTTTTTGTTTGTCATGTACCAAATCCCGGGCAAAATCTGATCAACTGAAATCTGAAAATTTAACCGTTGCACTTGGAAATAACTTTCAATAGCACATGATTTTCAGTGTCCCAAATTACATAAATTTGATAAATTAAAAACTTTGAGTTGCACACCCTCCCCAAAAACAGGAAAAAATTTTATATAATATGAGTAAGTTAGTAAAACTGGATAAAAATTATTAGATGATACGCTTATTAAAGCAAGTATTTAGTAGTAATTAGAAATCATAAAATAAACAATTAAGCTGTGTAACACAGTGTTAATATTTAAACTTACTGTATCAGTTTTCTCCTAACATATCCTATACTCCCCTCTTTTGGAGTCTTCTGGATGCAGTTTGAAATAATATATAATAATTGGAGAAAATAATCTAATAACTAATTCTGACAGTCCCCAAACAACTAATTTTCATAATTAATCCAACAATTTCAAAACTGGTAATAAGTAAAACAATTTACCAACCATATTTCATATGAATTAGCATAGCCTCCCAACCCATTCTTTTTCTTCTAGCATGTGATTCAGCAATCATTATACCTGTTTCTGCTTCAATTCCATCATCACAATTCGTTAAATACAGGTTTGTATCTCCAATCATTGATTCTAAACAAAAAAATAAAATAGAGTAATAATACATATTAACAAAAAAGTCTATAGAAATGATAGAGAAAAATTAAGTAAATATTAAAATAAAAAAAATGTATTAATAACAAGAGCTAACATATGAAGAAAATTCATACAAAGTAATATTTAAAAATAATTACGTGATGTAAAACAAAAAGAAAGATAATTGTGGAAGAATTGCTCTAGTGAATAAATCAAGAGTGAACACAAAGATAAAATTAGCTTAACATAATACTAATATGAAGCAGAACGAAGATGATAAAAATTGAACAATATACATTTTTAAATATATAAATAATATGTGTATATTTCAATCTGTTCAATTTAAGAACAACAAGCAACCCCATGACCCAATCAGATGAGGATGACGCATAAATGAGGTGTAATCAGGCTGATCATTCCTAAAATAGGATGGTTAATTGAACCGCAACCATCAAAGTACACCAGTAATCACTGAAATTCACTTAAATCCTTAGTAAAAGTAACTGCCTTTACTAGGATTTGAACCATAGAACCTTCAGCTCCAAAAATCGGCTGTTAAACAGTTGATTTTGACGACGAATCTACTACTAGATGAACCCAGTGGGTTATGTATAAATTTAATAAGAATATTAAGTAGGGTAAACACATTTTTTGAATTTGAATAAAATACAGTACGACAAATGAAATGAAATGTAAAAATACAAATTCTTAGCATGAGTACCAAAAATTATGTTTAAAAATACAATGTATTTTAAAATATAACTTTAAATGATATTTATCAGCAAATGCAAAATGAATAATAGGCTATGAACAAAAATAGAAAAGCCGGACCTTTACCATAATTTCACCTCACACCATCTGTAATCTTAAAGTTGCCTCGTGTAAACGCATCTTTATTGTTATCACTGATGACTCCCACTTACTTTAATTAATATTTTTGATATTGTTTGCACGTTTATTAATACACATCAGTTGGTTGTTTGCTTTGCACGATTTCCTGTTCAATACATAATGAATCTTTTGGAATTGGCTCTTATTATTTCTACTAAGGTAAGAGCTATACATTTCCATCATATTTTCTGTATTTTTTAATAAATTGTGTAATTTCTTTATTTATACATTTTAATGTTCTGTAATTGTTTGATCTTAGTTGTTTTGTAATTTGGAAAATAAAGCTTGTAAATAATTTGTGAAACTTGTAAAAGAATGAAAGAAAAATACAACAAAAAAAATAATAAAAATGAAAACAACCAAAAATAAAAGAATCAAGCGATTGCTAATTGAAAAGTACAGAGCACGTGCAGGCAGTTGCTGGGTCAAACATTAAAGGTGCATTCACACGATATTTTGATGATGTGAAATAACGGAAAAGGTCCAAAAAGCCATCAAGATCTCACATCCGTGACAAGGCCGTTTAGAAAAAGTATATATTGACATGTAAGTTAAGTAAGATTTTTAAAAATGTAAATGCATAATTTTTATTTTATGTGGGGTCTTACACACTATACATTTAAAATATCTGATTCTTACTTACCAATTTCACAACCAGTCTTTTCTAGAATTTCTTTGTCTAAGACAATAAAAGTACATTCTGAAAAAGAAAACAATGTTCATTTATTAAATTTTAAAACAAAAATATATTAAAAATTATTATAAACATTAATGTATTGAACAATTATTTTCCTGCTCTTTACTTACTGTCCTCATCTTCAAGCCATGTTTTCTGCATCGCATATTCTTCTTCCTCTGTTAAAGGCTCAGAAGCTGTCAGTTCTTGCAATTCTTTTGACTGCATCCATATATTGTACCTGTAAAAATTAACTGGCAATAATTTTATTTCTTAGAAGATACGTTAAACAATTTATAATAAATAACTGTTGTAATTATAAAATACTGGATACATCATCTTAAGATTTGTAATCAAATCCAGTGGCAGTTGATAAGAGCCTATGTTGTAAGAAAAGAAAGTAACAATCAGCTATGCTGCACCACCAGAACTACTGACATCTAACAATAATAATACAAAGGCAAATACAGTTTGGTAATTTTGAGAATTAAATAGTGCGAGTTGATGTATACATTTATTCAACACAGACAGGGATTTTCATTTGGATTTTTAAGTAGGCCTACTTATCGGTGTACCTCAAGGAAGTGTCTTAGGACCAATATTGTACTTTATAGGCTATACATAAGTAACATCCCTCATGTAGATGGAGTTACAGTGGCAACATTTGCAGATAACACGGCTCTACTGACAGTGGATGCAAATCAAGCCGAATCATCAACCAGGCTCCAGCATGCATGCGATAAAATTTTTCACCGGACTAAAAAATGGAGAATAAAACTGAACGAGCAGAAATCTACAAATAAACTTCACCAATAAAAATATAGCAGATCCTTTATCAGTCACCATAAACGGAAACCATATTGTACCATATGCAAACTGCAAATTATTTAGGAATGAGTTTAGATGCAAAACTGAAATGGAAGGAGCACATTAAGATAAAAAGAGCTGAGCTGGGCCTCAGATATAAGAAACTATATCGGTTACTGGGATGTCAATCGCAGCTGCCTCTCCATATAATAAAGTAGCAGTCTATAATCAAATTTTAAAACCCATCTGGATTTATGGCGTACAACTGTAGGGTTGCCCCATAGAAAGTCAGATAAGGATTATACAGATGTTTCAGAACACAGTACTGAGAGCTATGGTTAATGCCCCTTGGTATGTTATGAATAGTGATCTGCATAGAGATCTGGACATCCCTTTTGTGTCCAGTGAGCTAAGAAGATTGGCTGTTAAACATGAAGCTCATCTACATACCCACATCAATCCTGAAGCAATTCAACTTCTTGATTATGAAAATGTTCCTAGAAGGCTGAAGAGAAAGAAGCCCTTCCTATTGGTGTAACAGTGTCGTGTGAAATGTGCGAGTGAAAAGTAGTGAATAGTTTTACGTATATTTCAGTGTTCAGATATAAAACATTCTTGAATGGATTATATTATAATTTAAGCATTTAGACCAGTTTTAATCTATTTAAGTACAAAAAAAGTACTTTTGATGTAAAAGGTTATATCTCAAGTTAAAAGGTAATCCCTAATTTACAGGTACTTTACTCATAAATTACATACAAATTTACTAAAATAAACACAAAAATACCTTACTTTTTCACGTGAGACTTTCTGTATGGAACTAAAACTACTTTACTTCCAATAATTTTAGTTTTACTGTTTTTTCGCATTTCTTAATAAACTAACTAACTAATGATTACAGGAGTACTATTTCTTAAAATTATCTGATAAAGAAAATTTAACAACAAAATGCAATTACAACATTAAAAAAATATAAGTAGCATATTATTTATTAGGTTATGTTATTGTTGAACACAGCATGGTCGTTTTTGGTTTCCCAGCTGTCAATGTATCTTGTCAGCTGTTTGTTGTTTACGTTCGTTTGTAAACGTTTTCGGATAACCTAATAGCGTGTTATTAAAATATCCTATAGTTTTGTGTAGTCTGTGTTGTATTATAAGTTCTGTTTTTTTAAGTTTTATTTAATTTAATCGTTTAGTTAAATGTAAGTGTTCATCAAGCAATGAATGGGTTCATTAGATTAAGTGGATGAATGTTCGTGTTAAGTGAGTTACCAAAAATTAATACAATTTAACTGCATTTTTGTTGACGTAAAGTAATTTCGTTAGTAAGCAGTGTTAAATTGGAGTTTTTACAATATTCATTCACGATATAGTTAGAAACATTATAGGAAGTAATGGGAAAACATAAACACTCAAGAAACGGATCTCATAAGAAACACAGGAGACGTTCGTCGTCTAATGAAGATGATAGAAATGTTAAAAATAAAAGAAGGAAGTATGAATTTGCGGTAGCTAGTAGTTCTAGTTCAGATTTCAAACCGACAGAAAGGAACAGTCCAGAAAAACAATCCACTAGTAAGGACAGTGCAGGTAAATCTGAATTCAGTTTTGAGAATTTCAAATACGAGTTAAATAAATCATTTTTTAGGGATACAGATTTATTAGAGGATTTAGAAGATTTTTGGTTGTTTGTTAAAAAGTATGAAGCCGTTCAGAAGAAAGCAAAATCGCAAGCTGATAGTAAAGTAAATAGCAAATCTTCATTAACAAACATAACCTTAGGTAAGAAGGTTGGGGAATCATATTACTCAATTTATTGCAGCGAATCCTCAAAGAAACTATTAAAAGATGATTTAGAGTCATTTAAGACTATAATAGCATTGTATCTAGATTTTAAACAAAAAGAAAAACTTGCAAAATTAAAGAAATTAAGACAGTTTCAAGCTGATTTACCAGTTGCACAATATAAACATGAAATAATTGAAGCTGTTCAAAGAGAACGTGTAGTTATAATTGCAGGTGATACTGGTTGTGGTAAATCAACTCAAGTTCCTCAGTACCTTTTAAATGCAGGCTACAACAGAATAGCATGTACACAACCACGGAGAATAGCTTGCATTTCTTTATCCAAAAGAGTTTCTTTTGAAACTTTAAATGAATTTACGAAAGAGATAGGTTACCAAATTAGATTTGAAAAAAATCGAAACCAACAAACAAAAGTAATTTTCATTACTGAAGGCCTTCTTCTTCGGCAATTATCAGGAGAAGATACATTACCAGATTATGAAGTTATAGTATTAGATGAAGTTCATGAAAGACACCTTTATGGTGATTTCTTATTGGGTATCGTAAAATGTCTATTGTATCAGCAACCTAACTTAAAATTAATTCTGATGAGTGCTACTATTAATATAAACCTTTTCAAAGATTTTTTTGGTGATATTGCTACAACTATTCAAGTTCCTGGTCGTTTACATCCTATTAAATTACATTATCGCCCAATTTTATATGAAGAACAGATTAAGTTAACAAAGAGTGATAGATTAAATCCAGCTCCTTATGTTCAAGTAATGCAATTGATTGATTCCAAATATCCTAAGTCGGAAAGAGGTGATTTATTGATATTTTTAAGTGGTATGGCTGAAATAACGTCAGTTGTTGAAGCAGCACAACAATATAATGAAAAAGCTCAGTCCTGGATTATTTTATCATTGCACAGTTCATTATCAATAGCAGAACAAGATAAGGTGTTTAATTATCCACCAGAAGGAATGCGTAAATGTATAGCATCAACAAATATAGCTGAAACATCTATTACTATTGATGGTATTAGATTTGTTATTGATTCAGGTAAAGTAAAAGAAATGAGTTACGATCCTGTATGTAAAATGCAAAGATTAAAAGAGTTCACAATAAGCAGAGCTAGCGCTGAACAGCGTAAAGGACGTGCTGGTCGTACTGGTCCTGGAGTTTGTTATCGTTTGTATTCAGAGGATGATTATAATGGAATGTCAGACTATACAACACCTGAATTACAAAGAGTACCACTTGATTCTTCATTATTACAAATGGTCGCAATGGGTTTACCAGATGCTCGTAAATTTCCATTTATTGAACCGCCACCTCCTGAATCAATTGAAACTGCCATTGTTTCTTTAAAACAACATGGTGCGTTAACAGAAGATGAAAAAGTAACAATATTAGGTCAAATGTTATCAAAATTACCAGTCGATATACCTTTAGGTAAAATGTTAATAACAGCTACTATGTTTCATCAGTTAGAAACTGTTCTATCATTAGCTTCAGCTTTGTCAGTACAAACACCATTTACGAATCGTGCTTATCGAGATCCTGATTGTGAAACATCCAGAAAGGAACTAGAATCGGATCATGGTGATCCTATTACTTTATTGAATGCTTTTCGTGAGTGGCTACAAGTTAAAAATAAAGCAAATAGTGGAAGTATGAGAAACAGTTCCAGTTCAAGACAATGGTGTAAACGACGAGGTTTTGAAGAACAAAGATTTTATGAAATGATCAAATTACGATCACAGTTTAAAGACTTATTAAAAGATTGTGGATTATTACAAATATCGGAAAAAACCGAATTTATTTCCAAAGAAGGTTTAAGTAGTAGTGATAGATCGATTCGTCATGGTGAAGTAAAATTATTAAAAGCTATGAAACGAGATTATCAACAATCAAATAAAAGTAATAAACCTAAAGTTTTAAAACCTGATTCTTATCAGTTGGTATCACCTGATAATGATGGAGAAAATGATAAAACAATTGATATCAGAGACATTGATTTTCGTTTAGCTCATGACAGCTCAAAAGTTCAGAATTTAGTCAGTGGTTCCACTGCAAATAGTTATAGAGATTTAACGATGTTAAAAATTATATTATGTAGTGGTTTGTTTCCTCAAGTTGCTATTCCTGATGAATTTAACCATTGTAAAGGAATTAATGAACAGTTATTTCATACAAAAGATAAACCGTTTGTATGGTTGCACCCAATGAGTTACTTTGGTAATAATCCACAAATATTACAATTACCGGAATCTGATATTGTTGAACCATCGGCTGGATTTTCAAGTAAACATCCTTTGTCATTTAAACATCAGGTGTTATTTTACATGTCGCTATTAGAAACAACTAAACCATATTTAGTAAATACATTACGAATGCCTGCTGTTCAAACTTTATTATTATTTTGTACACAAATACATACAAATAGTAATTTTACAAAAATTATTTGTGATTCATGGTTGCAATTAAATTTTACTTTAGGAGAAGCTTGTGAGACATTAATACTAAAAGTATGTAATATACGCACATTGTGGCAAGAATTACTTAAATTAAAATTAGAGGATAAAAACTGTAATAAAATTGAAAGGACATTAACTGACAGTATTTTACAGTTCATGAACTCTCAAATTATATATTCATTAAAACGATTACTTCCTGCTGATTTAAAAACTGTGTACATTGGTCCATCGTTAGTTAATGAAGACTATATAAATGAGGAAATCAATCCTTTTGTTCCTGAATATAAAATCATCCAAAATGATAAAGTTGGTGGATTACAGCTATCTCCGTATCTAGTTTACAATTCTTTATATGAGGATGAGATAACTTTTGAAAGTTGGCAGTGTCCACATTGTAAAATGGTTGCAGCTTTAAATTCTTTGGAACGTTTACAACATTTACATAGATGTAAACCTAATGATACTACAGAAGATAATATTGAAGAAGATTTAAAAAAGAAACCAAATTCAAAATTGTACATTTGTCCTGAATGTAATAAAAAATTCTATTTTACTTCTACAGATATACTGAAACACAAAAAATCACATTTGTAATTGTTGTAATTGCATGTACGATTATAATTTATTTGTAACTAAAATATATCTTTTGTAGGTAAACTGTAGCATTATTTCATTTTCCAGTTAGGATTCTTCTTCAAAAATTAATCAGGAAGCAATTTTCAAAAGTGATGTCCATTAAATATGGGCAATATGGACTCATGACCTGTTGGTAAAATACATATTCATTGCAACTTAAAAACTAAATTAGTTTATTATTTATTTATTGATTAATTAATTATTCATTCCAACTTTAATTTAATTTATATTGAAATTCAGCATTTCTAAAATAATAATGAGACCTATGTGAAATAAAAATTATGAAATAACGTACCTTAACCCACCAGGTTGGTCTAATGGTAAAGTGGTTAATGCAACTGGCTTTTACGCTGGGGTCCTGGGTTCGATTCCCGGTTAAGTCTGGCATTTTCATATTTCATCTTTCTGTACCGTCTGCATCAGCAAAAATTACAAAACAACCGACGTAAAAAAATAATGGTAAAGTCATCGCCGTGAGTCAGCTAATTTTTGGAGACGAGGGTTCCATGGTTCAAATCCTAGTAAAGGTAATTACTTTGATATTTGAACGCTTGACAATAGTTACCAGTGTACTATGATGGTTGGGGTACAATTAATCATGCTTTTTCACGAATGGTCGGCCTTAGTCTGTAAAAGACTAATTATTATATATATTAATATTTATATTAAATATTTAATAATAGACAGTTTAAAAATTACAAAAACTATGGAATATAAATTTTTGTGAAGAAAAATTACCAATAACAGTTTCTGATATTCGTAATTATTATAGACACATGATAGATAATTTTTGAAGTGTTGGCATCACTACTATCAGTGTAAACATTGCATTTTTCCCACCCAGTGAGAATTAAACTATATTGCAACTGTATTCCCACTGAGAATTGCAATTTGATAACTGTAATGTTTAAAAAAATTGCCATTAGCTTATTATTCAGTAGTACTGTACTGGTAAAAGCATACAAAATAAAATCAGTGTTTTAGCTGGCGATTTAATATTCTGGTGATTTTCTTTTATTGTACGATGCTTTGCAGCTCTCCCAAAAGGTAAGTTCTTCCTGAAAGATACAGTTTTTTTAACTTATAATAAAGAAAAACGTATACAGGCAAATTCAATGTTTACTTTAACTTATTATAGTAATACACATGACCAATTGTGTTATAACTGAATCACTTTCAATTTAATGGACATTGGTGCCTCCCTTTAGTCTGCGTTTAATGTAACACAGTATTATTTTTATACTGTGAAATTTACTTTAAATACAACAAAATAATGGCAACTCCATTGCTTCACATTGTTGGCATAATTTGTAATGTTTTAATGGCGGAGTCTATAGTCAAAAAAACTTTTTTCATAAAAATTAATGAAAAATATTTTTAATCCAAAATGGAGCTTCCTCTTTATTCTGAATAAAAGTTATACTCTCATCTATTAAAATTAAGCTAAGGGTTGTAGGACATTAAAACCCAACAACTTCTATTTCAAAAATTTTGTTCTAAAACACTTAGTTTAGCTGAATTAGTGATTTTCTGTATTTTGCTCATCAAAATCGGTAAAAGAAATTGAATTTTAAAAAAAATTGTGGTCTCAGTATGCATTTTACAACAAAAGTGTGTATAAATAAGTTGTAGAAAATTTGAAAATCTAAAACCTTTTTTTTAGCTCTTTTTCTACAGAGGTAGATTTTTATTTTGCGCCATTCAATCGAAGCTACTTTACATTAACATTCTTTGCCAATAAAGGCAGGTGGAGTGTTAAATTAATTGCACTAGTTCTGCTGGTTCTTGAGCTACAAAAAAAAATTCTGTTGTTTCTTATAACATAGTCAACCAATTATATGACTGAACTATTTAAGAACGGAAGAGGTAGAGGTGTAAAAAACATTAGTCAGTCATCTCCTCTGAGAGTAATGAATTTCACTATACAGCCAGACCTGTGGTGAATGAAGTGAAGGTGTCATTTGCAGGGTGGAAAGTGGGTGCTTTTTGGAGGGCCTGGCAATATGGCATGCTGATAACCATACTCTTTCAACTTCGTGAGTAAGGCAATTGCAAACCACCTCACTCCTCGTTTATACTAAGTAAAACCTCTAGAGGTTCAAACCACCCTTTCAGCTGTTGACCTAAACAACAACATTAACATTATGTAAAAACTATAGAACATTAACTATTGATATTGACACAGCATATAAAAAAAAAGATAAAGGACCTAATATTTTGAACGCTAACCAGTATGTGCCACTTGCATGATGCAACAAACAACATAAAATTGCATAACTAAACTGATTTTATGAAATGCAGACAATTTTAATTACCTACTCTAGTAACTATAATGTACATTAAAATAACATAAAACAAAAATCTGATTGATAAAAAGTTTTATTGTTAAGATTAACATTTTTATAAAATATACTAGATTATGTAACAATATTCTATATCACAAAATATTATTTTTGTCGTTACAATACACACACTTTGGTTATAAATGTAAGAATAAACTTAAATATAAATAAATAACAAATAATAATAATTACTGTATCAAAATTGATAATACATAACATTTTTGGTGACTCAAACAAGCTAGTTTAGAAAATAAAACTTTTTTACAACTTGCAATAATTTATTTCACTTAAAACTACTGCTACAGATAATGAAGTCAAGAGATTGCCTTTTGCGTATGGATGGGCTATGAGGAAGGGAAGAGAAAATTTGACAGTGCTACCAACCTCAACAGTGAGACACTACTCGTACAATTCACTACCGTGTAGTTTCTACATACATTTAGTAAGCTGTGGTTTATTCAGAGAAAATGTTTTCTTCATAAACCTTTTAAGAAATAAATGTGATGTAATATTGCCTATCTTAATTACATGAATAAAAATGTTTGATTTACTGTAATTACCAGCTACCTTATTCTATTGGTACAACATTTTGTATGAATGAATCACCTTCTTTACTATTTCTGTTACTGGCGTCTTCACTATCAGTCTCACTAGTATCTATTACCTAACCGTTTAGTTTTTTTACCACGTGACAACAAAACTGTTGAAGAATAGCTTCTTCATGTCTTTAATTTCCTTCTTTATTTTTTCAATTGTGGAAAGATAAACATCACAGTAGTTAGCCACTCGCTCATGGCTTTTGTTGAGAGGCAGGGAAAAGCATATTTGTTTAGCTTCAACTTCACAGTATTGTATTACACTTCATATTAGATTTCATTCAGCACTGTGAATAGTCTGCCCATGTTTTCAAGAAACTAAAATTTCTGTTTACGGTAACTTAACAGGTATATTCGTACAGTTAACCTACAAAAGGTTCCGTGATATACTGCATATGCTCTGGGTATAATATAAGTTGTTGTGCTCATTCTACTGAAATTAAAGCAGTCATGCATGTGCACTGATGGTTTTCCCCCTTTACCCCTCGTTGCAAACAAGAGCTAACTCATGACTCAAGTAACTTTATAAATCCTACAATATTAAATGCCAATTTAGTAGAAACACCATAATTTTTGAGAAGGCATAATCAGTTTAATGCTTCACTTTAAATTTCCTTCAGTGCTCAGAGTGAATATAGCTTAGAAGGAAACCTTAAGTCAAAAACATTTTGTAGTAAATTTATCATTAATTTACATTCATAACCACTACATTAACATTACAAGTTAATAATAAAATTCTACTCTAATTATACGTACAATCAAACCTATAAAAACAAAGTTGATTTAAAAAATTAGCCATGGTTAAACTTGTATTACAAACCATTTTAATTGTTTATTGCTATTTGGAAATAGTATTACTAAAGTATTGTTTATTATGTAACACAACAAAGCTAACGATCAATACACAATAAACACCTGATGAAAATTGATCGTCTCCAAATTTGAAGAATGTGCATTTATCATAGAACACCAATCATTGTAAACTAACAAGATCTCAAAACATATTACAGGCTTAATAATAATATTTCATAATTGATATTTCAAGAAATATCTATGTGATAAAAATTAATATAACATCACTAAAATACGTAATGTAACAAATTCATAAAAACCTTTTGCACTCTCCTTCTTAACTGTTTTACCTTAACTACAATACAGTACATTATAACTAATTTATACAGAAAAACTTTACAAAAAAACAAAGTAATTAATTATTGTCTGTATCATCTAAATTTTTCAATACATTACTATAGTATTTTGAAATACAATCATTGTGTCTTTTAAAAATCGCATGATTTTAAAGCCCCTAGTCTTGTATTTTATTTTTAGTGTTACTGAATATATTAAAAAACAACTACGTTAGGATATGATTATTAGTCAAAGTTGAGAGGTCAGTTCCCCCAACCAAGGACACAATTATATTTTATATAATAAATTTCACTAACCTTTTTAAGCTGCCTTGATTTCTACTATCTGTCACTTACACATGTTTCGGTGGATCCACCATCATCAGATTACTCAATATCATTAGAAACTAATTTTTTAAAATCTGTAAAAAAATATTACATCTTTTAAAATATTAAAAAAAAATTAGTTTCAAATGATATTGAGTACCTACTCTGATGATGGTGGATCCACCGAAACACGTGTAGAAATGTGACAAGTAGTAGAAATCAAACTTCCAGAACTGTGAAAAGCCCTAGAGTTAAAAGTAGTTAGACAATAAGTTGTAAATATAACCAACTGTTAATCATCTGATACGGGGTAGTGTTCAGGGTGTATTTCCCCCTGTTTGGTTTTGGGACTTTCTTCCAACTTACAGCCAATCATTAGGATGGTTCTCCTTCCTTTTCATCCTCCAGGTTGGTAGGAGATAGAGGCTTGTCGACCAAAGTTTCCCTGATTTTGGATATGGGAGACCGAAATCAGTTCCATTTGGAATTAAGTTTTGGACAGTTATTTAAGAAGAAGATAAGAATTACTTGAAGAGGTGACCAGGAGAAGAAAGAGGAGAGATATTTAATTTGAGGTAATTTCATTTCGTATATATTAAGGAGTTTTACATTTTGTTTTTTATTAATCGTGAGAGAAAAAGGTTGGCTACATTTAAAATATGTTAGAGTAATTTAAGGAATAATTTTGTCAATAACTGATGGATTAAAATGTTTTAGTTTAATGCGAAGAAGCATAGTTTTATTTTTTATTTTGTTTTCTCATGCTCTAATGCTAGAGCTGGTACCCAATATTGTTATTATCTTTTTAAAATCCATATTAAAGTATTATCCCACAGGTCAAAATTTACGTGATATAAAGGCTATAACCAAATCTAATGTTTACTTTAACACGTTATATAAATATACGTGACCGATTTTGATAACAGAATGACTTTCAATTTAATGGACTTTCACAACAACAAACATCGGTATCTCTCAATTAGTCCATTAAATCGAGCATTGACTGCAATATCTAAATTATTGTATTGCTAAATGAATGGTTGCAATACCTACTTCAACCATAATTAATATAATTATCATCCATTCCAAGCGTACATGATGCTTATCATTTAAATGAGAAGACAATAATTCTAATAATTCCAAACAATGATTTGTTTTCTCATTTATAACTTTTGTTCGACGAGCGATTGAAAAGTAATTACACATTTTTACATAAATTTGTTCAAGTTCTTCTCTGTCCCAATAGAAATCAGGTATATCAAGAGCATCTGACGACAAATTAATAGAATGACGTAATGCAAATAATTCACCTGTTTTTTTTAAAACATCTTGTCTTGATATCCTAATTTTATTTCCTAATCTAACATCATCAGTAAGTATTTCCATTGATTCAATATACTTTTCTAAAATACCCTCCCAAATTCCTATTTTAACTGACAATGCCATTGCATTTGAAAACGTATATTTATCTAAAAGAATATTTACGATATCTTTATCCAGGGCAAGAATTATTTCACCACCGATTAAATCACTTTTATTGCCGACTGAATACGACATTACTTCTTGCTCAGCAAGAACTAGTTCACTATCATAACTTGACTGTTCAAACCTTTTAATAAATTTTAACATTTTCATGCATTCATCTTCAGGTATATTCCAAAATACGACAGCACCTTCTTCAAAGAAAAATATCTGCTTTTGCTCACCTTCTGATGATGCTGGTTCAACACAAAGCAAACTCATACAATTTAATTCTCTAACAGAAGATGGTATATACAGTGTATCTTTCAATAAATTTTCTCGAAGCAATTCCATATTATATTCCTTTGCTGTGGCAAATGCTAAAATATTATTTTCTGAAACATTTAATAACCCTTCCTTTTCTAATGCTTTCTTTCTAGTAATACGCTTTTTGGAAGATTGAAGTGAACTCGGTGCTGGAGAAAACTGACTAAAACTTTGGTTTAATCGATGATGTTTAGAAAATACTTCATTTACAAAACTTTTTGTATTTCTTACAAAACAACATTTGTTTCTAAAGGAACTCATAATAGTTCCCGGAAGTTTACTTAAAAAATATGAACTGTGATAACGAGCCTGGACAACCTGCAAATCCACAAAGTTACTAATGCACTTGTTAATTACCGGATTTTTCATCACATGATAGGTTCTTGTATTTAAAACAAACATGATGTAATAGTCTGGTTAATAAGAAAATCACTAATTAAATTCCAGTAAACACAATTCAATTTTAAAAATTGTTCAAATTACAAATGAATACTGTCTCAGTTCTAGTATAAACTAATATGCTATATGATGAACTTTCATAAAATTAAGACGTAACCTAAAACACTACATGAAAATAACCTAAAATTTTGTAGAACTGGTGTTCAAGGAAACACGCTACTCTCAGAGATGAGTTCTTCTCCAAAGAATGGTTCATTATATAAACGTTCACAGTGTTTTAACTAACTATTCACAAGTCGATTGAAAATAAATATATGTTCGTGAAATTTCCTTAAATAATTATTTTACGGGGAAAAACTTTTCATTTAAACAGGAGATTACTTTATAGTATATCGATATCAGATAGAATATCCGTAACTGATTGTTAAAGGCTCCGGCCTACTATTGCATTGAAAAACGGGGTTTTTGTAAAATTTGCGTTGAGGATCATACTATGTTTTTGAGTATACTCAAAGTACTATGATAGGACTGTAATATACTAAGCGTTCTAAGACTTTAGGCTTGGTAAGATGTATTTTAGTCTTAGGTTTCTGTAGGTTGAGACTTTAACATGTGATAAAAAAACATGTATTTTTTATAAATACATACGATGTAGTTAGAGACACATTATCTACGGAAACACTGTCAATTTTTTATAAAGTTGACTTGTATTTTTTTATATACTGCCCTATGTTACAATCTGCTCTATTTCTTTGAACAATAAATAACTAATCTGGCAGAAACGTGAAAAAATTAAAGAAAGTCGAAAAACATTCATAGATATTTGAGCTCTGTGATACCAACTCGTAATAAATGTTAGATTAACGTACAAAAACCTGGTGTTTGGCAGAACTGATCAGACAGTTGATCAGCTGTGTCACTGTCAAAGTTGTTTTGCCGGTTTATTTGTAATCATTTATTAGATTAGTAATCTTCTTGTAGGTTAGAACTGATAATTAGTGGCTGTGTGAACAAATATTTTAAACCTACAATGATGATTTATAATTCACTTAAGTATTTAATTCCAATTAGTATCTTTACAGTTTTTGGATATATCCATTACAAAAGTTCGATCACCACAGCGGGACATTGGGTGCCTGTCGTTTTCTGGCATGGGATGGGTAAGTTTGTATGTTCACTAATTTTTTCCAAAAAATGTTGAAAGCAAGTTTATTGTAGTTTCTAATTATATTTTTTTTCTGTGTTTAGGTGACAGTTGTTGCAATCCTCTTAGCCTTGGCAAGGTGTCTCATTATATTCAAGATGCACTAGGACCTGACAATTTTGGAAATAAAATGTACATTCACTCCATAAAAATCGGAAAAAGTTTTATAGAGGTTAGGATATGTATTTTTTGTTTCTAATATAGTGTGAATTGGCCAATGACAATGTTCTTAAATGGTCTGTTTGTACATAGTTAAAATATTAACATTGTCATTGCTGTACAGGGTGTTTTGCTATGGCAAACTTTGATGGGACCCAAGAAAAACCTTTCCATTAGATGGTTTCTGCTACAACTACTATTTTCTCCTTTTCAAAAATTGCAAAAACATAAATTTTGTAGTTCGTAATCTGGTTTAAGTAGTTATTCTTGGAAAGTGTGTAGTTCTCTGTTGTGAGAACAAAAGTCAATTTATTGGTGCAGTGATCAAAACAACAAGGTGTTATGCCAGTGTTCATAGCTTCGATTCTACCCTTCTCTGTCCTCATTCGTTAATAAATATATTAACAGTAAGATGTAAAACTAATAAAAAAGTTGATGACAAACGATTCTTTCCATATTTACATGATTTTTCATGGTCTTTGAATATTTGTAGCATACTTTGTTGGCTGACTCTTGGTGTAGTGGTCAGCACAACTGACTTCTACGCCGTGGTCCTGGGTTCGATTTCCAGTCAAGTTTTGCATATTTTTTTTATCTGTTACCCTCCTTATTGTCTGCATTAGCAATAATTGAAAAACAGTCGGATGTAAAATTCATTGTTTATAAATGATAAAAATTAAGTGTTTGACAACATTTGCTCTGTATTGGAATATGCTGTCGCAGTTTTGAACCGCTGCCTTTGGGGTGATGTGGTCTGGCTGGAAGGTGCAGTGATAAATTAAACATGCAGGTCATGACAGTGCCTGCATGTTTAACTACTTTTGTATGAAGACGAAATGCGCTCATTAAATCTTTCCACCCTAGCATACCGTTTTCATTGGGGGTTCTAATTGAAATGTACAAAATATGAAATGGTTTCTTCTCAACTTAAGTTCCATTGTTCTTCTTGACAGTAGGACTCAGACCCACACAGCTACTATACTGAAGAACGGCTTTAATTCAATAATGAAATAGAATTTTTTCTAGCTGTGTGTGGTCAACTTTAAAACAGGCTTCCCAACAGTGTTGTTAATGCACTGTTATTGAGTGTTTTCAAGAAGTGCTTCAATTTTTTTTAGTTATAGTATTGTCCATATTGTTTCAGGCTAACAAGCTTTTGCCTTTTCCAGTGTTCAGTATATTAATAATTTTTAATTATAATTTTTTAATGAATTGCATATAAAAATTAGTCTACTCCAGGTTAGAGGTAAGAGATAGCTAAGTATGGGCTATTCAAAACATGAAAAAAGTCTCTGTCAAGGTTACTTTCCATTACTTGTTATCTAAAGGGCTAATTGTTACTAAATAATAGCACTCAATGTTTTAACTCATTGCACACATATATCAATTACGGGAAAAACCATTTAGAAAATTGTACATAATATGTACATTAAAATGTTTATCTCTTAACAATGTTCTTTTTTATAATTTTATAAAATTATAAACGGTAGTCTAAATTTTTTTTGTTTATTTAAAGTTGTATCAACAGCTTGGTTATTAGCGACCATGGTGGGTTATGATTATGAAACAGTGGGTTTTAACTTTTCCAGACCCTACCTGGAAATTGAACCCAGGACCGCCATGTTACCACTATGCTACGGAGGCGGCAAGTAGTATAATAATAAACAGCATTTTAGAGTATTAGTTTATATATTTCAAATATTTATTTCATCAAACATCCTATGTAGGATTATAAACAGCCATATTATTTAAAATTTAAATATGTATTTCTAACCACCAGAATACAGTTACAGAAAACACTTACCAATGTTTATAGCGTTTTTGTGTATCATGTACACATCTTCAGTAAATTAAAATTCTTTAAAAAAAATTTTCACATCAAAATTTTGCAGGAAGTTTTAAATTTTGATGTAAAAAAAAATTTTTAAAGAATTTTAATTTACTGAAGATGTGTACAAAATACACAAAAGTGCTATAAACATTGGTTAAGTGTTTTCTGTTACCGTATTCTGGTGGTTAGAAATATATATTTCAATATTTGAAATAATGTATGTATATCTAATATTTTTTTAGGTGTTTGTTTTGTAGTTCTTTTTTACTTTTAGAGTTGTATCAACAGTGTGGTTATTGTCAGCTTCTGTAGGTTAAGGATAGTTACGGTGGGTTTTAGGTGTAAAATTTTTCAGACAATAGCAGTGGCGACTTAAGTGGATAGTCATTTGACTACTCAAAATTTTTTAAAAGTATTTTTACTGGTTTATGTAGACCTAGTGTTTTAAAGTCCCTATATTTTTATGATTGGGGTCATTTATGAGGTAAGAATATGTAAAACTGACCCACTAAAAACAACTAAGAATGTATTTAAGTAAAATTTTACCCAACCAAAATAAGATTCCTAAAGCTACCAATATATTCTGGTCGGGAATCAATCCTGGGACCTTCCACTTTTTTCAGATAGGATGTTAACCACTATGCCATGGAGATTGTCTTATTTATTTTGCTTTTTTATTATTGATCATTTAACAAAAAGTACTCAATTTTGATTTGTTAGATTTCTGCTAGTATGAAAAGTCTAAATTCATAGTTTGTTTTTTTGCTCTGGTAATATTAACATCTGAAATCCACTGTAACAGATCCTTAAAATTATGTTAGGGTATCTGGCTGGCTTGAATGGTGCAGGTTTTGGCCATTACTCTTATTGGTCTTGTCTGCTTGTATTCATAAGAATGCCAAGTGAGACCATCCTCATTTAGCACTCTGGTGACAATCCTGTAATGTTCTGCATCTCTTTAATTAATTTTAAAACTATTTCCTGATAAAAGTTTAATGGAGAAGCTGTCATTAGAAATCAGCTTCACTAGTTTTTTGTATAATAAATTATATGATTTTATTCCATCTATTATTATAGGTGGAAGTGGGAAATATTTTACTCTTACGTTGGATTTTGTAATTTGTTGATTTCTGGTCCTTTTTCAGCTGCACTGATGGGGGTGATGGTGTCAATGACTCCCCAATTTTTCTCTTCTTATTCTTCACACTAACCCACTCTGTTTGCATTGCTAACTCTTCTTCATCTGTTTGATATGCAGAAGATGTTTCACATCTTCCCAAGTTTTGAGGGTCACTGCAGCACCATTCTGCACACTAGTTTCTAGTGAAACTAGTCTAACTTGCATTTCCTTAAATTGTTGCCTGAGGATAGCATTAATGTTGCTGCTTCTTTCCATTTTCCTTCAGCCTCCTTCCAAGAAAAAGTACTTAATTTTAATTTGTTAGATTTCCGTATGTACGTAAAGTCTAAATTCATAGTATGTTTTTTTGCTTGGTTAATTTTAACAGCTGAAATCCGCTGTAACAGATCCTTAACATTATATTAGGATATCAGTGGACCCTAAATTTGATTACTGTGTGGAAAAACTGGTTGACACTGTGTGACTTAAATAATATTACGAGGGTTTTTTCAACTTCCGATTAGTTATAAAAATAAAACTAATGTGATAATAAAATAAATTTATTATCAAATGTTACATACATTTGTGGTTACTTTAACATAATCACTATTTAAATTGGGATATTTATCTTACCAGTGTTCGAGCTCTCCAATACCTTCTTCATGAAAAGTTGCCACCATTGACTTGACAGTGTCAAGTCAATCACCAGTGATGGTGTCAATGACTCCCTAATTTTTCTCTTCTTATTCTTCACTCTAACCCATTCTGTTTCCATTGCTAACTCTTCTTCATCTGTTTGATATGCAGAAGATGTTGCACGATGTTGTAGAAAGTTTTCTTAGTTTTGAGGGTCACTGCAGCACCATTCTGGACACTAGTTTCTAAATTCACAGTGTCTTGAAGCTCATCATTTGTTCGGAAACTCTGAAACCTTGCAAAGTTTCTCAGTAACGTCCTGCATTTATTGTTGTTGCGGAGAGCCATTCAAAACAAAAGAAGATGAACTCACTTCTGGAGTTGCGCTCATCCATGATGAAGCCCATCCTCACAGTGCTACAGTAACAAAATGGTTTCTTGACAAGTTTAAATAGGACATTTTTGATCATCTGGCATATAGCTCCGACTTAGCGCTGAGCGACTTCCACCTGTTCCCCGAA
This sequence comes from Catonia carolina, assembly GCA_035578175.1. Lineage (NCBI taxonomy): Eukaryota > Metazoa > Arthropoda > Insecta > Hemiptera > Achilidae > Catonia > Catonia carolina. The sequence goes on along the minus strand of JAQMRL010000001.1, from coordinate 246,947,864 downwards.
CTGAAGAAGTGGCCAGGAGGGCAGAGCTTCTTACGGTTTTGGAAAGCTTGTACACTGATATGATAAATACCTCAATTTTAATGGCAATTATGTTGAAAAGTAACCTTAATAAATTTATTTTATTATTCTCATTAGTTTCACTTTTATAACCTATCGATGATTGAAAAAAATCACCCTCTTATATATTTTTACTACTATGCTTTTAGTAGTGGTTGATTGCAAGTTTTAATTAACTGGAAATTACAAATTCTTTCCCTGTTACACTCAACAGCCTGTGTTCATTATCTATTTTGAATGCTATCATTCCTTTTATAGTTCTTCCGTTGTAATTTCTTCTTGTTTCTCCTCACAATGATACATTGAACGATTCGTACATTTCTTAATGTTAAAATATATATTCACTCATTCATTTATAAAAGTATCACCATCTACTGATAAAATGTTTACTAGTGTTATAGAGTAATTTATTAATTTGTATTAAACAGTTATATCCATGTATTTTCTTGTTGATTCTTAGTCTATTATTGTGAGTCTTTTATCATATTAGTGCTCAGTACCTTGATTAAGAAATAAATACAGAAGATACTTCTAAATAAAATACTGATTTGTCAATTACAGCCAGTGCAATATTATAACAGTGATTTTTAAAGACATTCACTTTATTATTTTAGAATTATGACAAATCCTGTCTTATTTTTTTTTTTATATATTTATTTAAGGTTGCATCGACTACGAGGTCATTACCGACCACGTTACATTATAATAACATTATACTATACATTATATTATACACATGATACATTATATAAATACATAATGAAAAATTAGTTAAGTTCAATTAAAACAGAGAAATAATAACTAAAAAATAGAATGATACAATGAAAAAAAAACGAATGTGATTTTACAACTATATTAAATCTGAAATTTTGTTAAATTTTAAAAAGTTTATTGTGTTTTGAATCGCTACTTTGTCTACTAAATTAAGTGCTAAAATGTTGTTAATTTTGAATACTGTTCGTGTAAATTGTGTGGTTTGGCAGTCTGTGATGATGTGTTTGATTGTAAGTGGCGCGTTGCAATGTGTACAAATTTGTGGTTCTTCTTTCTTCAGTAAGTGTTTGTGCGTAAGCGTAGAGTGTCCAATACGTAGCCGCGTAAGTAGAACTTGATGCCTTCGAAGCTCCAAGTGAGGCTGAGGGTTTTCAAAAATGTTTTTTCTGATGTGGTGAAGTTTCGTTGGAGGATGTCGAGATGAGAGATGGTTATCTCTCAGTGGCGTCTTTAACGCCTCTTTGGCGGCCGTGTCCGCTGTTTCATTTCCGTTTATACCGCAATGCGACGGAACCCACACAATGCGTACATCATTCATGCTGTTGACATGTCGAAGTAGGTTGGATATATGTTCTATAATTGGCTTTGTAATTTCTTCGGCCTGCAAGCCTCTAACCACACTCATCGAATCCGTAAATATTGTGAACTTTTCGCCCGTTCTTGTGGCTAGGAGTTTTAAAGTACGATAGATAGCATATGCTTCACAAAAGAAGATAGAACAAACATCATTTAAACGGAATTGATAAGTACGGTTAGGGAAGACAACTGCACAACCAGAGCCTTCTGGTGATCGAGAGCCATCCGTGTAAATGCGTACATTGTTCGTGTATTTTGATAACAATTCATTAAACAGTTGATGATACATCTTAGGGTTAGCTGAGTTTTTCGAAAGATGAGCCATGGATAAATCCAGCAAAAAAGGTTTCGACAAAAGAAAGTTTTAATGAAACCATGATTTTAAAATATTCAGTTTAGTGTCGTAAGTTCTTTTTTGTTGGTTTATTTAAAGTTGTATCGACAGTTGGTCATTAGTGACTACTATCAGTTTTGTTACTGTAACGGTGGGTTTAAGGTGTTAAAATTTCCAGACCCAAGCCAGGAATCGAACTCGGGTTCTTTCGCTCTGTAGGCTAGCGCACTAGTCACTACATGCAATGGAGGCGATCGTAAGATTTTTTATTTATTTATGTATGTAAATTGAATTCTCATCAGTACCAAGATGATTAAAGTGAATTAGATTTTATATAATATAAATTTCACTAAAGTTTCCAGCTGCTTTGATTCACATCATCTACTTACAAGTGTTTCAGTGGATCCACCATCCTCAGAGTACACAAAATATCATCTGAAACTTTAAAATATTTTTTTAAAACCAAACAGAAGATATTGCATCTTCAGTCATCTATATAAAACGTATAAAGATTTATTTTTGACTACAGTGGATTTTGGTATTTTATTGGTGTTAGGGTGTAAAAATTTCATTATAAATGCAGCTGGTCTGTTGATGTAGTGGTTAGCACAGCTTGCTTTTGAGCTAAGGTCCGGGGTTCAGTTTTCTGTCAGGTCTGAAAATATTTGCCACACACAGATGTATGAATTTCTCATATCTTAATGTATGTAGTTCCAGTGCCTGAACTGGATTAAGCAATGTATAAGAAGAAGAAAATTGTGATATTCATACAAAAAAATGACTATTATGACTTGAGTGCTCGGATGTTAAGCATTTTAAAATAATTTGTCTTTACTTACCCGTAAGGAATTACTGAACAAAATACTCAATAAAAAATGAACTAAATATACCCAATGTAAACACATAAACAGAAACTTATAATAAGCTATTGTTACAGTTTTTCCTTGATGTACCCTGCTCCAATTATTGGTTATGGTAAGTTACTTTTATTTGCATTTGTGCACCCCGTTCTTTTGTTTCTTTTGATGTTCCGTAGTGATACTCAAAGAATTAATCAGTCATTGATTGATTGTATGGGAGGGAAGAGAGGGGTCCTTTCAGTCCTATAATACTGCAGCTCTAAAGAGCCTGTTGTTTTATCCCAACCTTCCTTATTCACATAAGTAGATCCATCTATTGTATAAATTTTAAGAGCCTACTAATAGTGTTTTTCTGTGTGAGTTTGCCCTTCAGGTTTATTTGCTCAAAGATTGAGTACCTCCTATCAGTTAATGCTTTACATTTGAAGATTGTACGTATGGGAGGTAGATCCTTCCCACGCTCAATGCAGTTTACTTACTTCTTTATGTCACCGCTAAAGATTACTATGCTAAATAGATGTTTTCTAAGGCAACAGCGCTTTGTTAACAGGCTGACAGCCACCCTAATCTGCTTTCTACTCAACAAAAAACTTCACAAGCAAGAAGAAGAGCTTGCTTTTGAGCTCTGTCTTCATTATCTCAATGAGTTATTAAAAACAACCACAACTACATACCTACTTAAAGAATTTATGAAGTAATTTCTGAAAAACCTTAATAGTACAAATATTGTTAAAAGAATTCTTAAAACTTATCCAATCTGTAGTTTTTCTCACAGTAGGGTAAGCTGTACATACGTATTGACTCAGAATCAGATTATAATAAAATACAGTGTTTTGTAAGATTTTCTCACTTCGTTTTAAAAATTGCATTGTATTATCAGCTAGAAAATTTTGTTCGTCAACTATTGCACTAATGGGAGTAAACCTACTAACATGACTTATCCGTGGATTGATCATTGTTAATTGTGGCATATGGTTATCATATTATATTTTTAATAATTACTAATAATCTTGTATTTTAATTCAGTTGTATTAATTATTTTTTATTTCTTACTGGCTATCCAGACACACCTTATTAATAGGTATTTTATGTTTGTTGACAACAAATATTAACATTTTATGAATGTTCAAGTATTAACATTTTATGAATGTTTATATTTATTTATGTTTCTTCTTCTTCGTCTCATGGATTTGCCCTTCCGATTTGTTCCAACTTTGCCCATCTTTTTCGCAGGTTACTTACATCTCTTCGTCCATCAGGTATGTAATTTAATGCCCATTTCGCCCACCTATCTTTACTCATTCGTATTAAATGGTCCATTTCTTTTTATATTTACTAACTTTTTCTAAGAGAGAGGAAACATATAAATGGGCCTGGATTTCCTCATTCTTATTGTGATCCATCAAACTACACCCATGAAATCTTCTCAAGAACCGCTTTTCCACTGCCTTGATCTGATATTCATCTTTCCTCTCAAGACATGATTAGTGACATTTCTAGTGTATGTTAAATCACATCCTAGGTTTTTAAAATGCTGTATTTGCTCTATCAGGCACCTACTGACAGGATGGGGTAATTTATGTTCTGTTATTTATTTAAAAATATAATAATTCATCGTCAGTTCTGAAAATTTGTAAGTAGTCTTTCTCTTGAAGATCTCTTCGTTGCATGAAATTTTCAAATTTACAAAACATTATTAGGTCTGTTTAGGTCATGATCCGAAAGACTGGTTTGAACCTTTAGAGGCTTTATTAAGTAAAACGAGGAGTGAAGTGGTTTACTATTGCCTTCTTTACTGAATGGAAAATGTATGCTTGTCAGCATACCAGGCCCTGCAAAAAGCATCTTTTACCACTCTACAAATGACACCTTTACTTCATTCACCACAGGGTTTGTATAATGGAATTCGTAACTCTCAGAGGAGATAACTGTGATTAGTATCTGGTACACCTGTACCTCTTCTGTTCTTAAATGCTTCAGTCATAATTGGCTGACTATATGATAAGAAATAGAACTATTTTTTGTAGCCCTGGAATTAATGGATCGAGTACACATAATTTAACACACCATCTGCCTGTTATGGGCATATTAGGTCTAATTTTTTTTTGTCAACAGGATACTTTAAATGGATATTTTATGAATGTTAATAAACAAATTGATGAAGCTTGCGAACAATTGAAGAATGATCCGAAACTGAAAGATGGATATAATGCTGTGGGATTTTCACAAGGTTCACAATTTCTGTAAGCAATCATTATTTATGTTATTATTAAAACATCCCGACCTATTTAAATAATGCAAAGCCAATAATTGATATTTATACATGAAAGGCTGATTTATTTTTGTAATTTATCAGTTAATGAGAATGCAAAGTCACAAAATTTTTTGGGTTGACTTATATGATAAGTTCAAAGCCCTGATTAGAACAAAGTACAATGCATAAATAATTAATAGGTAAATGACTCTGTAACTAATATGATATACAATGTATTCTAATATGGTATACCAATATATTCTGAGAACAAAGAACTTTGGCTTTACTTGAGAACACTCCAATCTTTTCTGTATTAATAGGCCTGCATGATAATTTATTGTACTAGGAAAAAGTAATGTTATATCATAATAAAAATCTGGTGTGAAACATTCACTTGACTTTCTCTTGCTAATTTATATTATGAACAATATAACCTATGTTTAATCATTAATGAATTATGTAAAATGTAAAACGTAACCTAATTTTGATTAGGAGTGAATGACGCTAAATGAAAATCAACCTCTGTAAAACTTAAAAATACAGAAAACCACTAATTGATGCTTAACTAAGCTGTGTAGAAAAACATACAAAATAAAAGTTGTAGATATTTAATTGTGTATAACTTTAACTTTTATACAATTTTGTCCTAAAATGCATACTGAAGCCGCATCTTTAATTTAACCGATTTTGATGGACAAAATATAGAAAATCATTAATTGACACGACAAGTAGATTGACATCGTAGAAAAATTTTTGAAATGAAATTTGTAGGTTTTTTAATTTCCTACAACTTTAATTAAATACACTTTTGCCCTAAAATGCTTAAAGTCACAATCTTAAAAATATGTTTACCACGAGAGCACAGTCTCCCCAAGAATTTCTGCAGACATGGTGCTTACCTTATCTTGTAGAGCATAAAATATTATTTAGTGAAAGAGGCGATATAAAAAAATCATAGTGGCTGTTTTTGACAAAATCGCAACAAAGTGAAAAATCACATGAATATACTACTTCTGATTGACTGATTTTGATTAAAATGTCCGTGTCAAGTCCAGTAGTAGTATCTAACTTAAGTTTCAAAGTTCAGCTTTGTATTATCTTCCATTGTTGAGATATTTTGTTTGCACACACAGATACCAATTGTTGAAAACAAGTTTTTTGGGTTCAGGGTGCCTGAAAGTGTGTATGTCTGGTGAAAGCTCCGTTTCGAAAAAATGACATGAAAACAATACTTCCTTCCCTATATATTTATATAGGGCAGGAGAAAGTAAAAAAAAATTATTGCTGTGAAATAAGCAATTGTATACACTTTATTACAATAGAACAGGGTGCAGTTTTATTAACATTCTAAATATATGAAAATTTGTGACTGTTTTTAGACGAGGACTGGCACAAAGATGTCCAAATCCAAAAATGCATAACTTGATATCAATCGGTGGTCAGCATCAAGGTGTATTCGGCCTTCCACATTGCAATTATCCTGACCACAGTTGGTGTTCTTATCTTCGTAAAATACTTAACGAAGGAGCTTATTTATCGTAAGTAATTCTCCCAACAATTTAGTAATTTGGTGTAATATAAAAATAAAGGACTAATGAATTAACTTGTAGATTGCCCCGCATAGCTGTTCCACCTACGACGTTATTAAGCGCCAAACCAATCTTCCATTAGCTTGGCGCTTGTTTGTTTTCTGGGTCATACTTGTAACACTAATTCTTATCACCTGTAATGACGTTAGTCAAAAAGTTTGGACCACTTTCAATTTCGTTTTTCAAGTCCTGAATCAAATTCAATTGAATTTTTTGTTGATCCTGTTTGAGAAGGCGAGGAACAAATTTAGCGGTAACATGTCTCATTTGCAAATCCGCTGGCATGAGCTCAAACTCATGCGTGTTGTCTCTTTAGAAATTTTGTCAATCATGAAACGATAATCCTCGTTGATTTTGGGCGGATTGTCATACCAGCGGTTGTAGTCCAAGGTAAAGTCATCATATGACCGGCTGGAGCGGCAGGGAATCCGGTGGCATAGTTCAAAAGGAAAAAATGGTTGGGGAAGCCTTTGTTGCTGCCTTAAGAGGAGGAGTCGCTGGCAAGCGAGTAGAGGGCAGCCTTTACCGCTACCTAAACAAATAGGAGCGGTCGCTGACGCAGCGAGCACTGCTGCCTAAACAAACAGGAGCAGTCGCTGGTGAAGCAAAGGTAGGGAAGGGAAGGGAAGGGAAGGAAAATGATCAGTACGGAGCAAGAATACTCAATGTCGAATGCTAAATCCTTCTCTGTATCGACCTTCTCGAATGATCGGATCGATACTGACTGTTCACCTTCAACTATGGTTTTCACCAGTCGTTCGGGTATGTTTTACCACTGGCCCATGCACTGCGAGAGGTTTGCTCGCTGCGCTATCTACCGGCAGCAGCAACCACGTCACAGCGCCAACAGCGGGCAAAACACAAAAGATGGACCGGCGTAAAAATAGTACAGTATCAGGATTTTTTCAAGTTTTCATCGTTTTGTATTGTTGAAGGGTGCCCAGAACGAACATGGCCTTCAACACACATGTCATCACGTTTAAAATGCCTAAACCTGTGGAAACCTTGTGTGCGGCTCATAGCATCCTCCTTGAAAGCCTGTTGAACCATTTGGTATGCTTCCGTTGTTGATTTTTTAAGTAGGAAACACAATTTCAAACACACTCTTGTTCTTTTAAATCTGCCTGAACGATGTAGCAGACAAAACACGATAACAGTAAGAGAAACACAATACTATGATCAAACGTTAACCTGCAAACTGATGCCATCTGGGCAGTTGTGTGTTGAAAGTCTCTTTAAGGTACATCTAGCAGATGACCTCTCTACTACATCTAAAAATGGTAGTGCACTATCAGTCCGGTTTTTTTGGGTCCCCCTCGTATATGTGTCTTTTACATACTGTGTGTGTCACACAGTATGTAAAATACACACACAGAAAACAACTGTGTGAAACCACAAATATAAAACAACTAACGTACCTGTACATAGAATATGTAGGAGTAGTAGGCTGGTCGACCCGCCACAACCTCTTCACTATTTGGGAACAGGTGGGGAGAGCTAGGCGTGCATTTTTACCGCTCTCTCTCTCTCTCTTGTGTCTTGGCAACCTGCTATGCATTAAAAGAGAAGCAGCGGCAACCCGTCTAACTCTTCACATGTGCATTTATTACTTATATTAAGGCCATTACAAGGACTATTTAAAACATTAGAAAGTGCTCTAAGCAGAAACAATAATTTTATGTACTTTTTACGACATTTCTTCATTTATTTTTAAACAAAAAATTATTGTAACAGAAATTATACTTATTTTCTGGGAGAAATAAATCTCGATGCTATCCAGAAAATAGATTACAAGGCTTTTCACCTACTTCACATAAATAAATGCCAGTGATTTGGTTGATCATTTATGAATAATAAGTATGATGTTGCTGTAACGTGTAAGTTTAAGCTTTAAAGCCTGGTCTATACGCAATGTTTTAGCTGACAGTCGACATGACAAGAAAACAGTCAGGTAAAACGTAGCAAAATACAGTGTCCACACCATTCAGTTCAATTTGCAAAATTTTCTTCAGTTTAATAATCGAAATGGAGGAAGTATTACTGTTATCGATTTTATCACTGTCTGCAGTGAACTTAAAAAAAGAAAAGAGCATTTAAACCCACTAATATGGTTTTCATGGTTGATGAGCTCTGCTGTTCCACATGTTTAGACCAATCAGAACGTTTGCCAGCATTGTCAGATTGTACCTGACAAACATTACGCGCGCATGCGTATAAGAGCCGCAGTAGTTCACTCTCGTCTTGCATCTCGTACTGAACACATCGATTATAGAGCATTTTAATATACAATACTTTATAATATAATCAGCTGATTGTATGTTTGTAGGTTATATTATTATTGAAAGACCAAAAAAATGGCCGACGAAATATTTAACAGAGCTACAAGAGCAAGTATTGGCAACGTTGCTGGCAAGTCATTGGCTAGCTATAAAGTGGGTAGGGGTTAATGAAAACGTTCAGAGCTTATCAGCCTTGAAAAATAGATGGAGTCGAATAAATGGAGTCGAAGCTGGTTACTATTATCGATTTTATTTGCCAGACAAGGGTAATTTCTGTAAGCTTCTATAAATTCCACAAAAAATTCTTGCAAGCACTGCCATCTATCTGACATTTTAAAATGAATTAAAACACACTTAAATAAAACAACAACTTTTTAAAACAATACAATAAACTAAAACTTCACAAGATACAGGCTTAACCTTAAACTACTACGTGCGCATTGCTCAAAATATCACACAAAACTGACACTTAAGAGGGATGGCTGTCTACACGATCTGTTTTAGGTGATGGCATACCGAGAAAATAGCTTTGACCCATCAGTTCTCAAGTCAGTTCTGTAACCTCATTCATATCAGGTAAAACGGTCCGTTTAGTGTCCCCACGTAACGTCTTACTTGATATGTTAGAACAGACAGCTAAAACTGTCATGTAAAACGTTGTGTTTAGACCAGGCTTCAGGCTAGTTTTGTGTGATGTGTTTGTATTTAATTTCTGTATTATGTTAAAATTTCATTTTCAGTTGGGTCCAAAGTAAGTTTGTTCAAGCGGAATATTGGCATGATCCGTTACACGAAGAAGAATATAAATCAGGAAGTGTGTTTTTAGCTGATATTAATAATGAGAAAAATATCAACAAAGATTATATAAAGAATTTACAAGCACTTGATAATGTAGTTTTTGTTCGATTTAATAACGATACAATGGTTGTACCTAAAGAGTCAGAATGGTTTGGTTTTTATACACCTGGACAAGCTGTCAATATCACAGATTTGTGGCATTCACAATTATACACAGAGGTAATATAATCCTTATATTGTTTCAAATTCAATTTCATAGTTACATGACCTTCATTACATCATATTTAAAATTCATATGACTTTGTAGCTCCGGAAGTATTCAATAGTTTCAGATCTGTAAATTTTCAGAATCTATGTCAAAAATATATATATTTTTTTAAAATTTATTTATTTAACGTCGCATCAACTACAACGGTCTTTAGCGACGACGTTGGGGTGTAACTATTGTACAATGGATGAAATGATTTTTTGTAATGTATGAAAATATGCGGTGCCTGAGTAGGATTCGAACCCAGAACCACATGATGAGAGGCGAGCACGTTACCAACTGCGCCAATGCGGCAAGCTCAAAAATATTATTGTATATTCAGAAATAATAAAGTTACTACAAATGATGTTTTGAAACCATTGAACGACTAAAACAAATATAAAATAATTATCCTGCTGTTACAAGCCTAGCAAAGAAAATTGGAAACTACGGAAGACTTTTTCAACCATCTATATTTTTAATTTTATGGTTGAGTTTGGTTTTAGCACTTCATGTGCAGATTTGCCATCACCTGTTGTTAGTTTTTCCAATATCCCAGTTAATCTGGAAAATATAAAATCTTGATGTTTTCTTAAAACTTTTTGAAGCTTTACCAAACAGATGCCTTGCTTAATCAATTTGTAGCCTCCAAGTAAAAAAATTGGTGCATTCTTCCAGGTGTTCTCTTAGTTTGTAAAGAACTTAGGGCATTCTGGAAAATGTCAGCGATTGGGCGATTCTTGTGGACATTTGTGGTTTTTATATACTGTTTTTAGCCATAGAAAATTAAAATGTCAACCACCGAGCCTGTGTCTGGTGTCCTTACCATAAAAAATGCGACCAAAAAAATTTCAAATCTGCATATTTATTCGGAGATACCGTATATCTATTCAGCGTCCTCATTTTCAGAATTTGGATCAAAAAATAATTCATCGAAGTTTAATTATTTTTTCATTTTTTTTTAATGTTTACTTTGTCTAATTTGTTATTTTTAAGGTTTGTTTGGAACTTATATTAACATGTAATTTTTGTGAATTTTCTTAGTCTAAAAATTATTGCCTTTAATTTTTAATATATTAATTTTGTAATAAAAACTTAACTAGTTGCGCTACTGACTTGCGTTCTTTTGGTTATATGTAACAGTCATGATTATGTTTTTGTGGATTAGCCCTTCTGTTGGAATATTCATAAAATATGTACCTGTTTATCGTGTGGCCCAAAACCGGATGTCAAGAAATTAAAGTCGGAATTTAGAAACAAAAATAGTATCATTCGATTCTTCTTAAAGAGTAGATACAGAATAAAGAAATCATTGGATTTGAAGTTCCAGTTTCAACCGGAAGTCAAGAAATCAAAGTCATCATTTGGAAACAAAAATAGAGTCTATTTCATATAATGAATTTATATAATAATTTCACCAACGTTCTTTTTAAACTGCGTCGCCTTTATTTTTATTCTTACTTACACGTGTTTCAGTAGATCCACCATCATCAGAGTAAATAAAAAAAATTGAAACTTAAAAATTTTTTTTATTTACGCTGATGATGGTGGATCCAATGAAACATGTGTAAGTAAGAATAAAAATAAAGGTGACGCAGTTTAAAAAGAACGTTGGTGAAATTATTATATAAATTCATTATATGAAATAGAAATAATTTCAAACTGCAGGATGCATTATAAAGATTTATTATTGAAAAATAGTGTCATTTAATTTCTCTTAAAAAGTAGATACAGAAATCACTAGCGGTTTTTGCCATAAGTCAAAGGTAAGCCTTTTTAAAAATTACTACCAGCCATGAGATGTGTTGTCTCATGAAACGAATTTTTTTCAATGTAAAATTTTGTAACACTGAAATCTTTATTTTTATGTATTTTTTGTTACAGGACAGATTAGGTTTGAAACAAATGAATGCGGATGGTAAATTACATTTTCTTTCACTTAATGGTGATCATCTACAGTTTTCGTGGGAATGGTTTGATAAAGAAATAGTTGAACCCTATTTAAAGGTTTATACCAAATGATAACATACTGTACCAAAGTTTAGTATAAATGTACAAATTTGTTTAATTTTATTTAAATGATTTATTATTTAAGAGGGGAGTCTACCTTTAAAAACAATTTTTTTTGTTGCAAATTAATCATCAAATGATTAATTTTGTGCTTGTAATGCCGCTGTTCTTTTCATTAAATCCTGAACAAAATTATTTCAAAATTTTACTGTCATCTCCTTAAATAAAGGCATAGGTTTCAAGTTGGTGAATGAAGTGAAGGTATCATTTGCAGGGTGGAAAGAAGATGCTTTTCAGAGGACCTGACATGCTGATAAGCATACTTTTTCACTCAGTGAGGAAGGTAATTTCACTCAGTGGCCGGCCCGTTGGCATAGTAGTTAGCACAGCTGGCTTCTATTTCGGAGTCTCAGGTTTGATTCCTGGTCAGGTCTGGTATTTTTTCATTATCATCATTATAATAACAACAACAAGTTTAAAACCTGCCACTAGTTTCAGAAATAATAACTCGAATGTACTTTACAAAATTTGCATGAAATTGGTGTCAAATTAAGGGGATAATTAAATTTTAAAACACCAGGCCAGGTTCAGTATTTCTTTCTATTCAAAAATTTCACTTTATTAGGGAACAAAATTTCGATCAAGAAATGAATAAAATTATTTTTAAAAATGTTTGAAGTACAGTATTATCTTTTTCATGCAATAATAGGACCCTATAGAACATATTTTTAATTTAAAAAGTTTTTGGAAGTCGTTTGAGAAGTTCAAAAATTATGATTTATGGAAAATGTAGTGTATTTCAATTTTGAACTCTATATATATTTTTTTTTTTAGTTCCTAATTTGTGTACGTTGCAATCTGTTCAATTTAAAACAATAAGCAACCCCATGGCCCAATGAGATAAGGATGATGTGCATGACGTGTAAATGAGGTGTAGTCTTGTACAGACCCAGGCCGACCATTCCTGAGAGCGTATGGTTAATTAAACCCCAACCATCAAAGTACACCGGTAACCACTGTCTAGTATTCAAATCCATATAAAAGTAACTACCTGTACTAGGATTTGAACCAGGAGCCTTCGTCTCCGAAAATCAGCTGTTAAACAGCTGATTTTGGTGACGACTTTACTTCTAGACCAACCCGGTGGGTTTGAACTCTATATTAAAGTTTCAAAATTTTAAAAGGCCAGCTTGTTGTGTAGTGGTCAGTGAAACTAAGTTAAAATATTAATTTTGGAGATTAATTATGAAATATGTTCTTTACAAAGGGGGTCCAGAATGATCCCCAGTCAGGTCTGGCATTTTTCATCAATCATTAGCAGTAATTTTCAAAACAGTTTAATGTAAAAAATGATTTTAAGTCAAAAGTTTGATAAGATTGTTGTTGATTTTGGTATGACATTGCTTTCGTTTGTATTTATTTATTAACATAACTAATGTTATTAATAAAATAAATTTTACGATTTCGTTCTAAATAATTTTCTGTACAAAAATAGCCAAAAATTTATTTAAAAAAAATTGAGGCATACTCCCCCTATTAACTACTACTCATTAAAAAATTTTATATGGTTTTTTGTAAAAAAATATAAAAATGGTTTAATATATTTTAAGACTAATTTTATTTTAAAAATTGTTAAAGATATATGTGTGATAAGAGGGGTTATTATATTGGGTTTTATAGCGTTTAAACTGTTTTTATACCTGATATTTTTAATATGTATATAAAAAGTAATATTATGAATGATCAATGTGACTAAATAAAAAACTAAAATGTATTCTTCATATTTGATATAAAGGGAAACAATGATTTTAATTAAGGTGAAAAACTTAACATCTTGTGGATGGATGGCACCTCTAAGACATAGTTCTTTTGAATTTCTGTAGGTGTTATTTCTTTGCCAGCAGTTGTGTACGTTCCCTTTTTTGTACGTGTCTCAGAATTGTTTACCCTATTCTATGGGTATTCTGTGGTTCTTGTTTATTTTTAGCAATTTTGAAAATGTCAGTTCATTTTTAATTGCTACTTCAGTTTTATACACTTTTGATTTTACACTTTTGATTGTATTTTTTATTAATAATTAATTAAGCCTTTCTTATAACAGAAATAAAAACATATTGAAACATTTAATTAGCGTTTATAGCTATCACAGGCAATTCCTCAACGTAGACAAGAATTGATAATTTTTAAATGACAAACACACATTTGAATATTAATTTAATTTATAAAGTTTAAAAAGTAATTAAATAATTAATAAAAATCCATGTAATTGTTATGATGTTTTGGTGGCAGATGACGCTAGACTGGTAAACTCGTAATTAGCACAAAAAAGTCCATCACAGCATGACTTCTTAAATAACCACGCAAAGTTCAGCAAGTTAATAGAAATATTTAAAAATTATTATTTTTTAATTTCATATTTTAACTTGGTGACTTAAAACTAAATTGTAAAGGTAAAACCTTTCAGAATCTCAGGCTAAGTACACAAGTACTTGATGGTCTTTGTTTATATTTTTACACAATTTAAAAGTAACCAGTTAAAAGCAAAACTTGTTAAATTTAAACAGGGAGCAGCAGAAGTAACTCTCAAATTAGCCACTGCCGTGGGCCCAGCGCTAGTCATGGTTGTGCAGGAACTTAGTGAATGTAATTGGGCCAATTGTATTAGGTCGTTTCAGGCTATCTTGGAAAATCTTCCAAGAGACGCTGTTGTGCTCTCCATTGATAAAGCACATTTTCATTTCAGGATTAAAAATTAAAATTTATTAGGATGAAAATTAAATTAAATCTAACTAAATGGTTAACATAATTCTGTCAGATGGTTTAATGAAATTTTGACTAGAATCTTTTATGTATTTTTTATTAGTCTTTCAAATTGGGGAGATATTTCTGCCACTCTCTGTAGTAGATGAACTTAAAAAACTGTAGATGTCTATTATATTCACACTGATTGATTTTTTAACATTAGTAACCATTAGTCCTTCCAGTGCAAGGCTCATGGCTCTTACAACCTTTGCTAGGTACATTTTCTCTTATTGTGTATTCTTATTCTTATTGTGTATTTTCTCTAATGTGTATTCATTATTTACTTTGATCATTCAATGTGATGTACATATCAAAATGTGATATTTAAGCTTTTTTTAATTTACTGTTTTTCTGTAAATAAATTTTTTTTAAATAATGGTGTTCTTTTTTTTAAAAAAGACCTTATTGTCTAAAATTTTAAATAATACTATTTTGGTTAATTTGTTTTACTCATTAAAATATTTTTTTTGGAGTGTTTCACTGTACAGAGGTGTATCATGGGTGTTGGGAAAGCAGGGTGAGAAGTGATGGAGATGTGGCTATGAGCGTGAATACAGATCATCTGAACCAAGGAAAAATTAATCACAAGTCAAATGAAAAATTTTGTTACAAGAATGGAACAAGTTTTGTATCAAGAATTTTGTATGTCATAACATAAAATGCAAACCTTATTTTCAAATGATCATTTAAAAATAGAAAGTGTTTAATAAAAAAATAATTTTGAAAATAAAATTTCTATATTAATAAATTACTGCATGTATTGCACTGGATAGTGCCCCTTTTCTCTCTCCATTAGCCTACTTGTGGTTTTACAACTTAAAAAATCTGGTGAGAAACTCACCCAACTTTCTTACCAATGTAAATAATAAATCATAAGTAAATGATGCTAAAAGAAAATTGACCTGTGTTAAGACTTAAAAATATGGAAATCACTAATTGACACTAAACTAAGCTTGGTAGAAGAAAATGGTTGAAATAAAAATTGTAGATTTTTTTATTTCCTACAACTTTGATTATATACATTTTTGTCATAAAGTTCATATTAAGGCCGCAATCTTAAAAAAACCATTTTTTCTACGAGCACAGCCTCCCCAAGAATTTCAGTAGACATGGCACTTACCCGATCTCGTACAGCACAAAAAAATGTAAATGAGGTGATTTAAAAAAAATCACAGCTGTTTTTGAGAAAATCGCATGAAAAACTATTACTTTCAATTGACTGATTTTGATAAAGAAGTTTCTTGTCGAGCACGGTGAAAAATCGACTTGAAAACAATACTTTCCATCCCTGATATTCATATAGAGCGAGAGAAAGTAAAAATTCAACACCCGATGTCGACTGGTTTCATAGTAGCGGTAAAATTTGAAAATAGTTTAAGAGAATTCCGGTAGGTGGCACAGTAACAGAATAACCAAAGTTAAGGTGAAAATTGATACCAGGATAGTATGAAAGCAAAGAGGTGCACGCTAGACAGTCAATATTTTTTCCTATTTAGAGCAAAATTTGTTGCTTCTTTGTATGCCTCTTACTACTTCATACTATCCTGGTATCAAAAACGTCTTTTGTGAAGCAATGTTCTTCACTAAAGAATAATAAAAATACGGAAAATCGTTAATTGCCGCTAAACTAAGCTCTGTAGAAAAAAATGCTTAAAATAAAAGTTGTAGATTTTTTAATTTACTATAAATTTGATTATATACACTTTTGTCGTAAAATGCATACTAAGGCCGCAATCTTACAAAATTTCTTTTTTTACAGATTGATGAAAAAAACCAGATATCACTAATTGCCGCTAAACTAAGCGTTATGCAAAACAAAAATGGTAAACAAAAAAAGTATATTTAAAAACATACTCTTTATTCTCTAACAAAAAAAACAATTTTTTTAATTGCATACAGGATATTCCCGAGAAAATACTGGACTTATCAAGACTTCAGGGAGGTATGATATGAACATTACATTAAAAAAAATTACTAATTAATAGTAATATTTTAGTATACTGATGATGTAATTAATCAATTTATAAAGCTACCGAAATAACAGAACAATAATAATAAAATTACATAATTTTATTTGAAAAAGTACATGCTCACGCCATCTGTTGAGTGTCATTCGAACTATAGTTAGTAAAAGTCATTCTCGCGCCATCAAACAGAAGGCGGGAAAACTAATATACTTTAAAAATAGTGAAATTGATATAAATGATGTCTATAAATGATTGAAAATCGTAGTTAGTAGTTTGTCGGCATGAACAGAAATAAAAAGGGGAATTTTTATATTGACAGGTAATATTTGAAATAATGTTAACACTGTACCAATAATAAATTGGTTATTTAAGTAAGAAAGCACATAAGGGATCCATTATATCCGGGGGGGGGGGGGCACACACAAACAACTATTAAATCGTCTACTGTTAAAATCGTTATTAATAATTTGTAGGTTAAATTGTCGGCATGAACAGAAATAAAAAGGGAAATTTTTATATTGACAGGTAATATTTGAAATAATGTTAACACTGTAACAATAATAATTGGTTATTTAAGTAAGAGAGCATATAGGGGATCCATTAGATCCGGGCGGGTGGGCCACACACAAACAACTATTAAATCCTCTACTGTTAAAAACGTTATTAATTTGTTTGTAGGTTACTTTTGCCGACAATCTTATGATATGATTAGAATTCCAAAATCGTACGTTTCAAGAATGTTTGTTTTACCCGCCATCCGTTAGATGGTGTAAGAATTCACTTTTACAAACTCTTGTTCCAACTACAGTCATTAGATAGCGTGATAATGTACTTTTTATAAAGTTATAATATTTATTTTAAAATTTTTACTCTTAATACAACCATCCGTAGTCAGCATGATTTTGCTTAATACATTATTTTTATTAGAATAATATGTATGTATCATTGAATATTGATATAATTGTCATTATTAAAAGTTCTGCAGTCATCAAAATTTTATATTTTTAAAATCTTTGATTTAACTACAGGTTTGGTTTGTTGTTAATCTGTAGTGCATGTCTTGACATTTTTTCAAATAATTAAAAAAAAAAATTTTTAAGAAACGCTATTATTTAACAATTAATCAAAAAAAAATGAACTAAAAAGAAAAAAATTTACAAAAAAAAAATCACAGACATTACAGTTAAAAATAAAAGCGTGGCGCATTAATATATATAATATTTATTGTAAAATATTCGTTGCAAAATATTATATATATTAATGCGCCACGCTTTTATTTTTAACTGTAATGTCTGATTTTTTTTTTTGTAAATTTTTTTATTTTTTTCTTTTTAGTTCATTTTTTTGATTAATTGTTAAATATAGCGTTTCTTAAAAAATTTATTTTTTTAATTTTTTTTTCTGTGATTTTTTTGTAAATTTTTTTCTTTTTTTCTTTTTAGTTAATTTTTTTAAGTAATTGTTAAATAAAAGCGTTTTTTAAATTTTTTTTAAATTTAAAAAATTTTTTTTTACAAACACCTCCACAGCGTATTGTCATCGAAGATAAACAAGTGTGCAAAGTTTGATTCATATTGATACGGTAGAAGTATTAAAATTTTAAGTTGCAAGATTTGATGGATCCAAGAGTAAGTTAAATAAAAGCGTTTAAAAATATTAAAACCATGAGTTGTAGGTTTGTAAATGTTCTACAACAAATTATAATACACTTTTACCCGTTTTTGAGAAAATTGCACTAATAAACAAACTACTTCTTTCGGTTGACTGACTTTGATAAAAATATTTCTTATCGGTATAACCTAAGCTTCAAGTTTCTACTTAGTTTCCTATTCCATTATTGAGATAAATTTTGTTCAGACACACACAGACCAATAGCTAAAAACATTTTTTCATTTTAATAGACCTCTATTTCTATTGAATCAGTTTTGCGTATGGAATGTCATGTTTACCTGGTATTGACACAGTGATTGCATGTTCACAATAACTGCGGTAAGTTTTTTTTTTTTTTTTTTTTTTTTTTTTTTTTTTTTTTTTTTTTGTTTAACGTCCGACTGTTCTGCAATTACTGCTAATGCAGACGGTGAATGATGAAATGATTTTTTTTGTAACGTGTGAAAAAATGCCGTGCCTGAATGGGATTCGAACCCAAGACCGCATGATGAGAGGCGAGCACGTTACCAACTTCGCCAATGCGGCCGGCAACTGCGGTAAGGGTTCACTACATCAGAAGTAATTTCTTATGTAAATGGATTAGGACTTAGATTCTATTCACTATGACAGAAGTCAACTGTACTTTAAACATTCCTGACGTTTTCAGGAATAATTTTGTATGATTCTTAATTGTATTGGCTAAGCGGTTTTCGAGTTAATAGAGAACATACGTACTAGTACTACCAGAGATAATATCTCGTGCTACACGCCAAACTTGTCAGTTACAAATTTAAAGAGACCAAGGGAAGATTACAAAATTTGTTAAATTAGGTATTTATAAAAGTTGGAGAAACATAAAACATTGCACAATCTGTGCATAATATGTAAAAGAAAAGTTCGTTTTCTAACTAAAATAAAAAATACAAATTTTATCAAAATAGTTTATAATTCATTCGTTTTTTACATTAATTAAAATAATTACTATAATATACTGTACAATATTTAATTCTATTATTAAATGTTCTTTTTCATATTTCACAATAGAAAACTTATTTAAGTTTCACTTTTCTTTAAATGTCATTGTTTGACATACCTCAACCAAATTGAAAATAGTCTCATATATAATTAATTACATTAATAAGAAGTTAACCCATAATTAAATTACAAAAATTCTTATTAACATGAACAATATTGTATGTTTACGTAATAATCTGTTGTATCACAGAACTTATTGAAGAGCATAAAAAAAATATAGGTAGTCTCATTCAATAATGTTTTAGAACAATTTTGAAGATTGTTATTAAAAAGAAAAACATCTATACATAACAGTATTTACAAAAATAATAATTAATTTTTTTAAACCTATCAGTCATTACCGTAATTTCTATGTTTTACAATTCATTTTTTATATATGATTATTTATCTTTGTGTATACTATATGGAGACAACATTGCCTACAGTTGCCATGTATTGCAAATTGCGCACGTTATAACGCTATCTATCTCGTTCTAACAAATCTCTCACTCTCTTTCGGTCGCCCCGCCTAGCACATGCTCAGATAATTGCCCCACCACACTACGTCGAAATCGCATGTGTTAGACAGAGAGCGCTCAATATTACGCGGTCTGTCTCTCTCGCACAATGTTACCACTATTGGCCGCACATGTTTCTTCCATATAGAATACTAAGTTATTTAGAATACCGTATGTAATTACGTATATTTTAATATATCAATTAAAGATAATAAAATTTTAGAAAAATGCAGTACTTAAATTGTTACTTAACAATTTAAGTGGTTATTACTGGTTCAAGAATGTATTGCATCAAGTTAAACTTTATTTTATCCTAATATTTATTTTATCGCCAATATTACGCAAAAAGAAGAACTAAATTTCAAAATAAAAAAATTACATGTTAAACAATTTCAAAGCACTACATTAAAAAATAATTTTTATTTACAAAATTTATATATAAATTTTATTAAAATTATTTAAAACGTTTCATTTAGATTATGTATAAAGATATTTTTAATTATATTAGGAACATAAACAATACTGCAAGATTCTTCAATATTGTCTTTTCACGTACATTACTGTTGCTCTGCTTTATACCCCATGAACTATTTTGACACAAAAAAATAACAGAATGTAGCCTATGTATAACCAGTAACTGCATTTGTAATTTAAAAAATGATATTAGTAAGTTCAGTTTTATCAATTCTTTCTTTTTTCTGTAACAATTTGAATAGATAGACTTGATAAGTGATAGTCCTAGGTGAAAGAAATTTATTGGACAACATAATTAAGAGATTATCAGGTTAGGTTATGTACATTATTTCATAAAATTATTGTAAAAAAAATGTTTTAAACATTTTTTTCATATTATTTATTCCTTTAATATTATATTGGTTTATAAACTATACTTGGTATTTAAATTTTTTTTAAATGTTGGGAATATGTTAGTTATCATTTATTTTCAGTAAAATCTATTTTCTAATTGTTATTGAAAAAAGGAAAAATTAATGAGACGCTTCAAATGCATTCTTTACTGATCATTCTGAATATTATGAATTACTTCGTTTGGCTGATTTTAAAAAAAATATCAAGTACTTTTTGATATCTTGTACTAATACTTCACCTGAGAACTTCCCACATAGACTTAATAAATAATCAATTATCACTTTAAACACATGACCCTACTTTTAATATAAAACAGTAAACATTTTATAACATACAAAACCTATACAAATTTTCTAATATTAAAAAAAAATATTTATGTATTCAATTTTTAGTTGAGGTTTATCATGAATGACATAATAAATATTAGTTACATCAAATTGATTAAAGTGTGTTTTGCAGTCCTACACACCAATTATTATTGACATCAACACTCAGATTTATCTTCTTCTACGAGTTTTTGTGTGTCTTTCCCTGTGTCTGTCGACGAAGGGTCAAGATCTCGATGCCTTACATGTATTTGAGGCGACGATCTTTGAATAACACTGGACGGCGCAAGAACTGCGGATGCTGGTTCTGGCACTACTTTACTTTTGGTCACATCAGAAGGTACTTCGTAAATACCGCCTGTGCTTCCATTGTCGGTTGCTTCGATGTTACCTAAAGCATCGTACATTGGGTTGCTGAAGTCACGATTTTTACTGCTGATATCAGCCATGCTATATTCTACATCTAATGGCTCCTGTAAAACAAAATTAAAAAAAATTAATCATTTTTTATACAAATTTTAATAATAAATGAGAATAATGATCAATCACAGGAAATAAAAGTATAGATAGGAATAATGGAATTGAAATGCTTCATAAAAAAAATAAACAATTTCTTAAGTAATAGAGACATTAACTAATTTTAACCTAATTCTTGTATGTATGAGACATTAATTTACATAGTAAAAATTAAGCTGTCTATTGTTGACTTTGTTGATGAAGTCAATTTTTATGCATATTTCAATTTCAAAAGAATATTTAGATAAAAATACATTTTTATTTTATTTATTTATTTATTTAGTCCCATCAACTGCTTGGTCATTAGC
Source organism: Catonia carolina (assembly GCA_035578175.1). NCBI lineage: Eukaryota > Metazoa > Arthropoda > Insecta > Hemiptera > Achilidae > Catonia > Catonia carolina. The sequence goes on along the minus strand of JAQMRL010000001.1, from coordinate 246,926,118 downwards.
GACTACATTGGATTACATAACTGTAACCGTGGGTTTTGACTTTTGAAAATTTACAGACCCAGGCCGGGAATTGAACCCGGGACCTCCGTGTGGGGTAGGCTAATGCACTAACCACTACACTACGGAGGCAAACAAAAATTACATTTTATTAATAGCAAATTATATCAAAAATATACGGAAAAACTGGAAACTATAAAGAAAAAAAGAAAAATTTTATAGTTGAAATGATTACAAAATAGGACTGGGAATGGTCAGAGGAGGACAGAGAGGGAGCGAGACTGGCGACCAATCAGTTACGAGAATTCCATACACTGTTGCCACACCTGCGCTCTAATCTCAGTCACTGCTCTACAACCGAACTGTGCGTTAGGCTGCTTACTTTGCTATCTCGTGACCTGCTATTACTGTGGTGTTAGAAGTTATAAACAGTCCTTTCCCATTCGTTTGCATTTTAAAAAATGAAGAAGTAATTACAATAATAATGACATCAATTGGGGAAAGATGTGTACGTTATTTGAACGTGGTTGTTCTGCAGTGTACAGCCAACCGAGCCTGGTGGTCAACATGGCAACGCTGCTCCCTCTCCCTTGCTGTGTGCCAGTCCTATTTGTAATCTATTCAACCATAAATGTGACATGATTCAAGAATTACACGGTTCATAGAATTACAATTTATGACCAACAAAAGAAATTTATAATGTACACATAAAATGTTCAATACTTTACTTAAAAATAGTGAGTCAGTTGATTTTTAAAACACAAATAAACTATCATTAATGTAAAAAAAATAAAACTTACTCCAATTGGAGGTCCGTTACTGGAGAAGGTAGGGGAACCAAATTCTACATTTGTTCCTTGTCTGAATGAAACACTTTGTGAATTTGTTAATCCTCCTAATCCAGTTCCTTTGCCACTGTAATCACAATTTATGAAAATAATATAAAAACATTTAAATTTATATAAAATAATACCATTTATGAGATTTTTAAAATTGTGCTTCTAATAGGATTCAACAGAACAAAGAGGTAAATTGAAAAGATGCAAGAAAGAAAATATTAAACTAAAATGTGACCGTTACCAAGTTGTCATTTAAAATTTTAGTCAATATTTTTTAAAGCCATCTGTTCAAATAAGTTGTATCAAAAAAATGCGTACATGATCATTAGAAATGGATTTATCTTACTACCTTACTTATATCATGTAACAGTATGCCACCATTAATATAAAATAAGGTGTTATATACATACGACTTCGCTTACCAGTGCAACTAATAAAAATATAACCTATGTTTAATTATTAGTAAACAATTTAAAATGAAAAATATAACTTAATTTCAATCAGGAGTGAATGACGGAAAATAAAAATCAACCTCTAGAACTTAAAAATACTAATTGATGCTACACTACAATTAGAAAAAAAATACTTGAAATAAAAATTTTACTAAAAAATAAGTATAAAAAAATACTTAATAACAATAAAAATTCTTTGTTATACAATGACAAAGAAATGAACAACATTTCAGTGAAAACAATAAAATGGAAAATGTCATTACAAAACTCTTGCATAGGCTTTTAGATCACAAAATATCTTGAAATTTTTGGGTTTTACATAACTGTAGATGTTCTCATAATTAATACGGTATATATTTTGTTTTTTATCGGTACAAAACCAATATGAAACTAATTAGGCTGTACTTTCATTGAAATTGAATGCTTCGCATTACAAACTGCTCCAACCCCACCTAACCCCTCATCTTCCAGTGTTGCTGTGTATATAGATAACTAAAAGTAATGTAAGTTTGTCATACAATAAATAGACAACATTATACTATGTAATAAAACTGAAAACCAAAAAAGAACTATAATATTTCAGTATTTTATTGTATTTAAGATAAGTATTGTCATTTTTAAGTGCTCATAAGTTTGTGTAAGTGACAATTGTACAAATTTTTTTTTTTTTTAATCCCTAATGTGTGTAAGTTGCAATCTGTTCAATTCAGAACAATAAGCAACCCCATGACCAATGAGATGAGGATGATATGTATGACATGTAAATGAGGTGTAGTCTTGTACAGACTCAGGCCGACCATTCCTGAGAGAGTATGGTTAATTGAACCCCAACCATCAAAGTACACCGGTAATAACTGTCTAGCATTCAAATCCGTATAAAAGTAACTACCCTTACTAGGATTTGAACCAGGAACCTTCGTCTCCGAAAATCAGCTGTTAAACAGCTGATGATTTTGGCGACGACTTTACCTCTAGACCAACTCGGTGGGTTAATTGTACAAATAGCACATAGAAAATTTGATCCAGCAGCTGACTACATCAATTTTCAAGGTCACAATGGAATGATGCAAGGTATTAAAAATAATTAAATTATATACTTACAATGGCCTTTTCCTAATAACAAAATAAACACCGGCAGCAGCCAATGCAACCAGTAACATTGTTAATGGTATAAGAAGAGCTGCCATGTTTCCAAAAGCAGGCACTCTTGCACGTTGTACATAAGTATCACAAAATTTCCCTCTGAATTCAGGGAAACAATTACAATATAGGTCACCATCTTTGTCTTCTTCACAGTACCCGTGCTGGCATTTGCAAACACGAGGTGCATGCAATGGTGGCTCTGAAGCTGAAACATGAAAAACCCTGGTGAGTAAATGCTTACATTTCACAGATATTTAAAAATGCCAAATTACTAGAAATTTATAATAGATTTCAAAAGGATCAAAAAGAATTCCAATATTGAAACATCGTGTGTCAACCTTAGAGGCTCATGCTAGGCTTAAAGCCAAAACTCACAAATTCAATTCCCAACAAATTAATTATCAAAACCAAAATTTTGTAATAAAAGTACAAACTGCAGAACCAAAAAGGTACTTTTTAAACTGATCCATAATTTTTAAAGAATCAGTATTGAGTGTAATTAAAAATACTCCTTAATTTACTTATGTGTGTTTTATTTATAAAAGAAATTTGAAAATTCAAATGAGCTATAACATAGAAAATATAATTTTAAATGTCAGAATGTTCCTGAGAATCAAGGCGATTTAATGGAATTTGGTATATTGATTTGACAAACTAAGTATAATCTTTCAAACCTTTTTTTTTTTTTTTTTTTTTTAGGCCCTCATTGGAGCAAAATTAATCGATTTATAGAAGATCCCTAGTTATTCCTCTTATTTGCCCAGTAGTTCTTCATCCTTTGCGACACTCTCGCCCTATCCTCCACAGTCCAATGTCTGTTTGTCTGCCTTTTAGGTACTTCTGGAAATTTCGTGTTTGGATTTTTGATCTTATATCCTTCTTCTCTGTTCAAAATCTGTGTCTCTGAGATATCCAGGTCCTGCAGATCCTGTTGAACTTCCTCAAACCAGGCGTACTTGACTTTGGTTTTCAAAAAGAAATCCAGTACCTGTCTGGTAAATCTGGATTCTGGCAGTCTCCTAAGATGTCCAAAGAACCCAACTCTTCTCTTCCTCATTATCTCGGAAATTTCCTCATTTTCCCTGTATAGAACCGAATTTGGCAACAACCTATATTCATTGTCTACTCTGTGCTTTTTGTTTATTATTGTTCTGAGGATTCTTCTCTCTGTCTTTCTAAGGTCCTCCATCTTCCCACAGTGCCTCAACCTGCCCAAAGTCTCACACGCATACATTACCACAGACTTCGTGACCGTATTGTAGTGCCTCAATTTGGATTTTATGGACATTGACTTCCTCTTATAGGTGGACCAAGTCAGTCTTTGAGCTCCCTTGAGTTTGTTAACTCTTGATTCCATGTTTATTTTTTCGTTTAGATTATATGTGATCACCTCTCCCAAATACTTAAATTTTTTAACTATCCTAATTTTGTGATTGGCTTTTAATATACATATTGGACAAAAATAAAACAAAAATAATTACATTATTACTGCAAGCTAATAAAGTTTCTAATCTCAATTGCTATGTTTTTTTTTTGACCGGACTACATTACAGTTACTTCTGGGATCATGTAAATTAAATGGAGCAAATTCATGTGAGTATGAATATGAAGCAACATGTTAGGTTACTAAACAAAAGGTAGTAATAGCATTTGAATTTTTTTTTATAAATTACCTTTTCTTTTTGCTCTTCATTTCTGAAGGCTTTGGCTGTACTTTTTATGTAATTCAAAATCAGTTGTTTTATATTACAACTGTTCTGATTGTCACTTAAGTTTTCTTAAAATATAAACTAACAAAAATTAATCTGGAGAGACACAGATAATAATAATCATAATAATTAATAAGCATGCTTCGCTTTTTTGAAGCATTTTCTTTGTTTTATTCATAAGACTCAAAGAAATCCTCCCTGAATTTCATCCCTAACTGGAATTGTAAACTACAGAAACTTAATTATAGATTATTTAATAAAAGGATGCTAATTTACTTCGGTAATAATCTGCTTTAATTCATGCTTAAAAATAATCAACATTTGATTACATTGGGAAAACTATCTGCTTTGAAATTAAAACTGAAAATTTAAATTCTATAATTTTAACAAAAAAATGTATACAATGTAAGTGTTTTTAGATATGATATATAACACTGTACTTGTGAGTGTTATATATTATAAAATACATTTAAATAAATTGTAATTATAACACTTACGAGCATCGCAACGAACTTCAGTAGCTAGTCGACTGTTCTGAGTATCAGGACAACTGCATCGATGTCCACCAGGTACAATTAAGCATAAATGTGTACATGGAGCGTTAAAGCAAGGATCGCTCAATGTAGTATTATAACGAGCTTTATGGTAAACTGCAAACAGAAAGATTTGAAAACATTTACTAAATCCCTCGCATATTCATCTACTAAATGAATAATTGAGCTTTATGCACATGCTAATTTCTGAAGTTCTTACTCATTGATTTTTATGATTCTTGTGATGATAAGATCCTTAAATTGAGCGTAATTACTGAAAAGCTGAATAGAGGTTGACACCTATATATAGCAACTACTCCAATTTTACAATCAACTTTTTGAAAAATCATTTTTACTTTGCTCGAGGCCCAAATATTTTTAAACTCTTTTAAATGACCAGCATTCTTCCCAACCAATAACTGCCAGGCCTTTCACATTTCATTTTTGTTGTGACCACAGAATATTTAAGGTTTAAAATTGATAAACCGACAAAAATTAATCAAATATATCTATAAGTTTATCACACTAAGAATCTATTCTGGGGATTATATGATATAACATATAATCATGGGTCAAGCTGTTTGAATCAAGTCAGTTACTTTTGTATGATATTTATTCTAGATCTCATATTCTAAATGACATGGAAATCTTTCTTGAAGATCAATTAACTATCATTGATATTTCTCAGATCAGACCATAGAGGATACTTAGAAAATTAGCTTAAAGGACTGAATAAAGTTAATAATAAATTCTTAGCTTTTTAGAACATCCCGTGGACGACAATTAATGGTAATCGTTTTTACATACAATGGTACAAAAGATATTGCTGTTTACAGACAGATGTTTTCTTTCATGAATCGGACTACAGTAATTCCCGCATAAAATAAACGTGAGCCATCTTTTTTCTTCATTGAAGAACAGCCGAAAAATTCATTTTTCAATGATATGCTGAATAGTTTTCAAAGAGCATGTTTATTAGCCCCAAATATTGTTTTTTTACAATACAATGAAATACACACAATAAAGCTATACTCACTTCTAACACCTGTAGGGTTAATAAGATTTTTAACAATAACAACTTGTAAGCCACGTCCAAATTTATCTTGTTTAACAACTTCTCCAAGATCTCTTGTTGTCCAGTACAGATTGTTCTCAAATACATCAAGGGACAATGGATGATGAAGTTTCTCTGAAAAATAAAGTAAATATTTAAAAAAATACTAACGTTTTTATTTATTTATTTTTCTTTTAGTTCATTTAATGTCACATCGACAGGTTGGTCATTAGTGACTACTGTCGGTTTTGGTACTATTATGGTGGATTTTAACGTTTTAAAATTTCCCGATCCTAGCGGGGAATTAAACCAGGGACCTTTCACTTTGTAAGCTACTGCACTAGTCACTATGGCACAGAGGCGGTCAATACCAACTTTTATTTGTTTTTTTTTTAATAATAATGCTGGATAAATATACCTTAAGTTTTATAAAACACTTCAAAAAACATCAGAATAAAATTTATTAACCATCAGAAATTGTGAAAATCACTTTAATGATGAATTAAATTTCTTTAACTGGTTCTTTAATGATTAAAATAATAATAATAATATCAAGAGAGTTTAAACTAAAATATTGAAAAATATTAAATTCAAAAAGGGAAACATAAGCATGATCTGGTTCCCTTAAAAATGACATACTATTATAGTAACAAAGTTTTAGTCATCATACTCCTTAACCCTCTTTTATGTTTCCTTGGGTTAGGCCCCCAATACAGCTTCGCTCCACCACTCTATTAGTGAACCTTCCATAGCTCCATATTTCTCTTGGTATCGCATCTTTTTCCTAATTCATCTATAACTGAACCTATCCACTTCACTCTTGGTCTGTTGCCCTTTTGGTCATTTACCTTTATCTACAAGTACAAATCCCTAGGTTGTCTGCCTCCTCCATACAACTGGTTTGACCAAACCATCATAGTCCGTCTAACTCTCCATATTGAGCTGCTCATCACCAATTATTTCCTGATTACATTATTTCTCACTTCATCTCTGTCTTTCCTAGCAAACATCTCTTAAACTTAATTTCTGCCACCTGCATTCCAGTCTTTGCCTTCCTTCCCCCGTCCATGTTTTTTCTGCATAAATCAGTTGTTATTTAGGTCATCAGGTGAAACGCTGGTTTGCACCTCTAGAGGCTTTACTAAGTGTAAAACAAGGAGTGAGGTGGTTTACCATGCCTTCCTCGCTGAGTAGAAAAGTAGGCTTATCAGCATGCCAGGCCCTCTAAAAAGCATCTATTTTCCACCCTGCAAATGATACCTTCACTTCATTCACCACAGGGTCTGGGTGTATAATGAAATTCATTACTCTCAGAGGAGATAACACTCACTAGTGTCTATTACACCTCTACCTCGTATGTTCTTAAACGCTTCAGTCATATAATTGATTGACCATTTAATAGGAAACAGAATTATATTTTATATTCATAAGTCAGTATTGGTACAAAGAAACTGCTTGTTTTCTGCACCCTTTAACATAACTCATTTTCCAATTTTCCATCTGATGAATAAACAGTTCCCAAATATGTGAATTCTTGAGGATTTAATTATAATTAACAAGTTATTTGAAAAATATCTTTAGTTTGTGTGAACTTATCTAATAAACCTTCTAGAAAATACCAACGGATGACATGTATTAGGGAATGGTAGATATACTGAATGTTTAAATAAACTTACCACCACGAAGTATAGTAGCTCTGTTTGTTCCATCTTGTCGAATAACTTCAATATTATTTAATTTAGTATCAACCCAGTATAATGAATGGTCACGAGCAAAATCAATTGTAAGACCAGATGGATGTCTTATCTGATCAGTTACCAAAGGACGCCGTTTACTACCGTCCATCCAAGCAGTTTCTATTTTCGGTGAAATTCCAGCATCAGCCCAGAACATTTTTCCTAACTGAGGATCAACAGCTACTGATGTTGGGAAATCTAAACCTAAAATTAAAAACAAACAACATTAAAGTTTTTTTTTCATTTTAAACACAGATTGTTAAAGATAAACTAGACATTTAAAAAAAGTAGAATATTATGAAACGTATGGTCAAAGTTCAACTCCAAGTCTGAATCTCAAAAGTTTTTAGACCGTTCAAAATATACAGTTACTGTTGAGTCCCCATTATTGGTTTCTGATAATGAAATAGTAATGCAACACTTTAATAGAAAAAAATTTGTTAAAAGAATAATATGACAAATTAATTTTTTTTATTAATTAGCTGTGTATTATTTACAAACTCATGGTTTCTTTAAAATTCATTAATTACTATCTTAGGAAACACAAAGATAAAAATATTCAAAACGTATACGAAGAATTTTTGTTATGAACATATTTTCAAATAATTAGTAAAATTAATACATATTACTTACCAACATCAACAAGAGACCTTCGGTATCTACCATCATGTTTTGAAACCATAACACGTCCTTTGGGTTTTGGTCCAGAACGATCTGTTTCTGTCCAGTACAAATTCTGTGAGACCCAATCTACAGCAACACTAGTTGGCTTAGCATTACCTGTATTAAAAAATTAATTAAAGGTTTATAAATAACGATTACCAAATAAATGTTCAAACAATACTAAAATAGTAGTTACATATCTCAAAACTGTGTAAAGATCTAGTAATATGTTTATTAATAAAATACAAAATTGGTTAGTAATTTGTAAAATACAATATGCTTCTATCCCTTTTGCAAGCGTCAACATGATTTCTTGCCTTTCATAACCAGGTGACAATGAGATATCTCGCAAAATGCACTTTAAACTTTGGTGAGGTATAAGTCGATAACTGTATAGCTTTTGCATTTTGCTCAGAGCTGTGAAACAGACATTGCAATCACAGCGCTACATGCAGTACAGTTTGGCTCGTGCTAAACTAGGGGTTTTGTAAATACTGATGTTGTGCACAATGCAGCATAGAGTTGTATACGTATGCCTACGTGACTGTACGTGATGGGATGAGGTGATGGATGAGATGAGGAACGGAACATTCGGCTGCTAGTGTGCATGTCTGTTCCACGGTTCTCAGTAAATTGGACGAGTTCTAGCATCAAATTTTGTGATATGATAGGTCAGTTTCATCATAAAGAATCAAATAATAATTTTATTCTTATGCTTTTCTGTTTGCATGCGCCCTATAATTGTAAGATACTTACAAACAGAAGCAACATTCTTTGCTCAGCTATTCAGTTCATTGGACATGCATTGCGATTTTGTTTTCATCAGTTTTTTGCATTTTTTAATCATTTCAAAGTTAATAACTAATGTAATATCCTAATTCATATACAGTATAATTTTTGCTTATTTTTCTTCTTATAACTACCCTTTTTTATACAAAAATAGTCGATAGGCGTCCCTGATGGATAACACTCTAGTTTTAATAATGGCCCATGAAAGGGTTAATATGAAGTACAATGAAAACAATATTAATGATACTAAATTCTAAAATACCTAATTTAATAACGACATAATTAAAATTATAAAAATATGATAGTAAATATCATACCTTTCAATGAAAGCTCTTGAGGATATCCAATCTTTACTTCTCCAGAAAGTGCATTCACCATGTATGATCTCTTAATTTTTCTGTCATAAGAATCAACCCAAAATACCATTTCTTGTTTCGGATCAAAGTCGATGGCTTCAATATGTTTTTCTTGTGCTATCACATCAAATTCTCTTCTTTTTTGTACATCAAATGCTCTTATTTCAGGACCATTTGCAAATATCACAGATACCTAAAACACATATATACTTTAATGTTAGTACATAAAAAAAGTTAAATCAGATTTCTTGAAAAATTGTAGAAATAATAGTTAACTCCAAAAAATCTGCAGGCTCGTATTTTCAGCTACAAAAAATACAAATGTTCATTAATCTGTTTTTAGATTAGGTAAAAAAAATCTGGTGTGAAACACCCATACAATTTTCTCTTGCAAATGTAATAATGCTAAATAAAACCTACGTTTAATCATTAGCAAGCAATGTAAAATGATAAACAATCTCATTTTAATCATGAGTGAGTAACACTAAATGAAACAACCTCTGTAGAACTTAAAAATATGGAAAATCCTTAATTGATGCTAAACTAGGCTTTGGAGAAAAAATGTTTGAAATAAAAGTTGTACGTGTTTTAATGTTCTATAACTTTCACTGCATACACTTATGCCCTGAAATGCACATAAAGGCCGCAATCTTTGAAAAAACTTTTTTTTTTCATGAGAGCACAGCCTCCCCAAGAATTTCAGCAGACATGGTGCTTACCCTGACTTGTAGAACACAAAAATGTAGCATATGAGGTGACTTTTGAAAAACCATAGGAGCTGTTTTACAGAAAATCCCAAAAAAGGGAAAAATTATGAATAAACTAGGTACTTCAGATTTTTATGATATTGTTTGTGTTGAATCCCCAAGTGGTACCTAACTTAAGTTTCTAGTTTTAACTTTGTACGCTATTCTGTTCTAAAGATATTTTGTTCACACACAGACCAATAACTAAAAATTGCTTCTTTTAAGTTCAGGGCCTGAAAACGTGTATTTCCAGTGTAAACTCAATTTCGAAAAATCAATATGAAAACAATACTCTCCTTTCCTATATATTCAAGTAGGGCAAAAGATTATGAAGATAATAACTTTTCCCTTAAGGGATATTTTAGGTTTTTTTAAAACAAAATCCCTGTTTGAAATTAAAAATTTCCCACTACAATTTTTTTAATAGTTCTTATTACACGTTTTAATTTTTTTTATTGTTGTAATTCACAGTACAATAAACTAAAAATGTTAATAAAAAGTTAATTTATCTCGCACAAAGTACTTTACATTAGGTATTAATATTTATTTAGGAACGATTTAAACTATATTTTATCATGGTAGACCTAACTACAAATTCTTGTAATACGCGGTATAACTAAATCAATTACTACTTTATACAGCTAATATAGTAATTTACTATATTTATTATGAAAAATCCCTCTAGTGAAAATGAATGCAGTATAATAATAACAACAATTTCCCTCTTTAACCACTTCATACGTTCCCTAATTAAATTAAACCTACTGTACAAGTACTGCATTTAAATATTTAATTAAAGACCATTTAGATAAGAAAAATATGCTTAGACCTACTATATAATTCTGAATAATGACATCATGTTACAGTGTTGAAAGCATTCATATAACATATTTATAAAGCAATCACATTTAGTTATATGTTCAATTAAAATAATAAAATAGACTTATGAAAACATACTTCAAATAATAAATGTTACCTTAGGATCATCAGCTCTGCACACACCACTAATTCCATCAACTAATGAGAAACCTGGTCTACAAGAACAGCTGAATGTACCATTAAGGTTTGTACATAAGTGCGAACAGTGATGGGCTCCATTAGCACATTCATCATAATCTGAAATCAAATTAGTTCATATTATAACTCTAAAATTAAGAATTGCAAAATGAGGAATTGGTAGGTTGTACTTGGATCCAAAAGGAAACCCTGAATGTAATCTGATTTATTTAAATCATAAATATTTTAGATATCAGGCAAATTAACACACATCTTTTCAAGGGTTACAATAATTGCATCAACTGTTAACACCGTTAATGACAATACATCATCTTACTATTTCTTTTTAGAAAGCATTTCTTGTTTAATATTCTTCTGGAAGTTGCCATAGACAATTTTCTAGATAAAATTAGGGACTTTCACAACAATTATAGGTACTGGCAATAAATTTAAAATTATAAGTTTTAAGCTTACAATTTAAGCTTGCAGTTATCAGTAGGACCTACTCCAGTGATGTTTTACTATTATTTTAGCATAACATACAGTTTTGTCTGCTTGTGTAGTAATGTAGTAGAAAATGCTTGATAAATGGCATAACATATAAATTAATGCATTCTGTACCACAAGACAAACAATTTAAATACAAAAGGCACTAAGTCAATTTCCAATTTCATGCCGCTATACTCTCTCGTCTTAAATTTTTATTATAATTAATTTATTCAGATATTTTAGGTAAGATTCCATTACACGAAACAAATTTTTGTTCCTCTTTCAAATTGGTGCATTCTCCACCAAAAGGCAAACAATTTAAATACTGAAGGCACCAATTAAATTTCCAAATTTTTAAGAATAAATTTGATTCACTTACCATCACATTTCTTTCTCTCTATTGGGTTTACTGTAAAACCACGGTAACAACCACAAATGAAACCTTTGCTGACATTTCTGCAATAATGTTCACAACCACCAAATGTACCATCACTTGGACAAACATCTCCATAATCTAAAAAAAAAAACAAATATAGTAAGTATTAGCTTCTTTTTGAATAAATATTTGCATCTTTTTTTGAGTGTTTGTCTTCTAAGCAAACAAATTAACAACTAACACCCCTTTTAACACACAATAAATAATGAATTAAAAGAAATAAAATTTTAATGTAAAAAAATTAAACTTACGGCATCCTTTCTCATCAGAATTATCACCACAGTTATCAGCGTAGCTGCAGACAAGATTATCAGCAATACATTTTCCATTATCGCACTGGAATTGATTATCACTACAAACAGGGATTTGTCCAGGTAGCTGACAAAGCGTATGATTGTTTTCATCACTGGCATCACCACAGTCATCTTTGCCATCACAAATAACTTCTAATGAGACACAGTGGCCATTCTCACATTGATATCTACCACGTTGTGAACAGCTGACGACAGTTGCTAAAAAAATAAAACAAAAATTGTAGTACATCTGATAAGTTTATTTTAATGGAAATTATATAAAAAAAACAATGCAAGAAGTATTTATTCCATTAACTGTATATGAATTGCAGATGATATGGTGTAAACCATAATATATACAATGTGTCTTCAAAATTGGAAAATGTGATGATAGAATGAACGTTAAAAACCAAGGTAATAAGAGTAAAAAATAATAAATTAATAGCAATTTATATAAACGGAAGAAAGATTGAACAAATAAAGTAATACAGGTACTTGGGAAACATAATGATTGAAGACAACAGAGGTGGAACTGAAATACAAAAAAGGTAATTTTTAATTGATCAAAATACTTACAACAGATAGCACTATTTTCATCAGAATCATCTCCACAGTCATCCATACCATCACATTTATCTTCATGTTCAATACATATTTTATTAGCACATTCAAATTTATTTTCTGGACAATATCGACCTCCTGGGAACCTTGGTGGACAGTTCATTTCATCACTCATATCACGACAATCAACGTCTCCATCACACCTGAAGTAAGATGCGATACAATGACCGCTGTTACATTGGAATGTTCCATTCTGAAATAATAAAAAACCATTAAAATTGCTTAGTAATATAAAATAAAAAATTGGCCGATTTTTATTCCGGCACTTTATCTTTTTTTGCCAAAATTTAAGATCTCGAGAGTAAATAGCTTTTGAAAATAAAGATAAATGTGCGCGCCTCTACGAGGTTCGGCTGGATAGCTTGTAGACTTTGGCAACCTACAAGTGAACTAAAACAGAATACGCTCACAACCTCACCTGATCATCCAAATCATCCTTCATAATCACCTCTACGGATCACATCTGTAGTTGTAACTCTAGTCCTGGACTCACCTAGTGGTTGACAACCCTCGACAGTCAATATGGAAAGTCTTTTAAGGAAAAATCTATCGCAAGTTATGAAAAGATATGCTGGGATGACCGGGTTGCTAAACTTAGAAGTAGAGAAGTGTTAACACAGAATACATACAATAAAAAATCACTGTCAGTGAACACAAAAATTAAACACACTAAAACGTCTTTAAGAACCAAGATCTTATGCGGCAGCGAAACCCTAGCGTGGATAGATGGGACAGAACTTCTCAGAACTTGCATAAACAAGAAGCACCAGGTAGACAATCACTACAGACTTTTACCTAACGATAAAGTCTACAGAGACATAGAACCAAAAACAGTGGCCATGCATGGGCAAGAAGCGACTGTCGTACTTTGGACTTATACTAAGAACACCAAACACCAGACTGTTAGGCAGAATAATTGACCATGCAATGAGATGAAAAATGGACGCTGGTAACACATACACGTGGCTCAAAGGAATCAGAAGGGATTTGCAAGAACTTGGACTAACTTACGAAGATCTAACGGAAAAATCACCCAGATACAAGTTAGCAGCACTAGGACCGATGGAATACCGCCAGTTTTGGGCCTCATGGCGCAGTAACGTTCTAAGGGTCCAAAGTCAAAAATAAAGATGTATAAAAGGACTCAACCTTGGACAGTTCCAAAAATGTTGCAAACGACTGTTGTTTATAATGTTGTTGCAATTTAAAATTCCCGATTTTGGTAATAACTTTTTTAATACATTTAATAATATTATAATATTTTATTTCATGACTAAGTAGACCATTTACTACATACGTCACCACAAAAAAAATGTTTATCTATTATTATTATTATTGCAATAATTCAATTTCATCGCCTCCAGCAAAAATTTCAATTTGTCGCTTGGAACATTACTGGCGGGAGCTATTCCATTGCTCTCTTGACATCGCATCTTTTTCCCCGATTCATTCACAACTGAAAAATTCACTTTTCCCTTCCACTTCCAGTACATCATCCTAGTAGGTTGGCAGCCTCCTCCATCCTACTACGTCCGAACCATCATAGCTTTGTCTGTCCAACCCTTCTTATCAAACAGTCAATCTCTAGTTGTTCTCTAATTACATAATTTCTCACTTTAACTTCTGTTTTTCCTAAAATACTCCTCTTGAACTCCATTTCTGCCACCTGCATTCTACTATCTTCCTTCCTTCCTTCCACCTGTCCATGTTTCTGACAAATAATTCAGTATTGGCACAAAATATGCATTATACATAATTTTCTTTATAATACATAGGATATACTACAAAACATTTTATACAAAAACATACCTTGCATTTGAAATCACCACAATTCTTCTCATCAGAATTATCACCACAATCATCATCATGATCACATCGCCAGTGATTAGGAATGCATTTTGAGTTATTACATTGGAATTCTGATTCTGAACAAGATCTATATCCAAGTTTACTGCACATTTCATCTTGTTCATCAGACAGATCTCCACAATCATTTTCAAAATCACACAACCACCTCCTGTTAAATTTACAGAATACATATTATATAAAACACTACACTAATCAACACAAGAACTTGTAAAACTAAAAGTATTGTTAAATATTAAAATAATTGTTTTCTTTTGTTTCAGACTTCAGAAATTAACACTGACTTTGTTCGTTTTTAATTTGTTACTCCTTAAGATACTGAAATTATTTATGACTATTCAAGTTACTAGTTAGCATCGTAGCAGCAAAATCCATATTAATGTAATATTTTTTTTCATGTTTGTATAAAAAACTTTTAATATTTACCTTTTTACTAGTTCTTTTACTTTGATTTTACAAGTACTTTTGCAGTGCGCACTGCTTTTTCAGATAATAACATATAGTTTCTAGAAATGTTTACTATGAAGATTGCATTTTTCCTTTGTCAAAGATTTGAATCAAACTGATTTTGATTCAAAACTGACAAAGGAAGATGCAATCTTCATAGTAAACATTTTCTAGAAACAATATGTTATTACCTGAAGAAGCGGAATGCACTGCGAAAGTACTCGTAAAATCAAAGTAAAAGAACCAGTAAAAAGGTAAATATTAAAAGTATTTTTAGATTGTGTTGTTGTTGTTGTTTAGGTCAACAGCCGAAAGGCTGGTTTGAACCTGTAGAGGTTTTGCTAAGTAAAACGAGGAGTGAGGTGGTTTACCATTGCCTTCCTCACTGAGTGGAAAAGTACGCTTAACAGCATGCCGGGCCCTCTGAAAAGAGCATATTTTCCACTCTGCAAATGACACCTTCACTTCATTCACCACAGGGTCTGGCTGTATAGTGAAATTTATTACTTTCAGAGAAGATAACTCTGACTAGTGTCTTTTACACCTCTACCTCTTCTGTTCTTAAATGATTCAGTCATTTAATTGGCTGACCATGTGATAAGAAACAGAACTATTTATTTTAGCCCTGCAACAAACAGATTGAGTGTAAATAATTTGACACTCCACCTGTCTGTTATGGGCAGATTTTTAGATTAACATAAAAAAAAAGAAAAGATTTTTAGATTAACATAAAAAAATCATTACATGAAATTAATTATTTATTAACTGGTTCATAAATAAATAATTAACTATACATTATTATCACACTACTATTATAAATATATAAATACTGAATAAGTTTCATCCAAGCGATCACTTATTTATCCCATATGAATAGACTACAGCAATATCCTACAAGTACAGGATGATTTTTTAGTCCTGTTACCCAATTGTTAATCTCTGGTAATTTTTTTCTAAGAAAGGGAAATTTTGTTTTGTGTCACGAAGTTGGTAGCCCTACTCAACCGGTATAGATATGGTAGTGTGAGTTGATTCTCCTTGAGCTGTGTAAAATTTTGTACCGTTTTCGGTCGTGTTACGAACAGAATGTTTTTTTATCCTAGAACGATCGCTTGTTTAAATCTGGAGATTGAAGCTCTAGGACTAATCGTACGCGATACGAATACAATTTGAATTTTTTAGCAGCTTTCTGAACACTCGAATATGACAAACCAAACTTGCGAGTTAAGTATTCGTAAACTTTTCCGTGGAAAATTGAGCAATCGTGTTTTTACATTCTCTAAATGTCATCTGTCAAGAGAGTTGGTCGATCACTACGTTTTCTGTCGCAAACACTACCTATCTCTCAAAATCGGTTTGTTAGACTAGAAATTGACATTTTTTTCTGGTGGAGGAACACCAACTAATTTAATTTGAGATGATTCTTTTACACTCGCGTACGATTTTGTAGCAAAATATTGTTCAAGAATGCAAACCCGTGCTTCTAGGGTAAAGGACATTCTGTTCGTAACACGACCGGAAACGGCACACAATTTTACACAGCTCAGACAGAATCAACTCACACTGCCGTATCTATACCGGTTGAGTAGAGCTACCAACTTCGTGTCACAAAATAAAATTTCCCTCTCTAAGAAAAAAATTATCAGATATTAACAATTGGGTAACAGGACTAAAAAATCACCTGTATAATAATAAACTTGTGTTTTTTCTTTACAAATTAACCATTAGTAGAATATTTATACATATAAGGAGCTATTTATACAGGTTACGAATACGTAACTTTAAAAAAGTTGAACTTACTTTGGTATGCATCTGTTGTTGTTACACTTGAAGTCATTATCTGGACATTTTGGACAGTTTTCAGGAAGTTCATCACTGGCATCTCTGCAATCATCTTTGCCATCACAGAATAACCATTTTGGTATACAACGATAATTTGATCTACCTGGACAGCGCTGCCACCCATTTGTACAATTCCGTTGCCTATAAAGAAAATAAAACAGTTTCAATTTTCAACAAAGACAGGAAGAGAATTTAATAAAATTTAACCATGTAATCAAAAATTGTAAATCTAATTTTTTTTCTAGGAGAAAAGGCTCAGCGCACTGTTTGAGACCCTAATTTATAACAGGAATATCATACTTATTTTAGCTTGTTCTTTTAACTCAATAATAAAACAATAAATTCCTTTTGTGAGACAATGCACCTCATAACAGGTGGAAATTTTTAAAAAATCCCTTACCTTTGACCTATGGCAAAAACCATTAGTGATTTCTATATCTACTTTTGAAGAGTAAATGAATGACACTATTTTTGTTTCCAAATTCAGACTCTGAAGTCTTGACTTCCGGTTTTGGGCTACTTCCAGTCAAAATCAGAACTTCAAACCCAATGATTTCTGTATCTACTCTCTAAGAGCAATCGAATGACACTACTTTTGTTTCCAAATCCGACTTTGATTTTTTGACTTCTGGTTCTGAGCCACTTTCAGTCAAAACCAGAACTTCAAACCCAATCCAGGCCCACTAACTTTTTCAGTAGATTACGAATCCGAAAACTGTTTGTTGCTATCTCTTGTAGTTTAAGACATCCGGATGTGGCAGACAGATGGAAATACAAAAATAATAGATGAACAAATAATAGAGAATTTTTAAAAATTGCCACCAACAAATAAAACTTCTTTTAAACATATGACTCGGGTGACTCTTAAAAGAGATAACAAAAAGTACCTATAACATTTAATTGTGAAAGTTCCTGAATACATTTTTTAAGGAGTATTACAAATAAATAACTTTTTAAACAATTTAAAACGTAAAATTAATTCATTATAAAGAGAAATTCTACGAATCAATACCTGCACATATAAGCTGGTTCATCTGAATCGTCTCCACAATCATTATCAAAATCGCACATCCATAATTTAGGAATGCATCGGCCATTTTTACAAGCAAATTCAGTTTCTGGGTCACATGGTCGATTAACTGAAACATAGAAAATTAATTACGCTACATTGGATTGTTTAAAAATACAGTTTTAAAAAATTTAAATTTTTTAAATAGTCACCAACAAAATGGCTAATTTAAGTATCAAAATAAATCTGCAAAAGAGTAGTACCAAATTAACTATTTGTTTAGTTGATAAACTAAATAAACTGATTGAACCATCCAAGTATATCATGCAACAAATATAACAATTTCCACTAATGTAATTATTAATCATTTGGTACCTCTCCATATATAAAAAAAAACATTACACACTACTGGACAGCTTACTAGTCAAAACAATTTATTTAAAAAAGAATAATTTAAAAACAATAGATATTTTGGATGTTATATTATTTTTTCCTTTGAGGATCTAAAAAAACTTCAATTGATTTCTTACCTGCCATGATAGGATTAGGAAGTTTTAAATTTTGGCGTGAAAAAAAAATTAATTACTAATGATGTGTACAAGTTACACGAAAGTGCTCTAACATTGGTACAAGTTTACTGTTACTGTATTCAGGTGGTTTAGAAATATATATTTCAATTTTAAATAATATGGCTGTTGATAATCCTATATAGGATGTTTGATAAAATAAAAAAAACTTAAATATACAGATAAGATGTAAACAGTTGTAATGTCTATCAAATCAGATACAGTGGCAAGGAATCAGATTGAGATTGTTCTCTGAAATCTGATTTTTTTTTAATTTCAGAAAACCAAAATTCTTCATTAAAAATAGATTTGGTCTACAGAGAAATAGACTTCTAAAACAGTAATTTTATTATTCTATTTATTCTATTATATACAACTGTATTTTCATTTTGTTTTAATAAATAAAAGTACTTCAGTTTATTTTATTTTTAATTTATTTTTGTCAATATTTAGTAGCAACTACAACTGTATACAATACAACCAGTATTTATGATGTACGTGTTTAAAATCCTGTTTTTGTCATGATTGAGGAAATCATCTTGTGACAAACCCTTGTTGTTGTTTCGTACAAGATCCCTATTCCAGCTTCTTTTTTAATATCCTTTGTGGATTTTGTGATACGTGTTATGTTCACATCACTGGATTCATTTGATTTATTAATTTTTAATGGAAACAAGTGTATAATTTGTTAATGGTTGAGTAACTGTGTCTATGTTGACGTCTCTATGTATAACAGAGTTTCGAACACGGTAGGGACTACATGCGATTAAACATAAAAATCTGTTTTGAAAAGTTTGAATCCTGTTTATGTTTTATTTTTTCGCCAAACCATAAATAGAATAGGATGCATAGGGTTATTTTATGATGCTATTTCACAGCAACATCACTTTCCCTCCAAACTTTAGGCTTTTCTAACTGCTGTAATGATGTCTTATACACCTAACATACGTAACTTTATTCTAGAGTGGCATTTTCCTCATAGCAGAAGACAATCTTGAATTTTTTTTACAACATACAAAAAAAAATACAAACTACTTACAGCAGATTTCTGGATCTTCATCAGAGCCATCTTTACAGTCAGGATCTCCATCACACTTCCATGCGTTAAGTATACAACGTCCATTCGATTTACATTTAAATTCTAATTCAGGACAGGTTAAATTACAGAATTTCTCATCAGAGTTGTCACCACAGTCGTTATTTCCATCGCAAATGGTGGCTGATGGGGTACAGCGCCAACCATTATCACACTGGAATGTTCCTGATCGACATGTTCGTTTTGGACAAGTTGAGGGTTCATCTGAACCATCTTTACAGTCTTTTTCACCATCACACCTAAACAGAAAATAAATTGGTATTAAAAGAGTACTTTAAAATTTTTTCTACAATATATAATCAAAGAAGAAAGTTGCTATCAACTTGAATATTTGTGTATTTTTAATATTAGAATATAGAATAATTTTTTGCACTTCAAATGGAACATTAGAGCAATGATTATGAGACATTGCTGTCTTCTCTGTATTAGCTGATAACAGCAAAAAATCAATAAAATACTCAATTTGAAACAAAATAACATTCAGTTACACAAAAAATTCTTAAAGTTGATTACAAAATCTTTCCAGCACATCAACCCATTACAAAAATTATTCTGACATGTAAAAAAAACTTTAAATGTTAGTGCTACAGAGGTAGAGCAAAGGGTTCACCCCTATATACAGTTAAGTAGTATTTATTTTTTCTAATAATATTTACACATTAACCCTGTTAATCCGAAAATTCGGTTAATCCTAACACATTCTGGACTCTTTAATTTTCATATCAAGAGGACAAAAATAAACAATTTTTTCCATGAAAAGAATATTTTTTAAAATTTTTGTGACAAAATTGAAATACATAAATTAATAGACACGCATCAAGCTTACCCACGCAAGGACAGTTCACTCAAGACGCATTTAAATGAATTGAATTCTTTTAATGAAAATTTATTTGTATGATTGCACCGTATTTCGGTTAATCTTAACAGGGTTAGGTCCCAATTAGTTCCGATTAATGGGATTTGATTAAACTATATTTTAATAAAAATGTACAATTTCTTTTTTTAATGAGGGCAATAATAGATAAGAATACAAATCAAAGTTTTAAATTGTTTATAATTTAATTTAATTGTTTTAGTTAAGTACAATAAAACACACTGTATTATTCCAAACTTACCGAAATTACTACAACATTTTTTTACTACAGAAGGCAAAGCTCATGTTGTAGAAGAGGTTAAATCTTAAATGAGGAAGTAGTATAAATTTTTAACCAACATTAATTTTACATAAATGAAACAGCAAGAATTTCAAAAATTTCAAATTCAGAATTCTCCTCTATACTTCAAACAAGTTACATTTCAGCACCTATTTGAAATACTGTTTGTAAACTCGATGAAATTAGAAACTTTTAAAATTAATTTTAATTCAAACATGAAATATTAACAGAAAAAAGTACTCACTTCCAAAACCATGGTATACAACGATCATCAGTGCCACCACACCGATGTTGACCTTCGGTACAATTTGCAATACAGGTTTTATTATCACTAGAGAGGTAGAATTGGTTAGGACAAGCGCATATGTAGCTGACTGGACTTTTAGTATCTTCATAACCATCAGGACTAGCATCAACACCAGGTACAGGACTAAGTAGGCACAAGTGAGAACAGCCTCCATTATCACCTCCACATGGGTTAGGATAATGTAATTGGCGTAAGGGATGATGAATATGAATATCATAAGGTCTATGTGTTGTGTTCCTCAGTATTTTTAGATCAGCTCCTGTAAATTTATAAAACAGACATATCAAATTATATACGGTGAATTAGCTGTAGATGTTCCCAATGGTTCAATTTTTTTTACACTTATTTACTTATCACTTATTTTCTTACTTACTTACTATTATTATTATTATTACTATACGACCATACAGGACCACTTTTTTGTCATAAGTCTCTCGACTGGTTTGATACAATTCTCCAAGCTGTTCTATCTTGCGCCAGTTGTTTCATGTCTGTATACCTACAAAACCCTATTATCTTTTGTATTTTGCTTTAAATATGCTAACCTTTGCCTCCCCTTTCAATTCACTTCCTCAATATTACCCTTTATTACTGATAGAGCAATACCTGGATATATTAAGATAAGTCCCACTACCCTATCCTTTCTTCTGGTAAGATGTTTCCAAATACTTCTTCTTTCAATTACTTGTCTAAGAACCTCTAAATTACCACTTATTGTGTCCACACACCTAATCTTTAATATTTTCCTGTAATACCACATTTTAAAAGTTTCTACCCTTTTCCTTTCTATAGCCCCAATCACCCATGTTTCACTCCTGTAAAATTTTGGAGCTACATTCCAAAAATAATGTTTTTCCCAATCTGCAAATCAATGATATCATTTTCTAATCAGTTTTAAATCTTGTTTGTTCAGCTTGTAGAAAATTCCTTAGAAGATCTTAAATGGTTGGCTGTTAAGGGGTCAAAAATAAATTAAGTCCTCTAATTTACAGTACTTTTAACATTTATTTTTTGGCAAATCAGTAGTTAAGGATCCTATCATTGTAAGAATTGTAAAAATCAACTGGTTAGAACTCCAGAAATAAGTTTTTTTTAAATATCTTGGCAATTTAAAAATATAATTTCATTCACCAAATTCCTGTTCTTTACTTCTCAAAATCTTGTTTTTACAGTTATTAAGGAACAAGATTTAAATAATAAATCAAACGTACTTTGCCAGAAGAAAACTAAATGTGACGTACTGTAGTTTAAAACTAGTTCTTCAGCTTTCAGTTTCAGCTTACTTAAAGATTGTTAACAATTATTTAAAATTTTAAGTAGGTACTTATTTAATCTATCAACAATATCATTTGAATATTTATCTATCTGTTTTATTGAAATAGCATATTCCAGTAATTATAAAACTAAAAAAGAAAATATTACCTGTAAATTTATTTGCTTTGCTGATTGCTTTTAAATTCCAATCCGTCCAATAAATATTATCTTCAAATAATGTAATGGCAAAAACATGAGGAACTTTATCACCACTGAGTACAATATGACGATGACGACCTTCTAAATCAGCTGATGCGATATAATCTAAATGAGCATCTGCCCAGTAAATACGATCAGTAAAGTAATCAATAGTTAAAGCATTTGGCCAGGCGATATCATCATCATGTTTGAATAATCTTGTCATGTTGCTTCCATCCATACCCATTTTTGCAATGTATGCCTGGTAACAAATTCATACATAATAATTTTGAATAAATTATATATTTATATAAATATTATTTCTTTTTCAATTAGACATTTAGAAATTAAAAAATCTGGTATGAAACACTCACACGACTTTCTCTTACTAATGCAAATGATCCATATAACCTAACATTAGTAATAAAACATTAGAAATAAACAAAAAACTAACCTTAATAAACATAACCTAATTTTAATCATGAGTGATGCAAAATTAAAACCAATCTTAGTTGGGCTTAATAATATGGAAAATCATTCTTCCACGCTAAACTAGGCTCTGTAGAGAAAAATGCTTGAAATGAAAGTTGTAAGTTTCTTAATTTCCTATAAATTTTTGTATATACACTTTTGTTGTAAAATGGATACTAAAGCCGAAATCCTAAACAAAATCAATTTTTTGACAGATTTTTAAGAAAAAAAAAGAAAATCACTAATTATCACTGAACTAAATTTCATACAAACAATTGTTTGAAATAAAAGTTGTAGGTTTTTAAATTTTCTACAACTTTGATTATTATACTTTTGCCCTAAAATGCATATTAAGGCCGCAATCTTAAAGAAACCATTTTTTCTATGAAACCACAGCCTCCCCAAGAATTTCAGCAGACATGGCGTCTACCCTATCTTGTAGAGCATAAAAATGTGATAAATGAGGCGACTTTTAAAAAAATCGTAGGAGACTTTTTGAGAAAATTGCAAAAAAGTGAAAAATCACACAAATAAACTACTTTTATACAAGTGACTGAAGATGTACCATCTTCTGTAAATTTTAAATAAATGTGAAAAAATTTTTTAGTTTCAATTTTTCATTTACTCTGATGATGGTGGATCCCCCGAAACACGTGTAAGTAGAAATTACAATAAAGGTGACGCAGTTTAAAAAGAAGGTTAGTGAAATAAACTACTACTTCCAGTTGACTGATTTTGATGAAAATGTTCATGTCGGGTCCTCTAGTCGGACCTAACTAAAGTTTCAAGTTTCAACTTCGTACAATGAGATATTTTACTTTAGATGACTTAAGATATTTTATCCACACACATACACTTACATACACACACACTCACACACACACACACACACACACACACACACACACACACACACACACACACACGGGCACGCACAGGCACACGCACAACATACACAGACCAATCGCTAAACACATGTTTTTTTTTTGGGTTCAGGGGTCGGAAACGTGTATATCTGGTGAAAACTAGATTTCGAGTAATCGACATGAAAACAATACTTTCTTTACAATATATTCATAAAGGCAAGAGAAAGTAAAAATAAAAATGCTAAGTATATTTTACAAAATTTAATTTTATGTAATGTATGAATGTGCTACTGCACAGCTTGTGGTATTGGTAGGTGGGGGACATTGTTGTAGGGGAGTGCGGCATAAAAAAGACTAGTCTAGCTAACCTTTGTTGAACAATGCACATAATGTTTTACCAGTATTCTTCAATACAATAACAAACATATTTTTCAATTTCACTATTAAAAACAGTGTTTTTGATGCTGCTCTCACTAGTTATTTTTTTTTAAATTATTCAGCTGAGAGGTCAATGATTTCTTTAAAAAGTCAGAATAAGTGGATGATAATGATTATTTATAACTGTATCCCTTCTGAAAATTCCAGCTGTAAGTCTCTGCGGAACATTGGTTCATTCATTACAAAAATTTTTAGCTGTATCAATTAATGCAGGAAAAACTAAACATTCACTATACCAGGAAAGCATGGAAATTGAACAAACAAAAAAGAAAACGTGCGTTATGGAATATCATTTACAATTTTCATAAAAATTAAACTGTTATTAAGTTGAATACATTCAAATATTAATAAAAACAAAACTGAACAGGCATTATACAGACAATTCCCCATTCATACAATATGTCATTCGTGCATTAATTCTCTCCCCCAATTGAAGCCTCCCCCTCTCCAGAATCATCATACCCTATTCCCTGCACAGTAACTACATGAGATAAAATTAACATGAAGTAGTAGTACATACCTGTAAATGCCAACTTGTGAAATATAAGTAACCAGTTCCAGGGTGCACGGCAAGTCCTCTTGGATCTGAAATACCAGCTTTTAGAGTTTTACGATTTCTGCCATCCAATTCAGCAACATCAAGATGTTTACTATGTCTGTCAAGCCAATACATTTTTCTGCCAATCCAATCAATTGATATTCCTTCCAATCCATGGCTGTCATGTCTGATAACTGGTTCACGATGTTGTGTGTTGCCAATCTGTGACCTATAAGTAGAAAATAGTTTATTATTACTAAGAAAAACTTAGATAACTTAACTGTAATTGGAACATTGCTTTAAATATTGTTTTCCAATCAAACATTCTATTAGCTAATAGAATACAACCTCATAAGTCGGACTCTTGAAACCAGGATCTCCAGGAAACCTGGATCAAATTACACCACAAATACATAAAAAAAACTTTTATGTTAAGTTATACAATATTATAATCACAGCCTATTTCAAGTAGCAGCTGAAGACAATAGCACCAGAGCTCCTTACCGATGCACCAAACTGATGAAGAAACAGAGCTTTCTGTTTACATATGTACAGCGTAATGCAAGTCTGTAATTATTAAAATACTGATACAAATTCTCTAAGTTTACTTTTATTTGTCTGAACCTGATTTCTAATTAATTTCATACACGTATTTGGTGCAATCTTCAGCAGATATAATATTAACAAGTAAGCAGTTTTATTATTCATTAATGTGGATCATACACAACTTACTTATTATACAGAGTGATTCACAAAGAAGCAGAAATACTTTGGGAGTTGAATCTACATTTAAAAATAAGAAAAAAAGTTTGTATAAACATAGGTCCTGAAATGCTTCATTATCCTGTTACAGCTAGTAAAAGATTTTGCCTGAATTTCGGCTCATCCCATGAAATAAGTTCGTAATGAAATTTTTAGGATGTTAATAAAGAGTCAAAAACAGTGGTTTCTTATGGATTTTGACATGAGAAAGGAAATACAACCAGTCCCAGACCTATATTTTTAATAGTTTTTGAGAAATCTGCAGTGAATGGAAATAAATAGGGATAAACAAATAATAGTTTTAAATAAAACTTATAGAAAAATAAAACAAAAATAAGTCACAAAAAATTAATTTCCTTAACATCAAAATATTGTAAACTTGGAGGAAAAATGCATTAATTTTTAGACATGAAGAATAATACTTCTAATTTCCAAGAATATCTTCAAATAAAACAACTTAAAAAAAGTAAATAAATACTTTAGGTCTTACTTTTTTAACAACTGTTCAAAATGTCTTCAGTCACTGTTAGTACAATACTCTGCTCATTTTAAAATTCTTAAGTGGCTCTTCTAAACAACTAAATAGCTAGTCAACTAAATTAAAAATGAAAAACTATAGTGGGAGCTGACTTGTTTGGTAGTGCAGGATGAAGGGCAAGGGGGAGACAACAAGGGGACAACAGTGAGACACGATGTTGTCATAGCAACGGTTGCTTTAAATGGCGATGTTTCTACTGTACATTCAGAAAATATTTACTCTTCATATTCGTCAGTTGTTAATGTGAGACCGTTCTCTGTAGTGGTGTTAATTACGCTTGCGGCTCGTGAAGTTATTAATTTAGTTATTGTATGTAATCTAATATTGTTATACATGACCTATTTATAAACAAACTGATACAAAATATAATATTCGGTAATAAAATATTAAAAACTAACACATTTTTTTACTTTATTAGGCTATAATAATAAACTTTTAGTAAATTAATAAAATATTTTAGAAAATAATTAGTTTAAAATCTAATAAAATATTTTGGTACTACAGTAGTTATTCGAAATGGTTTTTGAGTAATATTTTTAGAACAGCATGTATTAATGGTATTATTACTACTACTAGGTTGTAAGAGGAGGGGAATTGTACAAACAATCCTCCACCCGAATTCCTTACGCTAGTAATCAAGTGAGCTCCCATCTACAGTATCTGTGTCGAGAGAAAATGAGCTTCAAGGTCACTTTAGCCTGCTGCAGCATGGCTATATCACACACACTACACCCACGTGCACTGCATAACAGAACAGACTTGTGGTATTCCCTCATCGGTTGTATGACAAGGAATGATATATGACAACACAGGTAAATAAGAATCTAATAGGCGAGAGGTGAGGAGGAGCTATTAATATAATGATTGACCTTGAAGCTCATTTTCGTGTGACGCAGATTGTTGTACCTGAACTAATTAAACTGTTACATACCTGAATATAGTTTTTGCACTGACATCACAATAGTATATATGATTATCTCTGTAATCAAAGTCAAGTGCAACGACATTCATCAGATCCATCTGCATAAGATTATAAACAGATCCGTCTAATGACATGTTCCGTACGTAATATTTGTTTGTAAATATTAACCAAGGATTAATACGATCTCTTCTTTTACATGTATGTTCATCAGTAGCTCTGTCATAATAGGTTTCATCACATTTACAATAATATGATCCTGGTGTATTACTACAATATTGTGAACAAACACCTGGAGTTTCTACACACTCATCAATATCAGCACAAGCCTTTCCATCTTCCAGAAGCCTGAAAAAATACAAAAATATCAATTAGAATTTAATTAATTATCTATGTTTACATTAACACTAAATTGTTCTAATAGTAAAAAGTAAGAAAAAGTTACAGTTTGACAGTAAGATTTTATTTGACTAAATATGGAGTAGTTCACTTTCATTCCTAAATATTATACAATTATAAAACACTAGCCGTATCCTGTGTGCGCTGCTATCCAGCGCAAAACAAAAATGTATATCATTCATAAAACAAAAACATCTGTTTTTATTTGTCCTTTGTTTTAAACAACTATCTTAAAAGTCGAACAGCTGACTTTTTCAAAAGCGTGAAAACAACATTTAAGCTCTGAACTTTCTTCCTACTGATCAGATGAATGTTTTCAAAAGCTTAAAACCTGTTCCAAAAACTGAGTAATCTGCAAATAAATTTTAATTTAAATCGGTTGAACATTTAGGAATAATGCATAAGGGACAAACAAACATTCATTTTTATATTATATAGATTAAAGTAAATCAGCTCAGTTGTAACTTGCATACCGTAACAAAATTCATTACATTATGTTAAGAACCCACCGGGTTGGTCTAGAGGTAAAGTCGTTGCCAAAATCAGCTGTTTTAACACCTGATTTTCGGAGACGAAGGTTCCTGGTTCAAACCCTAGTAAAGGTAGTTACTTTTATATGGATTTGAATACTAGACAGTGATTGCCGGTGTACTTTGATGGTTGGGGTTTAATTAACCATACTCTCTCAGGAGTGGTCGACCTGGGTCTGTACAAGACTACACCTCATTTACACGTCATAGACTTCATCCTCATCTCATTGGGTCATGGGGTTGCTTATTGTTCTGAATTGAACAGATTGCAACGTACACAAATTAGGAATATTATGTTAAGATTGTTTTATCTAATTCCCGATGCACAATATTTTTAGTGTCTTTTACATCTGATTGTTTTGTCATTACTGCTAATATAGTTGATGAAAAGGGTGATAGATGAAAAAGTACCAGATTTGACATAAGAAGTCGCAGCTTAAAGTTGAAAATTTTAATAAAAATTTTCTAGGTTAAAGAACTAAACCAGCATTCCCATTCTAGGTAAGAATACATTCAATCCTCTCTTTCTTAGAAAACAAGTTTCTGAATATATCTTTCATAAATATTATACTTGTGTAAGACTTATCAAAAATTTTCTTTTCTTTGTTATTTCAAATTTTTTTAAAGTACAACTCGATTAATAGACAATTGTATAACAAAACTTACCTAATGAAAATGAACAAATATCTACTTAATATTAATTTAAATGCATAATACTATAAAAATTATTATTTCAGTAAAAAAGTTTGATCACTTTATAGCAGTCAGTTTTACCTGCTGACATTTAAAACAGCTGATCAATCAAATCAGATGTTAATTTAAAAATTAATGATTTTTCAAAATTCACAGTTTGAATAATTTGTTATATATTTTCCAAATTCTATTTTTAGATAACAAAAATGATTCATATTTAAAGTACAAATTTGTTCATAAACTCAATTTGTTAGATACTATTAATTTTTGTTAGTTAATTTTAAAATAATTTTTCATTTTAATTTATTTATCTGTGGTGAATATGAATTTTATACAGAAGGATATGGATAAATCTTTTTAACAATGGAAATTTTAATTTGTAGGTATTTGATTACCAAACCGACCAAATGAACTATGAAGAATTTGTTAAATATTTTATTATACCAACATCATTATCAATCATTTCATCATCATCAGTGGTAAGGTGTTTCTTCTAACTGAACAAAATATACTAAATACTTTTTCAAAATTTAAATTCTTAAAATTTATTTTTCATATAGTAGTCAATAATTTTTCAGTTGAACAATAATATTTTAATAAAAATCAATTTCATTCTCTCTGACATTTTGTTTTCTTTATTTGTAGTGACAGTTTTCAGTAGTAATTTAAATTTTATTAAATGCTCGTTGGTTAATGATACACTGCATTACAAGTTGATTCAACACAATAGAGAACTAACTGTTAAGTAACTAACGTTTGGGAATAAAATGGACATAAATAAAAATTATGAATTTCAATCTAAAAATAAATAGATTATTATGAAAATATAAAACATCAGTTACTTACTTATAACCAGCATTACATTCACATTGATATCCAGTTAGTGTATCAATACATTTATGTCCGCATTGATGTACTTCAACTTTAGAACATTCATCGACATTGCAATGAAGTGGTTCATCACTGTCATCCGAACAATCCGATACTTTGTTACAAACTAACTGTCCATCAATACATTGACCATTGTTACATCTGAATTGACCAGTCGGGCAAGTTGCCTTTTCTTTTTCTGTTCACATATAAAATATTTATACATTAATAAAAACAAAGAATTATACAAACTATTGTTAACAAATTCATATAACACTATAAAACAAAATAAACACTATAAAATAAATCTTAACAAAGAACATTAATTTAAATGAATTAAACTGTATATTTATGATTTTCTTTCATGGTTTCATCACAGCAAATTTTATTCTCGATATTTTTTACATAAAGATCTAAATAAACTAATGCCATAAGTTATTATGTATATTTAAAATATAACATTATATTGTTACATGAGGGGAAGTTAGAAAGCAAAGGGAAATTTGGATTTCCCTCCGAATCATGTGTATGGCAGCACTGATTATTCTGCTATAATTCAAACATCTATCAGCTGTTCATTGAAAGTATTGTTTAATTGTTAGCTACTTGTGATTGTGTATGAAAGTCTGTTCAAAATGAGTTCTCCTTTGTCTGATTCAACCAAGGAAGAAATGCAAGCAGTGATACGTTTCCTCAATTCAGAAAATGTGAAACCAGAAGAGATTATTCATCAAATGCAGCAACAATATGGAGAGAGTTGTTTGAGTGGAAGCAAGATCTACAAATGGATTGATTGCTTTAAAATGGTAGGATTTCTCTGTGTGATGAACAGTGGTCTGGTAGGCCTTCCATTTCAAAGACTAATGACACAATATTGAAGCGGTTAAACAAATGATACTCGATGACCAACGAATTACAGTTGATGACATTGAAAGCGAGTTTAATTTAAGCTTTGGTTCAGCATATTCAATCATTCACGATTCTTCAAACTTTCGATAAGTCTGTGCTAGCTGGAAATCATTATCAATCTGATGAAGAGGCCATTGAAGTGGTGAAAAATTTTCTGAACACCAGGTCGAAAACCTTCCAGGAAGGAATTCAAATTCTCATTAGAAGATGGACTAAGTGCATAAAATTAGGAGGGGATTGTGTTGAAAAGTAATGCTAGTATCATTTATGTAAGAGCAATAAATAAATAGATTCTTTCAATTTCACTTTCTTTTTTAACTTAACCTCGTATATAAAGCTTGTGATGAGAGTAAAATGGTAATTGGAGGAGTTTCATTATTTGAATGTGATTGATATCACATTCTAATTAATACCTTTCTTAACAAAGATTAATTTTTGTCATCAGTTGCTCTCTGAGCGGATCAGTGAAATACATAAGAGGTACTAAATCAAACATTTGGACTTAGGCACTGAGGTGCAGTAAGAGAATGATGGACATTGCATCCTGTACTCTGGCTCATCAAAAAGTCAAGAAGTAGTTGGTCTGGGCAACAAACAGCTCAGTTGGCAGTGGGTTGTTAATGGGGCAATATTACCTTAGAAAATACTACTATTATTAACATGTGGTTCTTCATGGTTACTAGTATGACTGGTAGACTGTGTGGAGAGGGAAGATTCTGGCACCTGTATTATCTCCTAATGTGAATCAATAACTGATAGTAGGTATTCAATCTTTGGGCAGCTGTAGGCTTTCTATAATTGAACTGTTAATTAATAATGACACTATTTCACTATTTCTTTTTTTGAAAATGATATCATGATATTATTAATAGAATATATAACCTTAAAATTATTACTATATTATTATAAGAATACTGACTGCAATCAAATTCATCCGAATTATCTCCACAATCATCTTCTCCATCACAACGGTAAGTGTTACGAATACATTTGAAATTTTGACAGGCAAATTCTTGAGCTGTGCATGGTTTGTATTGGCTATGACATTCTTTTCCTTCATCAGTTCCATCACCACAATCATTATCATGATCACAAGTCCAACCCTATAAAAACAACAAAAAATTATAATGCAAATAAATCATCTTCAATAGGTTAAAGTTGTATAAATTCTAAGGGTTTGAATTAGCTGGAAGGCTCTTTCTACTCTTTAATCTCATTTTGTCTTCTTCATATTCATTTCCTCTATTTTTGACTATAATAAAACAACTTAATTTAAAATACCAGATCATCGAGAAAGGTAGCATCCATTTTAATAAATTACAGTTTAAAAACGATTGGAGATAAAATCATAAATGTTTTTTTGTTGTAAATAGAAAATATTAAAGTGTTTTTGTTGGTACAACTGTACTGCAAATTGAACAAATTGCATTGGAAAAAACATTAACATAATTTGGCAACAAGACGGCGCGCCCACACATTTCAGTCTTCTAGTGTGCCACACCCTCAATGAAAGGTTCCCTGACCAATGGATCGGTAGGGCTAGGCCTGTGCTTTGGCCTCTGAAGAACCAAGATTAAAACCCCACTTGATTTTTTTCTTCTGGGGTTATGTCAAAAACTAAGTCTATAGTAAGAAGATTCAAAATGCGAATCATTTATGACATTGAATTGCTTCTGCTGTTGCTTTGGTCACGCTCAATATAACACAGCGCACCTGGACAAAGGTTAACTGTCGTTTAGATGTGTGCAGAGCAATCAATGGTGCTCATATAGAAACTTATTAAGTTGTAAAAAACTTTAATATTTTCTGTTTATAACAAAAAAAAATTATGACTATCTAAAGTGGTTTTAAAACTGTAATTTTTTAAAATGGATGCAACCTTTCTCGATGACCTGGTACTGTACCAAATTTGTATTAATCTCACCTTATTAATACATCTGCCATTAGTACAAGTAAATTGATCAGGACCACAACTAGCTGGTTGAGGACAATTTAAAGCGGTTGTATTTTCATCAGCTCCATCAACACAATCTGGATCCCCATCGCAAAGCCATTTACGAGGTATACACTGAGCACGACCCCATGCTTTATTCGCCAAACAAGTAAACTCTGTCTCTTCATCACAACGCCTATCATCTACAAACACACAAAATAAATATATTTAAATCAATTGACACTACTAATTATCGTCATTATTTTTGTTAGAGCATGCACTAACCCCAGTAATTAGTAATTTACAGACTCACATGATTTGTTCATAAAATCTATGTTCTCTAGTGTAATTACTAAATTCCCTAGCGGGCAATTTAGTTAATTACTGATCTGTATTATTGACCTCCTATCCCAACCAATCATTGCTCCTTTATCCAAATCTGCTTATAGACTACTGCCTTTCTTCCCCCCTTTTACTCACTCTGTAATTGGCATGCAAGGTGCTTACACGTCATGGTTCGATCCTCTACACTCCTTGGCTTTGTCTGCCATAGAAAATCCATGCCGAGGCTTTGTTAATGTACTTTGTTAGTTATCACTTTTTATTTGTGAAATGCTTATATTATTTATGTCAAACTTCGCTTAATTTGTATGTACATTCAGTGTTAATTACGTTAGCTAATGATTTCCATGTTTTCGTTGATTTCTACAAGTTACTGTCGTCCCTACTTTACTTCAAGTTCTATCGTGTTACTACCTTGGTTTTATCAAGTAAACAGCTGTTTATATGTTAATTGCAGTAGTAAAACTACTTTTTGTAGTAGTAAAATTGTAGTAGTAAAACTCGTTTTATATCCATTTACCAACATCTTTTGTTTTACCTTGCTTCCCCCATTAATTACTTTACAATTCTGTCCACAATTCGCTTTTGTCTTGGGTATAGAAACTTATTAACCTACCCTGGTCCTTCCGGAAAACTGTTATTAAACAAAATATTGAATAATTACACCTATTTGCAGTGATATTGCCTTGATAGCGCTAAAAATTTTTATAACACTCTTTGTAGAATTCTATTAATTCTGTAGTAAATTCAATCCGATATATTTATAATTTGTATTTATAAGGACATCCAAAAGTTTTTTAGTCATTTATCAGATCGTTCAGATTTATTTTCTTAGAGTCCTGAAACACTTATTAATAATTTATCATACATGTAAAGTAATTTATGTCTTTTATTTCCTCATAGTCTACATCAATATTACATTGATTTTTCAGAAAAAATGTTTTCTTCCTAACCTGTACTATTCGTCCAAAAACTTTTGGACCGATCTGTAAACTAATTTACTGTGTGAAATATTGTTTATACAGGGTGATGCAAAACTATACCGCAATCTCTTGGGATCTCATTCTATAGCTAAAACTAAGAAAAAAAAGTTCATATAAAGATATGCCTGAAAATGCTTAGTTAGCGAGTTACAGCTAGCGAAAAATTTAACCTAGAACTCTGTACCCTCGGTGAAGTAAGGCCGTATAAAAATGTTAAAGGTAGTTACAAAGATACAAATACGACTGTTTCTTATGTTTTTTAATCTGAAAAATTGAATAAAATTGGTTCCAGAGTTGTAAATTCAATACTTTCAGAGATATGTTACATAAAACACAAGAATTGGTGCAAAGAAATAACACATTTTTGTGTTTAACGTAAGATTACTTCCATAAATGGTAAATAAAGGTGTATTTTTTCTTAAATAAATTTGTAGAAAATTTATTCAAATTAATTGTAAGGTTATTGAAAATTTATTTAAGAAAAAATACACCTTTATTTACCATTTATGGAAGTAATCTTACGTTACACACAAAAATGTGTTATTTCTTTGCATCAATTCTTGTGTTTTATGTAAGATATCTCTGAAAGTATTGAATTTACAGCTCTGGAACCAATTTTATTCAATTTTTCAGATTAAAAAACATAAGTAACAATCGTATTTGTATCTGTTTAACTACCTTTAACATTTTTATACGGCCTTACTTCACTGAGGGTACAGAGTTCTAGGTAAAATTTTTCGCTAGCCGTAACTCGCTAACTAAGCGTTTTCAGGCATATCTTTATATGATCATTTTTTTAAATTTTTAGATATAGAATGAGATCTCAAGTGATTGCAGTATAGTTTTGAATCACTCTGTATATTAATGTTAGTAAAAATACTTACTGCATTGATGTCTTGCATCTTCATCAGAATTATCCATACAATCATTATCACCATCACAAATGTAAATACGAGGGATGCAATTTCCATTATCACAAGTAAATAAATCACCAAAACATGTACGGCCTTCTGATTTACAATACTCAGGAGGTTCATCTGATCCATCACCACAATCATCATCACCATCGCAATACCATGTTGCTGGTATACAACGGTGGTTTGGACATCTGAAAAGTAATTGTTTGTTCAATGATACGCATTCTAAAATGAAGGAACATATCTTTATTATGTAAAATACAGTAAAACCTCGTTATACCGGGTTAATGACTTGCTATAACCTTTCCGGTGTATCAAAATCCTGGTATATCCGAACACACGTTAGATGTACCATGTTTATGTACATGGACATATTTGAGTTACATACAGTAAAAGTCTGCCCCTAACAGACAGGTAAAGAGTCAAATTATTTACACTCAATCTGTTCGTTGTGGGGCTAAAATAAATAGTTCTGTTTCTTATCATATGGTCAGCCAATTAAATGACTGAATCATTCAAGAACAGAAGAGGTAGAGGTGCAAAAGACACTAATCAGAATTGTCTTCTCTGAAAGTAATGAATTTCATTATACAGCCAGACCCTGTGGTGAATGAAGTGAAGGTGTCATTTACAGAGTGGAAAATATGTGCTTTTCAGAGGGCCCGGCATGCTGATTAGCGTACTTTTTCACTCAGTGAGGAAGGCAATCGTAAACCACTTCTTTCCTCATTTTACTTAGTAAAACCTCTAAAGGTTCAAACCAGCCTTTCGGCTGATGACCTAAACAACAACACAGTAAAAGTACTGTACATGTTTTGCGATTGCAATTAAACAAATATTTTTATTGCCCCAAAAAAATGTGTAATAAAAGTACATAACAGTCATAAAAGGCATGTTTAAAGCCTGGAGTATTAGTATATAGAGTTGGAATTACCATTGCTGTTGTATTACCATTACAAATTAATTTATGGTGTCATTTGCGATGCTATTGTTTTCTTTATTTTGGGCGCAATGCCATTCAGAATACAATAACGTCAAGAATAATACATAATCAGCAAAAATTGATTTTCATGCGGTCTTCGGTTTGAATCCCATTCAGGCACAGCATATTTTCATACGTTACAAAAAAATCATTTCATCATTCACCATCTGCATTAGCAGTAATAGCAGAACAGTCAACGTTAAACAAAAAAAAAGTAGAAATTGAGGGTTTTTTCTTTTTTTAACTTCTTTTCACTTTCACTCTTTTGTATAAATGTCTGAGCCGAGCCCAGTATGCAGCCTGAAATATCCAAATCCCAATATCTCTTTTCACCTGTTATAACAAGGTTTTACTATACTTAATTAAGTTGAAATGATGAAGTGACAGAGGATAATTTCATTAAAGTAAAATAAGATAAATTACCATTCATTACATTATAATTCAAAATGAGTATCACAGTAATACATGGACTGCTAAGGTTGATTACATCCCAAAATCCTAATTCAATATCAAACAATTTTATAGTGAATCTTTCTTTTTATAATTTTTTTAGTTTATTTAAAGTTGCATCGACAGCTTATGGTAACTACGGTGGGTTATGTAATAGTGAGTTTTGACATGTGGACATTTCCAGGCCATAAATGGGAATTGAACCCCGGACCTCCATGTTGTAGGCTAGCATGCTACCACTACACTATGAAGGTGGCCTTGTTTTAAAAATAATTTACATTATGACTTTTGTAACATAAAATAAAAGTTTTAAAATAAACAAAAAGCTTCAGTCCTCTTCTACATAGATGTGGAAATTAGATCCAAAAGTTGCTAAAGCCGCGCAGCTATTCAGAAACTGTATAGGTTATCATCATACTCCAAGTTAAGTTTAAGGATGAAAACGATCTTGTACAGTTAAAGTCTACTTTTACTCAGGCTTCTGAATGTTGGAAAATAAGCAAAAGGAATAAGAACAAATTCGAGCTCTAAAAATACATTTTTATATTGAAGAGCTTTCAAAGCCTTAAGATTGAATCACATGAGAATGAGGTGATAAGAAAAATAACGGAGATTGAGGACACTGTAACAAAAAGAATTGAACAGAAACAGTTGTTGTGGTTAGGATATAGAAAGGACGGCGCAGGGTCGGCTGAGGAAGCTGCAGAGACTGGCCTGCCTAGGGATATGTGGTGCAATGTGCACTTGTCCAACGGCTGCTATGGAGGCGATGTTTGATTTGCCTCCTCTTCATATTCAAGTGAAGAAGGAGGCGATAAGAACTTCCTTGAGGCTGGAGGGCAAGATCGGGGTCCCATCAGGGGAGATGGGCCACACCGAGATCTTCAAAGTGATTGAGGGGATGGGTGTGGTAGGTGGTCCTCGGGACCGTATGGACAAAGCATACGACTTCTCCGACACACTGAGGGTGGAAATTTTTGATCGTCTGGAGTGGGCGGAGGGACAGCCAGTGATACCGGAAGGAGCTACCGTTTGGTATACTGACGGCTCAGTGATGAGCGGAAGAGCGGGAGTGGGGGCCTGGGGGGCCGGGGGAAAGATTTCCCTGGCCCTTGGGTGTAACACAACCATCTTCCAAGCTGAAATATTGGCCATTAAGGTCTGTGCGGAGAGGTGTATTGAAAGGCGCCTCAGTGGGTCGCACATTTATATTTTGTCCGATAGTCAGGCGGCCATCAAGGCTGTGAGTTCCTGTACTTTTGAGTCGCGATTGGCCTATGATTGTCGGGAAGTTTTGAATGCCGTGGCCAGGCGTAACGTTGTGACGCTGCGTTGGGTGCCGGGGCACCAGGGAGTGCCTGGAAATGAGAGAGCGGATGCCTTAGCAAAGAAAGGTGCAGCCTCTCACTTCATAGGCCCAGAGCCATTCTGTGGAATTGGTGAGGGCTATTATAGAGGTATAGTTAGGGCCTGGGAAGAGGAGGCTAAAACCTCCTATTGGAATAAGGTGACAGGCTGTGAACAGGCAAAGAAATTCATTGCCTATTCCAGCAGGAAGGCTGGGATATACAATAGACTAGGAAGACAGGACCTGAGGAGGGTAGTGGGCCTGATGACTGGTCATTGTAATCTTGGGTATCATTTATCCAAGATAGGAGTTGCTGGAGAGAGCCTGTGTAGATTCTGTCATGAGGCAGAAGAGAAGGCTGAGCACATTTTATGCAGTTGCAAAGTGGTTGGCTGCAAAAGAAGAGCGCTGATGGGTAAGGATGTGTTAACACCTTCCCAGGTAAGTGCACTAGATCCTAGGCAGATCCTGCGCTTTATTGAAAGTGTGGGTCTTGCATAAATAAGGAAAAGGGGCAATCACAAAAGATCTTTTAGGTCGCGGTGAGGAGGGGCTGCAGAGGCCTGAACGCCCATATAGTAAAGTAGTAGTAGTAGGATATAGAAAATTCATGAAAAATTCATTAAGATGATGAAGTGGTTAAAGAGTTTTAAATAAGTGAGGAATCCAAAAAAACCTGGCAAGAAATTGTGATGTGTGTAATGGACTTAATAGGGATTTAAATAGGACAATTGGTAGGGCAGCTTTTGGAATTCAGAATATGGAACAATATGTAAGGCTTAAAGTAAAATAAATTCAATAAAATTAAATAAACTTGTTTAATTATTACCTGAAACTATTAGATGGGCATGTTCGTTGGGCACAATGTATCGCATTTTCATCACTGTTATCACCACAGTCATTATCACCATCACACAACCAATAAGGTTCGACACAAATATTTGTTTTCTCACATTTCAGATGATGTAATGGGCATGTAGTATTTCTTGGACAACGATCATGGGTTTCATCTGATGTAATATTATCTTTACAATCATTTACACCATTACAAACCTGAAATAACATCATAACAATAAATCACATTATATAAATTTAAAATAAATCAGTCTGTGAAGTATAAAAAAGTACTAAGTACTTAAATTTTTTATAGCTAGAACATTGGCAGCTGAACAATGATGGCACTTAATCACAGAATTTCAAAACTTCTAGTTTAAAAAAGGTTCAACTTAGAAATGAACTTTCAAGTCTGTTTGTCACTGCAGATACAATTTCTCATAACATACATTTACATAAAATGTATTGTAAGAAATAAAAATGTGGAAAAAACCTGCCAATATGTAACATACAGTATTCAACTTCTGTGGTTGAGAATTACTAATATTATCATAGATTAAAAGAGAAGTGGCTCTAGAATTTGCCTAGATGTTGCAAGTACTGTCAAAAGTAAGTAAAAACTGTCTAGAAAAATATAATACCGCATTCTGAGGACATTTGGGAATAAAAAAATATTTCTAAATTTAGCTCTTGGCCACAAAATTGCAATTTTAGGCTGGTACAATATTTTTATTCTTTTTATTCATTTCTTTTTTATTCTAACTTTTACAAAAGTAATACATACCTGTGACTGCGGTATACATCTATGATTATTACAAGTGAATTCTCCATTAGCACAAGGTGGATAATTACAGTTTTCTTCATCAGATCCATCTCTACAATCATTTTCATGATCACACTTCCATGATTTAAATATACATCTGCCATTATTACATCTGAATTCATTTGGATTACATGAGTGGTATGCTGAAAAAATATATCAAATTTTTTATCCTTCATAAACATTTGGAGACATAAAACCATTGATAAGTTGATATATAATGATATAACTAACCATTGTAGTAACCAA
Organism: Catonia carolina; assembly: GCA_035578175.1. Lineage (NCBI taxonomy): Eukaryota > Metazoa > Arthropoda > Insecta > Hemiptera > Achilidae > Catonia > Catonia carolina. The sequence goes on along the minus strand of JAQMRL010000001.1, from coordinate 246,886,736 downwards.
TAATACTAATAATGTGTATAATTATACTAAATGAAACTAATACTAAAAATAAATAGTAATACTAATAATAAAACCAATGAAAAGAAATCAGAAAGTACTTACTGCAGTAGTTACTATCTTCATCACTATTATCACCACAATCATCATCACCATCACAAGCCCACATTCTTGAGATACATTTACCATTGGCACAATAAAACTTTGAACTTTCACAACTGTAATTCTTTGCTACACACATACGACCATCATTTACTAGTTTTGTGCTGTCGTTACATTTACATTCAACCTGGAAAGTTGAGAAGAACAATGTGTATTTGTAATAGTATTTTTTAACAAATCAATTATATTTAAAAAAAATTATACAGCAGTCAATTTATCTGTTATATGATGCGGAAGCTTGGACATTAAAGAAAATGAATATCAGGAAAATAGTTCCTAGTTAATATCAGGAAAAAAGCTCAAACCAAAGTGTTTGAGCTTTGGTTGTATAGGCATATGCTAATATTACCCTGAACGAATAAAGTACCCAACGGGACAGTCTTGCGGAGAATGGGAACAGAAAAGGAATTTGTTTACAACACCCAAAAAAAGAAAATGGAATATCTGGGTCACATAATGCGCAGACCAAGTTATGAAATGCTTCACTTGATATTACAAGATTCAGGAAAAGAGAGATATGAGAAGAAGAAGAATTTCTTGGTTGAAGAATCTTTGCGACTGGTATCGTGGTACCTCAGTAGAAATGTTTACAGCTGCGGTGTCCAAGGTTTGAATAGCTGTAATGGTTGCAAATCTCCGGTTGGTGAGGGCACGATAAGAAGAAGAATTTATTTGACTCAGGATTAGCTAAACCCTGGATATACCCACCTCCTGCTGCAAGGAACATCCTGATATTACTAAGTATTTTGATAGAAACAATTAAATCATTATTTTACAGTTCAAGTAATTGTTATTAACAATTATTTTGTGAAAGACTTTTGAAATTTTAGTACACTATTGTTAAACTACTGAATACACACCAACTTATATCACATACAAACTGATAAAAGTGTGGCTTCAAGTGATAGATATTCAAAGAGATCTAGGTAATTTTGATTACAGCCAATGCTCGATTTAACAAACTTCTATTTATCGGACTTTCAATTTCACAGATTAGCCTCCTAAATAAATGAAACTTATTTAAAATTACAAAAATTTAAAGAATGTTAATTTTTGCGAAGGAAAATTACCAATAGCAGTTTTTGACATACTTAACTGATTTTGTGCGCACAATAGATATTTCTAATCTTAAAAATCCTAATTTCTTATTGTTTCTATTTATTTTCGTTAATTTTTGTACTATTTTATGAATTTATTTAATTGTGTATTTTTAATCGAAGTAATGCAATTTAATAACTGTAAATTAAAAAAAAATTGCTATTTTGCTTGCACTTCAGTACATATTGGTTAAAGCAAAATAAAAACAGTGTTTTAGCCAGCGATGTATGTTGTTTTATTGTATGACGCTTCGCAGCTCTTCCTGTAAGATAAGTTTCTTCCAGAAAGGTACAGTTTTTTTAAAGTTATGATAAGAATAAGGCTATAAGCAAATCTAATGTTTACTTTAGCATGTAGAAACATACGTGAACGATTGTGTTATAACTGAATAACTTTCAATTTAATGGACTTTCACAACAACGAACAACGATATCCACCAATTGTACTTTGTATTTTGTATTTAACACTTCGCACTTTTATGGAAAGAGGACAGGGGTTACATGCTCATAATTTAAGTATTGTACAAGGAGCATGGGAGGGGATTATTTTGTAAGAGATAACCTGTAATTTGGATCCACTTTCAACGACTGGTTGCTACCTTTATCCTCCTTAACATTTTTAATCAACACTTTTTTAGTTTTGTCTTTCATTTAAACATTCTTTGTACCTATGTTTACTATATATAGATCACATATTCATCAGTTTACAACAATGTTTTTTAATTAAATTAGACTTGTGAAATCAGGAAGTATTGGATTAAATTACGCGGACAGAACTCTTTATGAAGAAGAGTTTTTGCGTATAAGTATATTTAGTTTAAAATATTGTACATAGCTTAGTATAGTCATGAAATGTAATTTTAATGTAGCAATATTTTACTAAATAAAAATAAATAAATAAATAAAATAAAAAATTAACAAGAATGAAACATTTTCTAATTAAATCTAGAAAAATTTAAAACCTGGGAATATGGGAATTATAAAAATCAAAACTATAATGTTACTTACAGTTCCATTTGGAGCAGGATGACAAGACTGTGCACATCCTCCATTATTAATATTACATAAATTAACATTACATTTTTGTCTAGCACTTGAGAACACATGAATATCTCTGGGTGAATCATCAAGTCGTTTAACCATTTCGATCATGTTAGCACCAGTATGTTTTTCAGCTCTATACACGCCTCTCAATTGTAGATCAGTCCAGTAAATGTAATTACCATGAACAGTAATGGCAAATGGATATATTGTTGCTGATATAAGAACCTAAACATTTAAAACACAAAACATGTTAAAATATATACATTAGTAATCTGGTGGTAGTACAGAGTAGTACTTACTTTTGGAAAATTTAAATAAAATATTCTTGTAAAAATAGTAATACCCTTGTTAAGTTTTAAGTAATTTGTAATATCCCTGTAAAGTTTGATAACAATTAACATTTTATAACTATTACAGAAACTAAATTTTTAAAGTTGACAAGTTGATATATTCAGTTTTATTTTGTCTTTTATCAGAAATATACATTATTGATAACCACAAAATTGTTTGATACTTTCCACTAGGATTCTTGGCTTGAGTTCCCTTGAATCTGAAGTCTATTATTTTGTGGCTAACCACACCACAAAATTATTTGAACAAATACCTACTTAAGCGGGGAGAAAATACTTCAATAAATTACCCCAATTTTTAAAATGTTGTGATAATTATTTGCATTCCTTTAAAAAAAATCTGAAAAATTATTTAAAACTTTTTATAGTGTAAAAGAATTTGTCTCTAAATAGTATTAGTAGAACAATATGGGATTGTAATATGTATTTCAGGTGTTATAACTTTTTGACATGTTCTATACCCCTCTGGGGTCTCTTGGATGCATTAAAAACATCTGAATATAAATACAAAGAGGTGTACATTCATGGCTCCCTGTCAGCAGTCATTTTACTAAGTCTCTTGCTTATGAGTTCAATTATTAATCAACTTTCTACAACCTACTGTAAAAAATTAATTGGAAATTGTTAACCTACAATATAATTTAGTTAACAAAATTAACTGAACTATTTTTTTATATTTATAAAAAATAAATAAATACTAAAAAATAAACATAAATATGCAAGTCAAATGAAAGATGGTTTACAAATTCAGTTCTACAATTATTTTAACAATTTAATTCTTTTGGGAGGCAGCAAACACCTGTCTTCCTTCATGTGCTCAAAGTTTCAAAGAATGTTGTTTATAGAAGAGTGTCAAAGAACTCAGTACCAACAAAAAATGAGTAATTCTATTCAGTACAATGCAAAAATTAGTAAAGCAAATTTTACATCTAATTTTTTACAGAACACTGTTGTGTAATAGAAAAACTCACCTCTCTACCGCTTCCATCTAATCTAGATCTCTCTATTTTTTCTCTAACTGCATCAGTCCAATATAACATAAAATCTTCAAAATCAATTGCAAGTCCGCTAGGTTGTGATAAATCCTTTTCAATAATAGCTTTCTTCATCGAACCAGCCATCGTTGTTCGGAAAATTTTTCCTGATGTACCAAATCGTCCCCAGTCAGTGAAATACAAAGTTCTAAAAATAGGAAAACCAAATATTTATTTTATTTGACAGGCTGTATTGAAGTAAAAAATGTTACAAATTTTGATTACAAGTGTTGTATAAATGATAGAAAATTATTTCAAAGTAAAGTTTTAATCATAATTTATTGACAGATTTGTTTTGTACTTACCCATTGCAAGGATCAACAACAATAGATCGAGGACGTTCAACTCTAGCAATCATGACTAGATCACTTCCATCCAAATTAGCAGCATAAATACTGTTGTTTGATGAATCAGTCCAGTAAATTTTCTTATGTGTCCAATCATAAGAAATTCCTTCAGGATTAATTCCACGTGTTGGTATCACTTTAGCTTGTGCGCTATTTGGATCAGTGCTGGGAAGCCAAGCAATTTTAGCCCATGGTCGAATTTGAGTGAAAAATATTTGCTTCTCATTGTAATCAAATTCCACTCCAACTACATTTGTCAAGTTAACCTAAAAATAAATTACAGTAGGTAAGAACCAATAGTAATTATAATAAGAGATAAGTAAATGTAACACAGAATATTAGAATACCTGTATATACAAATAAAAAATAAATAAATACTAAAAAATAAACATAAATATGCAAGTCAAATGAAAGGTGGTTTTTGATCAACAAGGTTCTTTTGTTCATGAATTAAAAATTGGAGTAATTATCTTACTGCCTATTAATTTCAGTTAGGTTCTCTTCATGAAGTAAAATATGCAAATGTTGATGAATTACTCCTTTTTAATAATTAATAATTTTTTAATTATTTAATAAGCCATTTTTAATAATTTTGCTGAAGAAACAAAGCCATAACCTATAATTTTTATGCCAAAAATCAAACTTCTAAATAACTAAAACCTATTTGAAATTAAACTTTAATACTGTTATCTTATTAATTATAATTTATTATTATTATTATTATTATTATAATTAAACTTTAATACTATTATCAATTTAAACTTCCTCAAAATCAGATTTTGCAACTAGTGGTTTCAAAACCCTTTCTAATTTCTTTAGACCCACCGGGTTGGTCTAGAGATAAAGTCGTCGCCACGAGTCATCTGTTTAACAGCTGATTTTCAGAGATAAAGGTTCCTGGTTGTACAGTGGTTGTACTGTAATAGATTATGAGACAAGTATATAAACATCATTCCTTACACACAATTACAATAAACACACACGTAAACACCGTAAACACATACCCTCTACACAATTGACACAACTGATATAACCAAGACATGTCAACATTTACATTTGTTACATTTACATCTCAACATAAATACAGATGATTTCCAGCTTCCAGATGTAAGTAAGATAAATAAAACAAAAAAAAAAAAAAGAAAAAAGAAAATTTAAAATTCCAAAATTTTAAAAAAGGATTGTTGAAAGTTGAGTCTATCTTAAATCTTTGAAAAGGAGAGAAGCATTTACAGATTTTATAAAAAAAAAAGACCAAATAATTAATATACAATTATTTTAATAAGGAAGTTTTCAAGTTAAGATTTTAAAAGTTTTAATTGTTTTTAAAAGGTTTTAATCGAAATTTTAAAATATACATATATTTTAAAATGAAAGAAAGTTATTAAACTTATTTATTTGTTTATAAATATCATTTACGAACTTCACCACTGGACATCGATAGCAAATGGTGCATCGGCCGGGAAAGCTAAAAATATAAGGGAAATTTCAACAGGAGAAAGGAAAAACGGAAAACTGAAAGAAGAAATCTAACAAAAATTATCAGAAATTTAAAAGGAAATCAACAACAGAAATCAAAGACATCATAGAACGTCAGCAGAAACAGACTTCAACATAACACTTCCGAACACAATATTATCATCGTAAACGCCTATCTTTCACTAATCTTTCAACAATCCTCCAACTTCAAATCAACTCCAATTTCGGCCAAAAAGACAACGTCCTTACATCTGGAAAAAGGTATACATCAGTTATCTGGTAAGTCGTCTTACACACATTCGTCAAACACACAGTTACAGAATATAAATTATGGAACAACAAGTAACACCACTTATTGACCCTAATAGACTGGATGACAACAACCTTAACTTTCAACTGAGACTACGAAAAAGCGTAACAACCGGACATATAGGACAGAGAAAACAACGATTACAAAAATTGATAGATAACGGACGACAAACTGACATTAATGCAATACGTAGATTTGACCTCAATAAACAATTAACTGAGTGTCAAAATTATTTTGTGCGGTTACAAAACACAGAAAATTTAAACGATCTAGAGAAATATAATGCTGAAGTTTTTGACGACCGTCTTAATAAACTCTTACTGTTTATATTAGCGAATAAACCAGATAAGGTTGTAGATTTTCAAAATTTAAAACAGGAATTTGATAATTGGAAGGCTAATGAGTTACACAATATCGAAATTAGACCTAATCTTGACCAAAATTTAAATTTCGAAGAGGTACGTTTAAATAACAACCCAGTACCTAACCAAAGGCAAGAAATTGTTAATGATGATCAAATTAGCTTGATACATCATCGAGTAATACAAAGTCCCGTTTTTAGGAATGATGTTCATGATATAGTAATACCAAATGCGATAGGTCACAATAACCCTGTGTATGTCCAACGTGAATTAAATTTTAATTGGACAAAAATCGCAAACCCAATTGAAAACGAGTTAAAACAATTAACTATCACAGATGGACGTGATATTGATACGTTGGTTAGAAATATCAAAATTATTAAACAAATACAAAAACGTTATGCAGTAGATCTACCCTTGGTGTTATTAACTCCATTTATGACCGGTTTTACGGAACAAATTTTTGAAAATTCCATTAGAAATAACCACAATTTTGATCAGTTTCATCGAGATTTGGTGAATAAACTGATCACACCAAAAATGAAAGAGATATTAAAATTAAAATTATTATACAGAAATCAGTCACAAATGGAAACCTTGACAGAATACATAAGAGAAATCTTAGAAAATCATGATGTATTAAGACTTAACCTCACCGAAGGTGAGTTGATTAATATAATATTAACTGGTTTAAATGAAATATATGCTACACATTTAGGCATAATTGGTAGACCCAATAACTTACATGATTTTAATAAATTGGATGCTTATGTATATGAGAGGGTTTATGCTAGAACTCTTCATGAGATAGGTTCATCAAAAATGAACGATACAAGCGCACTAAACTCTATAAATAACACAATGCCTCTTCAAGGTAAACAAATCATATCACAAAATACGACATCCGATAACATTGGGTCACAAATATCAAAAACAATATTAAAATGTTTTTATTGTAATAAACCAGGTCACATTAAACGAAATTGTAGACTTTGGCAACAGAAAAACAATAAAAACATGTCAAAAAACTAAACGGATACAAACACGCGCAGCATACTCATATGGTTCGTGTTTGTAAACATGAGATGGGTAAATCTTTAAAGATAGGAAAACAAAGGTTGACTTATAAAAATACATTGAAAGGTTTAAAAATAAAAATTAAAAATAATATATTTAACGCGCTTATTGATTCAGGTTCTACACATAATATTATTAACCAAAAAATGTATGTACTTTTGAAAAATAACAATGCAATCATAAAAGAGGAAAAACTTAACGCAATCTGCCTCACAGCTGACAAATTCCCTTTGGAAATTACTAAACAAGTGTGGGTTCGAATTAACCTACACAATCTATCATGGAAAATAAATTTCAAAGTGTTAAAAATGATACACCATGAAATAATACTTGGTATGCACTTTTTACATAAAACACGTGCTATTTTTAATGCTATAAAATCAGAAATAACCTTTGAATGGTTAAAGAATCAAAAATTTTATTTAATAAATATATTTCCAGATCAAATTAATAATATAGAGCAATCTGAATACATTAAAAATAAAATAAATAATTTGTGTAAAGAATTTCCGGATGTACTTACGGCTAAATTAGGTTGTACTCATGAATTAACCTATGATATCAAACTTAAAAATAATGAAATTATAAAATCTAGGCCCTATCCTTTAAATCCAATAAAAACATTCCAAATGAAAAAACAAATCGATAAACTATTAAAGGATAAGGTAATTAGAGAGAGTGTTTCTCCTTATTCATCTCCGGCCTTTTTGATCCCGAAACCAAATGGTTCAAGTCGTTTGGTTGTAGATTATCGTTCGGTCAGCTTAATAATTGACTCGGAAGCGCAACCCTTACCAAATATAAATCACGCTTTCCAATGGTTTTCCAAAGCACGATGGTTCAGTACATTAGATTTGGCACAAGCATATCATCAAATACCATTGACAGAGAGATCTCGTCAAATTACTGCATTCTGTACTACAGATGGATTGTATGAATATGAAAGATTACCTTTTGGTTTGTCGACCGGCGCACAAGTTCTAACTCGCCTCATGAATAAAATATTTAAAAATATTAAATATAAATTTGTGTTTAATTATATGGATGATATTTTAATATATTCCAAAAGTTTTACAGAACACTTAAAACATATCAAAATAGTGTTGTCGATCTTGAGGAAAGCTGGTATCACCATTAATCCTGATAAGGTGACATTTGCTGTAAATGAAATACCATTTCTTGGACACACGTTGTCATACAAGGGTGTCTCTATAGATTCAACGAGGACACAAAAAATTTTAGAATATCCGGAACCTACATCAGTAAAACAAGTACATCGGTATTGTGGTATGATTAATTATTTTTCCAAATTTATTAAAAATTATGCTGACAGGATCGAACCCCTGAATAGATTAAGACGTAAAAATACTCAGTTTGTTTGGGGAGACTCCCAAAGAAAAGCGTTCGAAGATCTTAAACAAGCAATTGCTAATCCTCCAGTTCTCTCCATACCAGACTTTTCTAAAGAATTCATTTTACAAACAGATGCGTCAGATACAGGTATAGGGGCGGTGTTACTCCAAGAACATGAAGGGTCCAGAAGAGCTATAGCATACGCCTCTAAAACATTGACAGAAGCAGAAAGAAAATTTTCTGCATATGAACGTGAATGTCTGGCAGTTGTTTTCGCGACAGATCACTTTAGAACTTATCTAACGCACCGTGAATTTCTTTTAGAAACGGATAACCAAGCTTTAGCCTGGCTTCTTTCACGACCAAAACAATTAGGTCGGTTGGCTAGATGGTTATTACGCTTATCCGTCTTTAAATTTAAAATTAATCACATTCGTGGTTCAAATAATAATGTGGCTGATGCATTATCGAGAATGTATGAATTAAATAATGAAGATACAGCAAAAGAGATATCGAATATCAATGCTTTATTATCACAGTTTCCCCTTTCCTTTACAGATATAAAACAACATCAAAAACAGGATACCTTTATCCTTAAACAAAAACAACAAATGAACAATAAATTTTGTTTATCAAAAGGGATCCTCTGTCTACAAGACAAAAATCATAATCCGACCAAAATTGTTCTCCCCAATTCTTTAAAAGATTTAGTCTTTAAATATTTTCATCATTCGGAAATAGGAGGACATTTAGGTATTGACAAAACTATACATAAAATAACAAAGCATTTTTATTGGCCTGACATATATAAGGAAATTCCTTTAAAGGTGAATGCTTGCATGATCTGTCAACGCAGCAAACCTGGCATGAATTATAAATGGGGGAATCTTAGTTCAAGAGTTCCAACAATACCATTTGATACGTTATTTATTGACACCGTTGGTAGTCTTCCAAAAACTAACCAAGGTTATAAATATATTCTGGTGGTGGTGGATAGTTTTTCAAAATTTACTTGGTTAGCTCCATTAAAAAATACTAATACATCCTCTATTATAGACGAATTAAAACGTATCTTTCAGAACTACTCCATTCCGAGGTTAATTGTCACGGATAATGCCAAAACATTTAACTCCATAATGTTTAAAAACTTTTGTTTTACCTTAGGAATTAAAAGAACCACTCTATCTCCTTACCACCCACGCCCATCTCATGCTGAAAGACTGAATAGAAATCTTAGGTCTATTCTTATCGCGTACCACGCAACTGCCCAAACGACATGGGATAAATCCCTCTTTTGGTTTCAATTAGCCTTTAATATGGCACAACACACTGCCCACGGTGCATGTCCTTTTGACATATTACATAATTTTCAAGCCCAAACGCCCTTGGATAGAGCGTGGAATATTCAGGATATCCTTCATCGGAATCCCGTACGATCGAGCAACATGATGAGTACAATTAGACGGCAATTAATTAAGTCTCATCATGATATGGCACGTAGATATAATGCTACACGCCATCCAAATCCATTTTCGGTGGGAGATAAAGTTTTACTTAAAACTCATCCCGTAAGTTCAAAAAAGAAAAATATTTGTGCAAAAATGGCATACCGGTGGTCGGAACCATTTTATATAATTGGATTCTCTACACCTGTTACAGCCTTACTCCGTAAGACTGTCGGGGGAGAAATATCCAAAGAACATATCTCTAATCTTAAAAAGGTATCATAAATTACCAAGGTTAGTAATATTATTAGGTGAGGTACGTCGCGACTCTCGAGCTTGTGATGTTGGTATTAAAGGTGTATCCGATGTTACTTGATGTGTGAATGTGTTATGAAAGGGGCCCCGAATGATCGTAACTTACCGTCTCAGGCCGACAACTGCTCCGTACTCATCTTTTTTGTTTTCGACTTTTAAGCACCCACCCCTTATTCCTCTTGCTTGTGTATGTTTCCCAGGGGGGGGGAAGATTGTAATAGATTATGAGACAAGTATATAAACATCATTCCTTACACACAATTACAATAAACACACACGTAAACACCGTAAACACATACCCTCTACACAATTGACACAACTGATATAACCAAGACATGTCAACATTTACATTTGTTACATTTACATCTCAACATAAATACAGATGATTTCCAGCTTCCAGATGTAAGTAAGATAAATAAAACAAAAAAAAAAAAAAGAAAAAAGAAAATTTAAAATTCCAAAATTTTAAAAAAGGATTGTTGAAAGTTGAGTCTATCTTAAATCTTTGAAAAGGAGAGAAGCATTTACAGATTTTATAAAAAAAAAAGACCAAATAATTAATATACAATTATTTTAATAAGGAAGTTTTCAAGTTAAGATTTTAAAAGTTTTAATTGTTTTTAAAAGGTTTTAATCGAAATTTTAAAATATACATATATTTTAAAATGAAAGAAAGTTATTAAACTTATTTATTTGTTTATAAATATCATTTACGAACTTCACCACTGGACATCGATAGCAGTACTAGACAGATGGTGTATTTTGATGGTTGGGGTTCAATTAACCCTACTCTCTAAGGAATGGTCGGCCTGGGTCTGTACAAGACTAAATCTCATTTACACATCTTACATATCATCCTCATCTCATTGGGTCATGGGGTTATGGTTAATTGAAGATCATACTCTCACGAATGGTCGGCCTGTATAAGACCAATCATTTACATGTCATACACATCATCATCAAATTGGGTCATGGGGTAGCTTACTGTTCTGAATTGAACAGATTGCAATGTACACACATTAGGGATAAAAAAATTCTTTTAAATCTTGTTCTTATTCTTCTTCTTTCTATCTATCTAGGATTAAGCTCCTCTTTGTTCCGAACTCACTTTTATATATTTTACTATTTTCAGCAATTAGCTATTTATTTAAATTCTATAATTTAGCTACTGTCATCTTCTCTTTAGCCTTCCAATGTCTTTTTGTCCATGTAGTCTACAGTTCTTCACTTTCAAGGGTATTCTCTCTTCCGGCCACTCTCTCCAGAATGTGCTCACCTCTCATCATGTGGTCTTGGGTTCGAATCCCATTCAGGCACGGCATATTTTCATACATTATACAAAATCATTTCATCCTTCACCACCTGCATTAGCAATATTTGCAGAACAGTTGGACGTTAAACCAAAAAACAATCTTTCAAGAAGCTTTCTCCACTTACTACAATTAACTTTAATACTTTCATTCAAGCTATATATTCATAACTCTGCTCTAATTTCTTCATTCTGTGTATGGTCTAATCTTGTGCACTTTTTTCCTTCATAGGAACCTTATCTCTGCCACCTGAATCTTGCTGTCTTGTAACTTTGTAGTGACCCAAGACTCGCTTCCATAAAGAACAACGGGTAGCTATCACCTTATAAAATGTTATTTTTGTTTCCCATCTAGCCTCATTTTGCAGTGTTCTGCTGATGGTAAAACATATAGCTTGAAATCTGTTCATTTTTTTCAACATTATGGTCAGCACCATAGCAAATGCGCATCCCATACAGCCGCAATGTGAGACCTGTTCAAGCACTACATCATTTACAAATATCTTCATTCTAACAGGTAATTTTCCCCTTGTTTAAATTTTTAATGTTCCCTTGTTTTCAATTTTCTTTAAGAGTTAAATCCACAAAAAATTTAGGGCAGTTTTCAAATAAATTAACTTAATTTCTGATACTGTGTATTACGAGGGCAGTCCAGAAAGTCTGTCACATTTTGATATAAAAAAAACTAAGTACAAGAAATTTTTTTATTATATATACATTTGAAAGTGGAACTAAAATGCTATTTTTCTACATAATCACCAAACAAATTAAGACACTTATCAGAGCGGTGAAATAATTTTGAAATGCCGGCGTCATAAAAGTCTACCGCCTGTGATTTTAACCAGTTAGTCACACCCTCCTGCAGCTCCGCGTCGTCATCCTAATTTTTCTGCAACAATTTCGTGCAATAAACTTTTTGAAATTTGTGGGAAAAAAGCGATAGCTCTCTTATGGTGAATCGACGGTCTTCTCTAATCTTCTCATTGACTTTATTCACAATGTCATCAGTCATGAGGCTTGGCCGTCCACTTCATTCTTCCTTGTGAACATTAGTTCGGCCATTTTTGAACTGATGCACAAATACCGTACTCCACTTTCAGTGTAAACATTGTTCCCATAAACTTCACAGATTTGGCGATAAATCTCAATTGGCTTATTGTTTTTAGCCCACAAAAACCGTATTACCGACCCTACTTCACAACTGGCGGGATTTTGAATTGTGGCACACACTTTAAATTGTTGTTGAAAAACAACGAAGAACGACACAGACCTCTCGCTAGCACGGCTGGATAGCCACTGAACGGAGAAACGCTGCGGCACCAAAATGGCTGCGATAGTTCCGCCCCTAGCGGCTACAACGCAAAACGTGACAGACTTTCTGCACTGCCCTCGTTAAAAACAAATAGTAGCTTACTAATTTTTATTACAATATGATAGTAGATACTATTGTTAATTCAGCAACGAAAGGAAAATAAACAGATAAATAGATTCCATACTAAGATAATTTTCAAACTAATTAATTCAGTGATATAAAATTAATATATTAATACTACTAATAAAACAAAATCTCACCTACAATTGAATTGTTATATATTAGGATGGTTCTATGCTTCAAATGTCATCATCATATAATGCAGCATTAAAGCAAATAACACAAACTATTATTAAGCAACTCTCACAAAATACATTAATTAATATATTACTACTAAATGGTTAAACTACATCCAAAAAATTGTAGTAAAAGCAAAAACAATACTACTTTTATTAGTTAATAGTGTTTTTCTTTGACAAATGTTGTTTGTAGCAACTCAACTTTCAGAAAATAAATTTTGTACTAACCCCATTAATGACGAACTGATATGAAACATTCCACCAGATCTGAGCCCAAAACACACTTAAACAAAACACACAGTAAAATGGTGATAGATCTCTTTCATCAATTCCACTATGTTATTTAATTACATACATACATGTCCAGTGCTCGTTCCAGCTATCACCGGGTCTGGGTGATCATCAAGCCTCTCCATCTTCTTCTGACCGTCCACCATTTCTCCTCCTCTATTTGTTGCCTCTCCTCTTAACTTCAGCCTTCCATCTTTTTCTTGGTTCCAGCTATCACCGGGTCTGGGTGATCACCAAGCCTCTACATCTTCTTCTGACCGTCGGCCATTTCTCCTCTTCTATTTGTTGCCTCTCCTCTTAACTTCAGCCTTCCATCTTTTTCTTGGTTATCCTCTTGATCTTGTTTCGTCGACCTTTCCTTCTTCTATCCTTCTAGGTAACCTTTCCTCCCCAATTCTCCTCACATAGCTATACAATCTTATCCTCATTTTCTCTACCCTCTCCCTCATACATTCCACATTTAGCTCCGCTCTAATCTCAGTATTCTTTATTCTATCTCTCCTTGTCCTACCCCTCTTTGCTCTTAAGAACTTCATCTCCCCTGCCCGTAACCTACTTCAATTCTCTCATTCATCCCCCACATTTCCGCTCTATACAACACTGCTGGTGCATAATACAATGTATACATCATTAATTTAGCCTTCTCTGGTATCTCTATCCCATAACAAGTGTTCTAATGCTTGGTAAGTATTTCCTCTTTTTTGCAACCACCTTGTTATCTATCCATCTATTTTTCTGTCTTCTGAAACCTCACTTCCTAGATATTTGAAATTTTTCAACAGCTTCAATGCCTCTCCTTCCAGTGTAATGGTCCTCTCAACCTCTGTCCCTTCCAAAAACCATTACTTCACTCTTCTCACTACTTATTTGAAGTCCAAAACTCTTCACTATTTCATTCCAAGCATCCACATTTAATTACAGACAATATCAAATTTTTTTTTAACTTCACTAATATATACCAATTTTATTTATAATCATTTTAGTATTTAAAAATATTTTTGTTCTTGTATAATTTCTGCGGAACTAAACACATCATTTTGGCATATACACCTTTCAGTAATCAACTAACTAAATATGAATCTTTTTTATAGGTGAAATAAGAACGATAATCATTTAAGCGTGTGACCTATAGAAAAAAAGACTGTTTATTTATGATGGTAAGGACAAATCCATTTTATATTTTAGACCCAAAAGTATCAACAAGTATTTCTAATTTCAAATACTTTTCCCCATACAAATCTTATTCTAAATTATAAGTAAACTTTTATATCTTTTTTATGAACATAAAGAAACCTGTAATACTTACAACTGGTCTGAACGGAATGCTTGTAGATTTTGGATCAAGATTAATAGCACGTATTTCTGTTCTAGTTGTAAACAATAAGTATTCATCAACATTTTCACATTTATTTCCAATATTATTGACCAATTGTCCAGTTGCACAGTCACACCTAAACTGGAATGTACTTTGGGAATAATCAGGTGGAAATGAGAAACATAACTGATCACACCCTCCATTACCTGTAAAGTATTATTAGAAAAAAATTAAGTACCAAAACATTAAAAACACAACAAATTAAAAAAATATTTTAACAATCACTTGCTTTAAAAACCAACACCTCCTCTGACTTAAAACATCCTTTGTAAATGCACTAATAGTAGAATCCATTTAAAAATTCATGTAAAAAACTTTCTAAAACATGTTCCATTCATACCTAAGCTATCAAGTACACAAAAGTTCACCATGGTTGAATTTTGAAATATCTTAAATAATTTCATTACAAGGGGCTAAAAACCAAAATAATTTTATAGTTAAATTACTGTTAATATTGTCAGTGGTCAGTGCAACTGACTTCTATGCAAAACATTCAGGGTTCGATTCCAGTCAGGTCTGGCACTTTTCCATCTGTAAGTCACCTTATACATTATCATTACTTACACACAAGCCAAGCCATATCATCAAAAATCTATTACTATCACAAATAAAATTCTGGACAAGGGAACAATAATTTTTGGCTGTGAACAAAACATAAAAACAGTTTTTACTTGAAGCAGTTAAAGAGCAACTGTGCAAAACCCTTAATAATGGCCAAATTTTTACAGAACAAAATATCTTCCATCTTAAAAAGGAAAACAGTTACTTTCTGATAATAACATTAGCAAAAGAATAAAAAAAAATATGAAATTATTTTATTCTAACCACACATTTTAGTCTGCTTTTAGCTAATAGTAAAATACACTACTTTAATACACATATTAGGGAAAATTCTTTATCTCAGCAAACAAATTCAATAACTACAAGTACTTATAAGGTTTGATATGAAATTATTTCAACGTTATTTGTTTCAAAATGTCAGAAACTTGAAATCATTACTGCCTTTTTCAGGTAATGCAACACTACATCAAAAGAAACAAAAATTCTGAAATTACCTAATCTTCTACAAGGATTATTATCATCGGAAGGTTGATTTGTAACATCGTAGATAGCGATGTCACGCAGTCTTTGTAATCCAGTTCGTACTTGAGTTGGTAATGTGACATTTTCTTCTGGTATTTTGGATGCTTTAAATACAGTTTGTAAATTTCTATCTACCCAATACACATCACCTCTGTGTACAGCTACACCCATTGGATTTGGAAGGTTTCTTCTAATTATCTGAAAAAGTAAATCAATAAAAATTAATATAATTAAAATCCATTTCATGAGATGATGCGTCTCATGGCTGGTGGGAATTTTTTCTAAAGAAGAGTCGTTTCAAAAAGTCACATGTGTTCATGTAACTGAGGGTTATTCTTCCTCATAATGGGATCAAGCCCACTTCACTTTCATCAGAAAAGAAAAAACCTAAGTAAGAAAGCTACTCTTTAAGAGGGATCGAATGACACTATTTTTGGTTCCAAATTTCGACTTTGATTTCTTGACTTCCAGTTTTGGGCCAATTCTGAATTAAACCGGAACTTCAAACCCAATAATTTCTGTATCTACTCTTTAAGACAAATCAAATGACACTACTTTCGTTCAAATTCCAACTTTGATTTCTTAACTTCTGAATTTGGGTCAACTTCCAGGCAAAACCGGAACTTCAAACCCATTCCAGGCCCACTAATTTTTTTTGTAGATTACCCAAAAAATGTTTGCTGCTATCTCTTGTAGTTTCTGATATCTGGATGTGATTCTTCTTGAGAAATAAAATAACTGACTGAACAATTATAGGAACTTTGAGTAGATAGATCCTATCAGAAAAAAAGAGAGCATTTTACAGGCACTTAGTGACAATAAATCCAGACAGAATCTCTATGAGAATTTTTCATGATTTCAATGGCAGACCAAAAATTTTAAAGATCACATTAAACAATGGAGTTATCACATGAAGATATAAAAAACAGAGTGAAACATAACCAAGATAGAGAGAATAATGATTTCTAATTCAAATCTTACTTGTCTGTTCAGGCCATTGTAAGATACTTTTTGTATATTATCTAGCTTAGCATCAACCCAATACACATCATGAGTTAACATATCTACAGTCAAATCACGAGGTGTACCAATACCAGAAGTAACCATTGGTTGCCAGTGACTTCCATCCAGATATGCTTTTCCAATACGTGGGTATTGTCCATAATCAATCCAGTACAATAATCTGTTTGCAAGAAAAAAACAAAAACAATGTATTAAAATTAATTAATTAAGTTTTAATTAATACAACAAACATTCCTAACATCAGAATACAAACATCAGAATAACAGTGAATACCTAATGAATTCAGCATCCAGAATACATAAACCAACATTTACAAGGAGAAGTTGATTTGTTAAACTGAATCATTACAAAATGTTAAAGATCACTATTGATTAATTACTTCATCAAGATCTAAGCTTGCAAAAGCTATAAAAATTATTTATTTAAATACTGCCAACAAATCCTGAATTCGCAAACAGAATATTATCAAAATTTTACATATAATGGATCCCAGGTTTTTAATTGGACAATAGAATGATTGCCGGCCGCATTGGTGTTGTTGGTTAACGTACTTGCCTCTCATCATGTGGTCTTGGGTTCGAATCCCATTCAGGCATGGCATATTTTCATACGTTACAAAAATAATTTCATCCTTCACTGTCTGCATTAGCAGTAATTGCAGAACAATAGGAAATTGAACCAAAAAAAAAATAAAATGATCAAAGACTTTCTCTGATCAATGTAAATAATGAAACATATAATCCATGTTTAATCATGAGTAACCAATGTAAAATGAAAAACATAACCTAATTATAATTATGAGTGAATGACACAAAATGAAAATCAATCTCTGTATGACTTTAAAATACAGAAAATCACTAATCGACTCTAAACCAGACTCTGTAGAAAAAGAACTTGCAAAAAAGTTGTAGGTATTTTAATTTTCTTTGTCTTAATTATAAACACTTTTGTTGTAAAATGCATTCAAAGGCTGCAATCTTAAAAAATCCCATTTTTTACAAATTTTAATGAGCAAAATACAGAAAATCACTAATTGGTGCAAAACTAATCATTGTACAACTTTGATTATTAACGTTTTGCTTTTGCTCTAGAATGCTATCTTCAAAAATAAATTTACCATGAGAGCACAGCCACCCCAAGAATTTCAGCACACATGCTGCTTACCCTTGTAGACTATAAAAAATCAGAGTAAATGATGCGATTTTTAAAAAAAATCGTAAGCTGTTTTTGATAAAATTCCAAAAGAGTGAAATATTGCACAATTAAAGTATTATTTCTGATGAAGTATTTGATGTGGATGAAAATGTTTGTGTTGGGGCCCCTTGTGGTACCTAATTTAAGTTTCAACTTTCAACTTCATACACTTAACTTTTTTTGAGATATGCTATTCAAATACATACACACATAGACCAATCATTAAAAACATATTTTTTGGGTTCCGGCGGAAAGCAGGTATTTCCGATGAAAAATCAATTTCAAAAAACTGATGTGAAAACAATACTTTCATAAAGGGCAAGAGAAAGTAAAAAGAACTGGATACTTTCCAAGATGGGTATTTCCAAAATATTAATTTTGTAAAATTCAAGCATAAACAACCACGAAAAACTAAATATATAAAAAAAATCAAAGGGTTCCAGTATGTGTACTAGCCTTTGTAAATTTCTAAAAGAAAATTATTCAATTGTAAATTAATTATTATTAAATTATTAATTGTGAATTATTCAATTGTAAACATCCTATTATAAACAAATTTTTGAAATTATTACCTTTTTATAGGATTAACAGCTAACTCTTTAGGTGCATCAGCAGTTGTTTTAATAAGAATTTTTCGATTTGATCCATCAATCCAGCAAACTTCAAGGTAATTCTCATGTGGGAAAATATTGGTAAAATAAAGATTTCCAGCAATCCAATCAATAGCTAACCCTCGAATACCATTTGATCCAATACCATCTTTAATGATATGTTGTACTTCTGTACCATTTGGTTTGACACGGAATATTCCATTCCATGGACCTCTGTTGAAATCTACCCAGTAAATCCATTTTTCAGCATAATGGACATCAACATGAAGAATATGATGACCTGAAAAAAATCCCATCAGAAGATTACAATAAAATTTATAAATTCATATCAATATTTTAACGTTTTAGATCTTATCTAAAATTTCAAAAATAAATAAATTTTCTTTTCATTGTTTGTTTACTTACCAGGTCCAGAAACTGGAACAATAGCTTCTGAAGAGTCATTCAAACTGTAGCCACGTATAATATCCAGTTGGGAAACAACAGCAAATGATTTATAATGCATACAACCTCCATTCTCATCTTCTTTGTAACCAACCGAACAACGACAGACTCTTGTGTTACCTTCATTAGGAATACAAAGATGTTCGCAACCACCACTGTTTATGATACAAGGATGGTTAGACACTGAAACACAAAAAAATATAAACCAATTTAAAAAATAATTATTTATTGATCTATTAAATATTTACTGTACGATGATGAAAATACAGCTTTAAAATTTTAATCAATAGCATTGTAGCTTTTAAACATACAGCACACTTGATTTACAGGAATTGTTGGCCTAATTTCATCAACTCGACGGAGATATGGTGTCATTTTGGAAAGGCCAGAGGGGTTTTCATTGCAATGGGTTCAGTGTTTCGGAGCCATGACCTGACATTGGGTACAGAATTACGGCTCCTCAGATGCTATGTGCTCTCTGTTTTTCTGTATCATGTGGAGAACTGGACCTTGAATGCTGGACAGCATGCTGGCTTGAGGCTTTTGAACTGTGGATGCAATAGAAAAATATTGAGATTTCGTGGACGCAGAAAGTCACTAATGTTGAAGTTTTGTTGAGATTGAACAAGGGTCTGGAATTGGTCGAAATTGTTAAGTGCCGTAAGCTGCAGTACCTCGATCATATAATGAGAAATCAAAAAAGATAATATGATCTACTGCAGCGCATCCTGCAGAGGAAGATAGAGGGAAAGAGGAATCCTGAAAGAAGAAGAATTTCCTGGTTCACCAATTTGAGGACCAGGTTCGGTAAGGATAGGCACAAAAAAAAGAAGAATTTCATCAAATATACAGTCCTGTTTAAAGGAGTCTTATTTATTATATCAGTACACCACTGCTCTTGAACTCAACTACTTACTTAACTGTAACAATGTAACAACATAAGATTTTTTAATATTTTTAACCCACTTCATGGGCATTGTCAAGATCTCTTGCTTCCAAATACTGCACTAACTGGGCATGAGATACCTCACAAAATGGAGTTTAAACTTTGGTGCGCTAAAGATCATTAACTTTACTTCAAACCATAAACTATAATTAGACAACACTAAATTGTTTGAACAAAAATCTACTTTGCAAGAAGAAAATACATCAATAGATTACCACAAACTTTAAAAAGTTGTGTTAATTTGCATTTGACCCATTGAGTTGGTCTAGAGGTAAAGTCGTTGCCGAGAGTCAGTTGTTTAAAAGCTGATTTTAGAGACAGAGGTTCCTGGTTCAAATCCTAGTAAAGGCAGTTACTTTTATACGGATTTGAATACAAGACAGTGGTTGCCGGTGTACTTTGATGCTTGGGGTTTAATTAACCATACTGTCTCAGGAATGGTCAACCTGGGTCTGTACAAGACTACACCTAATTTACACATCATACACTTTATCCTCATCTCACTGGGTCATGGCGTTGCTTATTGTTCTGAATTGAACAGATTGCAACACACACATATTAGGAATTAAATTAAATTTGCATTTATTACAAAAAAAAACTAAAAAATACTTGATGAAACCACTTTGCAGAGTACGAGATTTACTTTCTAAATAATTTTTTATAAAATTAATAAACGATAATTAATTACTGAAGAAAACTATTGGGTTATTACTGAAAAATGACACTTATTAAAGTAAGTAAGAAAGCACGTAAGCATGTAAGTTGGTTACAGCGTGTATTTAGGTAATATGTATTATTTCTCAACCTGTCTTATATTCTCTTTGGAAGTCTCCTGATAAAATTAACACAAAAATACAATAAAATAAAATATAATGATACGATATAAAATCAGTTTGATCAGACTGAAACAGGGAAAACCACATTTTTTCCTCGTTTGTTGGTCTAGTTGATATAACTCACTTTAATTTGATCGCCATAAAAGAGAGAATTTGAACAATTTCAAGAAATCCAAAGCTAAAATATTCCTCTCTCTAGTACATTGTCATAATTTTTAAAAAAATCAGTAACACATTAGGCCTATATAAAAATCCTATGAGCAAAAATATTAATATATACTTTAATATTAACATAATTAATGATTAATAGATTTGTTTGCCAAAGTCGAAGTTTCTTACTAAAACCAGTACCAAAATAAACAAATTTTCACAATCCATGAAACATCTGCTAAACAAAATAAAAGATCAGTGTGAGAATTTTTAAAACTAAAAAGAAACAAAAAAATTAAAATTTTTTACATGTTTATTAAAAAACCTTTTTCCATTTACCTGTACGTTTTTTAAATATAGTGAATGTTTTTAAATCAGGTATATTATCAAGTAACATTCGAGCATTTTTCACCTCTGGAGTGCCATCTTCTTTTGTACTAATATCTAATCTTTCGACTTTTTCATGTCTTGGATCTAAATAATAAAGTCGTTTTTCATGAATAGCCAAAGCTTTGGGTAATGATATGCTATTTTTTTCTGTCATTAACACGTAATTTTGGGAACCATCTGTATTCATAACCTTAATCTGAAACAATAAATAACAAATTGATTAGACCAAATAATCATACCTAATTTATGATAATTAAATTTAGCCCTGTTTTGAAGTGTACAGTTGTTTGGTTGTATCGTTCCAAATATATTTGGATTTTAGAGTGTCATGCTACTAAATAGCAAGTGATGAACTTAGTTTTATAAACCTAGTTGCTATTGAGCCCGTTTGCTGTATTGCAAAGGTTTATAATTTTTGCCTAATTTACTAATTTTTCATTATAATTTTAAATTATAGTAATGTACTATTTTTTCTTTGACAGGCAAATTAAATACATTTATTTTAACTTTACAAAAAACAAGGTATCAATGTATTCATGACGGTTTTGATTGAATAAAGAATGTTTTGTTATCTACTTTTTGGAAAGGTTGAATATTTTTTAGTTCAGTTTGAAAGACCACCTAATAATGTAATAACCCCTTAATTCTTCATTAACTTACGTCAACTTCTAACAAAAAAAAACTTATCAATTAAACTTAACGATAAACATCAGAACTTACTTGTGGACTAGGATACTGAACAGTGTAATAAAGTTTACTGTTTTCTAAATCAATCGTGATTGCTTCTAACTGATCATCGCTTTTTAACAGAACCACTGGATTTGAACCATCCATATTAACTTTACCGATTTTCTGTGGAACACCATATCCTCCATCATCAATCCAATACAACTTGCTGAAAATTAAAAACCACATTCCATGAAAATTTTTCTAAATTTTTAAACAAATCTTATAAAATGCAATCAATAATCTTACAAAATAAAATGATTATAAACCCAAACTTGAGACTACATTATTACTTGCTACTTCTTAAGCTTTGGTCATCTCTAATGATACCGAAACATGATTTTAATTTACAGATCTTTGTACTTTATTTTTTTTATAGGGTCAATTTTAGATCAAATGAGGTGACTTTAGACATTTCTGGAAGCTCTATTTGCAGCCTACATTCTCAGGATTCGCTCACTGTTGGCTTTTCTCCTTTTTTCTGTCCATCCGGTGCCCTGTTTTTGATTTTCATGGATTCCCTTAAAGTCCATAATTAGTTGTCTGAATTTGATTCAGTTCATTAAGTTTTCTCTGTTTATTCCGGTTGTCTCAATATCCATTCTGACTATAGTCTATCTACTGTAAGAGTACTCCGCGCGAGGCAACCGCCTATAGGTTGTAAACGAAAGTTTTACACTAGTTGGCGCGTATCTACCTCTCCGCCTGATAATAATCTTGCCGTACGTTCCATTATAAAAATAAGTTAATCATAAAAATTTAAGCGTTTTCAATTATGCCGTTCAGATTACTTGTAATTATTGTAGTTTCATAAAGATTCTTTAATTAATTATTTTAACCATTACATTTAACAAAACAATTTTTTTCTACTTTTTAGTGTTTACCGCTTTTATGTTTCAAAAACTCAATACATTAAGTGTTAAAAAATAACAATAGTAAAATTTTAGTTATTAATGGTAAACTAATCTTTGATTTATAAAAATTTTCTAACAAATAAATTGAACGTGTTTTTATTATATTAAGCTTAGATTGAATAATTAGTGTTGTATGTAATTTTGTTTTTGATCATGCTATGCGTATTTTTAATTAATTCTACACAAGTGTCCGTAAAATTTTAGTTTTCTTTTTCTAATCATTTCCATAAATCATTCATTTTCCTTGTACAGTTCTTTTCGACCTCATAACCTATATTGTCCGTCTACTATCTTCAGCCCCATTATCTTGAAGAGGATCTTTTTCTCAAATTTCTCTGCTTCTCTTAGACATCAGCCTTCCTGGTCATTCGAAGACACTCACTTGCATACAGACTCACAGGTTTTATCACAGTATTACAATGTATCTTTGTACAACTTTGTATAGAAATAAACTTAAAAATAATTAAAATAAAGCAGTGGTATATACAAAAAAATGAAAAATTATCCAGTCCATAAATAGGTAGAAGGAAACTGAGCTTAGCATTTTGAATTTAACTAAGAATGATAGGCCCACTTTAGTAATAAATAGAATAAAATAAACCAATGCAAATCATAATCTTTTAGCTTTGTAAAGCCCTTAATAGGATTTGGATTTCTCCACCATCCTCTTCCAGTCCAGTCGTGTCTGGTAGTTGCTAGCAAAAATCATATAATTTTAAAATAAATGGTAAACCTATAATTATGTGACTGTAGTGAAAATGTTGGTTCAATACCTTAACATTTCTTCTAATATCATTTACAATACTTACTATAGTATGGAGCCTACAAAAACATAATTTTAACTTATTCTAGCCTATTCACAAACAGTATAAACAAATTTGGCCAATTTTATTTAATCCTTCTCACCTTGTAAACTAAGTCACCGCAAAAGAAAAATGACAGGAAAGCCACACATAGTAAAGGACAGAGTGATATCATTGCTTTGTTGTATGACCAGCCAAAAATAGTCACTTCAAAAATACTTTCTTTTGACGTTGAAATGTATATTAATGTTTTCTACGCTTTAAAATAGTTTGTCTTATAAAAATGTTAAAATAATAAAATAAAAAAATTTAAAGCCCCATTCACATAATTGTAGATTTACCTAATAAATACATTTTATTTATTTATTTAATACTCTATTGTACACAACAGGCCGTATAATGGCCCAATTATAGTATACAATATTACATAAACAGCATTCAGATCGAACTAAAAATTACATTTTAAAATCCACTAAAATTTAAAACTAAACAAACATTGAATAATAAAATTAACTTAATTTAACTTAAATTACTTATTAATTAATGTTAATTAACGTAAATTAATTTTTCTTTAATTAAATATAAAATATTTTAGTCTATTATATTCATAAAAATAAACAAAACTAGTAAATCAACAAAGTTAATTGAATTATTAATATTAATTTTAAATAAGTAGATAAAAAACCACTTACCCGTCACTAGGATGTAAACAGAGTGACTTAGGTTTAGCAACAGACGTTGTACTGCCATTGTTTGCTAAGATAACAGCTCTATGTTTAATTTTTCCATCAACTTTAATTGCCTCAATGTTTGAAGCCAAACGATTACCAATATATAAATTTCGACCAAACCAATCAAATGCAATAGCATATGGTGCACCAACGATACCAGAATCTTGACTGAGAAATTCTGTTTTATTTCCTCCTCTGTACGGACTACTATATATTACACCCTATGCAAGTAAACAAAAATTATCATTAATTATAAACTATCACATTTGGATTGACTCTTATAATATTTTAACACCTTATTTGATTTACATTTTAAAAAAGTATTTCTAAGTTGTCAATAAAATATATAGATGCAAAATAGCACACAGGTAAAGCTAATAAATCAAAACATATTGAAACTAACAAAGCATCTTGTTTATTCTCTGAAAAAATTCTAGAACAGACCCTAAAAGTTACTTCATCCATTACGTAAAACACTATTAATGGTACAGATAGCTTCAATAAATTTTTAGCTATTTTCAAAACAACAGGCATAAAAGAAGTACTAATATTGTCTACAGACATAGTTTAGTTAATGTAAACATTACTATGAATAAACTTTCATTTTTTGTTTACTTTTTATGGAAATATGAAATAACAGCTGCTTTCTGTTACACCTGATAGCTGATAGCTTTTTAACTCTTTAATTTTTATTTACATTTATTTATCAGTATGGAACCTAATTTAATGACAAACTGTACATGGTAATGAGTTTAAATCATTACAATTTTTAGAATGTATGTTTAAAATTTTAGAATTACCAAATCAATCATATTAATTTATATTTAATTTTTAAAAACATTTTAGCAGATAATTGGAATTAAAAACTAACTAGTTTCCTTATTTTGAGAAAAGACTATCTTTGAACAAACTAGATTTCCAAACAACACTGATAAGAAATCTCTAGTAAAATTAAATACCATTGACAATAATGAGAACATCATGAGCATTAGATTGTTTGGTAGAAATTGTGCATTTTGCTGAGAACCGCAGAACAGACATGTGCACGTAAACAATCATGCACAACATCAGTACTTACAAAACCCCCTTGATGGTTTCCAAAGTCGACTGACTGACACCCATGCCCATGATGCTATTATATTAATAGTATCTGTTTTTTAAACTACTTTTAGTTACCCGTGGTGGCTTGCTAAAGCATACTGGAGGTATTCTTAGTACACAATTTTAAACTGTAATTGGTTCAATGTTTGTAATACTTTACTTTGGATTTGATATTTTCATGGAATAGTGTATTTGATTATTCATATTTATATTTGCAAAATAATACGTATATTAGTCCCTATAAATATGTATAATTATTACAATATGATGTTATACTTCAGGTACAATAATACAAAAATGTAACTAATGTAGAATAAGAATAATAAAAATAGTACTAAGTTCTGTGTAACCAATAAATCCAAGTAATGCATGAGGCCTAGTTTAGCATGAGCCTAATATGCATGCGCATATTCAGTATGCATGCAGCGGTGTCACTCCCAAGTCGTTTCACGGCTCTCACTAAAATGCATAAGCTATACCAATCACATAACGGTATAAAAGAAAGCCTGACTATAACAGTAAAGCTTATTTCGAAACTTTTGTTTGTAGTTATGTTATTTTTAATATTTTATGTAATATGAAACAATGAAAGTAGCTTTCAGTAAACAAGAACAACAGAGTCATCCACCCAGTAATGGAAGAAGCAAGAATCAATTTATTTCTGCCGCATTGGCGTAACG
Source organism: Catonia carolina (assembly GCA_035578175.1). Lineage (NCBI taxonomy): Eukaryota > Metazoa > Arthropoda > Insecta > Hemiptera > Achilidae > Catonia > Catonia carolina. Next base: position 246,860,146 of record JAQMRL010000001.1, on the reverse strand, counting down.
TGCTCGCATCTCATCATGCAGCCTTGGGTTCGAATCCCATTCAGGCACAGCATGTTTTCATACGTTACAAAAATCATTTCATCCTCCACTGTCTGCATTAGCAGTAATTGCAGAAGAGTCGGACGTTAAACAAAAAAAAAATTGTTTTTCCAGAATAAGTTAAATTATTTTACAATGTTAAAATAGTAATAAATCATTACACGTTTGTACTATTCATAAAATTACACACATTTAGGAAAATTAAGTTGAGAAAAAATTGATTATGTAAGAAAAAAACACGGATAACCTATCATAATTTTATCGGAAAATTTGAAAAACTTTTCAGAACTTCTTAAGTACATCATATTTTGTTTTAATTTCTTGTTTTTAACAACTAAAATTAAGTCTCACACCATATTCAAGACAGAATTTCCGGTAATACATATGATATAACTAAACTATATATTCGATAAAATTAGTCAAAATAAGGTTCTACAAATTACGAAACGTAATATTAATAATAAACATAATGTTTATAACGTGGGTATTCGAACGTACAAACATAAGTTCAACCGATATCGTAGAAAGAGACACGTTTCAAGACAAAGTAAATAAGTGGGAAGTTTCACCTGAGCAACCACAGCAAAAGCAAGTCAGGCCAAAATAGTCAGAAGAATGTAAACAAGCTTTCTCAGAAAGAATGAAAGTTTATTGGAAGAACAGGAAGAACCCAAAGAAAAGTTAATTGAGCTGTTTGCTTAACGTCTTCCATTATTGGGAGAATTCGCTAATAATAACAATATAATAAACATAATAATTTTAACACAGTGTACTATGTTAAAAGTGACAAGAATTATACATACAGTATCACCATCCTCTTCTTTGCTTTCGACCCAGAACAACGTATCAGTTTTACGGTCAAAGTCAATCTGTGTGCCATTCTCAATACCAACAATTGGTGTCATGTAGCCAGTGGTTTTATCACCCGGTATTAGACTAACATCAATAATTTGTGTTTCTTTCATCAATAACAAGAATGAAACTTCCTCTGAAAAAGGAAAACATTAGCACAATTATATAAATGAATTAAATACAATACAGTAAACCCTTGATTTTCTGTCCCTCACTTAACCGACCTTCAGATTATCCAACCAGATTTTAAAAAAATCTGGTGTGAAACACTCACACAACTTTCTCTTGCCAGTGCAAATAATTAACAATAAAACTAACATTAGAAATAAATAAAAAACTAACCTCAAAAACATAACCTTATTTCAATCATGAGAGAAACACGCAAAGTGAAAAACAACCTCAGTTTGGCCTAAAAATGCGGAAAATCACTCTTTCATGCTCAACTAGGCTCTGTAGAAAAAAATGCTCTAAATAAAAGTTGTAGATCTTTTAATTTTCTATAAATTTGATTATAAACACTTTTGTCATAAAATGAATACTAAGGCTGAAATCTTTAAAAAATCGATTTTTCACACGTTTTCGTGAGAAAAAAACAGGAATTCGCTAATTACCGCTAAACTAAGCGTTATACAAAAAAATGTTTGAATTAAAGGTTGTAGAATTTTAAATTCTCTACATTTTTTATTATATAAATTTTTGCGCTATAATACATATTAAAGCCGTAATCTTAAAAAAACACTTTTTTTACATAAAAACACCCTCACCAAGAATTTCAGCAAACATGGCACTTTTAAATTATCTACATTTTTTATTATATAAATTTTTGCGCTATAATACATACTAAAGCCGTAATCTTAAAAAAACACTTTTTTTACGTAAAAACACCCTCACCAAGAATTTCAGCAAACATGGCGCCTACCCTATCTTGTAGAGAATAAAAAATTGAGTAAATGAGGCGATTTAAAAAAAAATCGTAGGACCAGTTTTTGAGAAATTCGCAAAAAAGTGAAAAATTATAGGAATAAACTACTACTTCCGGTTGACCGATTTTGATGAAAATGTTCGTGTTGGGTCCGGTATATATATATATACATATCTTCATATAGGCAAGAGAAAGTAAAAATCTAAATCTAAATCAAAACTCTGACTGTACATCTAACTGTTGGTCGGAGGGATATGCCAAGTCGAAGTCAAATATGTCCATGCATAGCTCAGTATTCCCAGCAACTGAATTCAGTTATATGCAATGGTTACTCCCACCCGACAAACTTTATGTTTCTGGATGGTTTTAGAAAGTTAAATAACGTATAACCCCAGTATACAATGCTACAACTGCAGTGGGGATAACAAAAAAAAAAAAGCTTTCGTGGGTGGGTTATCCCCACCCACAAATTTTACTTTTCATACTCAACCCTTATTCTTAGACCAATCACCTATCTTTAGTCTACAAAAGTATCGTGGAGATACATATACACGTCATGATTTAACGTGCGAGTTAATTTACTTTTGGCTACTATGCAGAATATGACTACAGAAAATTATGTTAATGAAATACTCATTTTAAATTAATGTTTAAAGTTTTTTTATGAATACAAAGTAATATTTTATATTTTTATACGTAAACTATAAAAAATAGAGGGATGAGTATAACTATTTTTACTCAAACGGAATATGTAGCCCGATAATGGAAAATATTTCGGGAATGAAAATCCCGGAATAGGTATCAGATTTCTTGGTTATCTGACCAAAAGTCCACTCCAAATTGGTCGAATAACCGAGGGTTTACTGTAGATAAAAAATTAAATTATAAAATATACATATTTTAGGAAAATATTTTTTATCTAAGGTAATTCAGAAATACAAGTACGTCAGTTAACAAAATTAACCACCAGTTTCAACAACAATATCTAATTTGTATATTATTGAAGAAAGGAGTATTTTAGGTCTCCAAATTAATTAACAACAACAAGGTTAAGCTATTTAACTTTTATATGTAAGGAAGGATCTTTTAAAATACTAATGAACCTTATTTATGATATATTTTAAGTTACTAAGAAATCTGACAGTTGTTCAATCATTCATTCCTCAGATACATTTTTGAAAATTTTATTAAATGTATCACATCAGAATAAATTATTTATCTAGACTTAAACTGGAACCATTAATAATCGTAAATTCAGACATAACAATTACATAAAATACAATTTAAAAAAAAATAAAACAACAATTACATAAAATAAAATCAAACAATTTACCTTCAGCACATTCACCATTATTAACAAGTTTGTATCCAGCTCTACATTTACAAGAGTAACCACTTGGATCACTTGGCGATAATAAGCAAATATGTTTACATGGATCGCTTGCGCAAGGATTCTTTGATGTTGGTTGTAATGATGGATGGTGAACATGGATACTAAGTGGCTGCGATATTAGATGAGAGACAACAGTTTGATTTTTACCTCCAAATTTTTGAGCTGATAAAACCTGTAAATTAACACAAAACTACTGTTGTAAAAAGTAAAAATCTAAAAACTCTAAAAAAGAGACATGAGTATAACTATTTTTAACTCGAAAGGAATATGTAGCCCGATAATGAAAAATATTTCGGGAATGATAATCCCGAATAATCAGATTTCTTGGTTATCTGACCAAAAGTCCACCCCATATAGGTTGGATAACCAAGGGTTTACTGTAAATAAAAAATTAAATTATAAAATATAAGATCATATATTATTTATGATCAGTAATATTATTTTGTAATATTATTAATTAACAGAATTCCAAATGGATATACAAGAATTTTGTTATAGTGGAAGTTTGTCTGTACTAAATAGCAAACAATGGAGTGTTGGTCAGCGACAGGGAGAGGGGAATTAGGGTACGGTTCCCTTCCACGCCCCGCTGACAGTGTGTAAATTTTTTAACCCGACATTTCCTTGTAGTATTATATTAACAGTTTTGATGAAGATGGAGAGTTTTTTGCTTATTCTGGATCAAGTGGCCAGGCGGCAGGTTTTTGGTAGGTAGGCGGTTGTGGCCTCCTTGGGGCTGGACGAAGACGCCTCGATTGAGTCCAACACTGCTTCCCCCATCATGAGGGTGTGAAACATGAGTGTTTCTCGCCGCATCGGATAAAAAAAGCAAAAAATAGTGTTTTAATTTAGCATATCTTAATCAAAATTCACAAAGATGTTTAAAAACAAGATAATACAAAAACTTCCTTGATTTTTATTATTATAGAAGTCTGATGAGAACTAGAGATGAGTAGTAATATTTTAATACATACCTACACACTGTGGTGAATCATGTAAAGAATATTTGCAAAGTATACAGAATTATCAGTTTTACATCCTGTACAATATAGGAAGTAACATGATCAATGGTTTACTTTCTTAACCAAATGTTAATTTATGTAAATAATTTAATGATTAAATTTACTATTTTTTAAAACGTTGTTGTGGAAAACTCGCACGACTTTCTCTTTTCAATATAAATAATGAAAAAATGATCAACGTTTAATCATGAGTAAACAATGTAAAATAAAAAAAAAACAAAAACAAATTTTAATCATGAGTAAATGTCGGTAAATTAAAATCAAACAAATGAATGAATGAATGGTTCAACAAAAAGTATGGAAAATTACTAATATTGTCGTTAAACGGCTCTAGAAAAAATGCAAAATGAAAATAAAAATTGTACATCTTTTTTAATTTCCTATAATTTTAATTATTTATACACTTTTGCTATAAAATCCATAATAAGGTTGCAATCTTAAAAAAATCCCGTTTTTTTACAGATTTTAATGAGCAAAATATAAAAAATCACTAGTAGGCGCTAAACCAAGCATTGTGTAAAAAACATTTGAAATAAAAGTTGTAGGTTTTTTCATTTCATACAACTTTGATTAAATACACTTTTGGCCTAAAATGCATATTAAGGCTGCAATCTTAAAAAAAATATTTTACGTGAGTGAACAGCTCTCACAAATTTCAGCAGACATGCATCTTATCCTAACTTGTAGAGCATAAAAAATTTAATAATAAAGTGATGTTTAAAACGTCGTAGAAGCCGTTTTTGAGAAACCGCAAACAAGTGAAAATTGCACAAATAAACTACTACGTTCAATTGACCCATTTTGATAAAAATGTTTGTGTCGGATCCCCTTGTAATACATAATTTAAGTTCCAAGTTTCAACTTTATATGACAATTCGTTCTTGAGGTATTTTGTTATACACAGATCAACTGCTATAAATATGTTTTTTTTGTGTTCAGGGGATCTGAAAATGTGTATTCTGGTGAGAATTTGAATTTGAAAAATCAACATGAAATCAATTCTTTACTTCCTCATATATTCACATAGGACAAGAGAAAATAAAAATAAAAAAAACGATTTTTTTAAATCTAACTTTGATAACCATTTTATGAACACTTACTCTGTTAAGTTGTCTATCTGTCCAATAAACAGTGTCTTCAAACAAAGTCATGGAGTGTGGATGAAGTAGATAATGACTACCAGCTAATACTTGTTGACGTCCCATACCATTATAATCACAGAAATCAATGAAATCAAGTTTTGAATCAGCAAAATAAACTCTTCTATTAACTATATCTAATGTTAATCCATTTGGCCAGTATATTTTGGTGCTAATAATTACACTGCGGTTAGTACCATCCATTCCAGCTCTTTCAATCCTTGGATTCTCACCCCAGTCAGTCCAGAAAAGCCAACGAGTTCTGAAAAAAAACGTAGATGATTTTATTATTTACACATTACACATGAACAACGGAAAACTAATATTGTTAGAAATAATTTTTACCGTATTACGTTATCGATTATTATTCTGTAAATTTAATGTTTTATGTTGGTAGTATGTGGGGTGGTTATGTTAGTAACAGCGGTTAAAGGGGGGGGGGGGTACGCCTCGTGTTTTTGCGAAAGGTTATGATTGTGTATGCAGTGTTAAGTATTTGCGATTATTAATAAATTTAGGAAAATATATGTACGAGTGTTTCATTGCTTTTGATCTCCGTCATCCTTGTGAATTAATAAATTGTACGTGTTTGCGTATGTATTGTGGTGTTTTAGAAAAACATCCCTTACAATACGTTTCATACTATCAAACTTTACCCACAATAGGCAGGTGGAGTGTTAAATTATTTGCACTCGATCTGCTAGTTCCAGGGCTATAAAAAATAGTTCTGTTTCTTAGGATATGGTCAGTCATTTATATGACTGAAGCATTTGAGAACAGAAGAGGTAAAGATGTAAAAGACACTAGTCAGAGTTATCTCCTTTGAGAGTAATAAATTTTATTAAACGGCATCATATGGTGAATGAAATAAAGGTGTCATTTCCAGGGTGGAAAGTAGATGCTTTTCCAAGGGCCTGACATGCTGATAAGCATACTTTTCCACTCAAAGAGGAAGGAAAATGGTAAACCACTTTAATCCTTATTTACTTGGTAAAGCCTCTAGAGGTTTAAACCAGCCTTTTCGCTGATGACTTAAACAACAACTATCAGACTAACGGCTTGTCCATCATATTACCGCAAAAAGTTTATCAAGAGGAAATACTCTTATTTTCAACCCTTAAGAGTTTCAAATTTGTTTAGTTATCCTCTTAAACTCATTACACAATGTAAAGTCCACTCAATTACAGAGTAATTTTACTGCACTGCTGGTGCAGCTGATACTGCGCTTGGTTTCAAAGCTGAACACTGTAAATTCAATTCCAGGCTAGAGTTTAGCAAATTTTTACATTATACTGCACTAATACCTCCCCACTGTAGTCATCAAACATCCAAGGAAGTAATGTCCTCTACTACATGGAACATTATTATTTCACAGTTATTTAAACATATGTATGTTTTATGTTAACATGTATAGTTTATACTTATATAATAGTGATTGATATCGTTTCAAAAATAACTAAATTTAAATAGTTAATATCATTGAAATAGGCTAATATTTAATAGTAAAGTTATTCTTTAAAAAATTTAATTGGTATGTTTGTACATAAATAATTATATAGATTATGTTAAATTATGTATTATTTGTAAATAAATTTAATTATTTAAACTAATGTTGAATTAATGAAAAATAGATTTTGTTGCTCTATAATGTTTAGTTTTAGTAAACAATTTAGTTTAGCATACAACTCCATCCTATGCAGACTTCGCTACACCTATGCGGGAGTTGGAAAATTTCTTATAAAAGACTTGTGTTTTGTATTTCTTTCTTGATAAATAAATAAATAAATAAATGTAACTTTGAATTAAATGAAGAATGTAATTAGCAGAGAAACAACTACCAATTTTTTCAAAGACTTGTGTAAAAATTATGAAGTAAATTAAAAGAAAATCTGAAACATACCCTGGACTAGGATCAAGCATCATCCCTCTTGGTTGTGTAATATTTTCTTTCAGCAAAACAACTCTGTTAGAACCATTTTCTTTAGCTACTTCAATAGTATTTAATCTTGAATCAAGCCAATATATGTTTCCACCTACCCAATCATATGCCAAACCTTCTACTAAATCTAAGCCTGATGATATAACCTGTAAAGATAAAACAATTATTAATTATTTTTAAAATATAGTATTTTAAATTACATTTCATGTTTGTCCACTAGATATTTAACAGGAATCAAAGAGTAAACTGTATCATTTTTTAAAAATAAACTTATTACTTTTAAGTAGGCTACAATACGCTTAATACTGTCTACCAACTTTCAGCATGTGTTTCAATAAAGTTATATTTTTCTGATGTTTCATGATCGAATAACATAATTATTTTGTCTAATTAATTGGTTTAGAAGGAAAAAACTTGGCCTTCTAAATTATTTCTATCAAACAACTTTATTTTAGGGATTCTAAAGTAGGATTTAGAAGACATGTATAACAAAATAAATAGCTAAAATAAATAGTTTGTTTCTTATCACATGGTCAGCCACTTAAATGACTGAATAATTTAAGAACAGAAGAGGTAGAGGTGTAAAAGACACTAATCAGAGTTATCTCCTCTTAAAGTAATGAATTTCATTATACAGCCAGACCCTGTGGTGAATGAAGTGAAGGTATCATTTGCAGAGTGAAAAATATGTGGTTTTCAAGGGTCCGGCATGCTGATAAGCGTACTTTTCCTTTCAGTGAGGAAGGCAATGGTGAACCACCTCACTCCTCGTTTTACTTAGTAAAACCTCTACAGGTTCAAACCAGCTGATGACCTGAACAACAATTTATAACAAGATTTTCTACACTACATTAATATCATAATTATTCTTAGTAATAAAAGGATATTTTATACAAAAACTGAGATATTGTGTCTTTAGAAAAAAATCAATTTGATTGAATACAGGAAGAATGTTCTTGTAAAATAGAAAAAAAAAATTGTACATACATCTTTTGGTTCACTGCCTCGATCCAACCTTGAAATCTTCTTCAGTTTCATATCAGACCAGAATATAGTACCCGTATGCATGTTAGATGTTGTTGCTACGACGTTTTCAACAATAACTGGTACTCTTTCCAAACTATGTTCTTTTAAATCAGCAACGACGATTGAATGACGATTTGAAATTATTAAAAATGCAGCACTGTGATCTGGAATAATAATAAATTTATAATAGAATTCAAAACAAACATTTAAAATTATTGTTAAAACAAAGTGAAAAAAAATTCTCGTCTGTCGTGTAAGTGGAAGGTCGCCCAGTCTGAACGTCATCTTCAACTGTTTTACAACCATCACGAAAACGCTTGTGCTACTCGTAAATTGCCATTTTCTTCATTGTATCATTTCTCACGCTTTCTTAATCATCTCAAGAGCCTCCGAGAGTGATTTCTCCAGCAACACACAGAATTTAATACTGGCACGCTGATATGTCACAATCCAACGAAAAGAAAAAACTAAGACTAAAATATCATACACCGCACGCAGGAAACCAACTCCAACTGCCTGCTGAACGACATAGCACCTTCCCTAGTAATGATGCCAACCTCCAAAACAAAAATTTCCCTTCCAGCAAACAAATGGTTAACTATAAGCGAACATTCCGAGAACTTTTTGACCTACCTCATAGAGGGAAATATAAGTACAATTAAATACAGGACATGATTTCTTCTGATCTGATGAATCTCGTGGGTAAAAGTTGGGACTTTACAAGGTTATCAGACCTTAAATTTTTCTACCCAACTGACAAACCTGCAGTAAAAAACAGCAATAGAAACAGATAACCACCTATCTACAACCAAGTCTCTCAATTGAGAATACAATTTAGTAAGATTGTCTTAACTATGAGATTGTCTAATTACAATAATTATAATAATTGATGAGTTGAAGTATAGTTAGTAAGTAGAGTAAATTATATTGTATTTGTTGTAAAAATATGTAAAGATATGGAAATAAATAAAAAGAAAATTGCAAATACTTACTCAGAGCTTTACAGGTTCTATTATCATTTTCCAGTTTATAACCTTCTGAACATAAACAAAAGAAACTGCCTTTCGTATTGACACATTCTTGGGAACACATTCCTGGTGGATCACATTCATTCCAATCTTGACAAGTCATACTATCATTTGCTAAAATTTCTCCTGGTGGACAAGTACATAACACACCCTGAAACAATTCCAAAAAAAAATCAGTATAAAAATCATTAAAATTTTTGAATTATAGGTTAATAAAATTGATATAGACATTTCACAATTAAGTTACTCAAATTACAAAAACGTACTTTCTTTTAACTACTATTTAATGAAAAAAACTATTTTCATAATTTTAAAAACTATTTTCATGAAGTTTATTCACATTATAGTAGTTTAGCAAAGTACGAATGAATAAAATGTAAAATGAACAAGAAAATAGTTAAAAAATTAGGTAAGACCTATCAAGCTAAAGAAAAACAATATTTTTACTAATAGATATTAATAACAAAAAACTTACAACAGGTGTTTGTTTGCATTCATTAGAACATAATCCATTCTGGTGTTTACATTCAGCTAAATCACAACCTGGTCCTTCATCTGCACCATTTGGACAATCTGGTTTCCCATCACAAATAAGAGATATGTTAATACAACGCTCTGTAACCCCTGGACATTGCCACATCCCTGAACCACAACTATAAACAAACAGAAATTTAAATATTAGTACCTACATAAATAAATATTCAACTCAACATGTATTATTATTTCGCTTGAATGAACTAACAAGTTTTTTTATATTTGTTTTTATATGATTAATTAGAAATTAGAAACTTTCAGCTAAATCACATGGTTATTTTATGTACTAGATGGAAGCAGTCATGCGCAGTTGCTGGGACATATAAGATGGCGTAGTCTGGTCCCCAACAACTCGGCCGATGAGTAGTGAGGTTAGGATTTTTGCATTGTTGTTTTACAAACATAGCGGTTTGGGTATCACGGGAATCAATTTTACACGGGAAATCAATTTTAATTTTAATAATTCTTTGTTCGTGACCTGAAGTTTTTCTCTAAGTAACTTGTTTTCTTCTTTTAATTCGGCGTTTTCATGTTTTAAGAGATCAGTTTCCTCTGACTGTGCAACATTCAAATTTGGCGGTTCTTCATTAAAACGAGGGCTACCTTTCTCTATGGCTATCCCTTTATTTTGTGAACTGCCTGTATTGTAATTGGATGATGAGTTTAAAATACCATAAACTTTCTTACAAGCCTATCATTTCTCTGATCGATTGTTATGTTTACAAGATGGGTTTATCGGACATAGAACGGCAGTACAAATCGGCAAATTTAAATGTGGGACAGAATTTGTCTTCAAGACACGTTTTAATGGAAGATGTAGCAACTTGGTCTTTAAATTGTGTACATAATCCGATTCGTCGAATAGTACTGAACACATGCGACCACTATCAGCAGAAAATGAATCGGCCTGGTTGCAAGCACTTATCCACTTCAATTTAGTTTCAATGGCCTTTGGAAAACGGTAAAACTTATAATGCCCAACTCCTTTTGATGTCTATCGTGATTAGAACACCCAGCAATCACACAACACACCATTATTAATGACTAGTAAAGTATTACAAACCGTATTAAGACTAGTACATATCACAGACCGACACTGTACGCATTGTGCATTGGCTGTCGCTGGTGACCAGTGACATCAGAGGGCGGGGCTTGTCACTGCACATATTGTTGATGATTCCTACAGTCTAGTAAAGTAACTGTGGCTAAATGTCTTTAGAAAAGACCTCCATAATTATTTGCTATAATTGATTACCTATCAGCAAATTTTCTTTTCTTTTTCTCTAACAGAAATTAATATTCCTTGTATATCTGATTGATTAAATTCTGTTTACTCAAAATTAACAAATTTAAAATAAAATATTAATGGTTTTTGTACATTAACAAAGCCTTAACGTTCTCAGTAGCCGAGGCTGAATAATTCAAACATAGAACAATGTACTCAAAGAAAAAAGAACAATTACTTTTTATTTATTTTATTTAAAATGATTCTGATTTTTTATATTTAATACATACCAGATGAAACATAATTATTAACCCTTTCAGTGCCGAAGCAATTTTTAAAAGTTTGATCTAAAGTTATTTAATTTGAATGAGAGTGTACAAAAAGTGCCAGCCCTTATTTCGAAAACGTGCAGGCTTAAGCCTGCCATTGCCAACCGACATTTTCAAAGTTACAGAAAAATAAAATTTCCTGTTAAAAATTAATTTTTATTATGTTCATAAAAAAATTGTTCTAACAATAAAAGTATTCAAAATAGTTGGTTTTTTTAGTTTATTTAAAGTCGCATCAACAGCTTAGTCATTAGCAACTAACTACTGCAGGTTTTGGTACCTTAACGGTGGTTTAAATGTGTTAAAATTTCCAGACCCTAGCTGGGAATCGAACACGGGACCTTTCGCTTTGCAGGCTAGCGCGCTAGTCACTACGCCACAAAGGCGGTTTCAAAATACATTATTCTATTAATTTTTATTTAAAAGTTTTTTTTGTAAATGTTCGGTTATTCAGACGTTGGCACTTTATGCATAACTTACGGGTGTCCGGTAAACCAGATATTGTCACTAAGTAAAATATGTCGACGTCCTGTTTTCCGGACGTTGGTACTGAAAGGGTTAAAATATGTAACAAACTTGATCATGAGATTTTTGCACTTTTTTTTAGAGAATCACTACTGTATATTTAGAAAAAAATACTGTATTTTGGCTGGGAAAATAACATGAAACTAAAATAGAACTGAAATCATTAAACACTTACGTGAAGGGAGGAGCACCACAAGCATGCATTGAATGTTCATCTGAACCATCGGCACAATCATATGATCCATCACAAACATAAGCTTTAAATACACATTGTGAATTATTACATTTGAAGTAACTTGGCTGGCAGGCAACCTGTAAACAAAACAAAATTACTTACAATCATTTCACATTTAACTTCATATATTACAATTAATTATTTTCAGTTAATTACCAAGCACACATTTTAATTATACTACATTTTTTAAGCATAAACAGTCTTTATCACATAGTAGTATGAACGTGGAAACTATTATTCCTTTTGATTAAAAAATTCCTTGTGTTAACAAGAAAATTTAAAAAATAAGAAACAAAAAGGGTATTCAAGAAATAATGTATCAGACAATTGGATTATTTTACAGTAGACATGAAAAAAAAATTTAAATTGCCAAATTACTAAAACAATACTTTATTAAAATTCAGATATCCCTTTTCGTAGGTAGGTGTATAAGACAAAACAACAAGACACCATTAGTGAATTAATTACAGTTTTTTGCTTTGATTAATTAAAATTTTTATTAAAAACATAATGAAATGAAATTTTTAAAAATATATAAATTTATTCTTTACATATAAACTAAACAGTAAAAATAAAAAGAATATCATTTTATAAAGGTTACTTACATCGCCACAAGTAGGGGGTTCATCAGATTCATCATCACAATCTGGCGTGCCATCGCAGTGCCATGATTTTGGAATACATATACCAGATTTTTCACACTTGAATTGTTTTTCTGAGTCGCATTGATTAGGAGCAAGTGTTGCTGCAAAAAACATGAATAGATAAAATTAAGCACAATAATTAATTTTGTATGTTCAAATTGATGATACATATTTAAAATTTTACAGTATCAGTACAGCTATAGATTTACATACTATTTGTTTCCCTGTCCAGACAAACTTCATACCTCAGCTGGGAAATAAAATAAATTCTGCCATGTATAACTAAATTATATTTCCTCTTTACATTATAATTTTTTATACAACTGGCGCAATAGCTTTTCACATTCACAAACCAGTTCTGTTAAAAATAAACTGCACAAAGAACACTACCCAGATTCAAATCATATGCATTGCTAAATAGTCTGGCAATAATAAAAACATGTTTCATTTCTGCACACAAAAATAATTATAATATTGTTTAAATAGGGCTAGATAATGAATAGAGAAATAGAGTTTGGTGTCTTAATTCATAACACCCTCTACTTATGAGAAATCACTGATTGTTGGTGTCAGTTTTTAAAATTGTCCTCTATCATTTTCCTTTCTCTGTCCGTCACTTCCAAATGTCAGAAGTTACAAGAGAGCAACAAATGGTTTCTGGTAATCTACACAAATAGTTAGTGGGCTTAAATAGGGTTTGAAATTCGGTTTCAACCGGCAGTGGCCCAAAAATGGAAGTCAAGAAATCAAAGTCGGAATTTGGAAATGTTATTCGATTCCTCTTAAAGAGTAGGTACAGAAATCATTGGGTTTGAAGTTCCGGTTTCAATTGGAAGTGGCTTAAAAACAGAAGCCAAGAAATCAATTCAAAATTGGGAAACAAAAATAGTGTCATTTAATTCCACTTAAAGAGTAGATACAGAACTCACTAATTGTTTTTGCCTTAAGTCAAAGGTAAGCCTTTTTAAAAATTGCCACCAGCCATGAGATGCGTCGTCTCATGAAAGGAATTTTTCTGATTATTTTTATTTAACAAAACCAAATTCTTATTATTCATGTCAACAACAGATTTCAACAATTGAAGTTTTCTCTTTTACAGTTCAAGTTCAAATAGTATATTTTTATTGAAAGTAAAGTTATTGTTAAAATCCATTTTTTTACTTACGACAACCCAGTTCATCACTGCTGTCACTACAGTCATTGATACCATCACATTTGTAATTCTCCTGAACACACTGCCTCAAATCTGCACATTTAAATTGTGTAGCTGAGCAAGTGATAGGAGGACAACCTTCTTCATCTTGATTATCATGACAGTCATTATCACCATCGCATACCCATGAAGTTGGAATACAATGACCAGATCGCGGACACGTAAACTAAAACAAAAAGGAGAAATTCATTAAATTTATCAACAACCATAGAATAATCTTTCTGTAACAGATACAGTTTGAGGTAAAATTTAGAGAATTCAGTAAGAGATAACATTTATGTACAATTATTTTACAAAGAAATAATAGTCAATTTTTTTTTTAAATTTTAACTATTTAATTGGATACGGGTTTTTGTCAAGTTTGGTCTCAGCTTCCCCTGGTCTGATTCTAGTCAACCGTTTTTCTAAAATGCAGCTCTTCTCTTGGCACAGATCATCACCAATTGTTAGTTTTTCCAAATTCTTGAATAATGCAGAAAGTAAAAATTATTATTTTTAAAGAATCGGTTCTTTTAATCATTTACCGCACTGATGCCATATTAAATCAATTTGTGCCCTCCATGAAGTGGTGCAATTTTATAGAAATTACCATTGTTTTGAATTAAATTATATCATTTTGAAGTAACTAGAATTTGTCAACACTTGCTAATGCATTCAAAGGATAATTGGGGTTTTTATGCATTTTTTTGGTGAGCCAGTGTTTGGAGTCTTTACTGTAAAAATGCTACCAAAAAGTCAGATCAAAATATTACATTAGGGGTACACTATATTGTTTCAGTGACCTCATTTTCAGAATATACATCAAAAATTAATAAGAAAGAGCATCATTTGCTTTTTAATTTTCAAACATTTAGTTTCACTAATTTTTTATTAATTAATATTTTGGTTAGAATCTTCATTAACACATTATTTTTATGATTTTTATATCTGTCTACTGTTTTATTGGAAGTGTTATGGAGATTTGATTTTCTCTATTTTATTTGTCTTCTAATATTAAGTACCTATCCAACTTTTGAGTTACTAACAAGCTTACTTTTGATAATGTACGATAATTTTGACAATAATTATTATCTTTTTCACTGCTATCATAAGATTATATTATACATTTTTTTTTTAATAAATACAATAGTTTGACTGATGTCTATGATATTTGCAACACCTCAGAGGTTAGCATTACTCATGCGTAGTACAGACACAATTTCTAAAAAAAACTATTTTAATAATTAAATAATTAATAATTCTGTGTAAAAATTACATATTTGTAGTAATACTAATTGCTAAATTTAAAAGATTATTGCAGCTTCAATACACATAAATTCCGCTAAAATTACGCAAAACCATAAAATTCTTGTGAATTTATATCTGGTTATGATAAGCAGATACTAGCGAGTTAACAGTATCAAAATTCTTGAAAATCATAAACCAAAAATACTGATAAAAATATAATAATATTTAATACAACCATAAAATTATTATACCTGAAAGTAAGCACAAGTTTGTTCCGCACAAAATTCTCCTTCATCAGAACTATCAAAACAATCATTTTCAGAATCGCATTTCCATGTAGCTGGAATACATCTACCATTATCACACTGAAACTGAGATCCTGGGCAAGTGACATTAACGCAACCGATCTCATCACTTAGATCTCCACAATCATTTTCACCATCACATTTAAATCCTCCAGGGACACATCTTCCAGAAGAACATTGGAATTCTCCTGGCCTACATGTTGGCTCTGAAAATAAAAAAAGAATCCATTTATAAAATATTATTTATTCACTTAAAATTTCTGAAATAAAGTATATGAATGCAAAGTGTACAATTACTTAGTGCACTGCGATTGGAATGTTTCTTAATTCACAATAGACTGTGTTTTTCCTCAACACTCTATACTGAATTCACCGAGTCTAGAGACATACATCAACAAATACATGCCTTGTTCATGTGATATTACTACTGCCGGTCGCCTACCTGACGCCGGCTATTGGATAAAGAACCGCACTTATATAAAAATAATTCCGTTCTTTCCTTCTAAAAATTTAACAAATTTTCATGATCTATGTCATTAAAAATAACTCACACTGTATATTATGCTAGGGATAATGCAATGAAGACTGGTGTTAGAAGAATGCATAATGACCTTGATTATGTGTTCAATCAACAGCTACAATATGATCTGTTTGTTTACCACGTATCTCCAAACTCAGTGAATTGACTATAGTAGTTTTTTACCACTACTTACAACAATTTTAACAACAACCACTAGTTTATACCCCGGTAATTAATAATAGTTCTAATAGTTCACAGATTAAATTTAGTTTATATTATCTTCTGAACTAATACTTCATGGATTAAATTTTAATAAAAAAAAAAAAAATTATTCAATTTGAAAACAGTATTTTTCAATAATGTCCTAATACAAACAAAAACACTTACTGGTACAGTTCTGTTCTTCATCAGAGTTGTCTAAGCAATCGTCATCTCCATCACAAACCCAAGCCTTTGAAATACAACGTTGATTATTACAAGTGAAGTCCCATTTGTTTGGACAAGCAGCAAGTGGAGGTTCAGAGCTTGGATCAGCAATACACATACCACCTTCTGATTTTTCATCAAGTTTTTCACCGTACGGACAACCACAGTGAACCTTAAAAACACATTTTTAATTATTTAAATAATCTTTGCAATCTCATAGAAGAAGTTATGTATGATAAAAAATACACACTTAAATAACATTTTCAATAAAAATATTAGTAACAGTTGATAAGTTAAGAAAATCATTACAAACTAGGAAATTAAAACAAAAAAAGCGACATTTCTACAAGATTTCTTTTGTCATTCTGTAGTCACATATTGTACATCATTATAATCAAATAAATACAAGATATGTTCAGAAAGTAAATCCCTACTTATCTGTTGCCCCAACATTTCTGCCATTGCCATTCAACACACGTACTATAGTTACTCTTAGTCAAGGAGGAGATGGCACCATTTTGAAATTAAAATTTTTAACGCTTTGTAGTGCTTTGTTAAAATGGTGAAGTTGATTGAAAGTCTCACAGCGTGTGAGATTAAATTTGTCATTTATTTTCTGAATGCAAAGAACACTAAACCAATCGATATCCATCAACATATTTATAAAGTGTACAGAGAAAATGTGATGTGATTCGCTTCAGTAACTTCATCACTATAGTGGCCACCGCGAAAGAAGTCCGGTGTGTTTGAAGAGCTCTATTTCAAAAACGACCAAACGGAAAACTTTTAATACTACAGTAAATTAAAGCCTGTTGTTTTCTGCATTTATTTGTTTAACTTAAATTGTTTTATTTAAAAATTTGTCAGAGATACAGCAATTCACGCATAAAAAGTACCCAGTTCTTAGCTGGTTTTCTGTTAGTGTTCAATCCAGGCTTTACATGAAAAATCGGGGTTTAAATATATTAAAGATCATAGGTTTTTCTGCAATGTGAATATTTAAAAAGTAAAATCTAATTTTCCATTTTAATATGGTGCCCATTGAAGAAAAGTGCTATTTTGGCTCCACATGAAGATTGGGAAATGATTTTTCGACTGAAATATGCATTGTTACAACAGTATTGTGTCAAAGTAGATTTGCATATTTATAATTTACAAATAAACAGAAATGAAATTTTGATGGAAATAGAAAATTTTAATAAATTGGTTGATGGGCAAGTGGTATTCACAACGAACTTCTTTCGTGGTGAGCACTGTAGTACAGACTACAGCCAAGTAAATCTTGACATGTTAAAAATTGTGTGCACAGTCTTTTGGGATCAATACAGCATTCTACTTGTGGATTTTTTACCATGTGATGAAACAATTGATGCAAATGTTTACTGTCATGCATCACACAACACAGAATAAGTGTCAAGGAATGCTCAAAAATGGTAATTTTAACATTCATGACCTTACACTGCAAATAAAGCATGGCAACTCTTACAGGACTTCGACTTGAGTAAATTTGGCCACTCTGGTACAGCCCTGACCTTGCCCCTAGTGACTTTCATATCTTTTTACATCTGAAAATGTTCCTTGGTGGAAGAAAATTCAATAACAATGACACGCTGAAAGGACTTGCTATCACAACACAAGCGGTTAAATTCTATGAAGCATGCATACAAAAACTGTGCCTCCAAAATGGTGGAAACTATGAGGAAAGATAGGATATGAATACTAGTTTCCTTTCCAATAAAACGTTTGTCTGACTCTGTACTCATTTTACTATTATTACCAAACGGAATGTACTTTCTGGATATACCTCGTATCTCAGATTTGACCATGTGATTTCTTCTGACAAACCCATTAATATAATATAATTTACTTATTTTTGCAATTATTAACTATCTACTTGTCTTTGCTAGGATTTGAAGCAAATAAACACAACTGTAACTGGTTTGTAAACTAAAAACATATTTGCTTTATATTTCTTTAATTAATTATAAATTAAAAAAGTATACATTTTATTTGAACAAGAATATACTTGATGGGTTTTTATAATCATGTGATTCTCGTTTTTGGCAATAAAACTTAAACACAAATCTGACTACAGTGGAGGAATGGAACAATATCTTTGGTAACATTAAAAATTTTGAGGACATTAATGGGAAATGAAACAATAGAACCTGCCAGCAGAGAGAAGTGATATACCAATTACTTAGTTATTTGTTGTCTTTATGATGTAAATTTGGCAAAATATAGAAATGCCATCCGGATTAATTAACAGGAACCCTAGAAAATCAGGATAAAATTCCTCATTCCTGGTAGTTACAATAAAGTAAAAAGCTACTTTAAACTGAATTACACAACTTTTCACCTACCTTTAGACCAGAAACACTTTCAGTCTTCGTAGGTACTGCAAAACAAAGTTTCTGACATCCGCCATTATTGATGGCACATGGGTGAGTTACATTTAGTACTTGTTCTGCTTCACTATATACTTTAACTCCATAAAGTCGGTTATTCTGTGATTCACGAACTAATATTTCTTCTCTGTCACCAGTCAATTTATGTAATTTTATAATAGCATCTAACCTCCAGTCTGTTATATACATCCATTCTAAAAAAATCAAACAACAATATTCAGTTTGTATTATTTTCAAGAGAGAATGTAGAATTAAACTAGAGTATAGAAAAATTGAACCAATAGAAAAAGAAGAACTTTAAATTGGATCAACATAGGACAAACAGGTTAGTCCTCCTGGCCCCTAGCGGCTTTAAACATAGTTTTCTGTCAATTTTAAAGAAGTTGGGATGCCTGTCTCTTCCGAGATTGTCCAATATCACTTTATCTGATTGGCTTATAAATAAACATGTTTTTTTTGGATGTTTGATACTCAGTTGTCTGCAAAAAATAGCTTATCACTCTGAACCATAAATTAAAATGGGCTCCTTCCACGCTTTACCAACCAGCATTTTCTTCAATCAAATTATATTGTTTCAAACTGTACGTTTCAGTCTTTAGATACTTTTCCAATTAAATTTCTGGATCTCATGAATACAAGCAGGAGACATCACAATCCAACTAAATAAAAGAATGTACCTGTTCAACATTTTTAGAAATATTTCAAGAAATCACGGTCGGAATATTTTAAATTATTTTTTTTTACTAATTTTAATTGTATTCTGAGCACTACAAAAAAAATACGATTATTTATTTTTATTATGGTGATAATGAATCTATTACACCTGGACTTCATTTACATTTTGTTATAGTTTTCTCTAAATTGTATTCTGTATATATGTAAAGAGTAAAACCCACTTTTTATGGTTTTAACATGCAAAATTTGTAATATTTATTTTATTATCGCGTTATTCTCAAAATTTAGTATTTTAGGCAAAATACTCATATCTCATAAACTACTGAAGCTACTAATAAGAAATTTTGAGGTTTTACCAGTACTATAGTACAAATACTAATGCAGGATGCTTTCATCATACTGTTATGGATGTTTTGTTAATAATTTGGATGATTCCATTTCAGTAATGAAGAAAAACCATTTTTCTCCATTAAAAGTGATTAATTATATCATTATAAATAACGATAATGAGTTTAAAATTTGAAGCCAATATAGTTATTGGTGCTGAGAAAATGGGTAAAATGTTATAATTTGTAAGACACGCATCGCGACCCCCCGCCTAAAACAATTTTGCAGTACTTCATTCAAATAATAAGAAAAAATGTAATATAAAATTATACATACCACTATGTATAACAATAGAAAATGGATGTCTAATAAGTCTTGAGCTTATTGTTTTAACATCAGTACCATCAAGATTGGAATGCTGAACATGATCTAACAAAGCATCGCACCAGTATAGACGATCTTTTTCAAAATCAACTGATAATCCATTAGGCCATCCTAGGGTTACATTTCTAAATACAATGAGGTTAGAGCCATCAGTATGTGCTCTACTTATATTAGCTGGTCGATCCCATTCGGAGAAAAATATGTAACTGAAAAATTAAAATAGGATTTATTTATTACATTGTATGCAAATTAACAGTAGGTATAAAATAAATCTATTCAAAAAAGTATAGTATTTTGACAAAAAAATAAACAAAGTTACAATATTCAGATATCTAGGAGAATGGATATCAGAAGACCTAAATGAAAATTAAACAATAAAAATAGGAATAGAAAAATTAAATGTAGTGTACAATTTAATGCAGAGTACATACAAAAAAGAAAGTCCTTCATGGGATACAAAAATCAAGCACTATAAAACAATAGTGTTACTAAAAGCATTAATTGTGGCAGAAACCCTGAACTAAAACAAAAAAGGTATAAATGAAGAGTTAGAAAAAGCAGAAAAAAGAACAGCAAGGAGAATAATGGGTCTATCATTGAAAATGTAAAATAAAGATGGAAAATATTGGCAAGGAAATACCCAAATGACAGATTTATAAAACAAATATCTGAAAAGCTGAAAGAATGCAAAAACAAATTAAGATAATTCAAAGAAAAAATACCTAATGTCACTAAACGTAGAAGATGAATACCTAATAGAAGATAGAAATAAATTTAGAAAAACAATTGAAGAACAAAAGGGTTTAAGAAAGTTAAGAAAAACAATTCACTGAAAAGTTGGTGATGAAAGAAAGTATTTACAGGAAATAATAAAGAAAAAATGGGAAGAAAGAAACTCAAGCTTCAAAATAAGAAAATTAAAGGAGTAACTTATGGATAATTATTGCAGTTCTAAGTAAAATAAAAAAAAATACAACTAACCCTTTGTTAGGATGGACAACAATAGCTCTAGGACGTTTCAAATTTTTCAGTAATGTGCGTCGATGAGTTACATTTCTTGTACTCAGTACATTTAAAGTTCCTTTACGACTGTCGATATAATAGAGATTTTTTGCAGCCCAGTCAACAGCTAATCCTTCTACACCTTCATTTTGAGAAGCTAAAACTATCTCTCGACCTGAAATTAAGAGAAAAAAATTAATAAAAAAAAACTGAAAAAAGTTGATATTAAAACATTATTATTCAAGTATACAAGTATAAAAAATAATACAGCAACGACAATAACCACTATACAAGTGTTTTTCCAGTTCTAGTATAAGTTGTTATTCAAGTACATTATTTTTTTCTAGTTAGTGAATTCCTTTGGCTAAAATCACTTGATTTGTTTAAAGGTCTTGCCTAGATTTGTTTGCTAAATTTATCGTACCAGGAATAATTTCATTGGTTATATATACTCTTCAAAAATATCAAAATAAATTTTTGTCATAACAATTTTAAGAAAACCTTTAGCAAAATATTTATATTATTATATCTCCAATAATGACAAACATCTAAACAACACAAATGCTTGATAGGTGCACTAACAGATACGTTAAATTTACAATCATAATATGTAATTGATACAAACATCTAATCTAAAAAAATCAATTTAACTCTATTATTTTTAAACAAAAACAGCCACATTAAACAAACTTAATCTACCTATTAGCCTGTATTCTAGTACTGTGAGACATCATGGTGGAATGACTACATGGGTGTGCCAATATTCATGTGGCTTCGAAAAATTGTTCTGCAGTGACGTCACTGCTTTGTTCTTTGAAATATTTTACAGCAATTTCCATCAAAGGAGACATAGCATTCAGTATCAGTTACCGAAGCTGACCTAAAAATACCTACCTGCAGTACTTGGTTATATCATTGTCAAAAGCAGACAAGCAGAAATGAGAGGACTCCATTTTATGTTAGTGACGTAGTTGCACCTATTGGTCAAAATTTAACACTAGGATGGGACTCCACCTATGTGGTCTTTCCACCATATTAAAACTCAGTTTACTCTGATCTATTACATTGAAAAGTTGACAATTCGCTAAGAAAGCACAAAAAGTATGTTATGGAAATTAGTTCCAATTATGTTTATTTTTTAATCTTATTTGAATTCAATCAAAAATTAAAATTCACAAAAAACATACCAGTTCCATTTGTATGAATCCTGTAAATAACATCTTGTAAAACATCAGAATAATAAATGTAATTTTCTTTGGCATCGAAATCCAAACCTACGAACCGAGCTCTCCTTGAGACATATGGAATCATAGCATCACTAAAACCTTCAATTACTGGTTGCAATACACGACCCTTAATAAATCTCTGTTGAGAATATAAAAGAAATTCTTGTACCACTGAAAGAAAGGAAAAATTACAATATTAATTTTTTACACAAAATTGATCTTAAAACTTTTATATTTATTTCACAGTTACACAAATAATAATAATTATTTGTTCAAATAATACTTAAAAAAATAATTTATGGAAAAAAACTGAAAATTACATTAGGACAAACACTTTGGAATACATAAAACACCAGGTAACTCTAATCTCTTAATCTATAGACAGCAAAATAATAAATAAATAGCAGCAATATTAAAACCCATTGGTCTGGTCTAAAAAAAAACCCATTGGCGAAGTTGGTAACGTGCTCGCCTCTCATCATGCGGTCTTGGGTTCGAATCCCATTCAGGCACGGCATTTTTTCATACGTTACAAAAAATCATTTCATCATTCACCGTCTGCATTAGCAGTAATTGCAGAACAGTCGGACGTTAAACAAAAAAAAAAAAAAAAAAAAAAATTGGTCTGGTCTAGTAGTGAGGTCATCACTGCAAGTCAGCTGTTAAACAGCTGATTCTAAGAGACGAAGGTTTTGTGGTTCAAGTCCCACAGTAGTAAAGGTATTTATCTTTATACAGATTTGAATAGCCCAGTGGTTACCAGTGTACTTTTATGGTTGGGGTTCAATTGACTATACGAGGGGGTACCCATAAGTATCCGGAATAGCTCTGCTGTGGGCGGAGCTTGTGCAGTACAAATTCCCGCCACTAGGCTGCTTGTAGCGCTACTCATTGCCAGTTCAATGCCATTTTGTTCGTTGATCTAGCTTGTTCTGTTCTCGTGCAGTGATTGTTCTCGCTAGTGCTGTTTTGTGCTCGTGTCGTTTTTCATGATGGCAAGTTTTAATGAACAACGTGCGGCTGTGAAATTTTGCTTCTTGCTCGGTAAAAACGCCGCGGAAACAGTTGTAATGTTGAACACAGCTTACAAAGACGACGCTATTGGAAAAACCCAAGTGTACGAGTGGTTTTTGCGCTTTAAAAATGGCGACGTGTCGATTGAGAACAAACCTCGTTCTGGACGACCGTCGACTTCCCGAACAGACGAAAATGTTGTGAAAGTGAAAGAAATTGTACGAACAGACCGACGACAGACCATTGACTTTTTATCTTGAAGTGTTAAGAAGACTACGAAACAGCATTCGTCGTAAAAGACCTAATTTGTGGCAGACAGGGGACTGGTTTTTCCACCACGACAACGCGCCTGCACACACGGCAATCTCGGTTACCCAGTTTTTGGCGAAAAACGGCATGGTTTTGCTACCACACGCACCGTACTCACCCGATCTGGCTCCGTGTGATTTTTTCTTGTTCCCACGCATGAAAAGGTACATGAAAGGTCTCCGATTTAACAACGTTGATGATGTCAAGAAAAAAACGAGGGATGAGCTGGTAGCCATCACTGAAGAGGAGTACAAAAAATGTTTTGAACAGTGGAAGCACCGGTGGGACAAATGTATTAGTTGTAATGGAGAGTATTTTGAAGGGGATAAGGTTCTTTTGTAAAACAATTAATTATAAATAGTTTTAAAAAATAATTCCGGTTTCTTTTGGGTACCCCCTCGTACTCTCTCAGTAATGGTTGGCCTGAGTCTGTTCAAGACTACACTTCATTGTCATGCCATACATCATCCTTATCTCATTGGGTCATGGGGGTGCTTGCTCTTCTTAACTGAACATATTGCAACTTACACACACTAGGTGTTAAGAAAAATAACAATTAAGTATTACAAATCAGAATATCCTCTAATCACATAGAATTCGAAGGAATCAATATTCACAATGTGACATATTTAAAACAATATTTTAAATAGAACTCCATTGAAAAGACTAAAAAAACTTACAGTTACAATTTCGTAAATCTTTAGCTAGCCTCCATCCAATGGCACAAGCACAACGGTAACCTAAACTTCCAAATCCTTCTGAACCAGCAGTTGGAATACACATGTGTTGACAACCTCCATTATTTCTGCCACAAGGATTACGTGCTGAAACAAAAATTAATTACATTATTTAATATTTTTAATGTCTATTATCTAAAAACCCACCACACATTTGTATGTACACAAATATTAAATATATTTAAAAAAGTATAAAATTGGTCACACTGATCAGTTCATGTCTTTTTCAAACTACTATTGCCATTATAACCACGTAAAGCTGTTTCCCTTCACTCCATAACGATGCAGTAAAGAATAGGGTTAAGGTACCTGTTTTTCATTAAAAAACTTTTTTAAAACAAATTGCTTGTCTTTACTTAAGTAATCCCTTTATTAGTAAATTGCGTAGGTACTTATTTGAGCATTTTTATAGGTTAGGAAGACAAACTATAAACCACTTAGCAATATTTAAAATACCAAAACTCAATACATTTAAACTACTTTGTTATATTAAAAATGATAGTACTGTACAAGCCGAATAATAATTTAATTGATTAGATTAAATGAAATTTTTGGTACATACTGTACCTTCATCAGACTAGGATTATGTACTCAGATAACAACTTTATAAAATATGGACAATAGAAGCAGGCAGCTTTATAAACAATCACAACTTAAGAGTTATTAAATCACTGTCATGAACTGCATAAGAGATTGACTTAACCATAAAAATGATTAGAATACTTAATGTGAAACTTTGTGGTTGATTTACTTCTCTTTAAGAGTTTTGGTAAATTTTGGAAACATACACGATAACATAGCCTATAAACGTAGAAAAGTGAGGTTAGTAAAACTGAGTAAATTAGATCGAAAAGGAAGGGAAATAGTAAAGACAGACAAAAAGACTTAATTAAAAATAAAAGTTATTATTTTAACACTTACTTTAATGAGGATATAGATAATCCAGAAACTTAAGCAACATAAATAATTAATCTAAATGACAACACTATTAATTTTTACCAATCTGTATTCTTGTTAACGCTCTTTTAATTTCTTTTTTTATATATTTTTACTAGAGTATATAAATCACTTTTAACTGAAACCAATTAATTATTATTTAGCTTTTTCAGAAGACGTATCTCCAGTCACTTATACAAAACTATTTAATTATTTAAATTTATTAATTAAACAGTTTTTTCAAGTGATGTAAAATTCAACGTCTTCTTCTTCTTCGAAACAAGGTTAGCCATACCCCTGTTCTGAACTAACATACTATATTTATATCCATCTCTTCATAGATTCACAAACATTTCTCTTTCCCTTCGGAACATACCATTGGACTTAGAGAAGTGTCCTTTAAGCTGACATAATTTCTATGCGCTGTCTACAACGATATTCTTTTATCTTCTTACTCAAGCTGTAGATATCTAAATTCAACCTTACATCTTTATTTCTTATTCAATCCAGCCGTATACACTTTTTGTCCTTCGCAAAAACCTCAACTCTGCTGTCTGGATTGGCAGTTCTTGTGACTTCATAGTTAATTGGGAATTGTCATAACTTTACAGAACTTTATTTTTCTTCCTTTCTTACCTATACTTTCCAAAGTTCTGCTTATTCCCAGAATCAAGTCCAACATCACAACCCAAGTAATTAAAATGAGAAACTTGTTCCAGGATAAGTACCATGAACCACTATATTTGATTGATCAGGTGTTTACCTTTATGTTTAAGAGGTATATCTTCTGAAAAAATTTTAATGAGCAAGTGATTTCAAATTTATTAGTTTATGCACTCTGATGATAGTGGATCCACCAAAAAATTTAATTAAAAAATAAATAAATTAGAGGGAATTAAAACAGCATTTAACACATTAACAAATTGTAAAAACTAATTATATGTTGTGATTTCAGTTGATTACAACCTGCAGGATGCATTTCAAAGATGTATTTATAAACATTAAATTAGTACTAATTTATTAGTGTTATTTAAGTTTTTGGTGTAGTAATTTAATTGTAAACTAATGAACAATCACTTAAAACATCCCAACAAAATCTTTAAAATAATGAACTAACACTAATCCAGTCAATATATTCTTAAAATGAAAAATAT
This sequence comes from Catonia carolina, assembly GCA_035578175.1. NCBI lineage: Eukaryota > Metazoa > Arthropoda > Insecta > Hemiptera > Achilidae > Catonia > Catonia carolina. The sequence goes on along the minus strand of JAQMRL010000001.1, from coordinate 246,833,431 downwards.
AATCACAATCAAAATCATAGTAAAGAACTTTTAAACATACCATAACGTTGAATCAGAGAATGAACGATTTTGACAGCTTTAGGTTCACGGACGTCTTTAACCTTATAAATAGCTTGTATTGTATTAGATCCTTTATATTTGTCTACACTCATTATACCTTGTTTTGTTCCATCTGACCAATAAATACGATTTTCAAAAACAGCTAACCTTGAAGGTGATGGTACAGACTGGCCTAAAAAAAATAATACAAACAAAGTAAGTTGCCATTCTAAAAACTCTCAGATCTGAATTCCAATTTATTATTGAAAAACCTTTTTCGTACCTCTTAAAACCAAAAATCGATGTTGTCCATTATAATCAACAGTTTCAATATAATCCAACAATGAATCACACCAGAATATTCGTTTTGCTAAAATATCAACAGCGACACCAGATGCTTTGTAAGCTGCTTCCGAAACAATTGCTTTTGCCATGGTACCATCCATATTAGCTCTTAAAACTTGATTGCTGTCAGCTATGAACATATACCTGTGAACCAAATTATTACATATAAGTATGTCTACAAAAATAAACCAACTAAAATATTGTTAAAAAATTAATAATTAAGTATAATTAATTATTCAGTTTCATTAGCCTGGATGGTAACTGTAACAAAGTAAAACAAAATGTACAATTAACTTAGCGATTTCCCTCTTACATGAACCCAAGAACCATGAAGACTCTTTTAAATAAAAAAACAGGAAAAACAAAATCGTAAGAAAATATTTTCTATGTTTATTGAACAGAAAAAATACTTCTTAAGCAAACAGAAATTTAAATTAAGATCAGTTTCACTGCATATATATATATATATATATATATATATATATATATACATCCCGCTAACAATTCCGCGTCTTTTCAAAAAGCGTGCATTTCGCACATCGCTTATTTGAAGAGTATATTCAACTTTGATGAGAGTATATAGGGTATTTGTTACACTTACACCCTGAGTTTTGGTATTGGTTTGTCCTGATATTGAAAATTGAGCATTTTTGAATTTTATTCACTGTGCTATCAATTCAGACTCCTTTCGAATTACCGACAATTTCGCGTTCGTACAAATTACCGACAATTTCGCGTCCGGCATCGTTCCCGCTATTATGACTTATAGCCTGCAACAGTGTAAACGATGTTGCCATGTCGTACCGGCACGTGTACTGTAGCATTTGCCACTTCTACGCGTTGTAATGATTGTAGTTAGATATTCACATCTCACCCTAGTACTTCTCCACACAAGACCATCGTATGAAAACAATTCGTTCTCGGACGGAATCCAATCCAGTCATCAAAATAATTTATTATTTGTTGTTTATTATTTTGACATGTATTTTAAATCGGTACTTATTTTAAATCAATGTAAAACCAGAATAATTAAAGAAAGTATATTTTTTATTTGTTAGAGTTAATTATTTAAAATATCCTAATTGTTACAAATACAGTCAAACCTCCTCATTCGAAATCCTCCCTAAATCGAATATAATTGTATGCTATCCCCTTCAAAAATCGTCCTTAATATGAATTAAATTACCTCCCTATTCGAAAATTTTCGAGAGTTTCGTGGTCATATATATTGTAACAATACATTTTTTTATACATTATTAATAAAATAATTACAAAATTTCCAATTTACACATTGTACACGATTTTTAATGAAGCATGCGTTAAATCACGACAATAAGGACACAGTAAGCGTAGTACAAAACTACAAAAAGCTTTATAAAAAACTGAAAATGCAGTTAACTTTTGAGTTAGAAGAAACCAAGCAGAAACACAAACAATTACACTTCTTACAAAACATTATTGTCACAAAACCTTACGACCAAATAAGGGCATAACAAGCGTAGTTCAAAGCTTCAATACGCATCAGGAAATATTGAAAATTCAGTTAATATTTAAGTCAGAGGAAACCAGACGAAAGCAAAAAAAAAAAAAAATTAGTTAGGCTAAATTAGTAATGCAGTCTTTCCTTCTTTGGTGTATGATTTTCGTACAAACAGGGTAAAAAATACCGTAGCTGTATTCATTCAGATTAAGCAATATTTTACTCGTTAAAATTTCTACAATTTTCGGTACCCAATTTATTTTTCATTTTCTGTAGGCTGACCTAACTTTTTGTTTGTAGGTATAGTTGTACTGTTTACGCGTATCCCGATTTTATTTTACTCTGTTTTTTATGTCGTTTTTTCAATAATTTTTCATATCGTTCTTATAAGTAGAATAATCTTTTGCTTTTGAGTACTAATAGAGCTTGTAATACCAAAACATGCCCTTAATTCTTAATCACAGTATTAAGTAAACCCTGTGGTGAATGAAGTAAAGGTATCATTTACAGAGGGGAAAACATGTGCTTTGCAAAGGGCCCTGCATGCTGATACGCGTACTTTTCCGTTCAGTGAGGAAGGCCACCTCACTTCTCGTTTTACTTAGTAAAACCTCTACAAGTTCAAACCAGCCTTTCGGCTGATGACCTAAACAACACAAGTAAAATAATATTTGTAAAAAACTTTCCTCAATCAAATTGGTGGTCTATTAATAATTTTGACTTTTGTAATTTAATATTTTATGGAATTACATGAATTTTATTAAAACGCAATTTTTAAGTACATTTTTTGTTTCAATGTTTTACCTCTGTAAATCGAAATCAGCCGGTTCCATCAGATTCGAATCAGGGAGGTTCGACTGTAATTACTATAATATGATCAATTAGTAGACAATGCAATTAAAATATTTACTTAGTTGACAAAATTATGTAATTGTAAAGCGACATAATTTGTTCAATATTCAAATGGAGTACCATTCACCCATTGTCTTTTCGGTGTTCAAATGATTTCATCATCATCATCATCTGATGATTAGGCTTAGGCTTAGGATTAGGCTCAATGGCCTGTTCCAGTATTCATCTCTTTTTAGGTCTTCCCAAGCCTCGCTTCTCTCTAGGTTTATATTTCCATGTTTTAGTGACTGAATCAAAATGATTTTATAAATTATACAAAAGTACGATGGCCAGTAAAATTTCTACAACTTTTGAAATGCAGTCCGGCTTAGTCATAGTTTGTATTTTTATTCTTGTTCCTCAAGTAATGGTAATCTTTGATCTTCAACAAATTATACATTACACTAATAATTCTCGTATCCAGCTGTTTTGTACACGTTGAAGTTTATCCTTTAACAGGCCATTTCCAAGATTATTTTTCGGCTAAACAACTTTCAGTCAGTCTTCCAAACCCTGATATTTTTCTCTGCGTTTTCTTTTAAATTATTTAGTGTTGTAAAAGCCATGGTGGCCACTTTTTGTTGATATTCTTTTGGTTTCTAGTACTTTATTTACATCGTCAACCAACCACCCAATCTAGGAATCAATATTACAAATAATGAAATAAATAAACCTTATTGTTACGTAAAATAATGTACATAATTTTTGACAAGTCAAAATGCTTGGGATAAGGAACTGGAAGGTTATACTATTGCACAGAAGACAAAAAGGAGACAGACAAGGCATTCATTTGGAGAGGCCAAGAAAAACTATGTGAAACCTTGACCAAGACAGCCAAACAATATGCTAGGACCAACTGATTAGAAACGAATTCTTAATAGTAAACAGTGTCCATATTCATAAGTTAACTTGATAGTTGATCATTAAAAATTTTAATCATTATATTTAACAAAAAACCAGATAAAAAGTAATTATATGACGGAATAATTTGAACATTATTTGATTTTTTAAATATACATTTGAATAAGTTTAAGTGTGACTAAATTAAAAACAAATCCATCAGAATTTGTAAACATGATAAATACTCAAAGGTATTGGTACGCTAAGTACCTTATTTTTAAGCGTTTTAGGGCGTAGCAGTAGGATTTGATTATATAGCAGATACGTTCCTTAATACACCTGTCCCAGGATAGTTTGCTACCTAATATTAATTCTAAAAATTATGTAACTTACCTGTTACAAAAGATTTTGATATATTGTCATTAATGGAGATATCCTTACTTTGGTTACTTATTTCCTTACGACCAGTGAAGCATTTGGCCACAGTTTTATCTGAGTTGAGAACTAGATTATTTATTGCATCCAGTCTATAACCTTACTTCAAGCTTCGTTAGTTTTAAACCTTGTTCATAGTTTTCATCTTCGAAAGATATTATCGTATCATCAGCAAATAATATATCATTGAAGGAGCCAAGAAATTCAGCGAGATCGTTAACAAAAATTAAAAATAGCAAGGGTCTTAAAATTCTAACTCGTTGAACTCCCCTTTTAACTTGTATAAAATTTTATGTATATTTTGTTTTAACTTTGCAATGATTGGATGGCAATTCGACCCTCTGATGTCCCTCTAATACCATACACCTCAATTTTTTAATGGGCAAATCATACGGGACACGGTCAAAAGCTTTACAAAAAATAAATAACAGGGGTTTGTTTTTGCTAATGATTAATTTCAGTAAGCTTCTTCAGTATCGGGAAATTACAGACTCTGTTGACCTACACTTTCAGGACTCGTGTTGGACATTTGCGAGTGTACTGAATTTACTTTAAAAAAATCGACTAATCTACTCTCTTATCAATTTATTATCTTTTGTAAAAATATTTTCGCCGTTTGGAAACATTTTCTCGATGTGGGTATCCTTTGAATTATCGATTTAAATTTACTCGCCCAAGTGACGAATAAAATGCATGTTTTGATTTTCAGAGGCAACTGCCTTTAATAAAATAATAGTACTGTAAGGGGTTGCACATAACAGGCAGGTGGAGTGTTAAATTATTTGCACTCGATTTGCTTGTTTCAGGACTAAAAAAAATTTAGTTTTGTTTTTATCACATGGTAAGCCAAACATATGACTGAAGTATTTAAGAACAGAAGAGGTACAAGTGTAAAAGATACTTGTCAGAGTTATATCTCCTCTGAGCGCAATGAATTTCATTATGCAGCCAGACCCTGTGGTGAATAACGTGAGGTGTGTCATTTGCAGGGTGGAAAATAGGTGCTTTTTAGACGGCCTGGCATATTGATAAGCTTTTCAACTCGGCGAGGAAGGCAATTGTAAACCACCCCACTCCTTGTTTTACTTAGCTAAACCTGTAGAAGTTCAAACCAGGACTGCAAAGTTGGCCCCATACAAAAATTTCAAAAATTAACTTGTAAAATTGATCGGTCTACGTTTCTACCGGATTATTCCGGAAAATTTTTTGTTTGTTCCGTCCAAATAAGTGAAAAAAACGCCGGGAGGGGCTAACTTCACACTGGCCTCCCCCCGCTCAACTTTTTAAATTTTTTTTGGACTTCAGGGACAGACCTTCGTTTGTTTCGGATGGTCTCGCAAAATATTTTTTTAGTTCCTTTCAAGTAAGCGAGAAATCGAGAAGAACTGGGTGGTGCTACTGTCACTAATCCCCCTCGACTCAATATTTTAAAGTTTTTTACATAGATTGACAGCCCTTCGTTTGTTCCGGATCATTTCGCGAAAATTTCGTTTGTCCCGTTCAAATATGCTAGAAAATCAAAGAAAAATTTGGAGTGGCAAGTATAAGCCCATGCATTCAATACTTTTTGGTTTTTACTTTAAATGATAGCTCTCATTTGTTCTGGATTGTTCTGTAAATTGTTTTGTTTGGTCTGCCGAAATCAGCGAAAAAATCGTGAAAAACTTAGGAATGGTGGCGATACTCTAAGAAATTCAATTTAAACTTTATCGTTATCCCTATCGAGAGTCGTTCTGCTGTTTCGGAACGTTCCATAAATATTACGATTGTTAAGCTCATACTCGCGAGAAAATCGAGGTGAACTGGATGGTACAAACTTCACTTTAGGTCACCCACTCATTAATATTTAAACTTTTTTGTCTAAATCCATGGCCCTTGTTTTTTCCGGCTATTTAAAAAAAATGTCGTTTGTTCAGATGTTGTAAGAGAAAAAGGAAAAAACTGAATGGGTGTACTTTATTCTACCCTTAACATTTTTTTTCTGAAATCTGTAATCTCTGTCCAGAATTTTATAATGAAAGAAAATCGGTCCAGAATAAATATTAAAATATGCCTACTTGGTTCAGGTCTGTCTAGTAAAGTTTGCTATTTCCCGAATTTCTTAGTTTAATTTTTTATCGCATTGTTTTTAAGCAAAAAACAAGGCTAATAATAATCTACTCCTAGTCCATTTTTAATTTTTTATATTTTAGAAAAAGTTTTTTCTCTTTAATGTTTTATTTACTTACTGTAAAACTGCTAAACCTAGTAATTGGGGCGACATATTACATGATACGAAATAGCATTATGGAAGTGTACTTGAACCATTTTGCAGTGAGAGTGGGCAAACAGCAAAATGCGCATTCTTTTTACACATCGTAAGCGTAATCAGGAAATATTTGATTGACAATTGTCAGGTGGTGTAATGTTAAAAAAAGCGTGAAATAAAATGTTAAAAATTCTTAAACAAATTTTTGTTTTGTTTTATCCCTGATGCGTGTAGGTTGCAATTTGTTCGATTGAGAACAATAAGCAACCCCATGACCCAATGATATGTATGACGTTTAAATGAGCTGTAGTCTCGTACATACCCAGGCCGACCATTCCTGAGAGAGTATGGTTAATTGACCCCCAACCATCAAAGTACATTGGTAACCACTGTCTAGTATTCAAATTCGTATAAAAGAACCAATTATACTATATACTAGGATTTAAACTAGGAACCTCCATCTCCGAAAATCAGCTGTCAGAAAAGCTGTCGAAAAGTCAGCTAAACAGCTGACTTGCGGCGACGACTTTTCTTCTAGACTAGACCAACCCGTTGGTTACTAAACGAACGACGTAAACAAATTACTAAAGGATTTGTTCATGGATTCGTTGACAGTAGGTTTATGCCTAATTTGAAAAAAGAAACCAAAGCGGCGTGCGATGGACTCATGTATGGAAGGCGACAGCACGGCGGAGAACAACTCTTCAAAATTGCGTATAATATACGTTGTGTATACAATGCGTTTAGAAAGATATCCTGCCAGCCATAACAATAATTTAATCCTGACACTACTATGCGCAGCACCGGTTTCCTTCCAGGATAGTTTGTCAACCCAAAAAATCGTCTATCGGAAAAGAGAGTTTTTTAATTCTATCAAAAAATATATAATTATTTTTAATTTAATTGTATTACTTATATCAAATAATTTGCCGAATAATATTTATTTGAATGTTTAGTAAATTAGATTGTGAGTTTTGAAAGAATTGTAATTCGATGATTAATAAAAATTTGTTTTTATTATTCTTTTAAACTTTTTTTCTTAACACAACACAATATTTATTTATAACTTGTTTTGTCTATTTTCTTAACCGGTGGACGCGAAATTGATAGCAGATGTGAAACTGACGTCCTTGTAAGAATATACATAATATACGTATATTTTTACATAGGGGCGTAGCGAGAGCACTCTGGTGAGAAACTCTCCAAGGTACGGTGTATAAAATAGTTTCAAAACACCGCCATTTCGCATCCGGTACCAAAATTTATTTATTTTTTTGTGTCTCTCTGAGTAACAATAAAATTCTCAAAAAATAAATATAGTTGCCCGAAACTATGTACTTTAGTTTAAAAAAATTACGTCCGAAAACCATGTCACAATAAATTTTTATTAAGTTTTTATTAAGGATTACAATTTGGCGTCCGTATACGGACGCCAAATTGCACTCGGACTCCAGATTGTTAGGAAATTGTCAATGTATGGACGCGAAAATGATAGTAGTACATATATATATATATATATATATAGGGCCTATATATATATATATATAGCTTCCACAAATATTTAACTTCAACCCAAATAAAAATAAAAACAGAAATCAGCTTTAGTGATAACTATTCAAAAAAACATCATGAGCCATACACTGTCTTGGATGAGAACAGAATATTCCTGTTTCTAGTACAACTCTATGAATAACGAACAGAACTGTACAAAGTACCTATTACTGTTAGAGCCTAGTATCGATACAAAATACCAACTGTAAAGATCAATAAGCTTGCTGTCCTTGGTTCAATCAGAACTAGTGATATGATGATACAGAACTGATACTTTGAACTTGAAAAACAATAATAAGAACAGAACTGCTATTGCTACAGCAGTTCCCACAGCAATCTTTTGCCTCATACCTGATCAACTGCAATGTTTACCTTCACCCGTTGAGTAGTAAGCACACACTATTAATCCGCAATAAAAAAATGGTGTAATCATACAGATCTGAATATTATCTCCTCAGTCCTTATATTCACCCACTTAAAAAAATTTGATACTGGCAAAATACCCCCTAATCACATAGAATTAGAAGGAATCAATATTCACGATGTGACATTAAAAACAACATTTTAAATAGAACTCCACTGAAAAGACTAAAAAAACTTACAGTAACAATTTCGTAAACCTTTAGCTAGCCTCCATCCAATGGCACAAGCACAATGGTTTATTAACATACAATCATAATTCAGGCCAATGAGTTACGAAAATTATTAGTAATAATTTTGTAAACTTACCCTACAGTTGGATCCAAACATATATCGGCAGGGCTTGTCAAATTGCTACTAAGAACAATTGCATGAAAACGACCATTCCATTCAAAAACATCAATTTTTTGTCCAACTGCATCAGCGACATATAATTTATCACCAATCCAATCAACAGCAACAGCAACAGGTGACCATGTTGAAGGTAAAGTTATTTCAGGTACACCACCTCCAACTGCTTCTTTATTATTATCTATTAATGGTTGATAATGAATCTGAAAAAAAAAACATGATAAACAATTAAATTTGTGTACCATATACACCAAAAATGATGGTGATGGAGTCATTTTGTGTATAAATTAATAAATTCAAAAATAAATCTTTATAATGCATCCTGCAGTTTGAAATATTTCTATTTCATATAATGAATTAATATAATAATTTCACTAACCTTCTTTTTAAACTGCGTCACCTTTATTTTATTCCTACTTACACGTGTTTCGGTGGATCCACCATCATCAGAGTAAATGAAAAATTGAAACTAAAAATTTTTTTCATTTATTTAAAATTTACAGAAGATGATACATCTTCAGTCACTTGTATAAAACCGATTTAAAATTAATTTATTTTATTTTAATTTATCCCTTCTCATATTTACTGTAGATAGCAGCAGCAGTCAATATCACTTCATCATTCCTAAATTTTATCTGTTCATTCAAAATGTCCTGCTTTTGCTCTTTTAAATATTTATAAATATGGAACATCTCATATTTTTCAATTTTATTTTTAAAATTTATTTTTGACTAGTCGTAATTTTCAAGTGAGGTATAATGAACATAAAAAAGCACTGAAATGTGACTACATTATATCTAACTATACCAATCATATAAAAGAAGAAAAACATAAATTTGGTAAAATAGATGAACATTTCAATATAATAGAACAATGTAATATAGAGAATAAAAATAAAATTGAAAAATATGAGATGTTCCATATTTATAAATATTTAAAAGAGCAAAAGCAGGACATTTTGAATGAACAGATAAAATTTAGGAATGATGAAGTGATATTGACTGCTGCTGCTATCTACAGTAAATATGAGAAGGGATAAATTAAAATAAAATAAATTAATTTTAAATCAGTTTTATACAAGTGACTGAAGATGTATCATCTTCTGTAAATTTTAAATAAATGAAAAAAATTTTTAGTTTCAATTTTTCATTTACTCTGATGATGGTGGATCCACCGAAACACGTGTAAGTAGGAATAAAATAAAGGTGACGCAGTTTAAAAAGAAGGTTAGTGAAATTATTATATTAATTCATTATATGAAATAGAAATTAATAAATGATTGGATAACCTTCATATAGGCCGAATATGCTACATTATTTTTCGCAGAAAATAAAAATGAATTTCCATGATTATTGAAAATATAAATTCTTAATATTGTAATGTATTTATCAAAATATACATAATCTTCCATAGCAATTGAACTAAACTCCATATTTAGCAGTTTAGGAAGAGAATGAAAACACGCACATTTACATTTATTTGAGTTTACTTCCTTAGATAAAATGAATAGAATGAGAGTTACAGTTAGAGTACCTAACAGATCAAATTCAAATAGTTTCCATAATTTTGTAATAGAATTCTAGAAACTCAGAGGGAGAAATCCACTAAGTGTTATGTCTTTAGTTGAAGTAAAATCCTGTTTACCCTGTTTTCTTGGCTACTTTTATCAGTACTCTCTTACATCTCTGTTTCTGTAAAACTGGGTTAAGGTATTCCAGACACATATGGATATAAAGCTTTACAAATTTAACATAATTGTCATTGATAAATTTTCTAATAATTTAAAACATGTAACAACAAAGTGCTATAAAATACAGTAAAATCCATTTAATACAATTTTTATGGGCGTAGCTCAAAAAGTCGGTCGAGATAGGATTGGCTGGAGCACCACGGCATCCGGCGGCTTAGTCAAATTCAAAAGGAAAAAAAGGAAAATGGTTAGGGAAGCCTTCGCTGCTGCCTCAAAGAAGAGCGGCCGCTGGCAAGGGAGTATCATCTCTACTGCTGCCTGAAGCTGCTGTAGCCAGGAGCAGTTGCCGATGCAGTGTCACCTTTTGCTGATGCCTCGGTAAGAAGGAGCGGCCGCTGGTGAGGCGAAGGGTTTCATCTCCACTGCTGCCTAACGAATAGGAGTGGTCACCGACGTGGTGAACACCGTTTACCGCTGCCTCCAGGAGGAGCAGTCACAGATGAAGTGAAAGGGAAGGGAAGGAATCAGTGTGAAGCAAAGAAAGTACTCAATGTTGAGTGATCCGTATCAACCATCTCAAAGTGATGGTCGATACAGACTGACAGTTTTCCTTCAACTATTGCCTGGCTCAATCGTACGTGTATGTCTTACCCACTGAAACACACTGCAAGAGGTTGGCTGGCTGCGCTATCTACCAGCAGCAGAAGCAACAACGTTCGCAGCACCAATAGCGGGCAAAACACGAACGAAGGACCGGCATAGAAAATAGTAAAGTATCAAAGGGACAGCCCCATATCAGCATATTAAACAGAAAAGCATTGTAACACTTTAGTGCGAAGCACAGTATATACTGAGGAGGGGATTCTTCTCGGCATGCGGACCACAGTATATCTTCTGCTTGTCATGCCTATCCGGTTTGGATCGGACGTTGGCGATCATCATGGCTACTTTGACCTTAGTAGTCACAATCCAGAACAAAATCCGGAAAAAGCCGTGAAGCTCTTACCAACCAGCTTCTCAAATTGCCAACCACAGAACATACTATGCTCTTATTTTAACTTTTGTCATCTGCTGTAATCTATCCTCAAGGGTGGTAGTGCCTACAGTGCCTACAGTGAATATGTTAGCTAAGTCAGGATATAAGTAGAATAGACCTATTTCTAATGAGAAGTTATCTTTACAAAACTACCATACTGATTGTATCAGTATTTATATAAGGAAGAAAAATAAATATACCTTTCTTGTTTTTGTATCAGTCCAATATAATAGATTTTTATTGTAATGAAAATCCAAACCACTGGCTGCAGTCGTGTTGGCTACTAATGATTGGGCCTGACCTAAACTATCCATTCGCCAAACTGATTTGTCATATGCGAAATATATGGAGAGTAAAGTGGAATTCGGTGCAACACACTTTGATTTATCTTGTAATTCATAACCAGGATAACAGGAACAAACATATGAGCCCACTGTGTTTGAACATAACTGATCACAGTAACCCCATTCTTCACATTCATTTAAATCTGAAAATAAAAGAAATAAACTTAGTTACATTCATGTTCATCTAAATTTTAATTACATATTTAATACACAAATAACTAGATGGACGTTCATGAGCTTTGAGGTGCACGAAAGAAATTCTAAATTACCCTCAACACTTTACGTTAGTTTCTCCCACTTTTTCATTGTTAGGCAGAATCTAGCCTCTCACTACTATCCTTGAACAGAGATCAAGGTTCACTGCATATCTTTCAGCAAAGGTCTGAAAATGAGCACCCTCATACATACATAGTAATAATAATTTATTACACTGATGTTGGCAAATGAGACTTAACATAATACCTAATGTGGAGCGAAAATATAAAAAATATCTATTTTATCAAACATTTTAGGTACCACCTACTATTATATCCTATTATATACCACCACTATTATACTACATTTATTATTGGTGGAAATTTTTTAAATTGTCATCATCATTTTCCCTTGCCTGTCCATCCATACAACCGGGTGTCAGAAACTACAAGAGATAGCAACAAACAGTTTTTGGATTTGTAATCAATACAAAATGTTATGGTTCTAAATTGGGTTTGATGTTCTGGTTTCAACTGGAAGAGGCCCAAAACCGGAAGTTAAGAAATCAAAGTTGGAATTTGGAAACAAAAATAGTGTCATTCAATTCCTCTTAAAGAATAGATACACAAATCATAGGGTTTGAAGTTCCAGTTTTGACTGAAAGTGGCCCAAAACCAGAAGGCAAGAAATCAAAGTTGGGATTTGGAAACAAATATAGTGTCACTTGATTCCTATTAAAGAATAGATACAGAAATCTTTGAGTTTGAAGTTCCGATTTTGGAGCACTTCTGGTCAAAACCGGACAGACTCAGAAATCATTGGCTTTGAAGTAGCCCAAAACCGGATATCAAGAAATCAAAGTTGGAATTTGGAAACAAAAAAAATGTCATTCGATTCTCTTAAAAGAGTATATTCAGAAATCATAAATGGTTTTTCCCATAATTCAAAGGTAAACCTTTTTAAAAATTCCCACCAGCCAAGAGGCTGATGAAATAAATTGTCTCATGAAAACGATTTTTAAAAATAATATAGTTTTTAAACCACCAATAATATGATAAACACTTACCAGTGTTTCTTTTTTATATGTATAGAGCTTTCATGCATTTCACACATCTTCAGTATTTAGCATCATTGTATTTTTAAATAGTCAAATTATAAAATTTCCTTTCGCTACTATTGTTTAGATGAAGGAATGAGCTGATTCAAATTAAAATAGCCTTGCAAACTTAATCAAATTGTTGCCATTGTTTTACGATTTAAGGTCGACTTGCCGTTTATTTTATTTTTTGTTTTTTTTTATTTCAAGTCCTATTAACCTTGTGGTTATTAGCAAATACTTTGGGTTAAGGAATGGTGGGTTTTAATTTTCCAGAACCAGGCCAGCAATTGAACCTGGAACCTCAGCTCTGCAATGCAACATACTAATCACTGGGCCATGGAGATGATGGTATATACTCAAAAGATATGATTGTTAACTTTTGACCATTTCCATTTTTACAAAAGTTAATGAAGTAATATTTGCATTTATTTCCATATTCCTAACCAATAAAATATTTTCCCACCATTTTTTTAAAAGATTCCAGAACAAAGTACTTAGAAATATAGTGAATGCAGCATGGTATATAAGGAATAATGAAATTCATGAATATCTCGACGTACCCCAAGTTCGTGATGAAATACAACGGTTTAGTATGATATACCAAAAACGTCTAAATTATCATAAAAACATTTTAGCAATTAACCTCTTGGACAATAGTCAGACAACCAGACGCCTCAAAAGAATCCATGTTTTAGATTTGTAAATAATTTTTCTTCTAAATTATATAGTTATTATAAATTTATAAAAATTTCCTTTATTCTGTTAATGTAAATAAGCTTCAATGTATCAATATTTTTTTTCAATTTGTTTTCTCTTTATAACTTTAAATGTTTTAAAATCGTTCAGTTTTGTATTTAAGTTAAGTCAATGTATATACTTTTATTAACTTTTTAATTTGTGTAAGTACTGTTATCAAAACTTCAATGTTAGAATATTTTTGAGGAGGACCATCACTGGGTGGCCTTCTCTCTTGTCATACTTAATTCTAATCATTTACTTATAGTTACTTAGATAACTGATTGTAAATAAATATAATGTTTCACAAAAAAAAAAAAAAAAAAAAAATTTTTAAAAGAATCCATAACCTGCACATACTTCACTGATGTGATAAAATGAGCAAATACTTCACATTTATTTGTCATTTAATTAAGCCCTTTCTATAAGTGTATGATGTACAATCTATAAATTTTCATGAGGGTATACATACCTATACACTTTCGATTGTCTGTATCAATTTTCTTTCCATCTGGACAGTAACAAGCTCCTCCATTTAAAGAAGCTTGACATTTATACTCACAGTCTAAAGAAGGGCAATTGTTTGTAGCTGAAAAAATGAAAAATAAAAATCTGGTGTGAAACACTCACACAACTTTCTCTTGCCAATATAAATAATTAACAATAAACCTAATATTAGAAATAAAACATTAGACATAAACAAAAAAACTAACCTTAATAAACATAACCTAATTTTAATCATGAGTGAAAGACGCAAAATGAAAATCAACCTCAGTTTGGCTTCAAAATACAGAAAATCACTCTTTCACGCTAAATTAGGCTCTGTAGAGAAAAATGTTTTAAATAAAAGTTGCAGATCTTTTAATTTTCTATAAATTTGATTATATACACTTTTATTATAAAATGCATACTAAGGCCGAAATCTTAAAAAATCGATTTTTCTCACGTTTTCGTGAGAAAAAAACAGAAAATTGCTAATTACTGCTAAACTAAGCGTTATACCAAAAAATGTTTGAAATAAAAGTTGTAGGTTTTTAAATTCTCTACAACTTTTATTATATAAATTTTTTCGCTAAATTGCATATTAAAGCCGTAATCTTAAAAAAACTTTGTTTTTACGTGAAAACAGCCTCACCCAGAATTTCAGCAAACATGGCGCCTACCCTATCTTGTAGAGAATAAAAAATTTAGTAAATGAGGCGATTTTAAAAAAAATCGTAGGACCAGTTTTTGAGAAAATCGCAAAAAGTGAAAAATTACACGAATAAACTACTACTTCCGGTTGACCGATTTTGATGAAAATGTTCGTGTCGGGTCCGGTAGTGGTATGTAACTTAAGTTTCAAGTTTCAAGTTCGTACGATGTTTCGTTCTTGAGATATTCTGTTCACACACAGACACACACACACACAGACACACACACAGACCAATCGCTAAAAACATGTTTTTTGGGTTCAGGGGGTCTGAAAACGTATAGATCCGGTGAAAACTCGATTTCGAAAAATCGACATGAAAACAATACTTTCCTTCCTATATATTCATACAGGCAAGAGAAAGTAAAAATTACTTTGTAAAATCTCAAATGATGGTAGCAATAAATTTTCACTTTCGGACATTTTGCATACTATGATGAAACTTACTTGTTTTAATTCAGAGTAACATGTATGAATGGAGTGCCAGTTGGTTCACAAGAACAAATTGATTAGGGTGCTACCAATTAATACTCATTCAATCCCATTATTTATTTCATTAGTTGTGTCATATATCTGTTCAAGATTTATTTCCCTAACTATTTATTTATTTTTGTTTACCCAGAAGACAGTGATTCAGAACAGGATTATTATTTTATCCTTCCTTCATTGTCCAGTTCGATACTTCACATTACTATTTTTTCTTTTGGATAATTTACTATAGATATTTTCCCAAATACTTCAACCCTTCAAGTGGGTGATAGATTACCCTTTTCAAAATATTTTGGAGGTTTCTCAGTAACATGAATCTGAACAAGATCCCCCCAGAATTCATTTCTGTTTTGTCAACAGTTTTTGATTTTTTATTGTTTATGTTTAGATCAACTGCTTGGATATTACAGTGAAAAGGATTTATTAAGATTTATTTATTATCACTGTTTCTAAAATATCCTTATGAATGAAGATTTTTCGCTTTAATTTTAGGCCATACTCTTGATTCACTGTGTTTAAACATTTCAATCACTGCAAACTTGATACATCATTGGTCAATATCAGACTGTTGTCAACATAATTGGTATTGTTAATAGGTTCTCCGTTAATTGTAATGCCTTCAGTTTTAATACCTAAAAATTCTTCAATTATGGCTTCGAAGTATATATAGCTTCATAAGATATATTCTTAAACAATTTCTCCACAAAGTATACAGGTTGAAATAGACAGAAGATAATTGAAGTCCAGCCTACCTTAGTTTGCTCTTACTGTCAACAAATAAGATGTCACTGAGCATGCGCATTAATTAAAAATGTGTACACGCTGATTAAAAAGTAATAACTAAATACTTTTAAAAGTATTTTAATATTTTTATAAATAAAACTGTTCAAGCCTATCAACTGTTAATCATATCATGACTGATGTTTTAAATACTGAAAAATAAATTTATAAAAACGGTGTACTTTATTTCCATTCTTTTTTGTAAATATAAGTGGCTACAAGCTATAAAGGGATACCCAAAAGTAACCGGAATAGCATTGCCGTGGGCGGTGCTTGTGTAATACGCATTTCTGCCGTACAGATGTGTATAGTGCAACTCATTGCGAGTTAAGTGCAGTGATTGCAACTCACTGCGAGTTCAATATTCATCTGCAGTGATTGTTTCTGCTAGCACTACTTTGTTCTTGTTTCGTTTTTTGTGATGGCAAGTTCAAGTGAACAATGTTTAGCTGTGAAATTTTGTTTTCTACTCGGTAAACAAAAGTCATGATAGTAAGCAAGCAGAAAATTGACAATCTACATTTCACTATTGATGGCAAAGTTGTAGAACAGGTACCAACATACGTTTACTTGGGCACAGTGTTAAATGAGCGGTGGGACCATTCTCAGGAAATAAAGGCCAGGATTGAAAAAGCCAGATCAGCGTTCAACCAAATGTCAAAACTGTTCAAGACACACAACTTGAACCTTGAATTGAAAATTAGACTACTTCGATGCTATGTATTTTCCATCTTGCTATATGGAGTAGAATCTTGGACTCTTAGTGAAGTAACAGCAAAGAAACTGGAGTCATTTGAGATGTGGACCTACAGAAGAATCCTGAGAATATCATGGACAGATAAAATATCCAATGAGAGAGTTCTTCAAAAACTAAATAAAAAGACTGAAATAATGTACACAGTCAAAAGAAGAAAATTGGAATACCTAGGACACATCATGAGAAATGACACTAAATACAAGCTGTTGAAATGCATAGTGCAGGGGAAAGTGCATGGCAGGAGAGGCGTTGGGCGAAGGCGAATATCCTGGCTGAAAAATTTAAGGACATGGTTTTCAGTATCCACCCCTGAATTGTTTAAAGCGGCTATCAACAAAATCAGCATTGCCAGAATGATTGCCAACATTCGGTAACGGATAGGCACTGGAAGAAGAAGAAGACTCGGTAAAAGTGCTGCTGAAACTATTTTAATGTTGAAACAGCTTACAAAGATGACACTATGGGAAAATCTCAAGTATACGAGTGGTTTTCTCGGTTTGAAAATGGCGTCATGTCAATTGATGACAAACCTCGTTCTGGATGTCCATCAACTGCCCGAACTGACGAAAATGTTCAAATAATTCGTGAGCATGTGCTCTCAGACTGTCGACTGACAATTTGGAAGTTTTAAGAAGATTGCGCAACAGTGTTCTTCAAAAAAGATCCGATTTGTGGCAGACAGGAGACTGGTTCTTCCACCACGACAATGCACCTGCACACATAGTCACCTTGGTGAAAGATTTTTTGACTAAAAATGACATGGTTCCGCTACCCCACACACCTTACTCGCCTGACGTGGCTCCGTGCAACTTTTTCTTATTTCCACGCATGAAAAGGGACATTAAAGGACACAGATTTGACAACATTAAAGCGGTCAAGAAAAAACCGAGGGTGGAGCTGTCAGCCATTTCTAAAGATTACTACAAAAAATGTTTCGAACAGTGGAAGCACCGGCAGGATTAATGTATTAGTTGTAATAGAGAGTATTTTGAAGAGGATAAGGTTGTTTTGTGAAAAAGTTGAAAATAAATAGCTTTTGAAAAATTATTCCGGTTTCTTTTGGGTACCCCCTCGTATATGTACGTATTACCTCTGATCTGTACGACAAAACAAGAGAACTTTAAAAGAAACATTTTAATTTTAATTATTTGATCTAGTATTAGTATAGTCACTCGTTATTTCACAATTAAATTTTTGATGATGACTAATCCAAACCCATAAATCTCTCTCCACATTTTTGGCAAAGAACATGTCATCGTTTTAATATGCTACCAGTTCATTTATGACATCGTATTGTCTTGCATCGTTCTTACTTGTATTATAATTTATTTTCAATAGGAATTTAGTGTTATAGTATTTGACTCTTCATTTCTATTTATAGTTTTCTATTTGTGCAAGTTATTAATATATAAATCATGTAAAAAAAGAAGAACAAAGTTAAAGTCGTGGACCCTAGTGTACAACCGGTAGTGGCTGGCTTTGGTCTCTTGACAGTAGGAGCAAAGTAAGGATGGCTGAATTATAGTGAAAATGAAATAACAATACTTACAGCAAGCTACTTCTTCATCAGCGGAATCTTCACAGTCGTGTTTACCATCGCACAATTGTGATTTTGATATACATTTTGGTTTACCGCCAGGTGCCCCACGGGGGCAAAGGAACTTGTTCTCAGGACAAGCAATTGCAGTACAATTAGCTTCATCGCTACCATCTATACAGTCTCGGTAGCCATCACAGTGGTAACTTAATGGTATACATAGGGCATTGGCACATCTGAATTGTCCAACATGACATGGCGCAAAATCTGTAAAAATATTATTTACCATAAAAAATTACTTAATCAAATATTTGAATATTGTTTGCATGCTACTGTATATTTTTTATTTATTTAAAATTGTATCAGATTAGTCATTAGCAACTATGGTTGATAATAGAACTGGAACGGTTTGATTTGTAATAATTTCCAATTTATAACCAGGGATCATATTCAGAACCATCTACTTTGTAGGCCAGTGGGCTAACCACTACAACAAGGAGGCATCTAAATATAAAATTTTTTCCAAAGAAAAATAGTTCAAAGTTTCTGTATTGCCATCTTTCATATAAAAAAAATATTTTTTTCCTTTTACTACTTAAGGTGATTTTTTTGTCACTAAGCATACAGAAGAACAGTCAAATGTTTAAAGAAGAATAATCAAGTGTAACAATTCCATACAAAGACAGTTTTATTCACAATGAGGCATTATATATTCTCTCTAATGTATAGTACTGATACTGTATTTGTTCAAAGGAATAACTACATTACATACATGTTGACATCTATTCTTAGATACCATACAAAAGTACACTCTTTTGTACATCCAATTCTGTTCTGCACTATCTTATAAAAATCAAAATCATCTTAATATACAAATATATGTTTCACAACTATCATAAAAAAGTGATAAATATTCTAAGACTTAAATAAATACCACAAATAGTTTTCAAAAATATTCAATACCATGAAAAAACTTTAGATTTTTTCAAGATAGTTGAAACATCAAAAAAAAGTTTAATTCTAAAAGGATTTCAATACATATTAATTATTGCAGAATTTAGTTTCTTAATATTTTGTTCAGTTATTCCTATCACAGGTTCCGCCCATAGCAGACAGGTGGAGTGTCAAATTATTTACACTCAATCTGTTCATTGCAGGGCTAAAATAAATAGTTCTGTTTCATATCACATGATCAGCCAATGAAACGACTGACTCAATTAAGAACAGAAGAAGTAGAGGTGTAAAAGACACTAATCAGAGTTATCTCCTCTGGAAGTAATAACATCGGGCTGGAACAAGTGGCGTATGCTGACTGGGGTTCTGTGTGACCCAAAAGTGCCCATAAAAATAAAGGGAAGAGTCTACAGAGCGGCAGTTAGACCAGCACTTGTCTATGGCAGCGAAGCTTGGGCACTTAAGAGAGTGCATGAACAGAAACTCCACACTGCAGAGATGCGCATGCTGCGATGGGCGGGAGGAGTCACATTGAAGGATAAGGTGCGGAATGAGCATATAAGGGGAACCTTCAAAGTTGCTAATATAGCAGAAAAGGTGCGAGAGTCCAGGATGAGATGGTATGGTCATGTGCTCAGGAGAACGGATGATCATGTCGTGAAGAGGTGCCTTTCCATGGCTACAGGGAGGAGAGGAAGGGGTAGACCCCTTACCACGTGGATGACGAATGTCCAAAGAGACATGAAAATGTTGGGCTTATGCGAGGAAGACGCACAGGAGCGTAACAAATGGAGCTCTCTGATTGGGAAAGCCGACCCCGCGTAACGGGAAGAGGCGAGGCCAAAGAAGAAGAAGAAGAAGCCAGTCCCTGTGGTGAATGAAGTGAAGGTGTCATTTACAGAGTGGAAAATATGTGCTTTTCACACGGCTCAGCATGCTGATAAGCATACTTTTCCACTCAGTGAGGAAAAGGTAAACCACCTCACTCCTCGTTTACTTAGTAAAACCTCTACAGGTTCAAACCAGCCTTTCGGCGCTGATGACCTAAACAACAACATATCGTCCCTTCAATGGTAAACTTGCGAATGTGCAAATTTTGCGAATATGAGTTTGTTAGTGCATGGTGATGTATACAACCCAACGGATGTTGTAGTAAACTTGCGAATATGTATCTTGTTCGGTTAGGGAGATACAGCCTTTGTAAAGTTACGAAAATGTACGAAGTGTGTTAAAGAAGAAACCATTGATTTTATTTTTTGCTTTCCTGTAAAACTGAGAATTTGCACATTTGCAAGTTTACCATTGGATGGCCGATATCACAGGTTAGTAAAAATCTAGATATAACACTAATACATTCATTTTAGTTCTGGTTGAGAATTTTTACAGCAGCAAAATTGATTCATTATTTCACAGCAACTAAATCTAAGATTTTAGTTTCATAGAAAAACTTAATTCACAAAATAAAACCATGCTCAAGTTAAGGCTTATTACGATATCATCACTCAATGAAAAAATACAAGCTAAATTAAGTTACCAAATGAATACATACTACAATTTTCTTCATCACTATTATCGCCACAATCATTTCTGTGGTTACATTTACTAAAATTATCGACACAGCGTTGACCATTAGCACATCGAAATTGATCTAATGAGCATGAGATGCCATGAGAAGCACTGCAGCCTTCTTCATCTTTTTTATTTCTACAATCAAAATATCCATCACACTGTTTTGACTTGGGTAGACATGGGCCATTTGTATCACAGTAAAAGTCATCGGATTGACATTTACGATATGCTGAAAGAAAAACACACAATGATAAAAATACGAATTTCTGTTATAAAATAAATACTCTAAGAGGATTCATTCCAGAAGGACTATTTGGAAAAACATCAAGAAGGATTTAGAGAAAATATTTCATGTGTAGAATAGGTACAGAACCTAAAAACTTTGCCCATAACAGACAGATGGAGTGTCAAATTATTTACACTCAATCTGTTTGTTATAGGGCTAAAATAAATAGTTCTGTTTCGTATCACATGGTCAGCCAATTAAATGACTGAATCATTTGAGAATAGAAGAGGTAGAGGTGTAAAAGACACTAATCAGAGTTATCTCCTCTGAAAGTAATGAACTTCATCATACAGCCAGACCCTGTGGTGACTGAGGTGAAGGTATCATTTGAAGAGTGGAAAATATGTGCTGTTCAGAGGGCCTGGCTTGCTGATAAGCGTACTTTACCATTCAGTGACGAAGGCTAAGGTAAATCACCTCACTCCTAGATTTCATGATGAGAGTAGAAAAAATATGTAATATAGTAGACAGTATGAGAAAAAAGAAAATTCAATTTTATGAACATATCAACAGAATGGACTAGAAAAGGTTTAAGAAACAACTTTTTGATAGATTCAAAATTTACAAAACAGAGATTTACAAAAAAGATGGTCTATAGAAACTGAAAAGATACGAAAACAAAAGTGAATTGAAAAACGGATTAAAGAGTTTTACGAATTCCAAGAGAAAGAAAAGACGACAAATGACAACATGAAACGGTCAGAAGAAAGAGTTTAGTGAAAAAATTAAATTGGAAAAGATGAAGAATAGTAATGAAAAATAAATAATATGAGACGTGATCAAAAAATCTTCTAACGTGTTCCTAAATTCGTTGAAACAATATAAAAGAAGAAATAAAATTTTTCTAATAAGAATTAAAAAAAAATACTTAATGCAAAATAATACAGAGAAACACAATCTAATTGAAATCCAAAATGTGACTGATATAGAGATATAAAGTGCCCAGGGAGCTTCTTATAGTTCCTATCCATTTTGGATGTTGACACCATATTAGCTACATTAGTTAGGCTATATTAGTTATTATTATTTTTTTGACTGTTACCATGAATAGCAGTGTTGTAGTCATGGAGAACAGTTTCTAAATTATTTTAACCATAAGATTCTTTTTCTTCCCACATTCATTTTCCTGAGCTCTTTACCTACTAATAATATTATTAATACAATAATATTACTAATAAGTAATATTACTGCCAGTAGTCTGTATCTACTTTTATTTTGCATTGTCTTATGTTGTTTCAAGTAAGAATTTCTTTTCTTTAAGCGATCAAGAATCTCCACATTCTCAACACGATTCATTTACAACTCTTTCTTTGATAGAGCACAACGGAGGAAAAATATCAGAATAATTGTAACACCAACATTTAAAAGTACATGGTGTTCAAAATGTCGCTCCACAGTGGAATATACAATGACATGCGAACTGGATGCACAGTTGCACCATCTTGTTGAAAATAACTGTTCAGTATTTCATTTAACACAAGTTTGTCTATGAATGGACACAGAATTTCAGGGCAGTATCATTGTGCATTTATTGTTTCATTAAAAAATGTGAGAACCACAATCCGAAATCTAGAAATTGTAATCAAAACTCCAATTTTCACACACTGAAGTGGTTCCTCTTGAACGCACAATGGATTTCCATACTTCTCAGACGAGAATTTTGTGAGTTCATGGACCTGGATTAATGGAACCACGCCTCATCGGTGAAAAACATTTCATTAAGAACATTCCATTCATTGAATGAAATTAATGAACCGTTTAAAATACTTCATTCTCTTGCCATGATCAGTAGGTTTTAATTTTTGCATGACTGTCACTTTGTATGGGAAAAGTTTTAATTTTTTTCTTACTCCTAGTACGGACTTACTTTCCTAGTGTTGGCCATTCCGACACTAACATCGGTTCCTGTGTGAGTTTTTTTATTGACTTGTTTGGACTTACGGGCATCCTATCGGAAATATCGAGTAATTTATCACCAGACAAAAATGTAGGACAACAACTTCTTGGTACATCTGCCACAGAACATGTATTTCAAAATTGATCAAGAAATGTCTCACAGTATTACAATGTGAGATTCTTGCCCTCAGGAAAACTGAATTAAATGTTTGACGAACTGAGTCTGAGTATTTATTGGCAGCTTTAAACACTTGTTCAACTAAAAAACACATTCTTCAATGCTGCATTTTAACTGTGACAAAATGAACAAAGGACCAACTAAAACATTCATGGCAATGTGTAACGAAACACCAGTGACTACTGACAATGGCTGTGATAAACGAAAAAGAGGAATGTTGCGAAAGTTTACATAAAGGGGAGTAACCCAAACAGGAGAAAAAGAATACGGCACACGCGGCTACTGCGCAACAGCTTTTTGAACACTCTGTAGAATCAATGGGTACAAAACTGTTAGAAATAGACTACTTACTACATTCAGCTTCATCAGTCCCATCTACACAATCAACTGTCATGTCACATCTGTGATGTGGAGGAATGCAATATGTCTTATTCCATATATATTGTCCACACGATAATTGACCTGGCTCACAATCTGGTGGAGCTGGAAAATAAAATAAAGCGTATTACAAAATTATTGAATTTTAATGTAGGTACTAAAATAATTTTATGTACAGCTAATCCCAATATGATAAAAAATGAAACTTATGATCACTAATGAAATTATTACACATGCAAATTTTCATTAATTAAACTATTCCGAATAGAATCAATAAAATTCAGTTATGGTACTAGGAACGCTGGAAAAATTAAGATTAGAAAACCAAATAGTACATTTTTTCAGAAGTCATTTCTCTATCTTGAGAGGCGATTCATTAACGTACTTCCACCCCATATACACATGTTACCACATCTATTAAAACATAAACTAAAATATCATATAATATCGATCTGTGAGCAAGAACTTGAGAAACTTTTCCAGGCCTTAAAATAACTGTTTTATTAGTTTTTAATTTTCTCTTTGCGACAGTTTAACTGTCTCTTTATGCTCATTTATTGAATTAATTTCGTATAAAGTTAAAATATTTAAGTTGTGTTAGTTATAATATATTATTGTAAAGTAGTTATAGATATAAAATAAAAATTATAATATCGCTATTATAATAATATTATAAGCTATAGTAGCTATATTATAGCTACCAGTAGTAATTTAACTTAGTAATTTTATAGTAGTTATAAGTATTTAAGTGAATTAATGTTTTTGTTCTGTATACTCCTATGCGCGAACAGAACTCTTTGTGAAGAAGAGTTTTTGCGTATAAGTATATTTAGTTTAAAGTATTGTACATAGCTTAGTATAGTCATGAATTGTAATTTTAATGTAGCTATATTTTACTAAATAAAAAATAAAATGCATATTAAAGCCGCAATCTTAAAAAGAAAATGTTTTTACGAGAAAACAGTCTCACCCAGAATTTCAGCAAACATGGCGCCTACCCTATCTTGTAGAGAATAAAAAATTTAGTAAATGAGGCGATTTTAAAAAAAATTGTAGGACCAGTTTTTGAGAAAATCGCAAAAAAGTGAAAAATTATACGAATAAACTACTACTACCGGTTGACCGATTTTGATGAAAATGTTCGTGTCGGGTCCGGTAGTGGTATGTAACTTAAGTTTCAAGTTTCAAGTTCGTACGATGTTCGGTTCTTGAGATATTTTGTATACACACAGACACACACACACACAGACACACGCACACACACACACACACATACACACACACGCGCGCGCGCGCGTATACACACACACTCACACACACACACACACGCGCGCACACACACACACACACACACACACACACACACACACACACACACACACACAGACCAATCGCTAAAAACATGTTTTTTGGGTTCAGGGGGTCTGAAAACGTATAGATCCGGTGAAAATTGGATTTCGAAAAATCGACATGAAAACAATACTTTCCTTCCTATATATTCATATAGGCAAGAGAAAGTAATAAATAAACACACAACTAATTTATTTATTATGAAACATTACAAGTGATATCTGAGTCAATTCATTTTATAAGATTTAAAATAATTTAATGCAAACTTACGGCATGCCAAGAATTCATCTTCACCCTTTTCACAGTCTCTTTGATAATTACACACCCACAAGGACGGGATGCACTTTCCTTCTGGACATCTAAATTGACCTGGGCCACATATTGCACCATCTGCAATACACAAATTTAAAAAAACAAAAATTAAAAATTTACAATTGAATTTCCATTGAAATTACATTTAAAAATACTTCCAATATCAGCCTAGTTATAATGTGAACAATTTAAATTAAATATCATTACACAGAAAATAAATGGTGCTACTATAGTATGCGGCCTACCACATTATGTTTAGCAAAGTTTGTATTTGTTGAAGTGGTAGCACTGTTCACTAACACTTTTCGCACTTAAAAATTCACATATTTAATATTAAGGTTGTCTTAACCCTTACAGTGCCAGCGTCCTAATATTAGGACGTCAGTAGATTTTGTTACGAGTGTAATTGATTAATATTGTTTGAATAACTTCATATTGATTAAAGGAACTAAAAATGAATTTTCAAAACTTTTATCGCAATATTTTTATATTTTACAATAGTCTTAATGATTTTTGGTGACATTGCACATAATTACATTGTCTTAGTGATTTTCTTTTAAATTAAAAGAAAATTTACACAAAAAAATGTGTAATTAAGTAGAACTTTTTATTTTTTAAATTGTAAAAAAATGTTATAAGGTAAATGTCATACGAGATTAATTCATTATGAAGAAAACAAACAAAAAATCATTAAGATATATGAAAAAAATTGCCAAGCTATGGATATATATTTAATATACTACAAATCGCAAAAATAGGCTGGCATTTTTCAGCAATACCTAGCGAAAAATAGCTGGTATTTTTCAGTAGTAACTCACAATATTCTCCTGGCATTATAAGGGTTAACTACAGTTAGGTTATGTGTTACCTGGACTGAACGCAAAATATTGTTAAAAGATTTTTATAGAAATGTAATAGCTAATGAAGAAACAGCTGTTACTTTTTTAAGGCAGCACAACCTACTTGACAATGCGCAATAATATAAAAATGTAAACTATATATATCAACCTATAATATTTAATACCTATTCTTTTCGTTTTATTTGCTATTGTAAATTATCATATTATTATCCTTCTCTGGTAAATTATCCTTTTTGTTGTCCTTATTTGATCCATTTTTCCTTATATTATCCTTTTATTGTAAAAGTATGCAAAAAGTGTTAGTGGACAGTGCTACCACATCAACAAATACAAACTTTACTAAATATAACATGGTAGGCCAGATATTATTTAGTAGCACTAAAAAAAAACTTTAAAGCTCATACTTGTACGTAGCCTGTATTCATCTGGAGAAAAATCATTTCTTACAAACAAAATTTCAAATGTACAAAACACAATAAGTGCTAACTAATAAATGAAACATTTTAAGCTGATTGTAAGTAAATTGTGTTAAATATTTTCCTGTGTATGGTTTAGAATTACATCATAATATAAAAAACTACCAAATATACAATGGATAACTCTCACCTGATTAAAAATGTCAATAGGTCCTTTCGGAAATCATGTATCCATCAACAGTTTCACCATAAATATGTCAATTCATGCTCCCTTTCGTCAGTTTCTCATGACAACAATGATTGATGATAATGATTTTTGTCATGACAAATTGATAAAAGGATACATGCATTCATGTATAGGCTATAGCCTATACTGCATCTGATGACGGATACATGATATCTGAAACAACCTATTGACGGTTTCAATCAGGTAAAAGTCATCTGTTGTGTATTTGATGTTATTTTTAAATCAAATAATAGTAAGTAAATTATCTAATAGACACTGTCTGTTTCAGTAACACATAAAAGCCAAATTTTAGTGATTTTTCTGCATTATGAACTTCATAAAGACATACTAAATGAATTCTTGGCAAGCCGTAAGAGAGCATTAGATTATTTTTAATTCTCATAAGTTTAATTGACTCAGATATCAGTTTTAATATAGCATAGGTAATAATAACAAATTATTTGCATATTCAAAATTTTCACTTAAAAAAATTTGCGTCTGTCAGTTTTGAACCAGCAGCTTCAATTATAGCCTACACATAAAAAATTTAAACATTAAAAATTATCAAACTATGTTTACCAAAATGGATGTTGCATAAGCCAATTCAATCTTAGAGGGGTACGAATTTTATATATGCATTCATAGACTCCATTACAATCTTGGTTATTCTATTTCGTAGAAGATACAATACTAAACCATAAACGTAAAAAAGGGAAATTACGAAAATACAAATGTACGGGAATTAATAAATAAGGTGTGACTTTAAGAAAGAGATCTAGTAAGCTTCATTTTACGGAACATTTTAAATTATTAAGTTATTATTTTGTGTGAGAAGAAAATAACAGAAGGAAACATTTTTGATAAATATGATTCAACATGGCGGAAAAGGCGGAGCTCAGTCTACGACAGTTTTGTAACAATAGCCCAACACCAATCGTATATGGGGCTCGTGATTACGTTCGGTACGTTGGAACGACTGTGTATCTTCATATTAAGGTAAATATAAAACGAAGAGCTCTTTTATTGGTCATTGGGAATAACCACCGACCAATAGGAACGCGTTTCGTTGTTGGGTGGGAATGCGAGTTACCTACTTTAGTTCAAAACTGGTAACCTTCCACGGTTTTCAGATTTAACACAGCTAAAAACGGTTAAATATTATTAAGATGTGACCTTAAAAAAGGGATTCGTAAGTAGTCTCATTTTACGGGAGGTTTTAAATTATTTTAATTGGAAGTTATTATTTTGTGTGAGTAAAAAGTAATAATAGCAAATATTTGATATGATTCAACTGGCTGTAAAGGCGGAAAGCTGGTCTACGATAGATTTGTAACAATACACCAATCATAAATGGGGCTCGTGATTACGTTCGGTACGTTGAAACGACTAAGTATCTTTGTATTAGGGTGGGGATAAAACAAAGTGCTCTCTTATTGGTCGTTCGGAGTAACCGGCGACCAATAGAAACGCGTTTTGTTGCTGGGCTAGAATGTGAGTTACAGTCCATCGAAATACCATGATAGTAAGACTCTAAATGGAGGTAACTTTTCAGAATAAAAAGTCTCTTTTCATAAGTAAAATCTTTGTTTTACAATTTTGAAAATCGTATAAAATTTTCGTCTTAATTATTTAACTGGTACTTGTTATTATTGCGTTCAGTAACCCATGCATTCAATTCACAAAACGTGATTAATTAATAAGTACGGTACATTAATATTTAATAATTAATTTTTAATTAATAATTTTGATTTCTATTTTCCGTGTGTTATTGAAAAAAATTATTATTTTTTCTTTCATATTATTAATTTATCATTTAAAATACTTTCATGCCTAACAGGGAAAGTTAACACAAACAAAATATTTAAGCGGTAGTACTGACGCATGAGCACATTACAAAATTCCCTCTGTTGTTTATGCCATTTAACTAATACTATCATGCTATTTCAAATGGACTGTACTTTAGTTGAAAACTGGAAATCTTTCACGGTTTTCAGATTTACGACAGCTAAAAACTGTTCAATATCGTACGTCTGTAAATGGAGTAAACCGAATAAAATACTTTAAAATTACAAAAGAAATGTGACTATAACGAAACTCAGTTTTAACAAAAATACACAAACTTTAAACTAATATTTTAATACAAAAAAACTATACGATGAAGATAAATAAGGAAGGTAATGAATAATAACTTAAAAATCTTTGTAAAGCAAAAAACCACTAATGCTGATATTTTATGATTCACAAAAAATCAAACCAAGTTAAGTTACTGGATTAGGATATTTACATATTCATTAGATTTGATGAAAGCAAAGCAAAGAAACTTTTAATTCGACTGAAAATCAAACAACCTTTTATTCGCAATCAATGTTAATGAATGAAAATAAATAGTGAACAGAGAAGAAGATTGTTAGTATGAGGTCATAAGCACGCTTTCGCTTGAGTGGTGTCATGAGTGGGCTAAGAGTATAAGTGCAGTTTTCAACCTACCCATTACATTACATTACCCATCCTACAGCATTTGAATTCGATTCTAGTTATAATTTATTTATGTAAAATGATGGATGCGACTTACTCGGTTCGAATATAATATAGTCAACACTTGGTGATAATGAATACAGTACAGAACTCTCATCAACCGTCCTTCTCGTTTCGCATAAACTAACATAACCTAACCTTCAAAAGGCTTAGTTCAATAATCTTCTCTTTCCTGCACATTCGCAAATCTTATCCAAATGTAACTAGTTTTCGTAATGTATACATCGCAGACAAGTACAACCGAAGTAGGTACTAACTTTACAAGTTACACAGGAATCGTAAAGTTTCTGTAAATTTATTCAGTCAATTTATAACTGTGTTACTGAGACACATCATTCAAATTACAAATAAAACTACTAGTAGCAGAGAATCGTACGAGAAAACTTTTACAAACAAATGTTATTAATCAACTTGGAGACATCAATAAGTTTACTTATTGTAAAATAAGCTACTACATTGAAAAAAAACCAGAATTTAATTTAAGTGATTATTTAAATTAATTTAAACTTACAAATTAGCTGACCTGTGCCAATAAATCCCACAATGAATTCTGATGATCCTAAACTATTCTGATAAATAATTCACAAAATTGTGGTAAGGGAATAAATTTTAAACTTTATAATCTAAGTTACTAAAATTGGTAACAACTAAAACAAATAAATTTTCATCCTTACAATTCTATGAAAACTAAAATTAAATTCTAACGGTATGGTGGTTGTAAATTGGGAAGAGGGTTAAAAATATTCGGGCACACGAAAAATGAAACAGAACTTGAAAATTTGGTCGTACGCAGGGGCGATCACTGGATAGAGATGGTCATTACGAAAAGTTTGACTGTAATTAGAATCGATGTAGGTTGATCAGCAGCAGTGGGGATCAGGAAAATCTAAATGGCAAAAATATATTAATAAAGAACCGACAGAAATAATACAGATTGTTAAATCTACTTAATAAGGTAACTGCTGTTCAAAATAAAAAGGGTGTTTTGTTAATACTGATCAGCAACTGGTAGCTAAATTAAATTCTTTTAAATTATTTTGTAATTTTTTTATTGAGTAATGATGCCTACATAAGCATTGGGCTTGTTTATGATATGAAATTATTTACAGATGAAAAATGACCTGATCACGAATCGAACCCGGGACCCCGGCATATTAGCCAATTGCGCTGACCACTAAACCAAGGGCCGGCCCTAATTGAAAATGAAACAATGGAGTTAAAATGAATTCCTTGTAAGAACTTAAAAATTTCTTGATTCGGAATTCACTGCGGCTTCTCGTATCGCAATCGGCTGAATTATTTTTTTTTTTAATAAACAATTTTAAGATTATTTTTCCGAACGTTACAACCTCGAAAATACATATAGCGATGGCAAAGGAAATTACTTAATGACGGCAGTAAATTTTGTTACTACTCAGGTTAGCCTACCTTTTACCTAGGTATAATAATGCCATTGAATGAATTAGGTATGTTAATTAAATAGCCAAAACATGTTTACATCAACTTCTCGAATTAATTACTTTGTTAATCATATCTACTTGAATTTGACTTTCAGAATAATGCCTAGTTCCGATAAGTGAAATAAAAAAAAAAATAGGAAAACACAAAATTTTAAATTGAATTGACGAAAAAATTAAATTAATCTGATTGGTTTTAAATTGGGTAAACATTTACACAGAAAACGCCTCTATAAGAGGGTTAAACCTACAGACTTAGAATTGCACACTCACAATAAACTTGATATTTTTTTCTATCCGTTTTAGTAGTAGTTGCAATCCGTTGTCTTTACAAGAAACGATTAGGGATTTAATAGCAACAAAAAAAATTTGGTGTGAAACACTCACACGACTTTATCTTTACAACGTTAAAACTGAAAAATATAACCTATGTTTAATCATGAGTAAACAATGAAAAACAATATAATTTTAATCATGAGTGAATGACGCAAAATAAAAATCAGCCTCTGTAAGACTTACAAATACGGAGAACCACTAATTGTCGCTTAATTAGTCTATTTAGAAAACTATTCTTGGAATAAAGGTTGTAGATTTTTTAATTTTCTTTAACTTTGATTAATACACTTTTGTTGATAAATGCATATTAAGGTCGTGATCTTAAAAAAACATTTTTTACTACGAGAGCACAACCCCAAGAATTTGAGTAGACATGGCGCTTACCATGTCTTGCAGAGCACAAAAAATTAGTAAATGAGGCGATTCAAATAAAAACGTAGGAGCCGTTTTTGAGAAAATTGCGAAAAGAGTGAGAAATTGCACCAATAAAATAGTACTTTCCAACAGAAGTTATAAGTGTTAACTTCGTACGATATTCCATTCTTGGGATATTTTATTCACAAACACACACCAATTGAAAAAAAATCTGTTTTTTGAGTATGGGGGCCTGAAAACATGTAGCGTTTCAGGTGTATTCGTTTTCACAATTCTGAAAAATCGGCATGAAAACAAATTTTTTCCTCCCTAAAGCAAGAGAAAGTAAAAATAATAATTTAAGATTTATTTTATGGATCTATACGACTGCAGGGGTGAAATTCGAGAGAAAGATCCCCAACGAGATAATGGATTCGAATATAGCTGACAGACAATATAGGAGGTCAAGAAAAAGTAACAGCTATACCAGGGAAAGGAACGATTAATAGAGACGATCACAAAGAAGACTGAAATTTTACGTACACTTGTGTGCAACCAACAGAAAGTTGACTAAACAAATTTTAGGACACTAAAAAATAGGATTAAAGTAGAATAAGAGGTATAAAGAGTTGACTGGGTTAGAATAAACCGTAAATACAAATAGAACCAAATTAAGTACAGTATCCTGATAAATGACTTCAAGAGCTTCCACGAAGAATAAAAATAAAACACTGGATACACAAAAGAAAGGGAAAAGCATGCACTAAAATAACACTGATTTGGGTAGTAAAAATAGTTTTCAAAATTGCCTAAAATGGCCCTAAACAGGGAAAATATTACAGGGGTAGCTTTCGGATATTACACTTTTATAAATACAAAAATATTTTGTTTTTATAAACTACAATATTATAGATTTACATAAAAAATAATTATACTACATATTATTTTGTACGGTATAAAAAGGTAACGTTAAACGATACGACACTGTTTAACACAATGTCATGTAAATTTTACACAATGGAGTCGTTGTACTTACAACAAAAGCACCCATTAATCAATCTTAGTCTTAGTTTGAAATGAACGTCACTTATAAAGGAAAATATTCCATTATGAATTTCGTATTATTCACATTTTGAAATTGTTTTATAAAACATAAATTAGAATTCTATAGAATATTTCAATGTAAAATACAAGGAAACGAGTGCGTTGAAAAAGAAGGAAAAATCTATAGCGAAACATAATTTTAAGCGTTTATGTCTATGTAATAACGACCAAAGGCCACTATGGGTTAACAAGTATTACTTAATAATTAGTTAAATTAATTAATTGGTGATAACCAGTATTAAAATTCTACTAACAGTTCACAGTATTTTACTATGTTTGGAAAATATTTATGCTGTGACCACAACAAAAATGTATGTACTAAAATATTAAATTAAAACTATATGAAAGGAATTATAATTAGGTACTTAAAACAGTAATTTACTTTTCCAAAATTACAACTTAATTTATCGAAGTTCAATTTTAATCCGACAAAGTTCACTACCTTGGATTACACCTAGACAGAAGACTGGCGTGGAATACTCACCTAAAACTATTAGAAGAGAGACGACGACAACTAGAATCCCTATTTTCACGAGGATCTAAATTACCGATCCACCTAAAATTAACAGTTTTTAAGTAATTTCTAAAAACCTCTGTGGATATTGCCACCAAAGTATCTGAGCAAAATTCTCAGTGATAAAACAATTCAAAGATTCCAGTCTAAAACACTACGACAAATCATAGACGCACCATTTTATGTGACATGAACACCTACCTACACAATTTTCTATGAATATCACAAGTATACGACACTTTCCTATGCTGAACAGACGTAATCTATCTGGTAACCTACTTTTTTTTTGTTTTTTTATTTTGTTTAACGTCCGACTGTCTGCAATTACTTCTAATGGACGGTGAAGGATGAAATGATTTTTTGTAACGTATGAAAATATGCCATGCCTGAATGGGATTCGAACCCAAGACCGCATGATGAGAGGCGAGCACGTTACCAACTACGCCAATGCGGCCGGCATATAACCTATCTAGACGTTTGGAATGTTCCTGGAACAGGGACTACAGTAGGCAATAGTTTTTGGTAAACCATTCTAAACTGTTCTAATCACCACTAAAAACTATTTTTAAAGTCTCTTAAAGGACTTGATATTTAGTGGTGTATTTAACACATAATTTTAATTCTTTTTCTACTCAACTCACTAGTATTGTTATTGTTAAACAGCTGTGGATAAAATAAGTTCGTTATTTATCCCTGACGTGCGTAGGCTACGTTGCAACAATCAATTCAATTTAAGAACAGTAACCAATCTCATGACGCAATGAGATGAGGATGATTTAGGGAGGGTGTTTTCTCGTAAAAAATTGCTTTTTAAAGATTGCGGCTTTAATATGCATTTTACCGCAAAAATGTATACAAAGTTGAAGAGAATTTAAAATCCTACAACTTTTTTTTGTATAACGCTTACTTAGTTTAGCGATTATTAGTGATTTTCTGATTTTTTCATGAAAATCTGTAAAAAAAATATCGATTTTTTTAAAGATTTCAGCCTTAGTATGCATTTTACGACAAAACTGTGTATTTTGTAATACACAGTTTTGTAATACTGTGTATTTTGGAAATTAAAAGATCTACAACTTTTATTTTAAGCATTTTTCTCTACAGAGAACAGTTTAGCGACAAAAAGTGATTTTCCGTATTATTACGCCAAACTAAGGTTCATTTTCATTTTGCATCATTCACTCATGATTAAAATTAGGTTATGTTTTTGAGATTAATTTTTTATTTATTTCTAATGTTTTATTACTAATGTTGGGTTATATTGTTCTGTATTTTTTAGCTCATCCTTAAAGGCTGGTTTGAACCTGTAGAGGTTTTACTAAGTAAAACGATGAGTGAGGTGGTTTACCATTGCTTTCCTCACCGAGTGGAAAAGTACGCTTATCAGAATTCCGGGTCCTCTGAAAAGCACATACTTTCCACTTTGCAAATGACATTTCACTTCATTCACCACAGGGTCTGGCTGTGTAATGAAATTCATTATTTTCAGAGGATATAACTCTGATTAGTGTCTTTTACACCTCTAACTCTTCTGTTCTTAAATGATTCATTCATTTAATTGGCTGACCATGTGATAAGAAACAGAACTATTTATTTTAGCCCTGCAACGAACAGATTGAGTGTAAATAATTTGACACTCCATCCGTCTGTTATGGGAAATTATATTGTTCATATTTTGCATTAGCAAGAGAAACTCGTGTGCGTGTTTCACACCAGATATTTTACTTACAGTTTTTACATTAACACAGAAGATTGACAGTGTAAGTGGGCTACAAATCATTAGACGAATAATAAAAATTACATGACATAAAATTTTGGGGTATGGAATGGAAAGGTTTCATTATTACAGAACGTAAAAGGAAAAATTTACCAAATATTCAATGGTAGTAGTAGCCAGGGAAAACTGGGCAAACAACTTGAACAGTATTACCTAATTACAGATTACAGTAAGCGTGAAACATTTTGACATACAGATTACAGTAAGCGTGAAACATTTCACAATGTTTTAACGATGATTTGTGTATTCACCCAGTTAAAACAGTCGAATATGCTAATGAATGAATTATCTAGCCTATACCTCATCTTTAAAAACCTATATTTCACATAGGATAGATTATTAGACATAACATTACAGTGAACTTAAACTACAGAGAAAAAATAAATTTTTATGACGCCATTTTAAATTTAATTTGTACTAATTTGTCTTTCATTATTTTATGTTTTACTATCTTTAGCCTAAACAAATATTATCGTTATCTAACTAACTAATGTTAATATTTTACAAGGACTGAAATTTTCACACAATAACCATCAGTTCACACATAAATAAGTGGGTTTGATGTAAATACTTTTCATAACTTACTGTCCACCAGATCTAAGGAATAATTCTTTTGGGAACACTGATAGAATCAGACAATCCGTTTTATGCTTCGTTTTTATGTAAGTGATACGAAAATAGTTAAAACATGCTTATATGCCACAATTTTTTTAAATTCAGTTTATTTAATGTCACATCGACAGCTTGGTCATTAGCGACTACTGGGGGTTTTGGTATTGTAACAGTGGGTTTTAACGAATTAAAATTTCCAGACTCTAGCCGGGAATCGAACCCGAAAGCTATCGCTTTGTAGGCTAGCGGGTTAGTCACTATGCCACAGACGCAATCACAATTATTTATGTTTTTTAATAAGCAAAAATCAATTTTGTTACAACGTCGTGGCTAAAGTGATCTAACGAAACATGAATTACTATTTAACTAGCACAGTGGACCCGTGCGAATAAATTCGCTCAATATTCTTGGGTTGCAAACCACTATCATTAAATTAATGGTTTAAGTAACAACAAACTTAACAGTTCTTAGATGAACGGTGAGTTACGACTCACCAAGCATAGGAGTACGATAGTTTTGTCCTTAAAAGAACGGGTTTATTCCATAAGCATATCCTATATGTTTTTCATTTGTAAAATGAAGGTCATATTAGCATGAATTTCAAGTTTAGAACTTTTGGGCAAATCAGAAAAGTATACTCTTTAAAACCATGTAAAAATTATAAAAATCCGTTCAGTAGAACTCTGTATTTAGGAGGTAATAGAATTCTCATTTAAAATACATTGGAAGTGATTTTGCGTTTTAAACATTTTTATATAGATTTCTGCAGATTATTCATTTAAAAACGATAATTTTTTATCTGTTACAGTTATTTTCTTCTTCTTCTTTTGCCTTTCAAGGATTAGGCCTGTTCCGAACCTCTCAAATCTGCCTTCTCTTTCTCGGGCGTCCTCGTTCTCTCCTGCCCTCCGGATTATAGCCCAGTGTCTGCTTAGGTATCCTATCCTCCCTCATTCTGTTTACATGCTCAGTTATTTTTTAAATTAAATTATTTAAGTCCAGTTAAAACTATGCGAGTTACAGCAAATATATTATAATTTTTGTAGCTAAAACAACCACAGTATCTACCAAATGCCACAGGGTATCTGTTCTACATGCAATCAAATTCTCTACAGCCTGTTAAATTCCTTCAATATCATATAGGTATAGAAATTGCACCAAATAAAATAAATAATATTAGTTATTACTAATATTATTAAGGAAATAATACAAAGTGAAATAAAAATAAGAGTTAAAGCAAGCAAATAGCAAAAAAATATTCTGAAATTCATAAAATTTTAAACAACCATCTGGCTTCCACCGGGACAAAGCGTAGTAGTTATCATGTTAGACTTCAAAGCGGAAGGTCCCAGGTGAGATTTTACGTGAGATCTAGAAATTTTAGAACTTTAACAACAGTTGTTCCATAGCCAACAATAGTCACTTATTAACAAGCTGGGACTTAAAAATACACTCATTTTAAAATTCGTTGCATTATATGATTTATAATTTGAAGATTTCAACCGCAACCTCAATTTTGAAAATTATTAGCTTACTTCTCTAAGATAATCACTGGTCACATAAAAAAATTCAAACTTTTTAGTTAAATAATGCATCGAATTGTAAATGATCAACATTGATACTTGGTTGGTAGACTAGTGTAGTTTTCTTGAATGTTTTTCCGAGAAAATCCAACATTCAATCTAATAATTGGGATCTTTATATTTTCACCAGATGATACAAAATAAAACAATAAAAATCCCTTTCATGAGATGCTTCATCTCATGAAAGGGATTTTTATTGTTTTATTATTATTGTTAAATTGCCACCAGCCATGAGATGCTTCATCTCATGGCTGGTGGCAATTTTTAACAAGGCTTATCTTTGACTCATGGCGAAAAATTAGTGATTTCTGTATCTACACTTTAAGAGGAATTGAATGACACTATGTTTGTTTCCAAATACCGAATTTGATTTCTTGAATTCCCGTTTTAAGCCACTTCTGATCGTAACCGGAACTTCAAACCCAATCCAGACCCACAAACTTTTGGTGTAGATTACGAATCCAAAAACCGTTTGTTGCTATCTCTTGTAGTTTCTAACTTTGGATTCTTGACTTACGGTTTTGGGCCACTTCCGGTCGAAACCGAAAATTGAAACCCAATTTAGGTCCTCTAACTTATTGTGTAGATTACGAATCCAAAAACCATTTGTTGTTATCTCTTGTTGTTTCTAACTTTGGATTCTTGACTTACGGTTTTGGGCCACTTCCAGTCGAAACCGGAAATTAAAACACAATTTAGGCCCACTAACTTTTTGTGTAGATTACGAATCAAAAAACCGTTTTTTGCTATCTCTTTTAGTTTCTAACTTTGAATTCTTGACTTACGGTTTTGGGCCACTTCCAGTCGAAATCGGAAATTGAAACCCAATTTAGGCCCACTAAATTTTAGTGTAGATTACAAATCAAAAATCCGTTTGTTGTTATCGTTTGTAGTGTCTGACATCTGGGTGTGACGGATAGACGGACAAAACAAAATGATAGATGAAAATTTTTAAAATTGCCACCAATATTACTGAACACAGATAACCTACCAAACAAAAAAAAAACTACGTTACAAAGGGCAACGAATAAATAAATAAGCTAATTTGATTTGTAAATGTCAATAAACAAACCCGGAGAAATCAAATTAAAGAAGAGCACAAAATTGTTAAATTAAATCTTTTCATTTTTTATTGATTCAGGAAGTGTTCATATAAAATTTAATTGAATCAAAATGAAATACAATAAGAGCAATATAAGTGACAGATGTGAAAAAGTTTTTATCCGTCAAGGGAAAAGAAAACTGTTGTAATGTAGGTCATTTCTCAACTTGGAAAATCTCGTTACATTAAACGGGTATTTCAAAACTTTTTAAAACTACTATATTTACGAACAGAAGCAGATGAATGTCATGTAGTCAACCGTCGTCGTTTACCGTAAGCAAGACCTCTTTTTAAAACCAATTTTCATTTTGTCATTTACTCAGCTTCTTTTACTAAATTAATGAATAAAAAAGAGTTTTACAAATAATTACAAAGGTTAAGAAAATGAAAGAAAATGTTAACAAGCTTAATAATAGCGTACTTACAGATTTTTACATAAAATTAATTTTGTTAACTGGATTATTTTTCAAAGAAGACTTTACAAGAAATCCTTTTAAGGTAATTTAAAATTCGAAATCTTTTGTAAAATATATTTTTTAATATAAATTGAATTCCTCATTAAGAAATTTCCGAAGGCAAGGAATACTTTTAAAATTCGTTTTAATGATGATATATATTAACTAATTCGTCACTCGCCTCCAGTTTGCGATTTACAACAAAAACCAGCTGTTTAATTAGAGATGAATAAACCGCTGAGTCCATAAGAAGTTACATCACTGATACGATAAGAAACAGAACTTTTTTGTAGCCATGGAATAGCAGATTGAGTGCAAATAATTAACACTCCACCTACCTGTTATGGGAAAGAACTTTGACGGTTGGGGTTCAATTAACAACACCTCTCAGAAATAGTCGAGCTGAGTCTGTACAAGCTACACCTCATTGACGCATCATACATTTCATCCTCATCACATTGGGTCATGGGGTTGCCCATTGTTCTTAAAGTGAACAGATTGCAACGTACAGATCTTAAGATTAAAAAAATTATATTACGTTGTCGTAATTCCTTAATGAGTTGTTGTTTCATCAGCTGAAAGGCTGGTTTGAACCTCTAGAAGCTTTACTAAGCAAAACAAAAAATGTATGCTTATCAGCATGCCAGGCCCTCCAAAAAGCACCTATTTTCCATCCTGTATAATGAAATTCTATACCCTCAGAGGAGATAACTCTTACTAGAGGCTTTTACACCTATACCTCTTCTGAACTTAAATGTTTCAGTCATATAATTAGCTGATCACGTGATAAGAAACAGAAGTATTTCTTGTAGCCCTGAAACTAGCAGATCGATTGCAAATAATTTAACACTTCACCTGCCTGTTATGGGCAATTTCTTAATGAATATATTTTGAAATCATCATCATCATCTGTCAAGGATTAGACTCAATGACCTGGTCCGGCATCCATCTCTTTTTAGATCTTCCAAAGCCTCGCTTTCCTCTAGAGTTATATTTCCATGCTCACAGAAAAAGTCTGTGAGCTGGCATGCAAAGTAAATGGTTGGATTAGTTTCTCTTATTTATTCTTAACGTTTCGAACAGTGACGGAATATTTAACTCGGCGCAGATAGCTTCGTCACTTACTCTATCTAACCAGGTACAAACTTTGACTCCCCGCAAAAATCTCATTTCAGCAGCCTGAATACGAGATTCATTTCTCTGTTATGACACCCATGTTTCACTCCCATATGTTGTGAGGGTATAGTCATTACTCTATAAAATTTCATTTGGGTGTCCTTTCTCGTTTTCTTTCCTATTGTCCTGCGAATAGAACCATATACTGCGCTGAATTTTGCCAGTTTTCCAGTCACGTCATCTTTGTCATAGGAAATCATGCATCCTAAATATTTAAAATCTCGAACTTGTTTAATAGTTCAGTTGCCAAGTATAATTTCTGAGCGAACCGGCCATCTTCTCTTGAATGCCATAACCTTTGATTTTCGCGCCAATATTCTCATGCCAAACTCTGCGCTAATGTTGTGCAACTTATAAATGACATATTGGAGCCTGTTTTCTGTGTCAAAAATAATAACAGGGTCATCTTCGTACAGCAGCATTAACTGGTAAGAAATTTTATTTATTTACACTGGCAAGCATCGAAAGTTAGCCTCTGGATCGGAATATAAGGATTTTAAAATAATTCTAATGATAATACATTACAATGGAAACCAAAACTGTTTATGACAATGAATTATTTTTGAAAAAATTAATTTGATAGCCTAAATCAAATTTGAAACACCAATTAAAATTTTAACCTTCGAAATTTAGCATTCTGTAGTGGTAAAATCGTATGCTCGTTAAGATACAAGTAATTTTCACGAGATAGGAAGGTAGACGTATTATCAATATATGGAGGTCCACACCAGATTGAGATAGTTAAGGTACATCCCTAATGTTTAAGTCTAGCAATCTGTCACACCACAACTACAGCGACTAATTGTCAAGCAAGATACCAAGCTTACCACCAGCGTAACCTACTTGTACCATCTAATGAGATATCTTCCTTCACATCTATATAATTAAGGACATATAGGTTACACTGAATCCGATCTCAAAATGTAATAAACTAGACGTATGATTACTATCACATTCGCTACACTAAATTTAACGTTAATGTTCCGTATTCAGGGTTTAAATCAATTTGCAATGTACTTCATGAATTTCTGATAAAACTATAAATGACATTTAAACCAATTTTGCTTAGTAAAACGTCGCTCAATATTAGGATGATTAGTGAATAAATCACAGAAGATAGTACAACGTTTTTTGTTTCCTTTACTTTACATAAACGAGCGTTTTCGTAATAAAATAAAATATTTTTATTAATTTAATAGTGAGTATAGTTACATAACACACACAGTCTTCAGGGCGCACTAGTAAAGAGCTGAACTGTAAATGGTTTTTAAATTTTTTATTTTTATTTGGTTTAACGTCAGACTGTTCTGCAATTACTGCTAATGCAGACGAGGTTTTTAAATAGATAATCAGCCGAAAGGCTGGTTTGAACCTCTAAGTAAAAGGAGGAGTAATGTGGTTTACAATTGCCTTCCTCACTGAGTGAAAAAATTTGTTTATCAGCATGCTAGGTCCTCTGAAAAACACTTATTTTCCACTCTGCAAATGACACCTTCACTTCATTCAACCCAGGGTATAACTGTGTAATGTAATTCATTACTCTCTGAGGAGATAACTCAGACTATACTATTTTTCAAAGCTGATGAGCTCTGAACGTACGCATTGCCCCCTACCCACTTCATAACTAGCCAATGACTTGCCAGCAACGTTGCCAGTACTTGCTCTCGAAGCTCTGTTATATTTATTTCGTCAGCCATTTTTTTGATCTTTCAATAAAATTTTTTTTAGCTTTTATTTGTTATCGGGAACTATACTTTATTGACAACCATCCAATTTTATCGCTGTATTTTTTGACGTGATCCGGCATGAATTTTTGGAAAGGGAGCCCCAGTGGAGTTTGTTCAGGAATGGCTGTCAGCTGGTCATCATACAAAGTAGCTTGCCCAGTAAGTGTTACTTAACAAATAATAGCGACTATCTACCAGCTGACTGACTGGGCTGGCTCGAAGGTCTTAATAACAATTATAACCTATGAATAATAATCAGCTGATTATATTATAAAGTATTGCATGTTAATGCGCTATAATCGATGTGCTCAGTACGAGATGCAAGACACGAGTGAATTACTGCGGCTCTTATACGCATACGCGCGTAATGTTTGTCATACTGATACGTTCGTACAATCTAACAACACTGGTTAACGTTCTAATTGGTCTAAACGCGTGGATCAATAGAGCTCGTCAACCGTGAAAAGCATTATAGTGCCTTTTCTACCTCTACCTCTTCTGTACTTAAATGCTTCAGTCTTATAATTGGCTGACCATATGATAAGAAATAGAACTATTTTTTGTAGCTCTGGAACTAGCACATCGAGTGCAAATCATTTAACACTTTACCACCCTGTTATGGGCAAATGTAAATGGAAGATCCATAATTTGATGCCTCGGTAGGATCCAAAAATAGTTTACTTTAAACTATTTAAGTTTAAACTTTAAAATAAAATCATTTTATTTTTTAAATTAAATAAATATATTAGAAATAAATAGAATATTCTACCAGGTAGTTAATTGTATAACAATTTATAAATAAATCGGTTACAGTCGTGTAAAAATTTCTTTCTGAAAAGTTAGTACAGTCATTGGAAAGTATAATGTACGTTATGATATTCGCAGATCATCATGTAGGACGGCGTTAGTTATATAAAGATTCTGGTGTGAAACACTCACACAACGTTCTCTTGCCAATGCAAATAATTAACAATATAACCTAACATTAGTAATAGAACATTAGAAATAAACAAAAAACTAACCTCAAAAAACATAACCTTATTTTAATCACGAGTGAAAGACGCAAAATGAAAATCAACCTCAATCTGGCTTAAAAATACGAAAAATCACTCTTTCACGCTAAACTAGACTCTGTAGAGAAAAATGCTTGAACTGAAAGTTGCAGATCTTTCAATTTCCTATAAATTTGATTATATAGACTTTTGTCGTAAAATGCATTCTAAGGCTGAAATCATAAAAAATAGATTTTTTACACGTTTCCGCTAAAAAACAGAAAATCGCTAATTATCGCTAAACTAAGCGTTATACAAAAAACGTTTGAAATAGAAGTTATAGATTTTTAATTCTCTACAACTTTTATTATATACAATTTTGCGCTAAAATGCATATTAAAACCGCAAACTGAAAAAAACAATTTATTTACGTGAAAACAGCCTCTCCAAGAATTTCAGCGGTCTTGGCGCCTACCCTATCTTGTAGAGCATAAAAAATTTAGTAATTAAGGCGATTTTTAAAAAATCGTAGGAGCCATTTTTGAGAAAATCGCAAATAAGTGAAAAATTACACGAACAAACTACTACTTCCGGTTGACCGATTTTGATGAAAATGTTCGTGTCGGGTCAGATAGCAGTATCTAACATAAGTTTAAAGTTTCAAGTTCGTACGATGTTCCGTTCTTGAGATATTCTGTTCACACACGTACACGCGCGCGCGCACACACACACACACAGACCAATTGCTAAAAAACATGTTTTTTGGGTTCAGGGGGTCTGAAAACGTGTAGATCCGGTGAAAACTCGATTTCGAAAAATCGACATGAAAATAATACTTTCCTTCCTGTATATTCATAATATAGGCAAGAGAAAGTAAAAAGACATCTGTCAAGTTTTAAACTGAAACCTTCGAATTTTGTTAATTATGAAATGAAAGGAAAAAATGGGAACGAACTTTTTCAATAAACCACATTTTTCTTGTTGTATTATTCAACTTATTAAAAATATTTTATGTTTTTTTTTACCCTAAAATTGTAGGCTTTAATTAATTCTTATTACTCAAACGATTGTTAAAATCAGTAATGAGCGAACGCTAACCTAGAGAAAAACATCTACCGATTTAACTGCAATTGAAAGATAGTAATCGGAAAATTTAAGACTCCTCTGAGATATTCCTTTTATTAAAATAAAATATATTTCAAGTGGATGAAAATTCAGACGTTTGGAAGACAACGCAGCAAAATTTTAACGAATAACAAAAGATAAAAAGGACGACCAGTTCTTTAGAATGGAGAAGAGAAGAAAATGAAAAAGATGGGAAAATATTGAAGAAGGAAACCCATAATAATTTTAACGCAATAAATAGAAAATAATGAAATATCATGATATAATTTTAACGTTGGTAGAACAGAACCAAAATGTAGTGAAAGAAAATGGTGATAAATCAATCAAAATTTACGCTTTTAGAAATTATGTAAAGAAAATATATTTAGATCTTCTTAGAACAACTTAAATTTAATAATTCAAAATTATATTCATCATTTCTGAAGTTAAAACAAGGAAAATTTTGATTTAAGAAATAAGTACCGACCGGGTTGGTATAGCGATAAAATCGTTCCCGCAAGTCAGTTATTTAACAGCTGATTTTTGGAGACTAAGATTACTGATTTAAATCCTAACAAAGGTAATTAATTTTATACGGATTTGAATACTAGACATTGGTTACCATTGTACTATAATGGTTAGGGTTTAGTTAACCATACTCTCTTAGGTATGGTCGGCCTGAGTTTGTAAAAACTACACCTCATTTACACGTCATACATGTGATTCTCATCTCATTGGGTCATCGGTTGCTTGTTGTTGTTTGGGTCAAGAGCCGAAAGGCTGATGTGAACCTCTAGATGATTTACTAAGTAAAAATGAGGAGTGAGGTAGTTTACTACTGGCTTCCTCACTGAGTTGGAAAAGAATACTTATCAGCATTCTAGGCCCTCCTAAAAAGCACCTATCTTTCACCCTACAAATGAAACCTTCACTTGATTCACCAAAGGGTCTGGCTGTATGGTGAAATTCATTACTCTCAGACGAG
Organism: Catonia carolina; assembly: GCA_035578175.1. Lineage (NCBI taxonomy): Eukaryota > Metazoa > Arthropoda > Insecta > Hemiptera > Achilidae > Catonia > Catonia carolina. The sequence continues at coordinate 246,788,739 of JAQMRL010000001.1, read as the reverse complement.
ATAACTCTGACTAGTGTCTTTTCACCTCTACCTCTTCTGTTCTTAAAAAGTTTAGTCATATAATTGGCTGACTATGTGACAAGAAAAATAACTTTTTTATAGCCCTGGAATCAGCAGATCGAGTGGAATTAATTTAACACCACCAAATAGCAAATAGGTTGCTTGTTGTTTTTAAACTGAATAGATTGCAATGTACACACAATAGGAATTAAAAAAAAAACTAGTAACAAAATATTCAACATTAACAAAGAAAATGTTAAGGAAATAATACGAGTATGTCTGATGTATTCTATGAAACAAAAATAAATAGTAGATCCATTATATTAACTAAAATAATATTTATTCGGACTATATTTTTATTTTCATATCCAGTACACCCTTGGTTAAAAGCTACATATTAATGTTTCTTTTATTCGTAATGTTTTTTGTTTTGCGTCAAAAAGTTTTGCACATTCAAACAGCGAACGGTGATAGATGAATGAATATGAGTGATGAAAAAATTCCAGACCAAACCCGGAATCGAACCCGGTACCCCCATAGATATACGAACAAAAACATAAAAATTTATATTGTGATGAAAATTTGATTTCGAAATTTTGATAAGATTCTGCTTAAAATTCTCAATTAAAAACTTTTTCAATGAGTGTCATAATCCTGCTATACTTTACATGATATATTTTCGAAATAATTATGCTAAATTACGATTTATGTGCGAAACTGCATCAACCAAATTTATGGAAAACGTACACTTTTAGACGACACAATTGTTTGCAATAATAATATTTCGCTGCAACACACAACTCAAACACGCTACCTGGGCTTATACATAAGAATCGCATATATAACACACACACACACACACACACACACACACACACACACACACACACACACACACGCACGCACGCACGCACGCACGCACGCACGCACGCACGCACACACACCCACACACACACACACGCGCGCGCACACACACACACACACACACACACACACACACACAGACAGACAGACAAACCACGAACATTCACCAAAAACTCAAAACATGTATCTATAAACTGAAATGCTTACTCAAACGATGTTTATTTAAATTAAACGGATCACACAAATTAACTATTTACAAGATGGTCATAATACCAATCTAGACATAAGGAGTTCAACTTTGGGGTTCTGATAGATCTTTCCACAGGAAACTTATAAAAGCGATACCTAAGAAAAAAGATTTTACGTGCGATCTCAATCTCCTACTTATATCACAAACCTAATGCTGCACAATAATTTCATACTACCATTCGTAACTGACGTCGCGAAACAACTATACAAAACAAATTTGAAATACATGTGAACCCACTCATTCAAATAAAGTACACCAAGGAGATACTGGGAACTCAATGTAGACATTTAAAACGCTCCTGGCCAAAGAATCTTCATGGGGAGGGCCAATTATAGAATTGCAGTAATGACTGCAAGCTTCAATAAGTGAATCATGTTTTAAAAGCATTTAGTAATAACTATAAAAATAATTTTATTATCATATTCAATGTTAAAAAAAATGTTACAAGAACCTCACAACATAATTTTTCATAACAATAATTCATGCATACGATACTTCGATGAGAAATGATTTTCAGTAAAATATTTTTGTCTCGGGGGTAATCTTTATTGAAAAATATGAAGTAATCGGAATTTTGATCATTCAATTTAACAAGTTAATTGAAAAGAAAGTGGAAAGAGAAATTTTTTTGAAATTATCATAAAGTCAATTCCAGAAATAAATTTCATACAATTTCATAAATTTTTACCAGAATAATATTTATGCAAAAACAATAAAATTAAAAGTTAGTTCAATTATTAGCCTAACATATACCAACTGAATAAAAAGACGAATAAGATTTTATATTCTTAGTACACATTTTGGGATTTTTATCAAGAAAACTGTGATTCAATTTCAATAAAATACGCTTAAGAAATCTCCTGGGATGTCAGAGACGCTACTCTTACGAAAATCGGTTCAATAGTATGGGAGTTACAAGGAGATATGGGGAGAACGTCATTGAATCGATTTTATTCAAAACCTTCGTTACTAAAAACGCAGTCGAGAGAAACAACTAGTTTTGTTTTCTTTAAGACGAGTAACATCATTATTACGATGCTTAAATTATTATTAAATAAGTAAATAAAACGAAACAAAATAATCTACTATAAAATTTTATGGACACATAAATTGAACATTTATTATTAACAATTCAAGATTAAAATAATAAAATCAGAGTGAACATCGTTAAATAAAAGTTAAAATGCCTAAAGGGATTTTAATAGGTTAAAATAGTGTTTGTAGTTAACAATGTTGTCACCATAAAATTTAATGTATTAAATTATGCTGAACAATAACCTAAAATATTAAAACATGAAAACACTAATGAATGTTTCAGCATGAGATTGTTTGCTATTAATATTTATGGAAGTTTTTACAAATTTAACTAATTGTAATTACAACTCGTAATGTATTATCATCCCTCTTTTCTAATCCCTAATCCCTAAACATCCCGTTACAAAATTTTATTTACAAAATCCTCTCCGTAGGGATTTATAAAAACTATAAAATTACCCATTACTCTTGTCAACATTATTTCATACTATTTTACCCATTACATTCACCCATTTTAATTAACAAAAAATATTCATTAAAATAATCATAGGATTTATATAATTTACAAGAAATAGTAAATTATGTTATGGCATTTCTAACATCCGATCAATCAAAAAACGAACAGGGATTAATATTTATTTCACATGTACTGCTCCTTTAACAGATAATAGAAGAGTAAACAAACCACAAATTTCTAAAAAATGTCTAAATAAACTTAAACCAATCTTTTTTTCAACTTTAATAACTTTATTTGCAACTATATACTATAACTATAAGATACTACGAGCAAATCTGATAAAAGTAAACAAAGGATGACAAGAAAAAAAATAAATGAAAAAGAACAGTGATTATGTTCTATGACATAGGTTTATGATACATAAATGATAAATAACAACATTACAAGAAAAAATTGAAGGAAGAGAAAAAAAAATAAATCACTTTATAGAAGATCTCGGGCCCATTGACGTTTCAACCTGCGTTGCGGAATCCCTGGTAGTGATGCATCCGATAGTTTGGTGATCGATTCGTAGGAGTGATCATGCAATTTTCTGTGGAAAACACTGTAGCTGGACTCAACTACTTCACTTATGAACGGAGTATTAAGATCATCAGGTAGAATTTTGTTGTTAACATAAAAAGGTGCGCAGGTGATTAAACGTAGGAATTTTGACTGAAAGGCTCGTAATTTTTGTAGGTTGCTCGGTTTAGCTGTGCCATAAATTTTTAGCCCGTAGGTCCACATTGGTTTAAAATAAACTTTATATAGTAATAGTTTAAATTTTAGAGTCAGTGAAGAGCGGCGTCCAAGTAGTCGGAATAGTTCTTTCAGTTTCGAGTTCAAAGTCAGTCTTTTGTTTTTATATGAGTCGCCCAGGTGAGATATTAAAACTATTTCGATAATAAAACCAAATGATTTAAATGTTAAAGTATACAATTAAACTCTCTCTTAGTAAATAATTACGGTGTATGACCCTAATTTCAGATTTCTCTATTCCATATCATAAAAACAAGGCAAAAATTTCAAATAAAATTAAGTACATCTCGTTAACATGACATCTTTCATACTTTTTATATTACTAGAAAATATAGTCCATAAATTACAATGTTTTTAGCGCGAATAGTACATAATACTTTAGCGTGGGAATGGTTAATACTAAAAATGTCATCAGTTAAATTAAACTACATGAACGATGAACGACATCAAATTTAATGTGCAATTCAGATGAAATTGCAGTAAATTGTCTACAATTTGATATACCAATATACAACTAAGAACGGAAGATTCCATTAGAGGTGAACGCTAAATGATCCTTAATGGATGGAAATAAAATGTAACGTGAAATATTGAATACTATTTTAGACTTACTTGTTCAGCAAGTGTAGTACGTTCTGGAATATTACATACTATAATATCTTCGGTACTGCGATCATCATCATCATCATCATCCTTCCATAATTTTACGTTCAAACATAACTGGTACAGAAGTTGATTACAAAAAAAAGCTACTACAATATTTTATAACTAAACCAATCACCAACAATACACCTCAATTTATATTTTACTCGGTTTATTTTGGTTTAGATGGACCAATATGATTTAGTAGATTATTTCATGATATTTTAACTTTTCAGTCAGTACTATATTTTATCGACAATATAAAAATGTATTTCCAATACTTTTGTTCGCATCATAACACGATTATATATTTCACAAAACAATACGTATTTTCGAATAAAATTCTAAATACACCTACATTCTACACCATTTCTCTTAGTACTTAATTTAATATTATTTGAATATTTATCTTTATTTTCTCATAACAACAATAATAATTTTTTTTACGTTAAATCAAGAGGACAAAGAGCACCATTCGAAAAAGATGAAAGGGGCATGGGCTAGGAAGTTTATTAAGCGTACCCCCTGATTTAAATGTATTAAAAAATTAAAAAAACAATAATAAAATAATGTGTCCAGTGCTGGAGCGGTGAAATATGCAAAATGTTAAATTAAATGTTGAAAACAGATGCATAAATGAAACAATAAGTTAACATATGATTCAAGTTAATAATACTACAAATAAATCATTATTATTATAAAAACAAAATAAAAATTAATAAACAAATTAATTTTTCTCGTACAGGGCCAATAGCTCACGCGCGGTGACTTAAGACGTTGCTGGAAGCTCTTTTGCAGCCCACATTCTCAGCATTCGCTCACTGTAGGATTTTCTCCTTTTTATTATTATTATTATATTAACTAGAAAAAATTAACCATATACAAAACGGAATTAAAAATTCAATCACGTTTAAAAACAGCCAGAATTAAATTACATAAAATGTACACTAACTATCCGAAAGTCAATACTGATTAAATTGTGGAATTTAATTCAATACTGAATTCATTTAAATAAATAAAATAACAAGAAATTTCATTACAATTCTAAACCGTTTTTGATCGTATGAGTGTCACGAAAAGAAATTACTGACATTTGTAGTACAATTTTATATCGTTAAAGGACACTAAAGAGAGAACGACAGAATATTTAGGGATTAACAAGGAGAGAAAATTTTATCCACTCGAAGGGTTATTTTGTTTAGGGTTGAATCTAGCTACGTGTTCATGCTCTTGTTACAGGGTTGAAATTTGAACTCAATGGCGATATCCCACAAAACCATCTAAACCTAAATAAGGAAGAGAATTTCTGGTGAAACGAGTAAGGTTATCGTACAGTTCTCTCAACTTCTGGCTCATTCTCCCTTCCTCCGACATATTGAGAGAACATACAGATAACAATTTGGTTTGATGGTTCGTAATTTCGAATAACTTTAACTTAACCTAAATATGGCACCAGTTTCTAAAACGTAAACATCAATGTATGATACAAAATAGACCTTGATGTTTACAAACTAATATTCCAAGTTGCAACGAGCGTTTCTAATTTAAAATCAAATTTATACATCCATACAAATTATATTAACCAAACTATATTAAAGCAGAGTAGTGCTTCAACTAATATTTAGAGAGGAAGTTTGCAAGTAAGCTTGTTTATTCAGCATAATATAGAAAACTGCAAAATAATCTTGCCAGTTCTCTACATGTACAATCTTACCGATTCATACTTTTAAATCCCTCTAACTTTACCATAGGAAAGTACAAATAACTATTTTTTAAACAAACAATCAACTGTATGGAAACCAAAGGTTATCTATAAACAAAACTGTGACTCAGATAGATGCTACCACAGAAAAAGCACTTTTGAGTTTCAAAACACTCTCAAGAATGTAACATCTGTGGTCGTAATCTATTTATACGACATCTGCTGATAGAATGTAGTAATACTTTACAAATTTAAAGACAAGAATTGAAAATTTTTAATATTTTCAAAAGTCCCTAATTGAACCAACTTCTGTGTTTCAACAAATTTTATAATTAAATATAATAGACTAAATTTTTTTCATGTATCTTATGTTTTAATTTTGAGAAACTGTAATGTTTTAAACCTACTTATGTTCAAAAACTTTAAAATAATATATATATATATATATATATAT